>LR990087.1:732982-1932982 GCA_905147235.1 Erynnis tages
TCATTGAATACTATTACATGTGTAAATATCATTGATCCATCTGCACGCTCGCTTGCAATGATGCAGTGGTCAGACTCTGATTCAGCTATGCCTCATGTGGAAAATGAAAAACTTCCAGGGTTCTATCCTTACGCTGTTGTACCTCTACGCTGATCTACCTCCACGCTGTTCTTCTCCTACGCTACTCCTATCCTTCACACCGCAATCGCTTTCCTGAACGGGAGTTGACAGCTGCGAGCTGCCCTGCTTCAACGCACATTGCGGAGCTGTGCCAGGACAGTGAAGTATTTACGTAGACTGTTAATGTTAATTCGGTGCGACTGTACCCACGACCTCTTTTATTTTGTACTCCCCATTTCTGTAAATATCTCTTCTATGTTACTTTAATTATATTTGTTAACTTTTATTCTCTTTTTATTTTCATACTCTTATGCGACCCACTAGGTCACACCACGTACAATTTATTTCAAAAAGTATTTATATCGGGCGGCCTGCATAAACGTTTGCTATTATATTGATACTATCTTATATTGTAAGACGGAGTTTGTAGCTCGTAAGCGGTTGCTACAGATGGCTGAAGCTACGCGTTCACGGTCAATTCAAGAGCTAGGCCTGCCTGACGCAGAGAAAAAAAAGCAAAAACACGTATGTTGAAAATAAGAACTGTTGTGATGGACGTAATTTAGAAATGATTGATAAGTTGTATCCTCTTCTTCTTCGCCAGCATTTATGACGCCCACCGTTGGGCATATGCCTCTCTAAGGCCCCTCTACGCCGCACGCACTCCCGCAAACCTTTGTTATACTGACCCGGGCGGCAGGGTGATGTTGTCGGGCGGGTGGAACTGGCACAGCTGGAAGATGTAGTCGGCTATCTCCAGCTTGTCCACCTGCAGGGGGCAGTCCTCGGGCGGCAGCGCGCACGCGCGGCGCACCAGCTGCTCGATCAGCTCGAACACCTCCGTGGGGGACACGGGGATGTCCTGGAACCAGGGTTATTAATGTACTGAAACTTTTAATTATGTGGTCACTATTCAGTTGCAGATGGAAGGTGGCCACTATTGTCTAAGGAAACGGGTAACACTATGGATTCGCCAGTGTGTTGCTCGCTTCGCAGAACCCCATGTCCACAGTTCCATGACACCTTTGAAAGAAATTCATTCCACATCTTGAAGACGCGAGGCAGAAATTAACAAGAGAACCGAATATCCGGTTGGTGAATTTACATACGATAAAATAGCTAGCATTTTTTGGCTTTCATTAGTGTTGTTGCTTGCTCACTTAATTATACTCTCAAGCTATCACATGGCGGTGGTAATACTTGCTCTTTAAAGATAGAATGAAATGGATCGGATCAAGCGAACCTTCGAGAGTCCTATAAAGATGAGTCTGAGCAGCGTGTTCTGCGGCAGCGGCGCCTCCGTGCATATCCGGTAGGTGGCGGCGCGCTCGGACTCCGGCGGCCAGTTGTCCGGCTTGCTGTACGTCTCCGCTGGCTCCACGAACATCACCTGCAACACGCATCGCATATATAATATATTGCATCAGGCGTTACTTTGCGGAAATCCATTGTTATTTAAGTTGTATTTATATTTCTTTGCAACAACCCGCACACGTGGAACTTGTTTTGGTATGGACCCACCACCCTCCGGAATCTCTCTGAGTAGGTATATACCATAACAACTTATTCCAAGTACAACCACCCGTTGTAGAGTCCACATCACCTGATGATGCTCCGTTTTGGGGCGAAACACGTGTCGTGTGCTATTGGAATGAGTTGTTATGGTATATACCTACTCAGAGAGATAAGGGAGGGTGGCGGGTCCATACCAAAACAAGTTCCACGTGTGCGGATTGTTGCAAAGAAATATAAATACAACTTAAATAACGCATTACATAGTTCTTGAAAAAATTGAAGTGGCAGTGGAGTGGCTGTATCGAACGATGGACTAAACCCATTGATAGAGCCTTACGAGGAAAATTTTTTGGATAATATTTAGGACAAAGGTGCACGGTTGCCTTGCGACTCGGTGAGCTGACGTGGTTGAATTCACAGCGCTCAGAACTGGGCGGAAAGGAGTTTATTGGGGGCACACAGGGTGAGAGGCGATACTCAGTCGGGTGCCGCAGTCACCTTGTGACGCACTGGGTGGTAGTTATGCCATAACCATTCTTTGGTCACTGACCCTAGCAGCATCGGCTGATACTCAGTTGTGTGAAGCGAACACCTGGTTAAGTATCCGCTGTTAGTTATATCGTAACCTTCCTGCCCCCCTCTTTCCTTACGTTTGTCAGTAACCCATTAAGGACCCACTACAGGGTCGGGTCTCCTCTCGCAATGAGAGGGATGTAGGCCTCAGTCCACCACGCTGGCCTATTGCGGGTAGGTGGACTTCACATGCCTTTGTGAACTTTTTTTTTCTGAACTCTCAGGCAAGCAGGTTTCCTCACGATGTTTTCCTTCACCGTAACAGCAGGTGATATTTAATTTTATAAAGCGCACATAACTTTTTTACATAGTCATTGGTGCGTGCCGCTGGGATTCGAACCCGGACCCCTCGATTCGAGGTTGAATTCTAAGCCACTGGGCTATCACCGCTTAGCCGCACCGCTTGGCATGCAACAATAACAACGGTTTCGCTGTGGGCCGCGGTCACCAGGCAGCAGCAGCAGCAGCAGCAGCAGCAGTCACCTTGTTGAGCGCCAGCTGGTAGTCGTGCCTGGCGGGGCGGTACACGGGCACGGCGGTGTCCAGCAGCCAGCCCAGCGCCTGCTGCTGCAGCGCGCTGAGCTGCACGCGGTAGTCGCCGCCGTGCTTGCTGTGGGCCGCCGTCACCAGGCAGCAGCAGCAGAACAGGTCCGCCAGCGACTGGAACGCGCGCTCGCGGATCTGGAAGATGAAAGGGCAGTATAGCAATAATGCGAGCTTAGGCAGCGAAGCGACACAGCAATGGGCTGGAAAAAAAACTTAGCACATTGATGCGGGAATAGGCTGGCCGCATTCGTCGAAGCACCGATAACGGATGGGTAAAAAAAATCTTTTAATGGTGGTTCATTTCAGCCTTTTTTAGTCTACCTTTGGACATGGTGTCTAGACAAAGGAACACAGGCTGCTTCTATCTGTCTGTGACCATACAAGGGTTGACAAACAGTAAACACTGGATAGTGGCTGGATTCAAAAGCACCAGGGCCAGTTAAATCAGGAAATGTCTGCAAAAGGCTGATAAAAAGTGGAGACCTATAGGTAGAACCGCTCGTGGTTGCCCCCCGGTTAGAATTTTAAATGTTTAATTCTTTCCAAAAAAAGCAGCGTTCTCCACACGGTATAGCTCCTGCGCCGTAAGCACAAAGTTTTCGTACAGTTAAAGTCACTCATTAGTATGGCAAGCGTCAGTCTGTCTTGGCAACTTGCTACACTTATGACAGCTCGTATCGAAGCCGCGTACGTTGATGCTCAAAGCAGTGTAGATAGTAGGGCTAACCTCCTGCGGCGGGTCGTGGGGCGGCGGCAGAGCCAGTGCGCGCGCTAAAGGTAACAGCGCCTGCGAGTCCTGTCTCGCCGCGCGGATGCACTCGCGAGTCAGAGCTCGTAGGGGACGCAGGTAGTCCTCTGCACGGAGTAGGAGCTCCTGATGAAAGAGATTACCATTTAACCATTAGTGAAATCAACAAACAATTCCTAACCGAATATGGTTTCTGTCACCGATTGTAATTGAGTCAGATAGAAGCTCAACATGTGTCCTATCGATACGTCGATTTATTAGTCACCTGGTAAGTATAAAGGAATAGGGTATTTCGCACCATGCAAGGAAAAATCCAAAATTATGTAATATTGATAGATTTTGTTAAAAGCAAGTGAAAAATGGTGATTTCTGTTCTAAAAAATGTAGTATACATTTATTATTTCAATTTTAAAATTCAGGTTTGTTAATCTGTTTTTCAAATGTCAAAAACGCTATACGCCATGAAAGCTATCGGCGTGACGTCATTAGCAGTGTAAATAAACAATGGAGTATAACTTTCTTCCTTTACTGAGATGTATTGTTTACACTGCGAGTGACGTCACAAGCAAGGCGGCAGCGCCGAGACGACCGAGACCGTGTTTTCGCGGGGATTTATGAAATTTAAATTGAAAAGTCTTTTTTTACATATTTGTTTGCAAAAATTTTTTTTCCAATTTTTTATGGGTTTTTATGACTTACGAATTCATATAAAAAGCTTTTTGACATAGGCCGTAACACCCTATTCTCTAGGTCTAGGTATAGCCAGAATTTCCAAAATCGTCCAGATTATGAGCCCTTGGAGACATTTGCTAGTGGGAACCAGAAGACTGTACCTGGTAGGTGTCGGCCATGGCGGCCGGCACCAGCTGCGGCTGCGCGTGTATGAGGGCAGCCAGCACCGCCATGTTGTTCGGCGAGCGCACGTTGGACAACTCGTTGTAAATGGTATGCGTCACCACGCTGCGCAGAAGCGCTGGGCTGTCTGACACCATCTCCCTGGAAAGAAAACGAAATTGAAATTTATGCATCTATGTCTATATAGGATCTAGGGCCCTATGCTCTGATGGATTTGACTTTGAATTTTCAATTCCTTCATTGGACCCGTTCTCTTTCTTCATCTATCTGTTTTTTTATTACAATACGATGACTTTTTGATTGCCTAGTTTACACATAGGTTTTCCAAAAAATTTTCTGAGGCATGCGAAGGAGACCAACCCGCAACGAAAAGCATAATATAGCCCTTAGTCTGTTTGAGAATCGAGCCAACTGTGAGTGCTAACCTGTTCAAATCATGGCAAGAATTTTACAAACACAAATATACTTCGGCTTTTAGCTTCACTGCGTTCTCTACGCGCAACGCGGACAGTGCGGCCGCCAGCTCGCGAAGACCGACCACCGTAAGCGCGACTCTCCTCTAGTAAGCTTCTTATTCCGCTATAATTACTTGCGCGAGCTCTTATTTCAAACTCTGTGTTAGCGGCCGTCAGGAGACTTGCTTATTGGTCGGTTTCGCTCCCCTCCCGCACCCCGCACACGGAGGTCGACCTCTAACACCGGCACCGGTGTCACAAATGGTGTCGAGTGTGCGCGGTACCTGAGGCAGGCCTGGTAGGCGGCCTGCAGCGGCTTGGTCTTGAGGCGCATGCGGGCCAGCTGCGCCAGCACCTCGTGGTCGCGCTGCGCGGAGGGGCCCGCCGCCGTCGCGTTGGCGCACACCGCCGCCAGCAGCTCCTGCGCGCCGCGCCACAGCTTGCCGGAGTGCAGCCACGCTTCGAGCCGGGACGCCGCTATCATGCGGATCTGAAGTTAAAATGTGGATTGATCACCATTTTTGGCAGACTTTTTTGGTGTTGTGAGACTTGTAATCGGTCACCAGACTTTGAGCAAGATTGAAAGAGAATAATTCTTTTCTCTGCCTTCTTTAAATTTGTGAGCACATTGGCTCTTTTTATTACAATTTGGACTATATTTTATTTTTATTTAATTTGTAACGAAACGATAGCAACAAATAGTACAGCTTCAAAAATAATGCTTACACTTCAAGAGAACATGAACACAAGAAGTTAACATTTGTATTACAAACCTCAGGGAATCCACAAGTTGCCGACAGTAGTTTGAGGAAGCCCTTGCCGATAGCATCCGGCGCTGCTCGCCTTTGAATCTGCTCCTTGATAGCTTCCAACACCAGACCCTCGACCGACTCGTAACTGCTTGAATACCTGGTACAAACATTTAGGTGTGAACATGTTTCTAAAGTGTGATGTAATTGCGCGTCTTAATGCAAATAGTCGATAAAACTTTTGTATTACCAGGTGCCAAGATCCAAACAGTATCAATCTCAATCCATCATCTGAAGATCAGCTATTAACTGCCGGAATGTCAGTAACCCATTGATCAGCCACTACAGGGTCGGGTCTCCTCTCACAATGAGAGGGATATAGGCCGCCGTCCACCACGCACCACTACTGCCCGTTGGTGGACTTCACATGCCTTTGAGAACTGTTTTTTTTTTCTGAACTCTCAGGCATGCAGGTTTCCTCACGATGTTTTCCTTCACTGTGATAGCAGGTGATATTTAATTTTTATAAAGCGCACATAACTTTTTTCCAAAGTCATTGGTGTGCCACTGGGATTCGAACCCGGACCCCTCGATTCGAGGTCGAATTCTAAGCCAATGGGCTATCACCGCTAGTGCGGAACTGCCGGAATAAATCTTGGGGTTTCCTATCCAGCTGCTCTCTGCCATTACTTCGTTTTATGATGGTTTTAGGAGTTTGTAGTTACCCCAAAGAACACATTTAGTAATTATCTCACCTGGGATACACTGAATATTCGAGGTCCGTGTTGTCCACTTCCTCGTCATTGGAGCCCATGAGCGGCGACCCGGACCCTGATGGAGACATTGTGCCTAAAATATTAGCAATTTTTGTGTGTAAAACATAAAAGAAACCAAAAATAAAAAACAAAAAATAAACAATAGTAAACAAACTGGTAATACTAACAAAAATCATCATAAACATTAAAATAACTTTCATAACCCAGTAAAAAAACAAGTAATAAATCAACAAAAATTAATTGAAAGGAAAAAAATCATAATAATTTTGTGTAATGGTGTTGTATTATGTGTATGTAATTTTGAAGTTAAAATGATAAGCCATATAGTTCCTTCATTCATCTCAGCTTGTCGCAGTTGCAGAATCTGATCAAAGCCGAGTTGCAAACGGGCAATGTCTTGAATACTTGAATACCACCAGAGGAGTCGCCAGTGTGTTGTCGTCTTTGAGGAAGAGCTTGTCTTAAGCCCTTTTTGAACAACCACAGGTCATGGGTCTACAGAAACACATTAGCCGTTCCAAAGTTTGCACATACGCGGCAAAAACGTGCGTGAAAGCATTGTATTACCTAATATAAATAATAATAATGTCAGTACCCATTAATGACCCACTTCAGGGTCAGGTCCTCCCACAATGAGAGGGATGTAGGCCGCCGTCCATCACGCACCACTACTGCCCGTTGGTGGACTTCACATGCCTTTGAGAACATTTTTATGTAAACTCTCAGGGATGCAGGTTTCCTCACGATGTTTTCCTTCACCGTAACAGCAGGTGATATTTAATTTTATAATGTATAAATAATAATAATAAATATTGTGGGACAACTCATGGCTTTCTGATCCCAAAGTAAGCTGTGAGCTTGTGTTATGGATATAACCAGATAGCTGATAAACATACATATATATTTTTAAATACATACTAATACATAGATAATTTACACCCAGACACAGAACAAACACTTGTGCTCAATATTTGTCCTGGGTGGGAATCGAACCCACGACCTCCGGCGTAGTAGTTAGGGTCGCTAACCACTAGACCAACAGGCCAGTGATATCAATCAATATGTGCATAAATATCGGCACATGCTTATAGGTACTAAGCACATTCATCATCAGCGCATCTATGAACGATATCTCACCAAGAGTGGTGTCCCCGGGTATGAGATGTGGCGGCGGGGGCTTGGTGCCGAATGCTGTCACGATGTTCTCCACCAAGCACTTGCACCAGGAGCAGTCCACCCACCATCGCTCGTTCAGTGCGTCTTCTATGTATACCTGGAACACACGTTCATCTGTTTCAATCAAAAGTATGTACTGCCACTGTGTATGCGTAGGGACGTGGGAGTAGTGGGAGTACTTACCCTACACACCATACACGATGAGCTGACGGGAAGCGGGAATGAGGCGCGCCACGTGGTTCGGGCGTGGTCGCGCGCACTGTTTGTTAATATAATTATGGTATTTTTACTGTTTCCAGCAGCATATCGTCGTTGAGCCCTAAAGCTTTAAGATTTTCCACCCCTTATGACCATCATCCAAATACCACATACTGTACATCCAAATACTGTAGATAGTATACAGTGTAATACAGTATAAGACTGTAGCAGTGATGTAGTGTGATGATTTGTTACAAAAAGAAATACCTGTGTTATTCTTTTTTTCGCTAGGAAAGGTGATGTAGTGTGATGGCACGCATGTAAATCAACTCACGTATCGTTTACCTCAACACTGAAAGAATTTAGAACATACGCCTGATTCGGGTGCATACGTGAGACACACGTATTGATTGACGTCCGTTCTGTCACGTGCATAATCAATATATATTGTTAAGAAATTAGCATAAGCTTCCATTATTAGGAGATCGTTCTTAGGATAGCCCTAAGATATTGTGAACCTTAATATAGTGCATAAAGTATTAATAAAAAGTATGAAGTAGGATTGCTGCCGTTATTAGTCTGCAACCCCGCTTGTGTCAAAGTATAACAAACATACATTGCTTACTTCCTCAAAAATTCTCCCATTTACAATAATAATAGCAGAATTTCTAGGTTGAACAGCCCACCTTAATGAACGTATCGGGCCAGTTGCTGCTGTCCTTGTGGCCGGCGTACAGCATGTTGCAGGCCAGCACGAACACCAGCGGGTTGCCTTTGCTCTTGAACGCGGCCCCCTGCTCCCGCTTCAGCAGCGTGCACAGCGCCTGGGTGACGGTCTCGTGGGCAAACATGTTGGGCCTGATCTTAGTCAGGTACAGCATACTCATGCACAGGATCGGATCCGGCTTCGAGCGCTGGGATTTCAGGAGCCTTATTGATCCGGTTAGTAGACCCAACTGTGGACAAACATTTTGAGTTGTTTTAGTATAACTGAATATCTACCTTATTGACAGCCTACAGCAGGGGTTCCGAATCTTTTTCAGGTGTCGGCACCCTTAGTTTACTTTTGTTTACTATTTTGTCAGAACACCCTTCTTTAGCTAGCTATAGAATTTAGATATAGTCAAAATAAATAGATACATTAACAGTAATTGGGTGGACAGGCATAGCGGTGATAGCCCAGTGGCTTAGAATTCGACCTCGAATCCAGGGGTCCGGGTTCCAATCCCACGCACCAATGACTTTGTAAAAAAGTTATGTGCGCTTTATACAATTAAATACCACCTGCTGTTACGGTGAAGGAAAACATCGTGAGGAAACCTGCATGCCTGAGAGTTCACAAAAAAAAATGTTCTCAAAAGGTATGTTAAGTCCACCAACCCGCAGTAGGCCAGCGTGGTGGACTAAGGCCTACATCCCTCTCATTACGAGAAGGAGACCCGACCCTGTAGTAAGTAGGCCAACAGTTGTATTTTAAATTCTACAGATTTTCATTTGTTATAACAGAGCAATTAGCTTTTTTAAAGACCAAGAATAGAGGCAGATCTATTAAGTTGTCACCATTACCTATTGAAACAGGCAACAGAGAGCTGCAATTTTTTTTTTGTATCAACACACACAGGTAGAACCTTAATGAAATGTTAATTCATTGTCATCAATGGCATTATCATTAATTCTGCACAGACAAAGGAAAAGGCACTGCCATTATTTCAAAATGTTAAAGAGTACTCACCAATTTATCAGAATTGTGTGTGTCAAGTGCTTGCAAGACATTGGGCACCAGATCAACAGGGTCTACATCTAGTGACGTGCCACCTACGGACTCAGCTGGGGAGCCGATCCTTGATCTTTTGCTGGGGGGTTGAGAGCCAAACCCAGCCGAGTCTCGCTTACGTTCCACACCTGAAAATTACAATTTTGTTTTGATAATAGAGGCAAAAGAAAATGGCACACATCATAGTTTTTCTCTATCTCTTTCGTATCTTATTATCATATAAAAAAAAAACTATATAATCTTTTTTTTAAATACAAATGAACATTTTAAACTCATACTTTAAGGTGTTTAAGGTTTATAAGTGACTTAGCTTTTGTTAAGGGATCCCTAGGGCTCATGCCTTACTTACACCTCGGTGAATACGGTTGTATGATGAATGTGATGATAAACAGATATTTGGAATTTGTAATGCAACTACAGTAATGTTAATAATAGTTTAGTGTGCTTACCACTAGTCGAAGGTTTATGAATGTTCCTCTTCTCAGAATCTCTGGACACGACTACTGTGGATTTGCTTCCCAGGGCAAATATATCTTGAGGGTGCTGAGGGGCCTTGCTTTTGCCGCCGCGGCCGCTTGATGACATTTTACCCCGCTCCATTATGATAACTTATTGCTACCGGTTTAATAAACAGATCCGCTTTTAAGTCATTCCAGATTTTACAGTACTTTTATCTAAACACTCTTCTCATAAAGTTCACAAACACTAACCAAAATTAGCAAGCAGGCATGCAAGCAAAGCAAATTCAAGCAATTAAATTCATTCATTCAACCGAACGACAAACAAAATGTCATTTATTTGACGTATGTCATAACTGACAAAATATCACTGGTGTACTTTTAAACATTCATAGAGGGCATTGAATTTCATCCACAAGACCTTTAATCCATTTTAAAAAAATAAACTTATAATAATTATTTAAAACTATTTTAGAATGGTGTTTCTTTTTTTTTACAAAGATAATTTTTTAGTATATTTTTATCTCCTTTTGTTAAATCGCTGAATTAATTGCTAAATGTGTAAATAGTTTAATCTGTTACTGAGATTTATTGATTGATTGAGATGTTTGACAGTTTGGAACGAGCAGCAGCAGCCTAACAGGCTCTCAGCTGTCGCCTGTCAAATTGTGATAGTGTCAATTTGTGTCGAAAAAATAAAAAGGTATAATTTCAGTGTTAAAGGTACCTATTTAATTAATTAATTTCTAATAATCATAAACTCTTTTAGAGGTGGAATTAATCGGCATTCAAAGTTATTATCCTGAAGTTGTATTTTTCTTACGCAGTTATGTAACCATTTTAAGGTTAAGTTTGTGCTTTCAGATGCTCACTTCCTCGCTCTTCAGCAGCCTGCGGGCGGCCCGTAGCTCCGTCATCGTCACCAGGAACCTGGCTGCTGCGTCCAAGGCCTCCGACCCCATTCAGCAGTTGTTCCTTGACAAAATCAGAGAATACAAGCAAAAGAGCTCGTTAGTACTCCTTGTTTTAAATTGAACAGAAAAATCTTAGCTATGTCAGCGAGAAGTATATTATTGATGGATAAGTTACTGTTGGAAGATGTGATTTCATCCTATTAGTTAGTATGAAATCCTGCTGTGGTACACACAGGTACAGCGAAAATTAGTAAAGAAAGAGAGTTGTAACTATAGATATAGTCTTGCAAGACTCAAAAACTTTTGAACATTCAGAAATCCATTAAGTATTGAGAAATCAGGAATAGCAATAAAATAAAACCAGTATCCATGTAAAGATACTTTAACTCATCTTGGAGTGTGGCAATCAGTATAATAAGCCTCATACATAGTTGATTATCCAGACTTTTGATTATCCAAACACTATACAACAATATCACTCTGAATATTTTAGTCTACAATTTGTGAAAATAAAATCTTCGTTTAATTTTTTTATTTTGTTATTTCCAGGGGTGGCAAACTTGTGGACCCGAGCCCAGCCATCCAGAAGGAGCTGAAGACAGAACTGGAGAAGCTGGAGAAGCAGTACGGAGGTGGCAGCGGTGTCGACATGACCTCATTCCCCGCCTTCAAGTTCGAAGAGCCCAAGCTGGACCCCATCGATGAGCAGGCCCCCAAGTCCAAGTGAATGCAGTACTCGCAACATAGCTATAGTGTTAATTTAATAAATTCAATCACTGATACATCTTGTTAAATCTATCTGTTGTTTTTTTTCTTCATGCTGTTTAAGTCTTGTATGTGATTGAAAACATTTTTACCCAAAATTATTAAAATAAAATTTAATTTATGACACCTTTAAGTATGTTTATGTGGGATCATTTAGGGACAAAACTTGCAAACAAATAATTTGTAATTCTACCTATACAGCTGAATTTTTCAAATGGTTATACATGTCGAAATTTGAAACGAAGTGGTACTTGAAGGTACAATAACAGTGCACAGTACTCCACTTTTCATCAGGTGGCATTATTCTTAGTCATATTCCCATTGCATGGTTTATAGCCAGGAATCGAACATTGATTTGAAAAGAAAATGACCTTATTATATTGCACCATCTGATAGTGTGATTAATTACAAAAAAGTTAACAATTTTTTTTATTACAATCCCTCTATCGTAATAGTCTGATTTTACAAATGACCAGAAGAATGTTGAACAAAAAATAAAATAAAAATCAATCGAACCAGAAAAATAAAAAACCATAGATGCATCCTTATTTTCCAACAGGATGCCGATAGGGTACAAGCGCATCAATTTTGGAATATACATTATATGGGTGGCCCCTACGCCCAGCTCCAGCTTCACCCCGAAATTTATCAGTGGCTTCGACAACTGGCGTAAGGAGGAACAACGGTGTGGTTGAGCAGGAGTCCGTCGCCCGTCATAAATCGTCGCCAAAAAGAAAATATGTTGCAGTTATTATATTCGTAGGCACTTTAAAGGCTTAAACTGATAAAATTGAACGTTTCCGCTAGCAACTATTTAAGACTTTTAGCTACCGAATAGGTATCGAAACAAAAATCCAAATCAATCTAAATAAACAATAAAAAATACTTTTTAATAGTACCTACCTAGTAAGCTTTAGGGTAAAGTGGCATAATATGGCCACATATCCTCTTATTATCACTATGGTATAACAATTTTGGATCAAAATATTTTCTCGTTTAAAACATTTTAGACTGATTAAATACCTAGTCGGATTCCAGTTCTATAACTTATTTTAATTGTCTAGTTCTAATCAGTGTCTGCTACGAGCGCTCGCTTGATACAGATGCGCTGATTCAGAGAGTCCTTCAGCTAGCGAGTTAGCGCCACACTCGGTTTGTAATTTGTTTGAGTCAGACAGTCAGTCAGTATCGGTCGTACCGCTTGCCTAGCCGGGCGTGTAGTTCGCCTGTTTGCTTCGAGGTTATGGCGGCCGGGTACGTGGGTTCCACGAAGAACTTCCCGTTCTCCTTCGACGTGGATGTGGAGGAGGAGGAACCGGGGAGGAACACGCCGCATCTCAGCAAACGCATAGGTCAGTCCTTTGTCACCTGGAACTACGTCGCTCGCTCCAGGTGCCGCAATCTTTTGTTGTTTTGGTTTTGAAGGCTCTAGCTTTTATTACTGTGCTGTGTGTACGAATTACGATGTATGTTTCATACTACATAGGAAATAGTCGTAGTATTCTGCAGTAGGTGTAGTTTTAGTAAATTAACTCCGTTTAGTTTTGTTGACAATCGGCGCACTTGAGATCATTCCTACGAGATCTTAACAGTTATCTTGAGACTACACAAACTGTTTCCATTTACTTAGATTTTCATTTTTACGCATTTTCCGAGGCCTAAATTTTGTTCGAGACTCAATTTAGTTGAAATTTTAACCACAAATATCTAACTAAAAATAAAAACATAAACATTCATCAATCGTATGTGTTTTGCGTAAAGTGAAACTACTAAACCCTACCCACTTAATTTTTTTCTGAAATTCTGAATACATCAATTTAGCATTTTGAATGAAGATAAAAAACGAAAATACTTACTTGACAAAAAGTAATTTTATCTACTTACCTACCTTACTATTTTACGCATTGTCCAATGTTTCGCACGTAATGGAAGTTCCTTAATATTTATTTTATGATGTTTTGTGTTGGTCCTACAGAGTACATTTTATATTAGGGTTGGTCCCTAACTCCCTACTACCACGTCCACAACTAATAGCACAAGTTGAGGCGGGAGCTGACGCTTCGTGCGGCTACGATCGATACACATCAGCTGATGCACGCTGTAAACGTCCGCTGAGGGCATGTGTATCCATAACCTACGTTAATGTTGCATAATTATTATTATCTACTAAGGCGTAAGTTTCTATGCTTTAATACTTATTGTTAAAGGTGTACCCTTCAAAAAAGAAATTAAATAACGTATGGCTCCTTATTGTCTCTTAGGCCCCATGACTTAAGGGACTATAAGGAGCCATCTACGTTACTTAATTTCTTCCCGATACAATAGTGTATCTGAGCTACCGAAAAACAAAAAGCCATTACAGTGTGTATTTAAGCTACTTACTTCGTTATATTAAAAATATACTTCGAAGCAACGTACCTACCTATGAAATCTCGTGACATGCTGTTGGCCTGCAATGAACTTCGATTTTAAAGTCCACGTGGACCAAGACCAAGATCAATCTTCTCCGGTTAATTGTACGATTGTATAATTATAATATGGTTTTTTGTTGTGGTCCCTAATTCCCCTAATATCCCCTTATACTACCCCTTATAACTAGCACAAGTTGCCGCGGAGCTGACGCTTCCTGCGGCTACGATCGATACATATCAGCTGATGCATGTTTCGTAAACACCCGCTGAGTGCACTGTGCAATATTTAGGTACTTATTTCAATGTAAGTTTCAAAGTATAATGGTACCAGTTAACTTTAAAACTTGTGGCTTCATAAATCTTGACATTTATTGGGGATAGGTACTATGAAAGAATACCTATACCTATTATCATTTGAAAAGGATTTTTTTTGTACTCGTAAGACACTAAAAATGAGTAAGTATGTAGCAGTAAGTATGTATGGCATTATAGCACAGTTAAAGTACGAAGATGTGCTTCGTCGACGACAATTACTACACGAACTCGTAAAAACCCTCAGATCATGCACAAAATGTTCTGGTGGAATATGATCCACATTCTAATTAAAATGCGTTCCTATGCAATTTTCAAAACCTTATGAACTTTTTGATGTTGAGACAATTTATTTGAAGCACATTCACTGGCTTCAATGTACGTGGGCAAAGAGTCATTTATTGCAGGAAATCTAAAAATAGAAGCCGAGTTAAATCAACATAAACATTTGTCATTAACAGATCGCAGTTTTGCTTATGGTTACTGATATCTGTTAAATAATTGATTGTTAATTGTTGGGTGGTTAAGTGGCGTCGATTAGGGAAGGCCCACGTCCAGCAGTGGACTATCAACTTATCAAGGGCTGAAAGGAAGGAAGGAAGGAGATCTGTTAATGTTTATGTTTTACACTTTAGAAAACTGAGACGATGAAATTGCACCTGTACTTCCACTTAATCCACTTCATTCCAATATGTATCTGAAACCACGACACCTTCAGCAAACAAAGGCCAGTTAGTTATTATCGAAGATTGAATTACGAGCTCTATCTGAGCTTGTATGCAAGCTGTAGTATTTCTGTGAATACGTTATTTGAGCCTGGACCTAATAACTGGTAAATATTACTGGAAAACTATCCGAATGCTATAAGAGGAGCCTTGTGGAGATTTTTTCAAAGTAGGTACTGAAGCCATTATCACTTAAAACAAGTTTTAAATTTCTTGATATGTGACTGTAACTTTATGAATGCAATGAAAGACTTTAATATTTTAAAGTATAGTATATATACCTAGTGGTGGGTACCTACATATCCTTATCCAGCAAGGTGGTTTGAGCCGTTATAGAAATACTTTTGAGATTGGTCCTCAATAGTGGTATGGTCAACATCTGTTAGTATTACTCACAGATTACCTATATAATTATGTCCCAGGACCTGGTGGAATCTACGTGCAGCAGTGGCCTTCTAAGGGCTGATAGATGCAGAAATATATAATGCAAAAATATACCCTCGTATACCAAGCCCTATGTACTGCCATACCAATAGGATAAGTCTAATAAGCCTTGCCAGTATTGGTGCAATTACAGTTGTCACAAATCTCCATCACAATATTCATCTTTTTCCCTTAAAATTTCTTCAACTAATTCATCTTCATATTCCGTATTATATTAGTTGATATACGTTTGTTAATTAGGTACGTCGCAACAGTAGGTACTTGAATATCGAACTTGAGTTATTATCTCGATACGCTTGGCGTATCTTCAAAGAGGTGCTGGCTGTCCAGTGTCTGTCAAATTTCAGACAACTTATAGACGCCGACAGGCGCGCGTAACAACTTCTGGCCATTATCACGCCCTTATCACAGATTTCTAACACTACTAGACGTAGTTAGATTAGATTAGTGTGATAATGCTGTCGATTCAAGTCGATTGGCTACCTTGGTCTAAGCAAATCTTGAGCGTAGATGAGGTATAGTCTAGGTCTACCCTTGTTATATGGAGATTTGCCCATCAATGGGATAACACTATAGGGTACAGCTAGGCAAATAGGCCTACGACAAGGTTTAACGACTGCTATCGTATCGATAAGAACCGGGACCGATGGCTTAACCATACTCAAGTGGCACGGCTATGCGCGCTTGAAACAGCTTTCTAAATATTCCTAATCTTAAGATTTTTCTGGTAGGAATTTAAAAGCATACAATTTTTCGATAAAATCAAATACTCGATATATATGTACCTATCTAGTTGTTACGAACGTCAGAACCACCTTGGTAGGTAATCTTGCTTCTATGAGCTTAAACAATGTCATCTGCCTCCCACTATCTCGCAAAGTCAACGCTACTGATAAGCGTGTTGATTAAACATAACTATGAAATATCGCTATCAAAAGTTATATTATCTTCATCTGTTCTACGGGCATGGAATTATTCTACGCTATTCTACGGACAGATGTTAGGTAGAAGAGACATTTTTGTCTTTATTGGCTAGATCTACATTTGCTCCCAGACAATTACTTAGTGTGATCGAAGCACTCAAGATTATTGCTTCAAAGTATAGTATCTACCTGTATCTAAATGATAAAACCCTTACCAATGATCCTAAGTTACAATGAAGGTTAGTTGAAAGAATGGATCGGGTATACTTCAGGACATTATTTATTTTGGCCATGTAAATTCCTTTTGTTCTAATTTTTGCTCTTACAACTTGTGTAAAGAGTTTAACTACTGACTCAGCTTTTTGGTAGGTAACTATTAGTCATTTATCAGAATATTTTTTATCGTTTTTATGAAAAATTACGTCACTAGTAAGAATGCAACCGTGTTGTTTTCAGGTACATGTATTATTTTGAATAGTTAGGATATTTTTAACGTAAACAACTAGATAAGATGTGGAAGAATTATGAATCTACATTTTCTTTGTTCAAAATAAAGCGGTTTCTAAAATCCAGTTTTACTGCTTTCATTATCAGAGATTTGATATTCCTGATAATATATTTTACACTAAAGGGTGTGGTATTTTTGAATTTTATTAATGAATTTTTAACAGTTCCTCTTTCTTTCGCGAAACGGGAGAGTAAATAATTAAGAATTTAAAAAATTCAGCTTCCTTTCATACGCCTAAAAGTCCTAAAACCAAGGTTAACATCTTCATATCCATGCTGTAAAGAGCCAAAAAATTCAACATAATTCCTTGCTCCAAAATCCAAGGTCACCTACATCTTCCAATCATCCTGCATTGTTCAATGAAACAGCTGTTTCAATACCTTAAAATAGATAAAGGAGTCTTAAAATAGCTGACTTAATTTCTGTAATGGATGGAAAATAGCAAATAAAGAGACAAATCTTCTGATCATGATGCATTGCTCAATATTAGAACTGTTTCAGTACCTTAAAATAAAGATAGTGAATATAAAGATATTAGATAAAGGAGTCTTAAAATAGCTGACTTAATTTCTGTAATGGATGATAAAGTAACGGGACGTTATACATTCCGTAATTGCGTATCCTTCATAGTAATTGCTCCAGCTCTGCCAGTTGAAAGGTAATCAAGATATATGACTGAGATACCTGAGATGTAGACGATCTAAATTAAGCCCTTCTGAAGATTTTTTTATAGACGGATCACTATAATTATATTCACTAGATTGTATTGTTATAGATCAGATGAACCAGTCAGTACAGTTGCATAGGTATTGCCGGCTTTGAAGCAGAGCTCTTTTTACGTCCTTTTTGGAGAACCCCATGAGAAAATACTTCGGACGCAAGACTGTTTCATAGAACAAGTTTAATCTTGCGAAAATTAGCGACATTATTACCTTCTTTCCTTCCTTTCAGTCCTCGGCAGTCCACTGTTGGGCCCTCTGGATCTAACGGTTTCCCGCTGTCTTCTTCCGGTCGTCAGTCCACCTAGTAGGAGGGCGGCCTGTGCTCCTTTTACCTAATTACCTTAATAATGCGGAATAGAGTATATGAACTTACTAACGCACTGAATCATACTTTGAGTCATTATATGAACTCGATAGCTAATTTTGTCACCTCGGAAACCCCTTTCGACTACTCTCACCATGAATTCGAAACTTCAATTACACCTGGTTTGTTATCAAACTACGGAGTGCTTACCGTGAAGCATTATATAAACGGCGATAACTGGCGCTATAATGTTTTACAGTAATCGCGAGTCGAACAGCTAACGAGGTGGATCGTCCGTGACGTTTCAGCCATGACACTGATTGTGCTAAACACAAAAGCGTGTGCTGTATTTGTGCCGGTGCCAGCCCGTGAACGTTCAGTCTACGTCGAAACATTCGTCCAACAACGTACTCGGGATTCGTAGAGAACAGTTCAAATTATCAGTGAAAATCGTGTGCACAAAGTGGTAATTGTAGTTTGAAATTTGTGTGGTGCGTTTTGACAAGCGATGCGAGGTTCCCTCGACAATTCTGGGATTTATTCTCCAGTAGGTTCCGTTTGACATAATATCTGTAAACAGTTTCTGATAGAGCAATAACTGTAGACCATTAGGGCTTCTAGTTGACTTACTAATGGCAATAGCCGTGCCGTGAATCACAGTTAATTACGAGTTTGATGTTGATAGTAGGTTCGGCTATAGCTCATTGCCTTGTTATTGCGCAGAGCTCGGCTCGCACCTGAAATTCAGTCACGTGTCGGTGTTGTTGCGCTAATGAGTGTGATAATGGCGGTTACAGACCGTGAGAAACTCGATAAGAACTCTCCAGCGTGAATTTTAATGCGTAACGATTTCTTAACTGCCCTTGAACGTTTCCTTTCAATAGAGTCGTGATCTGAAAAACTACCTTCAAGCATAGGTTCTTATTGCAAAATAATGTTGGTACTCGTATTTAGGACGCCTACAATGTTTCTGTGTCAATATTTATCACAGTCCAAATTCGCTAATTCTTCGAACGTCGCACTCTCTCCTTGGGATATTACGAAAACTTTTTGGAGGACACAGAATTTCTTATTTTCTTTCATTTCAGTCAGCAATTTCATAGTTGCCTAACACGCAAGTCACGCTCGCTTCTAAACGCCGTCGAGAATAAGTTTTGGAACTTTGAACCATGGCTTTGAACCGCACAAGCGGCGAAATATTTTGGTTTTTATTGTTTGTTAGTAAACAAATCGTGATACTTTGCAAATGAATCAGACAGAAGTCGATACAATGTTATCATTAGCTAAGATAATACTTTGTAATAATATGATTATGATAATTGAGGATAATATAGATTTTATAATTAATTTCGGATTAATTACAATTAAACGGCTCAGTTAGTGCAGACTTGGCAAGGTTCTGCTTGTTACTAGTGTGAATAAGTGGGCTCGTCAGTTCGAGAAATTATTGAAATTGCCTTACAAACACAATTCTAAAGTCTCTCGGGAGAAGGTACAGTATTTCGGCCTATTTTGGATGGAAGACGTTTGCACATCAATGGTGGATCAAAACACATCAAATTATCTGAAGAAAGAGGTTCTCTACTAGCTTATAGTGTTACTGATAATAAACATCTATGGTGGTTAGAAAGTGTTTGATCTATCTACCTTCGTAGTCATTACATGAAGAGGCTCTAGGATATTCGATTTCTCTTGAGAAATAAGGACTTGAAACTTTGTTACTTTTTATTTGTGGCAAATCGACGATTCTGTCTACCAAATGTTTTGATACAACAAAGCAATAAATTTCACGGCCGATGTTTTCCCGCGTTTTCTAGAGAAAAATTGCTTGCTTCTCATTACAAAAGTGACGCAGCAGTGTCGGAGATGATTTGTAAATTTTTAGGTCTTTGACTCGAAGTGCGCGAAAGGTGGGTGGTTGGCAAGGCTCCCTGATGGAAATAGCACTGCGCCGGCGTCGTCCGATGCCATTACTTTTAATGAGCGAAATCCATAATAAGGAGTCATAAAGTTTTTCGGAAAAATTGTTATTGTACGCGTTACTTTCATCGGAAATCCTCACTGGAATTAAGGCATTACGAGCGCGAGCAATGTCGATCGTCTGCTTCCTTGTTTAGGCAGAATTAAACATAAAAGTTTCTTTCTGATCTTGTCTACTCGGATTCTTACCTGGACATTTTGATATCTATGGACATTGGACATCACATGGACATTGATTTATTTACCTGCACCTGGAGCGAGTTTACGAAGGTAATTTCATGCATTGCTGAAGGAACTTTAATAATGTGTTAAATTACTGTATTTATATGATTATAGAATAATTATTATTAATTTCTTTTGTATTTTATAATAATTTGACTTTTAGTGGCCGGTGACTTTGACTTTGAATTTGACTTTTGTTATTTTATTATATATATACTAATATTAATTGATAATGAATTATGTAATTTGAATTATTATAAGTATTGGTTCATGTATTGATTTGATGTTTTTTTGTATTATTATTATATTAATGAATTTGAATAAATACCTAAATAAATAAATCTTTTAAAAAAATTTGATATTATGGTAAATAGAATCAAGTCGCAAAATTTAAGGTTACCGTAGTAAGACTAGGTAACTAAATGTTTTAAACGATAATTAAGTGTTGAAGAACTAATGCAGGGACGTGCGAAAATTGGGTCAGATTCAGAAATATCTAATCAAAATCCTGCTGCGATCAGCTAACTTTACTAAACCTATGGTCTACTGGAAAATTTGCTCACTACATTATTCCACACAAAACCCTTCTCGCTCTAGAGACTTCTCCTAACTTGGAATATTTGCCCCGAATCCAGGTTATTTTGAGAGCCAGTCGATACCGTGAAGTTATTGAATTAGGTCACTCGTTTACTGCAGCTTCCGTTCAACACTTTACACTATTTCGGTCTTGTCAACAACTTATAATGAATCACTTTTAATTCATTGCCAAATTGTCAAATGCATTCGCAAACGCTTTCTTTGTATCGACCTAGATACTACGTACCTACATGCAGATTATTTATAATAACTTTGAAAGCTAGCTCATTTATTTCGCGTTTTATGAAAAGCAATAATTTCGACACTTGGCGTTACCAAGCTCACACAACAGAGTGGTTCCCGAGAGGCTGGCAAGATCTTTTTTAACTTTTTAAATTAAGCATTTCAGCTTACTGATAAATTCCACATTCGTCCATTAATTAGTTGGTAAATTTTAAATGTAGCACGACCCTGTGTCGCGGCGTTCTCAATGTTTGCACCGTAGCTTGTTCAAACTTTTTTTATAGCCCAGCGACCGTGCCCTCACGGTCTCTGCTAGGTCAAGGCCGCCATCTGTGTCTCTGAGCTGGTTTAGTGTCTACAGAAATGGCCCTTTTATTCGTCCTATATCTTTGCTCGTGTATCTATTATTTGATCTTGGCGTATTTTGTAAGTCAATACTGAACTAAAGAGATCAGATACTTACTTGTGCTTTCTCGGATACTTACTCGTACCTGTAGACTGTAAACATAAAGCAATATTTTTCATATTTCATCAAATAATTTTAAAATACAGTTCCGATTAAATGACTTAACATTATACTAAGTCGTAGTACGTGTTTAGTCCATCAATCTGTGGCAATATATTGGTATTATCAGATAACATTGTCACTAAAACTTGATGTTGTGAGAATATTATAATGTTGATCATAGCCTCTTAGATTTTCCATATTTTCTTATAAATAATTAAATAGTACCTACCTACCTATATCATAACATTGCACTGTAGATATCGTAATACTAGAACTAGATTCGCCCATACTGTACGGAGTATGTACCTACTACTAATTCGATTTTCATATTCTTCTATTTTTTTTCTGAGAAATACTAACTAATTGCCTCTACGTATTTTGCTATATCTAAAAACAGCGCATCGGAAATCATGAAAAAGTGCCGGAAACAATATCAATTAAAAGACAAAATCGCCTTCATAATTATTCGGCATCCGATCATTAGCGTATTCATGTAGCGGTTCTATTTTGGCGCCTAACATTCGAAATAGCCTTATTTATTGATTGCGAAAAATATGTGGATGTTGATCGACTTTCAGAAGCCTTTGCCTTTGATAACATCCCTCGTTCCAGGGAACGTTTAAAAATAGATTCATGTACAATTTCCGCCAGATTAATGATTTGCTGCTGTTTATATGGTTTCGGCTTTCGGTTCTATATTTAAAGAAAGGTCACTGTAAGACGAAGTACTCTGTTTGAGTGTTTGGTGTACTGCGGGCACTGGTATCCATATTTTCATCTATTCATCCATCAGTCCTTTAAATCCACCTGTTGTAAGTTGTAACGGTGACGAAAAACATCGTGAGGAAACCTGGGCCCTGATTCTATGACCATTCACACTCGTGTCGCGGCAATGTCGTCACTCGTATCGCGGCTAGACACGACGTCTTACCCGTTAAAAGTCAAATATCGTGACAATCTATTGTATTATAGAATAGACATTTAAGACTCCTTGTCGTGCTGAGTTCATGAAATGACTACGGTTTGATGTCACACGTCATCGGCACGAAATCTTTTAGGGCTTAGTGAATCAGGGCCTTGTTGTGTCCATAATGTCCATAATGTTCTCAATTGCACATGAAGTCCACCAACCCGCATAAGGTCAGCGTGGTTGACGAAGGCTTATATCCTTCTCATTTATAAAGACAAGAGCCTTGACCCTGTAGGCAGACACTGATGGTTGCAATCAAAACCAGTACCATTTGAAACAGCGAACGACGTTAGTCATCTCAGCCCTGGACTTAAATGAAACGGTTATCTGTAATCTTTAAACTATACACCGCTAGAACCTGGTCGCCATTGCACTATCTTTCATCTATATCTGTTTTATTATTTAGCCCTTCGAACGATGTGGCCACTGCCTCTTTAACCCTTCGAGTTTTTGAAGATTGTAGCAAGGAAAATATATTTTCCTTCGTACAAAAAGTATTTTCTACAAAAGTTACGCGAAAATAAAGCTCAATTTCGAAAGGAATGCGGAATGTGTTTATGATTCAGCGAAAACATGCGAAAACACAGTGAACTGACTGCACATGCTTTCTGCGTGTTCTAGTGACTAGTAAATGCCACTGACCTCTCTCATTGGTACTTCCAATCAATTGTGTCGAATTTAATCTAATGGAAATGTTCTGTGCGTGCTCTTCTAGTGACTAGGTGCTGCTATACACATAATATAAATTTCATGAGATTTCTAAGCTGCGTGCTCCGCTAGTGACTTTGTACTGCCACGCCATAATCGGTATCTCTTATAAATTTATACCAATTTGAAACAAATGGGAATGGTATTGGTCAAGGCCTAGTTGAACACAATAAAACTAAGCACTGGTACTTACAGATTTTTTGAAATGAAATGAAAATCTTTTTTTAATTTTTTATTTGTACGAATATAGGTTAGTTTAAGGTTTTAGAGGGCATTCTGATCAATCCATATTCACATTTTAGGTATGCAAATTACAAAGGTACAAATTTTTTTTAAATCTTTTATATCTAGAAAACTTCGATAGCGTGATCCAGGATTCCGTGGCGCCATCTCTTGACGGGTGTCGGAAGCCACAACCTGTAACACCTTGTTAACGGAATCTAATTTTATATAAACTTAATTTTATTTAAAAAAGTTAAATTCATGCTAGTGACGAAATAAAAACTCGGTAAACATTTAATATGATTCACTTTGACGATGACCGCTTCGTGTCTAATATTATGCTATCTGGCAGTTCATATACAAACACACAATATATTTTGTTCGAAATCAGAAACACCCCACATGTTTTCTGCGTGCTCTCCTAGTGATTGAGAACCACTGACCATTCTTAAAAATATTTTCGTGTAAGTGATCCATCATTGCTATCATCTGTATTGTTGTATTATCTTCAAATACCGAAGGGCGAATGCTTATCGTCTCCTCGATCTCATGTCAATGTTGCGACGCAAACAGAGGGAGACACTCGCATCGCTTGCAAATGTGTTTCAACGGCAATTAACGTAGATTGACAGCGCAACGAACAAATGCAGAGATTGAATATTAATTGGAAAAAGTTTGTGGTTTGGTGCGTATAAGTAAATTTTCTATTGAATTTTGTGAGGCATGCGTGTTTGAAATAAGACAAATGGTTGTTTGGGATACCTAATACTTTTTATTAAACGAAAAATGGATAAATTTTACCATTGTTCCTACATTATTTTTTAAGTGTGTAAGGGTGTGCATTACTGTGTATGTTGTGTAAGGACGACGTGAGTGTGTGTAAGGGTGTGATATGGCTCACCTTCGGCTGTTTTCTGGGTAGCCCCAGGGCCGGGTTTAGAAGTCTGGAAGCCTCGGGGCAACAAAGGAGTGGAGGCCCCTTGGTCCCAAATTATTTTCCAAATAAAATCAACAATTTTTTTCAGTTGAGTTTTCGAATAAATAATAATAATAAATTGCAAATGCTTATCAGGGCCATTGGATATTTTGATATTTTACTGATTGCCTAATTGATGAGAACAAAATATTTATTCTAATTTCTGTTAATATTTAATGTAATCATGGTTGTACAAAGTACTGTAGGTAAAGGTAAAACACAAAAAAAATATGAAAGGAAAAGTTGTATACTAGTGTTAGTCTTAATTTAATTTTTTTTCCGAAGTCTATTGTGGGGGCCCCTATTTTGTGGAGGCCCCGGGGCTGTAGCCCTGGTTGCCCTCCCCTAAATCCGGCCCTGGGTAGCCCGACTAGTTTCGTACCTATCCAAGCACCTTATCACGAGCTCCCGTCCCCTAGGTCGCTTAAAATGCAATTTCTGCGTTTGTTCATAGCGTTGTCATCATAAAGAAAGGAAGTACCTAAATTGGTAATACTTACGTGAAGCAGGTACTTTAAAGGGTGTTTTAAGCAGTCGTAAGATGAACTAAAGTGTCAGAGAAGTGCGTTGACCCGCAAGATGTCGATAAGAGGCGTCCCGGACGGATCCCGGTCTCCCCGCATCCTCACCGACTCGTTCTTCGATGACGAAGGTAAGTCGGTCTTTTATCGTTCTAAAAATACCTCTTATGTCTCTTATCGAATTGGCCACAAAAACGTGTATGTACCTACTACCTTTTGCGATTGTCGACATTAGGATTTTTTTCAGGAATTATAAATGAAATTCTAATTTTATAGCTTAAACCAGGCTATAAAACACATCCGAATACGTTGAACCATTTTAACAATAACATAAAAGAGTTATGGTTTCTGCTACGTTAAACATTCCTCTTCAAAAACTTTCCATAATTATAATTTTGTAGTAAGATTTTTAGAAGTAGATATTCGGCAATATCACGGGGTCTAGGTGTGATTACTAGGTTTTTTATTTTTTCGTTTTGTATTTTTTTGTAAATAAATTTTATAATTTTTGTATATTTAGTTCTTAATATTCAGGTGATTAGATTTGACCCTAAAACAATACAACCAACAACAACAATATAACAATATGTATTACGCTGTTCTAAACATCTAGGAAATATTGTCACTTCAGTTCTATGAACGCCACGTCGCGGTACTGGGTACTGCAGTGACTCATTGTGATGAAAATTTTCCTCTGCAATTACCTTTATTTTCCTTCATAACATGAGATTTTTATATAACAATGCATACAAGGTACTATAGTCAGCATTTGACTTTCTTTAATTTTTTATACTTTTTCAGGTATTCAATTCAAAATTGTGAAAAAAATGATTCCACTCATAAAAATGTAAATACATTTGTAACTAACTATTTTTATATCAATAAAAAAGTAGAAAGAGAAAAAAATTTCCTTCGAGCCGGATTTGAACCAGCGACCTATGGATGCCAGCGATTATTCCTCTACAGTCCACCGCTCTACCAACTGAGCTATCGAAGGTGTATGTTGAGTGGCGAAATTATTCAACACACGCCGAATGTATTTATGCTCACACTTTCACAAATTAATTCGTTTTGCTGTGTTCCATTTTATTGAGTGTGTAGTTTATTTAACAATTTCTAAACAATAATATTATATAGTGACCAACTGCTTAATAAATTACTAAATAATAAATATTAAATTTTATTGGAAACTTAGAACGCAAGTTCCTTTTGAATTATGAAAATTTTGGGGCGCTTTTTATGTGATTCGCACCATAGAGTTGACAATATTTTGTTATAGAAATTCCAAATTAGAAACTATGTATGCTTTAGAAAATAACCTAACAGGGATAAAAATGAAATAAGTAAGCAAAACTACGTACACTATAATTTATTTAAATCAATTGCAAGTGAAGAAACTTTCAGTTTAAAATCAATATTAGCATCTAATGTTTTAATATAAATGACTCGGGTGAAGATTTTATTATATTAAAATAATATTATGAAGTAACATATTAACATAATATCCTATGAATTATAGTTTTACTAGTTTGATAAATTATTGCAAACACAATTTGATAGCTTTTGGGTAATAACAATCTTTAAAAATGTAATAATAACATTTGACAAATTTATTTGTAATCATTGCTACATAATGAAATAACAGGTAAGTATCAATTTAAAGTAGAATTTTGGTACTGGGAGATCTTATAACATTATTGCCACGGTACACGTCATGTCGTTTTGTAGGGGATTTAAGATACGGGTGTACGAAATGCACGCCAAAATATGAATTTACCCCTGCATATTTACACTTTTAATTTGCTACACTTATATACTGTGATTTGCAAATTGACGAAAGCCTCTAAGTAAAGGTTTAATAAATATTAAATTATCAACCACCATAAGAATAATGGTTGATTTAATACAATAATCTAAAGCCAATTTATAACGTTGTGTTCAGCTTTAGCAAAATGGCTGATTTAAAAAGGCGATGGACGAGATCTATAGGAGGTAGGTATACAATTGGGAACCTTTCTGTCACCTATCGTTGTTTACATTGGGGTCGGGCACCGTGCGCACAGAGCAACTGGTACAGTCGTGGTCACCAAGCTATAACCCTCGGGTGTGTCCAATTCGCCGCTCGCCAGACTGCAGACAGTTAGTCCGCGAACAGCTGTCGTGCTTACTTGACGGCACTTGAACACCGGCCGTGAACTGAGCCGACCGCGTCGCGTGGCACAAAACATTCCGATCGTACTTTATACTTAATTTTATTTCCTTATTGACACTGTGACATACAATCTCATTGAGACTATTTTTACTTTTAAAGACGTTTGTTTACGTGGTGTTTATGTATCGGCACGCACTCGCCTTTTGGTGGGTTGCTATATTAACAGCTGTTTGTTTTTGACGCTGGACAATATTGTCCGGTTTTATTTACGATCGTCATGTATAGCACGTACGAGTACATACCTTGTAGTGTTGTTGATTTATAACCGTTTCGTTTTTAGGAAGTTTCTGTGTTTTGTACTAGCCTTATTAGTCATCAATAATCAGATTGCAACATATTATTCTACTAGTGTTACTAATCTTCTGACCTTTTTGATTTACATTGCACACGCCGTCATAAAATTAGCGCTGTTTTAGTGCATTATTAAAAATCGGTTGTACGTTCCCAATTAGTTGAATATGTCAATATTATAATAATTAACAAATCGGTTTTTCATCATACAAAAACATTTTTCCTACTTTTTCTATTTTTGTTTTATTAAAATTATTAATTGACAATGCAGTAGATTCTGTTATGTTTTGTCTATAAGTTGGGTGATCTGAGATACCTAGTTGGAGTTGACCTCTTATCACACATAACCCTGTGGCGTTGGAATAACAAAGTATTGCGTCACAACACATGCAATTAGCACGTTTTGTTTCAAACGAAATATGCAGAAGATTTCGTAATGGAAAATTAGCACATTTTCACGCCTTCGAAATGATTTACAAAAATTACCAAGCAAAATCGTTGATTTAATTTATTGTGGTATTAACAGTTCTTCTCACTTCGACCATATTTACCAAATATTGGTAATAAGTTTCAGATTTTTTTTTAAATACTTTAAATTGGGGGTAACTGTTTTTATCTTCTGTTTATTCCTCCTAAGTTATTAATTGAAGAAAATCACAATAATTTTCATAAAGAAATTTTGGTGTATCATATATTTTAGTGTAAATATTTTGGTGTAAATATTATTTTAGTGTATCATATTATTTTGTGGAATGTTTAACGAATTTTAATATATAATTCATTAAGTTTTTATTTACTTTTAATGTTATTTGACTCCGTCTGAAGGTCTGCCAGGTAATCCAGTTTTATTGCGTATTTGAAAGTGAAAGTGAGTGCAGTTATGAAAGTGATTTTAACTCTTAAAGAGGATCTTTAAAATGTCAAACAAATATAAATCGAATTACCAATTAGGTACCTAAAGATGCTTTATTAAATTATTACAAATCAAATAATGATCAAATGTCACTAAATTTGCCGATGTTCGGGCAGTTCTATGAGAACAGATATTCATGAGTCTATGGTCGTTTAGGGTTTTTACTAGTATAAAGTTGTTTAAATAGAATTTAATTGTTTTGCAAAGCAATGGATTATAAAGCACTTAATTATGTATAAGTAAGGTAAACAAATGGACCTATCGTTATTCTAAGGGGGACAGTAATCTTTAGACATTGTTAAAGTATTAAGTAGCATGTTCTTTATGGCTTGTGGTTTGGTTGGGGAGGTATGGTCAACCGGACAACCGAGTACCGGATTTTATTTAAATCCATATTCTATCTCTATTTGAATAGGAATGGAAATCTTATCTTAGGTTGGAACGTTGCTACTACTTCCTACTCATGAGCTATCTACTCGTACTCGTACTCGTATATTCGGCAACCACACCTCTCCATCCGAAACACACGACACGAGGACAGCTTCACGTTGGACTAAGGTGGCCGTACGATACCTAATTACCTACCTCCCCGGCCTAGGTAGTCTGACTCTACCGTAAATAAAAAATAATAAATTGTCTCTACTGCGTCTGCGTTTAAAAACCATCTTATTATTCCAAGCAAGGCGCGGTCGCGTCGGGCATTGTTATGCGAAATATGGCCCAATAAACTGTAGTCTGTAGGTCGTAGTTGGTCGTAGTCGTTAGCTACCTTATCCTATCGCTCCAAGGCTGGTCGTAGTCGTAGACTTGTCAACAGTATCTTTATTTTGTCAGCAGAGCGCAATGTAGGTATTCTACAGCCAGTATTTTCATTAATATATCTATGGTTCTTTTACTCTCAAGTCATAATATTTGGTAAACAAACTTGGCAATCCTTTTTATTGAAAAGTGTTTTAAAATTGCTTTAAAAAAATAAATTATAGTTATTAGAAATCTGTTTCCGTATGAAATGACAATTTGTTTTTTATTTTTTATAATTTTGTGTCTCCGTTATTTTAAAATCGCAAACTAAAATAAAAAGTCTAAGATTGTTTAACAAATTGGATAAATGTACCTACGTAAAAAAATGGTCTGTTTCCGTGAAGTTTTAGCCCAAGAGCTGGTACACATTTATCGAGAAGTGTTTGAGGCATCATTAAATAATCATGAATCGATTATTTGTAACACGAATAACAATTAAAATTGGTTGGTGGGATGTTCTCTTGTCGCAAAATATTTTTTTCTTTCATAATTTAGTGCTAGGCTAAATCGATTACCCGCCAGCCAGGTCTGCATTTTAGTGTCCTTATTAAACAGATAATATCGACGCAACATTCTGATGAGATTCTGTATGTCACAGTGGCGTTCCATAAAATGTGAGATAGCTGATAAACTCGATAGATGTCAGGTTATTTTTAGGTGATCAATAGATAGTCTTGCCGAGTGGACTGATAAGTGTCGTCACACACATTGTGACCGCGTGTTGGTGACTCCTAAGTTTCGTTAGACTGAGTGACGTAATTGTGCACGAATTTACATGTGGTCGTGGTTGCTCCGTGGTTTATTAAGTGACGCCAGAGGGAGTGACGTCGTTGAGGACGTGGTTACGTGTGGTCTTGGTTGGTGGGTGCTGAAAGATGTATAGCTTCGATAAAGACCTCTGGCACGTGCGCACTCGCGTGCAGTCAGAGACGCAGGAAGACAAGACTGACACACAACGTAATTTTTTTTATTTTTTTATCTGTGCTTTATATTTTGGTCTATGTATGTTAGGAAAGATAAATCACTAAAAAAGTTTGGACGTCGTATCACATCTTATTGTAGGTACATCTCGTCTCAGCATTTGTCGACGAAAAAAAGGAAAAAATAAACAATCATTATCTACATCACACCGCTTTGCATTTCTTCAGGTAAACCTAACAATAACGATGCCTTAATACGTCTCTTTTGAAAATTGTTATCAAGAAACAAACGCAAAATTAAATCATCTTTATACGACACCGCTTTACATTACTTCAACTAATGATGCTTATTTTAAGAGCTCTTTTAAAAATTGTTATCAACAACCAACGCTGAACCAAAAATAACTACGAGATAAAAATATTAGTATTAACTCATAGTAGAGTAGACAAATATATTTATCAGGTTTAACGTCGTTTATCGTAGAGTGAAGTACCAATTTTCCCATTCCACTGATTTATCTCAAATTGCCTTATATTATGGAGCCATTTGTTAATATAATTACGATATCATAAAGAATAAACACATTTAGGGAGACGGATAGGTCCATAAACCTCGGACGACTTGTTGCATTGGTCATTAGTGGTTGGTGAAGTATGGAGGTTATCGACGTGACGCGAAGGACATTCCCCGTAGGAGCTGGCATCTGCCCAAATACAGGCGCAATGCGTATTGCGATATCCATGATGCGTACGAATTACGAACAAGTCGGGAAAAAATTCGATACCCGTGGACGTTCAACGAAAAATTATAATATTTTTTTAATTTAAATAGATTTTTGAGCGCATGCCGGGGGCTCTACGCTCTGGGATAGGTCGCCTCACGAAGTCACGAACACTGACTCAACGTGGACTCAACTGTGTTTACTGGGCGCAATGCTCAGTGTCAAAATGCCTCTCCCAGAAAGGTCGATCGATGGTCGATCGTATTCTTGTGGCACGTGGCTTCTGTAGTGGCCCCGTGAAATTTGTGTTTGTCGGATATTTCCGTTTCATACATTTTATGACAAGGCTCTTTCTCAGGAAAGGGTGCATCCCTTCCAAGAAAAAGGACTATTTTTCCACCATGCCAACGTGAAGAAAGTTAAAATTTGGGTTCTTAAATTAGGCCTATTTGGGAAAAGTCCGGAGCCTAGATATGTCCACCGGTGAATTTCCAAAGGCTGATAGATAGATAGATTTATGCCACCGATTATGCACTTTCTGCTTTATTATGCTGAATTACGAAATTGTCGTGATATCTCGAAAAAGATTTTTTTTAATCTTTCCGTCTACAATTTTCTAGGGTTCTATTACTATTTTTTAATTTTAATATTTAATTTTCACGAATTTGTATGTTTTCAAAAACGGAAGCTTTCGCAAAGCGTTTTAGGTTTAGCACTTTAGCATTGAACGTGACAGTAATGGATTAGATTCTAACCAGCCAGTAATCCACAGTCCCAGATACAACTCGGTATTGCGCAATAAATGAAAGCACGTGTAAATTTACAAACGTCGTAGTTCCCCATCGACTAGGGTTTCGGGATCACGTTGCGATAACAAAGGATTGTCAAATATTTTTTACCCGAGTCTCATGATTTAAAAATAGAATTTTCAAACTGGCTACCCATAGACAAATTTATACGTCAATTATACGTTTATAACGTTTATATTTAAACAAGACAACCATCTAACTTTTACATTATTGCCAACAGCAGAAAAACTCAACCAATAAAAATATTTTCTTATTTACAGGCAGCGAGAGTCCCACCAGTGCGGTGGGGGCGGAGGCACCGCGGGAGCTCCCCAACGAGCTGTCAGCGCCGTACGAGGTGCCCCAGTTCCCCATCGAGCAGATTGAGAAGAAGTTGCTAATACAGCGACAGCTTAATGTCAAGTGAGTTTTTTAATTTTTTTTATCGGACTTGAGTTGCAGACGGTCGTGCAGGTCACCTGGCATGAAAATGGGATATTGGAATAATCAGACCATTTCCACTGTTTAATTTTGTGTTTAATTCAAACTTTTTTTATACAGATGTTTTAAACACATGAACACCGTATATCGAACAATTATACATGTTTGTGACCCGACATTAGCTATAGACCTAAAGTTAAACCACCTACGAGTATCTTAGCAACCTGACATTTACCAGCGTGGGGTAGATAGATGATAGATGGCGTCCCAATCTAACTAGAGACCAAATTGGTAGTCGTCTGGTGTCGACGCGTTCGTTCACGATATTATTAGTTGGCGGTAATTGGATCAACCTTGGTGCGGCAGTAACCCTTACCACGGGGGATGTTCGTGCCGTCCGTTCATAATGTGATTGCATTTCCGAACGCAACTCTGGCTGAACGCGCGTCTGCCTTTGCGTGACGATTTAAAAAATCGTTTTCGGCGCGAATTTGTGAAATGTGACGTGCAACCTGTGGTTATTTGGATGTGAAATAGAAAATTAGTGTTTGTATTGTTTTGTTTTAATAAATTATGTTTGGAAGCTTAAAACAATGTAAAAAGTGGACAGATGCGCGGAATAACACGTAAGTGAAACTTTTTGTGGAAAAATTTTCATCGATAATAGATGTCCATTAAAAAAATTTAAAAACTGTTCGAAAATTCTTGGTTTTTTTTTAAATTAAATCTTGGTTTTGTATTTTGATATTTTTTGATATTTCTTCTAACTTTTTTATTATTTTAATGCAAAAAATTATGTTCTTTTGTTTATTATTATTTAATTCAATTAATAATAAAAATTATTTATTGCCTTACTTAATGAGGCACGATAAAAAATGTGATGAAAAGGGAATAATTAATGAAAAATTTTACTTGCTAGTTTCCCACTGTTTCAGCAGCGATTTTTTGCCTAAAAAAGGAGCATCAACAAAATAGTTAATAATGTTTTTAAGAAATTAAACTCAGAACTTCAAACTAATTTTATGGGACCCATATGCACTATAAATATTCAGATCAAATTTTGCTTACTAACGACCCTCTGTGCGCCTCCGGCGCTGTTCCTAGGAAATGGCTGGTTATATGTCAATGTATTTTTAATTGGGTTAATTAGTTCCCGGGTGCTAGATACAGGCTGTTCTATCTTTTGTTTCACTATTGTTCACGATATATATCACATCACACTTGTTCCTCAATATACCAATTAAAAAGCAACCGTCAATTAAGTTTAACTAGTAACTAGAGATCGCCAAGAGTAGAAATTCGATATTATTTTATTGAAATTTGAATTTGACACGTAACTGAATGTACGTACACGTCATGTTTGTCTATGCATGTATGGAAAGTACTCAAACTTATGGTAGTGTGCATGCCGTGTTTTTTGATCATTTCCATGTAGGTATTTCTAATGATTCGAATCCGTATAATCTTTAGTGGCTGTATACAAAATATTTGCTTCACGTACCTATTAATATATGTATTATAATATGATACCTATTATTCTAAATCTATATAGATTTACCACGTAACCCAATAAAGATAACAAGATTCCAAACATTAAGATACGACAATTATCATTGCATATTGAATTTCGCTTGTTATCGCCGGCTCAGCGTTCCGCCCGCCCACGCCATTCGCACTGCCTAGGAAGCTTAGGCTCAGAATACTGCCTCCAGTTCTAACAATACAATTGATGTTACGCATCTATAAATATGACTTAAGACATGAATAATAAGACTTCAATGAGCAGATTCTTAATTGGAATGGATGTTTTAACCAAATGCTTTTCATGTACCTATCACAATATAAAAGCTATGTCTTGTTAACATACCTACATACAAGAGTCAGTAAGGACTTAAATAAAAACCAAGTACCTATCTAGATTTTTAGTGGAATTAAACATGGTAATAAGGGTGCCATGTAGCGTTTTTGAAAGTCCTTATTTTTACTTTTGTTAACACATTTTAACAACAGCCTATATACATTATACATACTGCGATATTACTCAATTTTGATTATTTATTTATTACTCAACAGAATACTTACATACTGTTGAATTTCAAAGCAGATTATTTTTCAGAAGCTAGTAGACAGAGTACTGAAAAGATTTCTTAGCGTGCGCAAACAAAGAAAATTCTTAGAGTGACATTGCTTTAGTAACTGATCTTTATCTTTTATTTTAATCTTGTAAATTAGCCCGAACAGTGAGAGCTGTAAGATTGCTACGAGCTTGAAGATAAAAAAGATAAAGCCTTAATAGATTCCTCCTCAAATATTAAATCTGCTTGTTGAACAAGAATAATACTAGGTACAATGCAAATAGAATCCCCATTCAAAGAGCATAGAAGCAAAAATAAGGTTGTCTTTGTAGAACCATTAGATCGATGTTCTTTTCTACAAAAGAGCCTATCTGTTTGCGACTTATCCATTACAGTATCCAGTAGTTATACGATTTATGCATTATGACCACAGGTGCTGTTGTCGATGAATAGCAGTCGTTGAAACTCGTCGACCTGTGGATAATTCGTAAAAAAATCGACAGTTTCCATCGACTCAGAACTGCTACAATATACACTAACTTTACAGTTGCATAGAGCCCGTACGTACTGTCGTCATACATCCAAATTTCGTAATAAGTATAAGAAGTATATCAGAAAAAGAAAGAGAAAGAAAAGAATATTCGCAATTATCACAAGTTATTAAATGAACTGCTTCAATTTGGACTATTTATCAACTTTAGAGTATCAGTACATAACTACGTCCTACGTACACCTCTGAGGGTCAGTGTACTAGCTGTCCTGAGTCCTGACACACTTCACTCTGCCGAATATGGGAAAATGAAATTATTGTTCTCAAATTTTCAAAACCAAAATTAGCCCAATTGGTCCAGCGATTTATTTTTATTAATCTTTATATAATTGGGAATATAACTGGGACTATTACTGTTACTTTTTTACGATCGGATGCCATCATAAAAATGATTACGAAAAACCCCAAGTAAGGGAAAGTAAGTAAGGGAATTAAAAACATTGAATTATAATCGAATAAAATATTGGGACTATTAGAATGGTACTGTCAGTTATGAGGTTGTTATTTATCATTTTTATCTGGAAACCATTGACGTCATTGTGTGGCTAATTATTGAACGTGCAAATATGAACAGCGTTCAAGCGCTCCGAAATGACTCTTTCAATATTGTTGTGTTAGTCGTCTATTGTCTGCTGTTCGTTAATCGTCTAAATAAATGTTTTTGTTAACGATGATGACTGGATCAATATTATTTTAATAAACATTTGAATGCTTTCTTTTAATAGAATTACTTTTTTAGTCTCGTATTTACTATAGCATGGTTGTTTGTTCAGGGCGGCAGAATGCGGTCAGTCGGCGCGGTCGTATGCGGGCAGCGAGGCGGGCGGCGCCGCGGCGGTGTTCGAGGAGGCGGCGCGGCTGCGCGGCGACGATGACGAGCTCGACGTCGTGTTGCCGCACTTCCAGCGCGTCGCCATCAGCGGGGAGGACACCTCGGGGGTGAGTCAGACTAGCGATACGGTCTTACAGCAGTCCTCTTACAGTCGTCTTACAGCATCAGCGAGGAAGACACTTCCGGAGTTAGACCTGCAACACGTCTTACAGTAGTCAGTGTCCGTAGTCAGTTTCGGGCAGTAATTCTGTCCAGCAGTAGGGGAGGAAGGAGAGAGCAATAGGGGAAGTCCTGATTCATACAAAGTTTTTGTTTCTATCTTTATTTTAATCTGTGACAATCAGTGTCTGAATTTCAAAGTCCACTACTGAACAAAGTTTCACTCTAACTTCAAGAGAGAGATCTGGATTACGTTAACTTCGAATGTAGTACAAAATTTGCGTTAATTTCAGGTGCCGCTAGAGGACTTGCAACAAGCGTCCTCGTACCTAGTCCAGGCGCTGGAGATCCGCAAGCGCTACATGGAGATGTCGAGCCAGACCTTCGCGAACATCACGGCGCGCTTCGTGAGGAGCATGGACTCGGAGGCCGTCGGCAACCACACGCCCAACACTAAGGCCACTAAGGATATAGCTGGTGAGAACCTCAGTCGAAGGATTTACTTTTAAAGTCACGCAACAGAGCGCAATAGACTTGGGTAGAGCGTTTGTAATGAGAGCGTTGTTTCTACTTTAGTGAATTTAGTCCTTGAGTGGAATCAATCAGAGCGAATATCCTGCCTTATACCAAGACCACAGACAATCAAGACACAGACATAGTAAAAGAATGAGAAAAAAAACAGAAAACCCTCCATTACTCTGTTGCGACATTGATTGGTATGGAAGCCGTCTCCATGTATGGATGCCGGATAAAATCCGTCGTGGGATTCGTAATACGATTTCTGATGCAGCAAAAATCTGCTCTCATTTCATTTTCTGTTTTCAGCACTATTCTATTTTAGTTATTTTTAAATTTGCAGCTATAATGCAGTTTATATCTTTCACAAAAATTTTCAATTATCTGAGTAAACGCTCAGTGAGTGTGTACTCATTCTTTTCCATTTTCCCAGATCACATAGTCCACCCGCCCTTCCGAGACAAGGACCCGTGGGAGGGACCCACGCCGGAGCCCAAGGGCTACACCATAAAGTCGGACAGCGGGGTGTTCAACCTGTACAGGCAGCAGGGAGACGGCGGAGAGCGGGTGCCGTACGAGTACATCACCCTGGCGCAGTACATACAAGATATGAATACCATGTGCAGCATGATCGCTGATGGACCTCTGTGAGTTAACTTCTTTAAACTTATTGTACGAGCTACGTACACAAGTATTTACTGTCGTATGTAGGTACTTTATTGCACACACTCAAACATTGCCCATTCACACTCATTTATAATTTCGTATCATCATTTTTACATTTTCTGCATTTAAAATAAATCAGAGTTCAGCCGACACTCGTTGGGTTTGGCTTCCAACATTGAACAGATTAAAAGGTGTTCCGATTGTACAACCACGAACTTCTGTAGGTCTGCTAGATGTTGATAAAACTTTGATAGCGTGATTCACGTTACCAGTAGCGCCATCTGTTGACAAGTGACATAGATAGTCACATAACATTCTAGAACTAACTTGATGATGTTCTATTACAGGAAATCTTTCTGCTACCGGCGGTTGAGCTACCTGTCTTCCAAGTTCCAGCTCCACGTTCTGCTGAATGAACTGCGAGAGCTCGCTTCACAGAAAGCAGTGCCGCATAGAGACTTCTATAATATCAGGTAGGACACAATAACATATTTTTAAACGCAAGACATAACATAATATATTTTTAGGATAATAATATGAGGTAGGAGAGACATCATATGAACAAAGGAAAAGCTAACCAAAGAGCTTAACTAAACAAGGGTAAAGATCCCACCAAACCTCAAAAGATTTAAAAGACGAAAGAGTAAGATGTTCTCTATATTGTAGGAAAAGAAATAGAACTGAGGAAGAATGAGCTTTAACTTTTTTGTGAACTTGGCTCTATGCTGATTTATACAGTAGGCATGTTCCTGGCCAATACTAATACTACTATTAATAAAGCTATGTATTATTGTCTGCAGGAAAGTAGACACGCACATCCACGCTGCGTCGTGCATGAACCAGAAGCACCTGCTGCGCTTCATCAAGAAGACGCTCAAGACTCACGCTGATGAGGTAAAGATAGTCATGATAATTGAATTATTATTGTTTGCTCGACTAACTACTCCCAGGATTATTGAGCTCTTTTGTATTGTAGGTGGTGACACTACACAAAGGCACGCCGATGACGCTGAAGGCGGTGTTTCAGTCCATGAACCTCAGCACCTACGACCTCACCGTCGACATGCTCGACGTGCACGCTGTAAGTACTTTCAAAAATTGAAGTGCATCTCTGATAATGCTACTCCTAAACTGGGATTTAATCAAACGTCTTGTGGTGATCAGGACAGGAACACATTCCACCGTTTCGACAAGTTCAACGCGAAGTACAACCCCATCGGCGAGAGTCGCCTGCGTGAGGTGTTCCTCAAGACCGACAACTACATGAATGGAAAGTACTTCGCTAGGATCATCAAGGTACGTGTAACTACCATTGATGTTCACAATATTATCAGAAAATTATAGAGAACACTCACAACAAAACAACAAATAGAAGGGGCCACTGAATTAAGACTTGCAGTAAATATCGATATAATTTTTTTTTTGATATATCAAACGCGTTTGATTTTGTTTCCTATGACATTTTGACATAAATTAGGTAGACCATACGTAGATCCTGTACCTTCATCAATAGTGATGTTATAGAATTACAGCAATTATCGCTTTAAACAATGATGCAATTTAAGCGTCACATAACTCTAGCTACAACGTATGTAGAGTACCACAAGGAAGTACTCTAGGACCACTACTTTTTCTATGATACATTGATGGTTTACTAAGGCTACTAAGATTTAACGTAACGTTGACGTAACGTTCTAGGAGGTGGCATCCGACCTGGAGGAGAGCAAGTACCAGAACGCGGAGCTGCGGCTGTCGATCTACGGCAAGAGCGCGACGGAGTGGGCCAAGCTGGCCAAGTGGGCCATCCAGTACGACGTGCACTCCGACAACGTGCGCTGGCTCATACAGATCCCGCGGCTCTAGTGAGTCCTTCTTTTCAGCCCTTTTAGTCCACTGTAGTCACTATAGTCTACATTCATCACAACAATTATATCTGCATCCTATAACGTTATTGATGTCAAGTATTTGCGAACTCCCTTGTTCAAAATCATAAGGTTTCCGCAACTTAAGAAAGCATATGAAGGAGCGTAAAACTAAGCACTTCACGCACTTTGACAATGACATGTTTTCTTATATTGTGGAAAACTATTTTATGATTAATATCAAACTTGTTTTTTTTCTTCCAGCGACATCTTCAAGTCGAACAAGATCATGAACAACTTCCAGGAGTTCCTCAGCAACATCTTCCTGCCGCTGTTCGAGGTCACCAACGACCCCAACAGCAACCTGGAACTGCACAAATTCCTTACTGTGAGTACAATCTTTAGGTGGCTATACCTATATGTACAACTCAATTTTATATTTCCGATGTGAGAAGTTATTGTTCTATAAGGCTAGATTTTCATGGATTTCATGCCTATCCGGCGGAATAGTAGTTATCCGGTGTTCGACCGGATAGTATTAAGGCCGCCGGATAGGCTGGATACCGGATAGTTACCGGATATCCGTTTCATTTCTAGTGTATTCTGCATGCATCGGGACTTTACTGTCCTGTGACGAGAAAAGTATGACTTATTTATGTTATATTATACTTGTAGGTTTTACCTACTAATGTAAGAGTTGCAGATTTCAGTTCAATTAATAAGTTTAAAAATGTGTCACACTTCATCACTTGATAAATAATACAAGTTATAATAATTATAATACCGATCTATAATTTGTTGTGTTGTAGCACGTGGTGGGTTTCGACAGCGTGGACGACGAGTCGAAGCCGGAGAACCCGATGCTGGACGCCGACGTGCGCGCGCCCACGCTCTGGGACGACGACGAGAACCCGCCCTACGCCTACTACCTCTACTACATGTACGCCAACATCACCGTGCTCAACCACTTCCGCAGGTCTGTGCCTCTCCCTCACCCTCACCCTCACTCTCACCCTCACCCTCACCCTTATCCGACACTAACATGTTAAAAATAATCTTCTAAAATAGACTTAATACAGATCCTTGTGGTACACTTTACACCCCAATTACCCCTGAAAGGTTCCGAAACGGGCCTAACACAGTGAATCATAGCATACTCCTCACTGCTTTCGATTTTCCTAAAAAGAATCTAAAGGATTGGACTCAACATAGAACCTTGTGGTACTCCGTACACATAGACACGTGCGCCTTTCCATAAAACGAAGATTTTGAAATGGACCTAACATTCTTCCTTGCAGTACACCGTACACCCAGATACGTAAGACTTTCGTGAAAACAATGGTTCTGAAATGGAACAAACATAGATGCTTGATGCTTGTGGTACTCCTAACGCTTTGACGACCCGAGTGGCTCAGTTGGTAAAGACGCCAGTGCGCTACGCGGAGGGTCCTGGGTTCGATTCCCAGCGGAGCAAAGATTTGAATGATGAGTTCTGTTTCTGGTCTGGGTGTGTGTGTTCTTGTCTTGTGTGTGTCCATGGCGCCCTCGACACAGGGAATCCTAGTGTTAGGCTATGAGTGTGAAGCGTTATTTATTTATTAAACACGTACGTTCCTTTAAACGAAGGTTTTGGGAAGGGACCAAACTCAGAGCCTTGCGGTACATCCAAATCGAAAGAGTAGTAGAATAAAATATCGCAAAGTTGACTGAGTAATAACATTATTAATAATGTTTTCAGGGAACAAGGTCTAAACACATTCGTACTGAGACCTCACTGCGGAGAAGCGGGTCCAGTGCAGCATCTCGTGTGCGGCTTCATGCTCGCTGAGAACATCTCGCACGGACTGCTGCTGAGGAAGGTGAGATCTTATCTAGGCTTGTGGATCAATAGATAAGATTTTGTAGCTGTTGGGATTAAGAAAGTCTTACATACTATATCTAGAGTAGAATCAATTTTCTCTGTTGAGAGACTTGAAACTAGTTTCAGTCACCACTCACCAGATTATGGGCAAGTTTGAGGGGATAATGATGCGTAGTCACAAAAACAATAATGCTTCGTATCTGTGGTTTGTTACGCTACTGTTGTGTTAGGGTGACTAACATTTAAGCTCAGTTCTGCCTGGTTTGCAACCTGTTGCTTTATAGCAGGGTTTCGCAAGGGTACGCGAACCCCTAGGGGTTCGCCATTCGACGGCAGGGGTTCGCGACAAGATTTACGTAACGGCGGCACTGGTCATGATAACAACTAAATACAGAAATCGACTTGATGCCGAGTCCGAAAGGATAAAATTGTCCAAATTTACTCCTAAAATTCACTCATCACATTAATCTTAATAAAAATATGAAATATATTTTGGCACTTTATTTGTTAAGTACCTTTTATTGAAATAAAAACCTTATTTTCTTCAACCGTCACTTTTAGTGTTTTCTTTGGGGGGTTGGAGGGGTCAGGGGAGTGGGGATTCAATTCGTTAGTTAAGGGGTTCGCTGTCACCTGGAAACTTTAACAGGGGTACGTGGAGCCGAAAGTTTGAGAAACCCTTCTTTATAGTGTACAGTGTACTTGTACTTACTACTAAAGGTCTCCTTACTGCAATGAGCTTATCCCGTTAGTTTGATGGTAAACATCGCGCCGTTGTCGTGTGCGACGTTAGTCTAGTATTCAGCAGAACTGTAAACACATCTTTTGACGACCTGAGTGGCGCAGTGGTTAAGACACCGGTGCGCTGCACGGAATGTCCTGGGTTCGATTCCCAGCAGAGCAGAGATTTGAATGATGAATTTGAATTTCTGTTTCTGGTCTGGGTGTGTTGTGTTGTTGTCTTGTGTGTGTCCATGGCGCCCACGACACAGGGGATCCTAGTGTGGGGCTGTGAGTGTGAAGCGTTATGTTTGCGGCAGGTGCCGGTGCTCCAGTACCTGTACTACCTGGCGCAGATCTACATCGCGATGTCGCCGCTCAGCAACAACTCGCTGTTCCTCAACTACCACCGCAACCCGCTGCCGGAGTTCCTCGCGCGCGGCCTCTGCATCACGCTCTCCACCGACGACCCGCTGCAGTTCCACTTCACCAAGGTAACCTGGAGGAGGTTCTTCCAGTGCCATCTTCACTGAAGGCTGGCTCATCTTCGTCATTAGGGCTACTTGTGCCCTGGATACAGCATACAGCTGCTCGGAACAATGATCAGGGTTACTACAAACTCCTACAACCATCATAAAGCAATGTTGTTTTGTTTTACTTTAAAACATGATGTTTTATTTTGATTTAAAACAAAACAAAATTGCTTTATGATGGTTTTAGGAGTTTGTGGTAACCCCCGATGGTTTTATTAAATCACTGGCGGAGGTCCAGTCTTGAGCCAGGAGGTTGTTCTTCTTCCAACACTTAATTTTTCCGATATTTTGCCTTGACTTCTCTCAATGAACCAAAGATTGGTGGAAACAGCATTGGCATTCATCAATATTTGCAAATTGTGTGATTTGACTGTATCAAATTTTACTGGCCAAATCGCTGGTACTTGTAGGCAAATAATACACTGGATAACGTTCTTGAATGGCAGACAACATCTAGCGAAACGGAATGTAGGTCGGTATACATGTTGCCCACTGACTATGGAAATTTGGTGAATTTGCGATGTCCCCGCTCAGTAACAATCGCCGCACCCGCTCTGCACGCTCTCCACTAATGACCCGCTGCAGTTCCACTTCACCAACGTAATGCCAGGCATCAGCCACACCAGCCTTGAGTTCCCTGACCGAAACAGAGACAGCATTGGAATTAATCCACAAGGAAGCGTATGAATAATCTTTGTTTGACGACCTGGCTGCCTTCCGATTAGGCAAGATGCTCTCATTTACGGGAGGCTTATGCCCCGGACCTACGAAGAGCTGAAAGATGAATGATACTTTCCTTAGTTATTGCTTTTTAATGCTGTTGCTTCAGACAAAACAAATGCAATCGGCTTTTACTAAGTAAGGAACATTTATGCTGTTTAGCTACTCGTACGATAACAGCCAACTACTGGAGTTCTTGGTTAAATCAATTTTGTCAGTAACGTATCATTCGTTACCTAGGTAACGTAACGATTCAACGGCCGCTCGTTGCAGGAGCCGCTGATGGAGGAGTACAGCATCGCGGCGCAGGTGTGGAAGCTGAGCTCGTGCGACATGTGCGAGCTGGCGCGCAACTCCGTGCTCATGTCCGGCTTCCCGCACGAGGTGAGCCTTCTTCCCTTTTAGTAACGTTTCCCTGTAGGGTAATCCATCGTAGATAACTCGTATGCGGTTGGAGCCGTTATAAGATGTGAAGTGAAGTACCGCCTCGCTCTGGTGTCCTCAACAGAGCGAGGCGGTACTTCACTGCGGGGCAACTCCTTACGCTTTATAAAGCACAGGTAAGACCCCACATGGAGTACTGCTCGCACCTGTGGGCGGGGGCGCCAAAATACCAGCTAAGTCCATTTGACTCCGTCCAGAAACGCGCTATCCGAATCGTCAATGACCCAAGATCGACCGATAGGTTAGAACCACTGAGCCTTCGCCGCGATGTCAGCTCTCTCTGTGTGTTCTACCGACTTTACTTTGGTGAGTGCTCCGCGGAGCTATACGGGATGATGCCGACATCGCCCTTTCTTCGCTACACCACCCGCCGGAGACTGAAATTCCACCCTCATCATCTGGATTCGTGGCGTTCCTCCACAGTCCGTTTTTCAAGTACGTTTTAGCCTCGTACATGCAAACTTTGGAACAGTCTTCCGGCTGATGTGTTCCCGCAGGACTATGACATGGGGTTCTTCAAGAAGGGCATAAAAAAGCTCTCCTTCATAGCGGCAACGCACTGGCGACCCCCCTGGTGTTGCACGTGTCAGTGAGCGACGGTGACCACTTACCATCAGGTGGCCCGTCTGTCTGTTTGCTTGCTCCATTTATAAAAAAAAAAGATTATACCTAACTCCTACCGGCTAAAACCCCACGGTGTTTCAGCCTGAGCCTGCAATGGAGATCCTTCAGAATGAAAGGACACCCCTCATTTGGTCATGAGTACCGCGGCTGTCGCGTGACATGAGCGACATCCTAAAAAAGGTGCGTGCGTTAGTCGCACGACAGTTGCGCGGCTGCTGCCGAGCGCCGGACTCTTTCTATACACCATGTATCAATATTTATTTGTGAGCAGATGGCAATTGGAACGATATTGACCCACACGATAGCTGTCACGTGTGTTCCTTTATTGGGCCTAGTCATACCGCACTGTAGACTAAGTTTTATTTACTTTTAAAAGAGTGCTGGGAGTTTTTTTCCGCCCGCTTTTTTCTCCCAGTCTACGTTTTGCCTGAGGGGCGATCGAAGCGGATGAGTGTAGAATGTATAATTTATCTGTATGACTTTCATTAAGTGTGCACAAATTGTACCTAATAATGAATAAAAGCTTTTGAGTTTGAGTTTTGAAAAGGGGCCTAAAGGGCTCGACCCTCAATCAATTGTGTACTTTTAGTTTTCATTTAAATTGAGCTCGTGCCTTTTTTGACTAGACACTTTTTCCGCATAGTTCTCATCCACGCCTACTTAAAAATGTTACCCTTTAGCATTGCTGCATTGTTTCAACTGCTGTTGATAATATTTTAATATTTCCGATATTATTTTGTGATTTTTCTACGATACATTGAACAGGATTGAACAGGATGTGTTGTGTGTGCAGATGAAGCAGTACTGGCTGGGCCCCCACTACCAGAAGGAGGGCGTCGCCGGCAACGACATCACGCGCACCAACGTGCCCGACATCCGCGTGTCCTTCCGCCACGAGACGCTGCTCGACGAACTCACCAACATCTTCAAGGTACGAGTATACCCGCCACACCCACACCAGTACACCCATACAGACATACATACATACACAACGACATCACGCGCACCAACGTGCCCGACATCCGCGTGTCCTTCCGCCACGAGACGCTGCTCGACGAACTCACCAACATCTTCAAGGTACGAGTATACCCGCCACACCCACACCAGTACACCCATACAGACATGCATACATACACAACGACATCACGCGCACCAACGTGCCCGACATCCGCGTGTCCTTCCGCCACGAGACGCTGCTCGACGAACTCACCAACATCTTCAAGGTACGAGTATACCCGCCACACCCACACCAGTACACCCATACAGACATGCATACATACACAAAGACATCACGCGCACCAACGTGCCCGACATCCGCGTGTCCTTCCGCCACGAGACGCTGCTCGACGAACTCACCAACATCTTCAAGGTACGAGTATACCCGCCACACCCACACCAGTACACCCATACAGACATGCATACATACACAAAGACATCACGCGCACCAACGTGCCCGACATCCGCGTGTCCTTCCGCCACGAGACGCTGCTCGACGAACTCACCAACATCTTCAAGGTACGAGTATACCCGCCACACCCACACCAGTACACCCATACAGACATGCATACATACACAACGACATCACGCGCACCAACGTGCCCGACATCCGCGTGTCCTTCCGCCACGAGACGCTGCTCGACGAACTCACCAACATCTTCAAGGTACGAGTATACCCGCCACACCCACACCAGTACACCCATACAGACATGCATACATACACAACGACATCACGCGCACCAACGTGCCCGACATCCGCGTGTCCTTCCGCCACGAGACGCTGCTCGACGAACTCACCAACATCTTCAAGGTACGAGTATACCCGCCACACCCACACCAGTACACCCATACAGACATGCATACATACACAACGACATCACGTGCACCAACGTGCCCGACATCCGCGTGTCCTTCCGCCACGAGACGCTGCTCGACGAACTCACCAACATCTTCAAGGTACGAGTATACCCGCCACACCCACACCAGTACACCCATACAGACATGCATACATACACAACGACATCACGCGCACCAACGTGCCCGACATCCGCGTGTCCTTCCGCCACGAGACGCTGCTCGACGAACTCACCAACATCTTCAAGGTACGAGTATACCCGCCACACCCACACACATACACACATATCGTACATCTTAAAGTACGAGTATACATCTCTTCACATACACACACGCACACCTGCACAATCGCATTCGCATACACACATACATCTTCAGGCACGAGTTTACTTCCCCAGACCCAACCACCAGCACTCGTGTAGACACATATCAGGTACGAGTATACCCCTCCAAACCCGAACACCAGCACTCGCATACACACATACATCTTCAGGCACGAGTTTACTTCCCCAGACCCAACCACCAGCACTCGTGTAGACACATATCAGGTACGAGTATACCCCTCCATACCCGAACACCAGCACTCACATACACACATACATCTTCAGGCACGAGTTTACTTCCCCAGACCCAACCACCAGCACTCGTGTAGACACATATCAGGTACGAGTATACCCCTCCAAACCCGAACACCAGCACTCGCATACACGCATACATCTTCAGGCACGAGTTTACTTCCCCAGACCCAACCACCAGCACTCGTGTAGACACATATCAGGTACGAGTATACCCCTCCAAACCCGAACACCAGCACTCGCATACACGCATACATCTTCAGGCACGAGTTTACTTCCCCAGACCCAACCACCAGCACTCGTGTAGACACATATCAGGTACGAGTATACCCCTCCAAACCCGAACACCAGCACTCGCATACACACATACATCTCCAGGCACGAGTTTACTTCCCCAGACCCAACCACCAGCACTCGTATAGACACATATCAGGTACGAGTATACCCCTCCAAACCCGAACACCAGCACTCGCATACACACATACATCTTCAGGCACGAGATATACACATACGAATTTAGATAACACACACACACACACAGGTGTTAATCACCTTACCCAGTTTTACCTTACTACAACACATATACTTAATAAACAGCAAATAAATGCATACATTTGGATTCAAAATAATTTGTCATTACCAGCTATTCCAACACATGTATACCTATCTCGTATATTTATTATAACAACAATTACTTTTCACATAAATTTTCCGGCCTTTTGATCTTATAAATTTCCCGAGCTTTTGGTTTTATGCTTTGCTTCGTTTGTGTATTTATTGTTTTAAATGAATTGTCCTATAAGATCTGGTATTGTGTGTGGCTTATACTTGTCACTTGTCATTGAAACTAACCGAACAAGCTAAATTGTTAATGTTCGTAAACTACAATAAAATTCCAATTAAAGCTTTGATAAATACCTTTCAACCTTCCTTTCAAGACCACTAACCCCTTATAAAGTAGGATAAAGAGTGCTAAAAATAGCATTAAAAAAGATAATATCTAAATCTTTTTACAATTTTCTGCAGTAAACTCTCAATACTCGTAGACCTCAAAAGGCTAATTAAAACAATAATTTCAGGAAGGAATGTCAACCCGCATGTAATCACGACATCAGTGGATGCGACGATACTTAATACTGTAATATTACTATTATAAAATATTAATTATATCATCAGTAATAATATTATTATAATCATTACTCGTTTTGTATATTAAATGTATTCTCGCCAGGGCCCGACAGTGGGTCCTAAGCCCCAATTATATGTTACTAATGCTGAAATTAAGACTATATTATTGTTATATCTTTACCTTCGTAGAACAGTGTGTTTATCGGTGAATGTTTTAGTGAGGAAGCAGCATTATGATGTCGCTGACTCGACTCGACTCAATAGCTTTTCATTTAATCATCGTATCTTTTATAGATTTTTATAGATTTTTCGAACCATGAGTAATCCTGACTCTCGCCTAAAGATTCAACGATAAATCAATACACAGTTTGTGGCGGGTTCTCTAATATTAAGATTGTAAGTGAATTTCCCTCAATGTGATAATTAGGCTTCGCTAAGATTGAAGTGCCATTCCTAGGAGTACCCTGATATTCAGCTTTGTGTTATGTAGTTGTAGTTAGGTAGCTGGATTCACGTTAAGCCTGACACCATAGGTTTAGTGTCCTCTTATTGAGCCTCATAAAAATAGTACATAATTCTGAAATCTAATTTTTTGATGCTCTCATTATTGCTATTAATTTAAGGATCTAAAATAAATAATAATATTATAATTGAATAATAATATTTGAAATCAACACAAGAATATTTCGAGCTCCGCCATTTTGCGGATAATATTTGAATTTCTTCCTAAAAGTGGACATATTAACGAACAATAAGATCGATTTAACAACAAGACTTTAAAAATACAATCAAAACACATTTCCCGTACAATATTAAATGGATGTGCTGTTAAATAATTGCTAAAGATAATAAATTTAATCATCTTCCACACAAAATCTTTATTAATAGGTACTACTATAAAATACAGTTTAAACCACAACCTAACGTTAGAGATGTACCTGGTAGATGTGTACCTGATAGAATTATTCTTCAGGCGCCTGATTTCTGGGTGATTTTAAACACATCCGAGTCCGACACATAAATTCACATGAATGCAGCATAGTGAAGTATGCTCGAAGCCTGGAATGGGGAGACTCACAATCCAGAAATATTTATCGCAATAATTGCATTTGGATTGCAAAAATTGCAATTTTACATTTAAGTTAGTTTTTGTTTTTGTGATTATAATATACGATAATATACCGTAAAGGTACGCGATAATTTATTATTAATATTTTTTGATAATCTTTATCTTTTTATGTTTTTAACTTTTTTTTTACTGGTTGAGATAGTTTTGTTTGTGCTAACACTACACTAAATTCGAAATAAGTACCTATACAAAATGAATTAATAATGTCTTATGAGATCTATCGTATATAAGGGATATTTGTTATGTGTGTGTTTATTGTTAATTGTTTAATTTGCCTCAGTAACTCCTATGTTGTGATTTGTAGTCGCTTCCTATACTTTGTTTACTACGTTGTTTGTGTGCGGTTGATGTTATACTAAAAGGCAACTGTGGCTTTATAATTTAAATTAATATTATAAAAGTCCAAATCGTACGTTACTATTTAATGATGGGAAAGTCAGAGATAGACTCTGGTCTGGTGATGGAGTTCTTTAAATAATATATCATTTGAAATGCAGGCAAATCCACTTAACCACTTATCGTAATATAATACATAAAAGTGTAGGAATAACACCGCCGTACTTTCCTTATCTCGATTTAAGGTATCTGATATTTATCAATAACAGGTACATTCGGGCTTCTTTAAAGAAAAAAATAATCGCACTAAATATTATTGAGTAAATTACATTGTACCTGGTATACGCGATATCTAATATGTAGTTACAATTTACACCGTTAGCGAAAACTACCTGCATTTTTTTAAATTTTTAACTTAAAGATTTGTAGTGGTCTCAATCACTAAATCTAAAGATTTGTTGCATTGCCTTTCGGTGTAACATCAAACATCGATGTTTGTGACCGACAAAATTATTCATACAATAATTCGTAATATTTTCTAAACTGAATTGTTATTTTCTATACCTATGTGCTCTAACCATTTTCCTGTCAATTGATAAAATCAAGTAATAAGTGCCCTGTAACTTAAAACAATAATTTCATATAACTTATTACAAACTCTTCTTACTACTTATAATCCAGACATTAGAGAGAGACATTAAGATTTAAGACAAAAAACATATTATACCTACATTATAATAATTATACAAACATCGTTAGTTATACACATATGAATGAAAACGTTATCATATTGTTGGAAATAAAATTCTTATATTATACAATTGTGTTGTTTAATATTTTAAACCAGCTGTATACATAATGTTACTTGTACATACACATTTCAGAGTTTTTAATTTTATTTTAACACCTTCAGAGATCAAGGAAGTAAAATACAATGTTATTTCTGTGATAGATACATCGATGTGGCTCGCCCTTGTCTCCTTATTAAGGTACAATATACTCGAAACCCATTTGTCGAAATCTTGCACTACAAAGACATTAAATTAAACAATAATATAAAAGTAATTTTGTAATGATTACAATTTAAATGAAATGAAATGAAATACAATTCTTATAAAAAATAAGTTTGAAATATTTTAATCGCAATTGATTTACTCAATCAGTACCTACTTATAGATTCAGACAAATGGCGTTGATGTCGTGTGTATTACAGATGAAGTGCATGGGTTTCTTGTGTCGATCCAGTAACTGCAAATAAATAGGCATGATGACAGTAATCAAGTATCGCCATTTATCTGATTTAATGAAATAGGATTCAAAGATTTTGAAACATGTATTAATTCTCTAATTGATGTCGAGATTAATAATTTATTTGTTAAAATAAATCTACAAAATACAACAATCCGCCATGATAGCTTAAACACCCATCAGATCGAATAACGTCAATTTACGTCACGTCTCAGTAAACGTCATTTTTTTCGTAAGCATATTATACGCGATCTCTACATTTTTTACTGAGCCGTGACGTAATGACAGACGCCATGACACGGGCGAGCGTTTTGGAATGAGTTTGAAACTTCAAATTTAAATGTACTTTTATTGCACCAAAACCTTAATTTTCTACAAAAATATGATATATTTTAGACATAATAGAAACTTCTGAATATCATAGAAGAGTTTTTGAAAATTAGTCATCATGCCTATTCTAGTACCCTCGTTGACCTGTTCACAAAATATTTTTAAGGATGAAGTAAACATTTAAACAGTTTTAAATCGGGAACCTTTGCAATTCGCCAGAGAAGGTGCCTTGCTTCATCAATACTGTTTGAGGTTCGCGTTCATTAATTGGGTCGAAGTTACCATATGGTTTCATGGCTGGTTTAAAGACTAAAGGAATTAAACAAAACCTGAGTTTTGTGTACCTAATACATAATCGTAGGTATACCATTTCCTTAAGACGAAATGAGTTACTTATGAAATGTTTCTTGATTGATTAACATTAGCATATTAGATATACTCACAAAGTCGATTTCAAGCAATGTCAAGTTTATTTTTACTTTTCACTGGCGGGACAATGCAGAATAAACAGGTTAAACAGGTAATGATGATTTGGTTTTTAAACTTACTTAAATTTTAAAGCAAAAGTGATTAGTGAACTCATTTAAACAAAATTGAATAAAATTGACACTACAAAAATATTTCCTTATCTGCAAGCGGTAGGTACCTATAACATTTCAGGTACAAAATTCAGTTGCCTTTAGTATTCCAGAATTTCAGGTACAGGTTAGGTACCTGTTAAGATAATTGTGGTGTTTTTGGTTTTAAGTTTCCTTGCAAAATTATCAATATTTTATATAATAAATTAAAAGAAAGTGGATTTGTCTGGATTTAAAAGAAGAGTATTTACGTTTCCAAAACTGTATTTTCCAGGCTAAACTATAGCTTTTGTTTTAATAACCCGGTAGGTACCGTCATGTTTCACCATGAAACACGCAGATCCCATCTCTTAGTTGGTCTATGAGATAGGAACTCGAGTTGAGATGACACGAGAGTGACCAATGTTGCCTTATCGTAGGTACATCCTGTTTTGCTTGATCTTTAAAACCCATCATGATACGAACATAGGTACTATAGCCTCCCACTTCTTAACGTAGCATGTTCTTCATGTGTTATATTTCGGTTGGGGAGGTGTGGTTACAGGAGAGGTTCTCGTAAGACCTCCACGAGGAGTTGTACCTAATAATGAATAAAAGCTGTTTGACTTTGATACTTTGTTTGAGGTGAATATCATCTTCACATCGGTAGTATGTATAATACCCACGCACGGTCTCAGACAGATCTTTGTCCTAGTGACCACATATCAAGCGGCCTGCTACGTATTCCTATAAAAATGTCTGATATGTGTTGTGTAAATGGTATTACAGGCGTGTAAGTCAGGCCCGGCGAGTAACGGGGTGCCGCCGACCACGCCGCCGCCGCCCGACATGAATGTTCCCATCGTGAGTCTGAAACGGCCCTCGCTGGTGTAGTAGATTGACCACGTGTCATGGGACAGGACCGTGGACAGATCATAGAACTCGGAATGAGCCATGAAATGCGCTAGCCAGGCACTATGTAACATTTAAAGTGCGTTCACATTAGCAAGTTAGCCCGTTAAAGAACGCGTTAAACACTTCTGGTTAAATTCTTCGTTATTTTGATTTTAGTTAGTTATCTTTCTCTACGTTAGTGTTGAACGTGTAGCTTAGAGCTTTAGACCTCTAATGTGGACGCATCGTGAGAAAGGGAAAAAACGCCTTGATTTTGACATGTTGAGAATAGAACACTACCACAGGCAGCGCTCAGTTGGAATTGGAATGCGATTTCGTACGAATACCTACCTATACGCATATTAACTCGTACGTGCGTACACACTAACGACCACAAAACCTAAAATTGGGCGTACACCAGATTGGATTTATAATGTCTGGCAAATGTTTAAAAAGTGATGCTAAAATTCTGCAGTGACTCTGAATTAAATTAGGTAAAACGACACAGTTTTACCTAACTTAATTTGTATAGGTATGTACTAAACTATATAATGATGAATTTTATCGAGTTATTTACCTAAGTGTAAAGTTTTTATGTTCAGACTATTGATTACAAAGATAAGATCAAGTAATAAGATGATTGATTGTTTAGAACTTTAGACAATATTAGCATTTAAAGTTTCTCCTTTAATTAATGAGTAATTAGCGTCTATTAGTACATAGGTAAGTATATAAGCGCGTAAGTGCACAAACTTGCAAGTCTTAACTTTTTGATGTAGATTGATGTTACGAATTTAAATACCTAGCAAATACCTACTTAAATATTAGGATCGAAGTATATTTTAATTATGTTACTATTTTTTATTAATTCTGTTTCCTCATAACAAAGATGGCTTTCCCAGAACTTTATTATAACGAGGTAGAACTGGCAGGGTAATGTGAATAAATTATAGTATTTAGTCAATATAAGCATTGAAACATTATTTTCTTTTTTGATTACTGACAATCATTTTATTGTTCGCGACTTATTATTAAAAACTTACCCTATGAAATCAAAGAAATCTGTAATAATCCCCAATGTGATTTATATAAATATACCATGTTATAGTTAGTTATTACTTAGATATTTACTATGTAGGTAGGTTATACTGATATTGTTATACTTGTAATCGTAGTAATGATGGTTTAATATAGATTGAAACTGGTCAATATAGATTGGATCTTGGAATTTGGAGTCAATATGGACTACGACTTGCATATCATGTGAGGTCAGACTAACATTGTATTTTAGTCCTCAGACTACATCAGTTATGTAATTGTATGAATCAAAGAATCAAACAGAAGGTACTTAATATATAGGTGTATAACAAAAAATAAAGAATTTCCAAAAATTAAAAGATTGTTTTATTGGTATCTAATGTTTCTTAACTTTCTAAGTCGAACAATCAAAGGTTATTGAATAGAACGATTAAATTGTAAAAGAACCGAGTTGGATACGAATGCGGAATAAGATTAATCCTGAAAAATAGGAAATATAAAGCATTTCCGTATAAAGTGCCTTTCAAACTCTTATCAACGTTGGTCATGACAGGGTAATGACCTATGGTAATGACAGTCAGTAATGAAATGAATGACAGGAGTCAAAGCCTGAGTTAGAAGGTGTCATGTCTACAATGACTGTAAATTAACAATTTTCAATTAAAAATGGTTTAATATCTATGTATTTTACAACACCTCTACATGTATTCAACACCTCTCGATTCTGAAACAATAATTTTTGCACAAAACATGTTGAATTACAAAAGATTCTGAAAGTTATTAACTAAAAATGTTTGGTACAACTGACGATTTCCAACAATGGAAAAAGACTCGCACGTAAGTATCCTGCTCCAATATCCCTTGCACAGTATCTTAGATGAGATATCCTCCTGCGGTCCTGCTGTATCTGCAGAGAAGGATTAAATGGGCAGAGCGCACTACGCCTCATTGGCGCCTCTCTAGAATCCGTAGACCTATCATAAATTTTATAATTCTTGACAATTTCACCTCAAACTTTCAGATAAAGTGTGCTAACATACAAAATTTTAGCACAGTTCAGTAATTTGAGTTGAAATTTTGTAGAAGGTATGTTAGTTTTTGACAAAAAACCTAGCACGCGTGCCCTTATCTAGGCTCTCTGTGGCGCACGTGCCTAATATGCCTTAAGGAATAATCCGCCTCTATTCAGTCAAAATACAAAATTGGAATTTAGTCACGGTTTGTTGGAACATGGTCAGCGGGAGCCCATGTCCACGCGGTGAATGCATTCACATGACAGCTTTTAAAAGAAGGCGCCAGTCATCAGTAATGTAAACAGTTGTGCCTATTTAGTGTGACGCTTGTGTAGACTGTTCTACTACTGTACAGGGAGACCAGGAACACCACGAACGTCGCAAGCCGCATGTACGTGCGCGGGCCGGGCGACAGCCGCGTGCGCGCCGCCGTGCCCTACCAGCGCGTCTCCATCACCGGGATACACATCACCGGGGTATATATCGTTAGTTTGTAACCCATTACCCACTGCAGGGTCGGGTCTCCTCTCACAATGATGTAGTGTGGAGCTAAGACACCTTACACATATAATACGAGAAACAGTGTAATCCGTCTATACAGGCTACAACACGTATCTAATAGCCCCCGAATCTGATATAGCCCACATTTTACATACCTAACATGGGAAGGATGTAGACCTAAGTCCTCGGTGGTCTAATGCGGAATGGAGGGCTAACATCTCGCTTATAGAAAATTCTCAGGCATGCTAGTATCCCAAAGATGTTTTGATGTGTAACGGTGAACGTTACAGCTACAGCAGATGATATTTAATTTTATAAAGCGCACATTAATTTAAAAAAAATTTGCTTTCCTCTTTAGGGAAAGGTGGATTTAAACCGCCTCTGGGATTCGAACTCTGACCTTTCAAGTAGTCCCATCAGTTGGCATGATTCTTGTTGCTGCTCGAAGCAAGTCCATCCGTTTTGTTCTACTTTACTGTTGTACTTGTACTGTAGTGTTTTAAAACAGTGGCGAAAGAACGCTCTCACCCGGTCCAACTGCGTAGTTGATGCACGAAATTGACATTACGACGAAGTCATGCTCGTTCTTACACCAAACTTCGTGCTTGTTTGGTGTAATTTTCCGCGAGGTCTAAACTCGGCTTTATATAATTCGCATACCATTTCTTCTTTTACCCCTGAGACAGGTGCCTCTAGAAGAGCTGATCCGTTCAGCGGCCCAGCTGCTTGACGCGCTGAACCTGAGGCAATATTACATGGAGGTGTCGGGGCAGTCGTTCCCGCCCCTCCTGGCGCAATGTCTCGCGCGCCGGGAGCTGCCCAGAACCAGGCCCAAACACCCGGTCGACCTCGGCCGCGCGTTTCTGCACTTTGACAGTTAGAATTGATTTACAAATAACAATAATCACGATAGTAAAAAAAATATGGTTATAATATTTCACATGAATAATATTGTCCAATTGCAAATTTTCCACACAAACTTTTTGTATTCTTTTTAATTTATAGTTGTTGTTGAGCGGTCACTGCAGCCCATTGACCGCCCGCATCCAAAAAATCCTATTTGAAGAGGGGATGCTTAGCAACTCATGAGGAATAAGATGTTCGCCTCAAGTAAAGAATTCCCGGCAACCATACCTTAAACCATACCCTAAGCCGAAACATAAAACGTGAAGAATATGTTTTACATGATTAAGAGGCTGGCGGTACCTCCGCGGATTAGTTACTACGGCTTTACTACCTAAAAGATGTATTAAAATAGTTAGGCTAAGTTTTCAAGCTCTATAGTCTACTTGAGTAGTGGCGTAACTATAGGGTTGCAGGGCTGGCAAAATACCACGGACTCAGAGGCCGCGGGCCCAGAAGTAGCCTTAAAACTAAAAGAAATTAAGAAAGTACTGGGGCCCCATCCAATGAATTAGCTACGGGCCCCGGATGGTTTAGTGACGCCATTGTACTTGAGTCTTGCTTATCAACAAGACCATTTGCGGACAGAGACAATATTATATGTTTCCGTCAAAAAATCTATAATTTGATTTGTTTCGAACCTTCTTTCTCGATGACTCCGTTACCTACCTAATCCATTTTATTTTTCTTAGACACAGCAGCACAACAGTACTTGCGTCTTGTGTCCTCATCTGAAGATCTGACTCGCGCTGAGACAGAAAATTTCAGTCCCCAGGGTACATCTTTAAGTAAGAGTTAGTATACCTACTAAGTAACTATTCAATTACTACTTTTCCGCCCGCTTTTTTCTACCATGTATAATTTATAAATGTGTGCACAAATTGTAGGTAATAAAATCAATAAAAGCTTTTGACTTTGACTTTGATTACAATAATTGGGTTATAGATATATCAGACTGTGGTGTACTTTTTAAAGGACAGTGGAGACATTTTTCTGACATTAGAAAACCGTTATTCCCGTCTTTAAATCTAGATGAATGATGAAGAACAGTCGTTGATGTCATATTTTCCCGCAGAATTCTATCATAGGACATAAACTTTAATTTAGTTCTCTAGAAACACCGCTGAAAACTTCAGCGGTGTACAAATATGCAGATATTGATCACTGTTCAATTTTATCCGGTATTTCAGTACCAGAATCAACGGTAACGACTGTGAAGCCGCTGGGGACTACTAGTGCATCTTACGAAAGCCTGGACGACATAATTGAGGAAAGCTTACATGGTAACTGCTCATAGTACCTACTTCAAACACTACGAAAGTAAAGAAGCTCTCATAAACAAGTCATGTCGTTTTTGTTTTACGGTTCGGTTGAGGCGTTGTCGCTTATTAGTTTGAAGAGAACATCGCAAAAGCAGTCTCTAAAAGGAAGCGGTAAAATGCTACCTGCTGTATCGTTGACAGGAACTGTGACGAGGAAACAAACATACCTGAGAGTACTCCGTTATGCAGTCCAAAGCATGTGAAGTCCAGCAACCTGCATTACGCCAGCGTGGTGGACAAAAGCCAACAGCCATGCTTCTCATTAGGAGAGCTCACCTGGTCCTGCAATGGCTCACTAGAATTTCACAACCCCATTTGAGCTAGTGTGATGAATGCCTAACTTTTTTGGACCTGATGAAACCACGATGGCAGAATAACCCTGTTTCCTGTTAAAATCTCAGAAGTGTCACAAGACCCCTGGGCGTGTCCGATGCCGCCCAGCCGCTCGTACGTGTTTCGGTGGAGTCGCGGCGTGATGCGCGTGTACCGCAGCGAGGAGGACGCGCGCGCCGCCCGCCCGCTGCCCTACCGCCACCTGCCCTTCCACAAGTACGTCGAGGACATCGCCCGCCTCGTCGACATGAGCAGCGACGGACCGCTGTGAGTGCCTTTACACCGTAGAAACAACTGATGCGACTTCCACCTCTCGTCAAGAGATAGCCTAACAAAGCACCCTGTAGAAAGAGATCCGACTTGTTCCGAATCTACTGCAGCTAGCTTAGCTACGGCGTTCACGCCACAAACTCATTCACTCACGCCCAAAGTCGCCATGAGAGTGTTAGTGAGAGCTAATCGTGCATGAGCAGAATCTAGGGTACGCTTGCTCATATCCTACTACTTCTTTATTCTGTGCTGTCTCAACCATGTTCGTCAATGTTTTATTCGTTGTAATTTGCTGGATTATGTTACCAATCTTTTGCAGCAAATCCTTCTGTTTCCGGCGCCTGAGTTACCTCTCGTCCAAATTCAAGATGCACGTGTTGCTCAACGAACTGCATGAGCTGGCTTTGCAGAAAGCTGTGCCACACAGAGACTTTTATAATGTGCGGTAAGTCTTACTAAAAATTAACTTATCTAAGTTCATATAAAAGCAAGATCGTAATCATGAATAATCTCTCTTGCTATTCATCTTTGCTCACTGTCAGTCAAACTGAAGTCTTATAGTGTTTGGTTTCGAACTAGCGATAATTTGAGGCCATAAAGTAAGCCAAATGTTATCAACAAAACACCCCTATATAGGGGTCTAGCCCCCTCCTTATTAATTGGTAGCCATTTGAATTTTGTTTGCCTGTTTTTCAGCTTTCTTTACATAGATAACTCAAAAACTAGCTCGTTAAGGCAACTAGTTTTTTACTAGGTAGAATTGGTGCGCAACCCAGCTCAAATTGCTCTCAGTTGCATAGCTTCAGAGTTATTGCTTCTTGAATATGAGCATACTCGTACACCTTCTTCGCAACAGGAAAGTGGACACTCACATCCACGCGGCGTCGTGCATGAACCAGAAGCATCTCCTGCGGTTCATAAAGAGGACGCTCCGCACCAAGGCGGACGAGGTGGTGGCGCTGCGCGACGGGATGCCCATGACGCTGAAGACCGTGTTCGAGGACATGCAGCTCAATGCGTACGACCTCAATGTGGACATACTGGACGTGCATGCGGTGAGTTTTCACCATCATTGGAAGCAATATTGTGAGTTTTTGAAGGTCAAGATCAGACCCTATCTATGGCTTTGGTCTTGTGCTAATCCGATGTCGCAACACAACACAAATTTGATCAACCAACGCGACAAAATTTGAACACTGGTCTTTGAATGGTGCTGTGTTAACTGGCAATACGCACAGACATGTTACAAATATAGCAATGATGTTGTCGTGCCACAAACTTGACGCGAGAGACCGATTTTGACTTCGAAATAACGAGTAGCACAATGGGTTACTTTAGTAGACATGTCAATTTTCTTACACGCCTTGCCAATCTTCTTGTTACAATATATAGGGCGGAAGTAAGAAGTGATGCTATAATTGAGAGATGTAATATTTGACTGTAATCGAAAGTTATACGAGTATAAAGGGAACTAGAAAGGGAAGCAGTTGTAATCAAACAAGGAAAATAATGATAGTTTATTTTCAGGATCGCAATACTTTCCACCGTTTCGACAAGTTCAACGCAAAATACAACCCTGTAGGAGAGAGCCGGCTGAGAGAAGTGTTTCTCAAAACTGATAACTACATGAATGGGAGCTACTTTGCGAGTATAATCAAAGCAAGTATAAGTATTTCTAAGTTTGTTTTGCTATTTTTTAGGCCTCATGTTGATAATCATGGAGCGAATTCCTTCTCTCATAAAGAAATGCCATTATACTCAATACGTTGCCAGCTTAAGAAGAGATCTTTTAACGGCTTTATTGTAGTGCTGTGAAGTCTTATAAAAATACATTAACGGAAATCGGTCAGGTGGTGTAGGGTCCAGGTGCCTTCAACTTTGCCGCCCCTCATTTTGTCACTTTGTCAATTGCCCGATTCAAAACTGTACGCTTGGTCTTCTAATAGAAACTGTCCATGCAGACGATGCTGCATTATGGTGCAGTGTCCGCCGCCCTTTTGGCCCTAGGGTAAATACGCCCCTGTCCTAATGGCTGGATTAGCTAACTTGGTGCCACTGATGCTTAGGAGGTGATGGGAGAGTTACAGGAGAACAAGTACACGTACGCGGAGCCGCGGCTGTCCATCTACTGCAAGAACAAGGTGGAGTGGAGCAAGCTGGCGACTTGGGCGCTGCGCAACGACGTGTACTCGCCGCACGTGCGCTGGCTCGTGCAGGTGCCAAGGCTGTAGTGAGTATTCAAAGGAGTGGACGTCCAATTTTTATCTGAGAAAATCCGCCATTAGTCTCTGCCCTTTGCTAGTCAACATAGAAGTGGGTTACGCCGGACTAAGCTAATACCGGACTCCTACCGGCTTAACCCCCCGTTGCTCTCTTCGCCTGTTGGATTGCAAGATTGCACCCCGGGAGGAAGCTGGAGTACCCTTATCCCGGGTTACATTGAATATTTGTAGTCGGTTAGTAGCAGGTGGAACTGATACTCTGTAGATCTGTAAGCTGGCAAATTCCTTTATTTACAGTGATATTTATCGCATCAACAAATTACTGAGGAATTTCCAAGAGTTCCTCAACAACCTTTTCGAACCACTGTTCCAAGTATCAGTGGATCCCAGCTCCAACATCGAACTTCATAAATTTTTGACGGTAAGCACTACCTAGTTACTAACTCATTCTCTATAGTACTCTTTTTGAAAGTTTTTCGAATTTTCTCTCTTTATTCTCTCAAACTAATTGATCAGAATTTATATTTTTCATTTAACCGCGTTTTAACTTTAGATTGATGTAAATTAAACAAATTATAATTTTACTATAATCCCTGCTCAGGATTTCAGTTTCCTTTGCGTAATTGCGTATTTTAATTAGTTCAATAAGTGAATACAATTAAAATTTTACCGGATCACCTCCCGTGGATAATTGGTAGGTAAAGAGTCGATTAACGGTGGGTGTCAATAACCGCTCCTCGGATTTGGAATGAGATTCAGTATGTCATGTCTGTTTGGTTGCCAAGATACTTTGAAATAATAGATGTTGCCTGACCACCAACATCAAAAATTACTGAAATCAACCATAATTAAGTAGACGCTTATCTAACAGCCAACGACTTTATTCCTCCAGCAAGTGATAGGTTTCGACAGCGTGGACGACGAGTCGAAGCCGGAGAACCCGAACCTGCACGAGGGCATGAAGCCGCCGGAGCAGTGGGACGACGAGGAGAACCCGCCCTACGCGTACTACCTCTACTACATGTATGCGAATATAGTCATCCTCAATCAGTTGCGGAAGTAAGATTTACTTTTTTGTTAAGGGAAATTTAAAAAGTTAAATGAAAGGTCCTCGAATGGCGACCACGTTTAGGCAAAAGGAGCACAGGCCGTCCTACCAGGTGGACTGATGACCTGAAGAAGGCGGGAAACCGTTGGATTCAGAAGACCCAGGACCGGGCGGAGTGGCGTCGATACGGGGAGGCCCATGTCCAGCAGTGAACTACCAAGGGCTGAAAGGAAGGAAGGGAAGGAAGAAAACATTCCGAAATCTAACTGGTTCGAGAGTGGCCTGAACTATTTCGTAAAGCCGTGTTGACCATTTGTAAACCTTCATGTCGTTAAATATAGCCATTATTATGTATACAAATAATCAACCTACACTCAGAAAACACTATTGCGTTCCACCGGATTGGACTGTAGGTAGTCGAAACCCATGCTGCTGTTGCGTAGTCGGTAATATTGTTAATCAAATAATGGTCCAGTCGAAATGAAGCTTTACCGTCGCGTGTTATAAATTACAAGGGCTTAGCACGTTCTTACCACCTCAACCCGAGTGCTAGTCGAAACCTCGAACGTTGCTGTTGCTGGGTGCTTAGCAAAATCAATAGGCCCAATTGTTTAGACGAAGAAGACGTCTTTACCGGCGTGTGTTACAGGGAGCAAGGGCTGAACACGTTCGTGCTCCGCCCTCACTGCGGCGAGGCGGGCCCGGCGCAACATCTTTGCGCCGGCTTCTTGCTCGCTGAAAACATCTCCCATGGTCTGATGCTTAGGAAGGTAAGTCTTTAATGTCAATTGCGTCGTTATGTAGCAAAACAAGGTTTACATATGGAGCAAAGTGTTCTATCCGTTAGCGGATAATGTTTTTCTAGTATTGTCTAACATAGTCGCCTCAGTTTCTACGGCAATCAAACCTCTTCAAAAGAAACAAGAACTTGCCAGAATTACGACTGATCTTTGAATGCCCATATTGTACATACTACATATCCTGAGAGAGCTGTAAGACTCAATCTTGAGGCTTCCCTTGGACGCGGCGTTCAGATAGTCTAGTATGTTTATTGCGTAATCTTCAGGTGCCGGTGCTCCAGTACCTGTACTATCTGGCTCAGATCTTCATCGCGATGTCTCCGCTCAGCAACAACTCGCTCTTCCTACGTTACCACCGCAACCCGCTCCCCGACTACTTCTCCCGTGGTCTCCGCGTGACCCTCAGTACTGACGATCCGCTGCAGTTCCATTATACCAGGGTGAGTAGTTATTGGATATGTAGCAGCGTAATGATAAAAACTGTTCTGGATAAGGAAAAACTTAAAAAAGACAATCATGTTTCCCTTTTTTTTATAAGTAGAGCAAGAAAACAGACTGGCGGGCCCCCTGATGGTAAGTGTCACCGTCGTCTACTGACACGTGCGACACCAGGGGGCGCCAGTTTGTTGCAGGCCATGAAGGAGAGCTTTTTTATGCCCTTCTTGAAGAACGCCTAATTGAGAGAGAAAATAGAAAAAGAAGAAAGGCAATAATGCCATTATTCTTACGAATCTACGTAGGCATCTCAGGTAGCACTCACGTAGGTACCCTGTGTAGGTACCAAATACTCGTCTATGCTATCACTCTCACTCACAGTCGCGATGAGAGTCACAGAGTGAGGTAATATGCGCTCACTTGAGCAGAATCAAACGCCTGCCCGCCCACTATCAGTACAAATATTATATTAGTCTAATTGTAATAACATGTAGTCTGTTTTCGAGTGTCGTAATGTGTTTTTAATGTATTCTTTTTATGTAGGAAGCTTTGATGGAAGAGTACAGCATCGCGGCACAGGCTTGGAAGCTGAGCTCGTGCGACATGTGCGAGTTGGCGCGCAACTCTGTCATCATGTCCGGCTTTCCTCATGAGGTTACATGTTGCAATATTTACCAACTAGTTCCGTAAGTAAGTTTGTGAAATTAGAAGTACGTTTTTCGTGGTTGCGGGTGGCAATAGTCGGAGCTAGAACCGTCCAGCCAGCAACCCCGGGAAGGACGGCGGTGTGTGGTGTGTGTGGTGGCGGCCCGCTGGGGGCAACGGTATGTTCCACTGGAGATCCCGGAGCCTCCCATAAACGCCGAGAAAGGCCGCAGAGGGGGTTTTAGTGGGTACGAATCCCACATAATCAGAAGGAGTTCCCACGAATGAAGGTCCCCCGCCGTCTCCTCCGCCTCCAAAGGCCAAGGACGTAGTTGCACGTGCTTAATTTCAAATTTTCGGGCTTGTCACATCACACAGAAAGTTTTGAGTTAATAAATACATTTTTTGCTTTGGCACTATCTTTTGATCACACCTTTAAAATCCTAGGCCTTCTCAAGAAGACAAGTGTTTCTTACAATACAACGATACTCGATAACAATCTCGCTAGCTGATCGGGAAGATGGATAGATCGTTTCCGAAGCGAACAAGAACAAATGTGAGCTGGTATCATCGTAAGGCAGCTTTTCCACCAGAGATGTGCGAGGATGCGTAGCGAGGGATGCGTTTTTGAACAACCAATAGAATTGCTTCATTTACCTAGCCTCGCTTAGCACAGCTGTGGTGAAGACGGCTTAGCGGAGCGAGGTTTTTTTACGCACAAAACAAGCGAGAGTGTGAGGAATGTGTTGCGAGGAATGCGTTCCGAGGTTTGCTGCCAGTCCATAGACGTCCACCTTTTACACATGACATTACCTAGTTTCGCAACGCATCCTCGCACGGTTCGCACCGCACATTAATGCGCATTTCACAGCTCCGCTATACATCCTCGTACGACAAATTTTCCTTGCACAGCTTTGGTGGAAACGCCCACACATTTCCACAGCACAGCTACATATCCTCGCATCACACATTTTTCTAGCACAGCTTTGGTGGAAAAGCAGCCGATTATTGTACTTTATACAATTTTATAACGCCACTGTTTTCGAGACGCTCAGCTGTATTATTGACATAGCTTATTTGAATCTTAGATCGATTTTTTCTATCTTTCTCCACATTTGTTCAGATGAAACAGCACTGGATCGGAACGCACTACGACCTGGAGGGCGCGGCGGGCAACGACATCACGCGCACCAACGTGCCCGACGTGCGTCTCTCCTTCCGACACGAGACTCTGCTAGAGGAACTGGACAACCTTTTCAGGGTACGAGTATACCCTTCCACACTCGTACAGGGACACACGAGTATACCCCGTCAAACCCGCACGCACACACATTCACAACGACATCACTCGACGTGCGCCTCTCCTCCCGACACGAGACGCTTCTAAAGGAACTGGACAACCTCTTCAGGGTACGAGTATACCCCTCCACACCCAAATACACATACACCTTTCATCGTAGGATTAAACACCGTCAAACCCGCACGCACACACATACTCAGCACCCAACGTGCGCCTTTTCTTGGGACATGAAAAGCTGTTAGATGATCTGGATAACCGCTTCAGGCAATACACGCAAACACGACATCACGCGCACCAATGTGTCCGAAGTGCGTCTCTACTGCCGACATTAGACGCTTCGAGACGAACTCGACAACTTGTTCGGGGTATGAGTATGGGGTATACTCATACACAGACACACATACACAACATTGAAATCATGCGCACATCACCCGAAGCGCGCCTCCAGTTTTCGCCTCTAATTTAGTGTGTCCGAGTTTTTAGGGAGCAAGGTGTAGCGAGTCCATTACGGTATCTAGAACAGAATCAATTTTTTAGACATTCAGTGTTGCCAGTAACTTCATTTTACCCGATTTTGTACGTATTTTACATGCGATTTCGACAGTACTTCAAGCTTGTTTGAGGTTGGCGCCATAACCTGTCCACAGGCTACAGTCATAGCTCATAATAATCTATTTTTTTAAATATGTATTTTAATTTTTTTCCAGGGAACCATGTGAAATAAAAAGAATCATGAAATAGTAACAGAATTTATTTTTTAACAAGATTTTTAGTAAAAATAAATATAATTACGACTAAACACTAGTTTTCTTTATTAGAGTTAATATTTACAAATTAATCTATAGTGCACACGACAAGGTTTACGACTGCTATCGTATCACGACATAACGTGTCCTCCGAAGGACGGAGGCGCGCATTTAACTCGCCACTAGCGGTCACCCGTTCAGGCAGGCCCGTCTTTTGCCTTTTGGGGGCCCTGGGCATATAAGTATTAGGATAATGAGGCCATAGAGCACTAATATTTAGAAAGAAAAAAATCTTACTTCAATTTGAAAAGATTGACTTTTGCCTGTTGGGGCCCTGGGCATATTAGGGTATTGGGGCACATAAAGAGAACTGATTTTTTAAATAATGTCATTTTCGAGAAAAGCTTGATTTTGGGACAACAGAAGAGCAACTAAGCGCATGCACAATATTGCACAAGCACGTACTGTAATTTTAATGTCAGAATCGTTTGGTTTCTTCAAATTAATATGATTTTCGAATAAAATTGGCCGGGGGTTTTTTATTTGGTGATCTGGCAGATACTACGGGGCCCCGTTTGACTGCAGTACCCAGTCTGCCCAAGGCCGCGCCCGTTACTTAAGTTTTTCGATCGCTTGCGATTAACTCAAGCAGCGGGGCTATGCGCGCTTCTAATTTGTAGTATGATCCTCAAAAGCCGGTGAGTCTCTTGATAGCGTCCTGTTCGTCGTGCGGCGCCATCTGGCGGTTGGAGTGGAACTGCATGGTGAAGCCGGCCAGCCCCGAGCTCAGCGAGCGCAGTGACGATGAATACCCCAGCAGCTCCGAGAGCGGCGCCAGGCACTCTATCACCTGGAACCATATGGAAGCACATCACGTTTTAAATAAGTAACCGAGTACTAGATGGAGGTGAGGATACCAGGTGGACTGACGACCTGAAGGAGACAGCGGGACACCGTTGGATTCAGAGGGCCCAGGACCGGGCGGAGTGGCGACGGTTAGGGGAGGCCCGTGTCCAGCAGTGGACCAAGGGCTGAAAGGAAGGAAGGAAGGACAGGTTGCAATCTATAACCGGACTCAGATTGAACACGAATTTGTGGTTGTACGAATTGAGTGCTAAAGAAAAGAAAAGAAAAGAAAAGAATGCGTTTATTGTTGACTGTTACACGAAAAGATGTTACAAAAATTATAATAAGTTAAGAACAGTCTACCCTATGCGGGCATACAATAATTATATCTTAAAAAACTAAAACTAAATTTTATATTATGTTATAACTAAATTTTATATGTTAAAATAAGTTGTGATCGTTTAGCAGTTTATTTATTTATTTATTTATTTATTATACGCCCAATTACGCTTTTCACCATCACATATTTGTCAAAAAACTAGTGTTCCGTTGATATTTAATTTGTACGTACGTACGAATAGGTTTAAAATCCCAACAAGTTCGGATTGGATTCGCACGTCGGAACTTCACGTACGTATACGTACGATTAACTTGCGCGTACTCTGAGCGCATTCATAGTATGTACTTCTAAGGTCGGGATTGTCGGATGTCAACCGGTAGAGCATTCTAAAGCCGAACTGATACAAAACCTGAATCGAAGCCAGAATTTCAATTTCTTTAATATTTTACACTTGCTTTATTGTTATGGCGCATGTGTATGTGTTGTATGTCCGCGCGTCTCCGGGACAGGTCAGCGAGGACGGGCGCGGAATGGCTCTCCGGACAAACTACCTCCAGGGACATCACTGGCTCCAGTAGCATCGATTCTGCTTGTTCGAACACCTGCGATAAATGCTACACTTCAGTATTGGTTTAATTTTAGCTGGTACCGTTGTACTATTACAAACATCATGTCAAAAATTCTCTCCATATATTTAGATGGAATAGGCATGATGACTAATTTTCAAAAACTCTTCTATGATATTCAGAAGTTTCTATTATGTCTAAAATATATCATATTTTTGTAGAAAATTAAGGTTTTTGTGCAATAAAAGTACATTTAAATTTTAAGTTTCAAATTCATTCCAAAACGCTCGCCGGTGTCATGGCGTCTGTCATTACGTCACGGCTCAGTAAAAAATGCCAGATCGCGTATAATATGCTTACGAAAAAAATGACGTTTACTAAGACGTGACGTAAATTGACGTAATTCGATCTGATGGGTGTTTAAGCTATCATGGCGGATTGTTGTATTTTGTAGATTTATTTTAACAAATAAATTATTAATCTCGACATTAATTACAGAATAAATACATGTTTCAAAATCTTTGAATCCTATTTCATTAGATCAGATAAATATTTTGGCGATACTTGATTACTGTCATCATGCCTATTACCAAATTGTGCAACCATATTTCAAAGTCCACTGTTAGACAGATTTATCTCCGAAGCTCGGAAACGCGCATGTGATTCGCCACAAACGATCACCCATCCAGGTACTGACCGCGCCCGACGTTGCTTCACTTTTTCGATCGCTCGCGATCAAGTATCCAAAATACTCAGTAATCCAAGAATCTAACCCGGGTTCATAATTAGCAAAGTATGATGTGTCAGGCATTTCCTTCTTATGAAGACCGCTCTTGCTGTGATCGACAGAATAACGGTAAAATAAGCCATTCCACAGAGTAACTTGTTTTTTATGTTACCTTCGTCAAGCAAGTTAATTTATTTGTGAAAAACGTCCCGAGCCTCGGTTGAAAAATAAAGATAATGATTGCGATTTAAAAGTTACTAATTACAGTTGATTACATTACAGTACAGTTAATTACATTACAGCGGTGATAGCCCAGTGGCTTAGAATTTGACCTCGAATCGAGGGGTCCGGGTTCGAATCCCAGTGGCACGCACCAATGACTTTGTAAAAAGGTTATGTGCGATTTATAAAATTAAATATCACCTGCTGTTACGGTGAAGGAAAACATCGTGAGGAAACCTGCATGCCTGAGAGTTCATAAAAAAAAATGTTCTCAAAGTCATGTTCGTCCACCAACGGGCAGTACCTAGTGGTGCGTGGTGGACGGCGGCCTACATCCCTCTCATTGTGAGAGGAGACCCGACCCTGTAGTGGGTCATTAATGGGTTAAAACAACAATTACAGTTGGAACGTTACCTTCCGCAAGCACTGTACGACGGTGGCGGCGACCACGGACTCAGAAGTACCGCGCCCCACCTCGAACCAGTGCAGCGTCACTTGCACGTCCACCAACTGAACGGATCGAAACAAACAACTTAAATACTATACAGGGTGATTTCTTCAGGTGTACGTGTACGTGGGTGGCGATATCCGAAGTAAAGTTATGATCTGATTTGAAGTCTGATTTGAATGAAAGTTTATGAAAGTTTATGAATTTTTCTACATTATTGGATTTTGGAATTCAATAATCCTAGTCAAAAATCGAACTCGTCGATTTTGAAAAAGAAACAAATTACACATGTATTACTATACTATTTGATAGTGTCATTAAAGCAAAGAATTTTGGGCAGTAATGAATTGATGAAAGGGTACTTGTGTTTCTTGAGCGATCAGAGGAACACCTCGGGGTTAAGCTAGTAAGAAATATTTATCATTCTTATTGTCTGATGATAAAAAATGAATTGTAGTGACATCACACCAGAGCCGTAAACATGAAAATTAAATGAAAAGCACATTATTGAAAATGCATTTTCTTACAGTCAACCTTGATGTAGATGAAAACTATAATCAAAGTATTCGTACGGTAAAAGTCAGTGAGACTGTCTGACATCTTCTCACAGATTTACTGTAAAAACGGTCCAAAAGCCTTTACCTGACAGCCGAGCTTGGGCCCGTGCAGCAGCGCGGTGGAGACGCCCTGCCTGATGGCGCTGGAGTAGCGCGGGTGGATGTGCGCCAGGTTGGCCGCGCTCTCCGCCGTCTTGTCCAACCTGCAACGATACGTGATGTGAGCCTTCGGCCAGTCTATTAAGCTCCGTTTTCACTAGTGGACTGTATCTTGACATGAAATTATCGAGGCCCGCGCGATGTCACGCGACTTCCCTTTGAAAATCTGACGATGTCTCACTGTCTTTTTCATGTCATCAGTCCACCTGGTCGGAAGGCGGCTTATACTCTTTTTGCCGAGACGTGGTCGCCATTTTAAGATATTTCTTCCCCACCAGAAATCGGTCCTCCGAACAATATGGCCAGCCCAGTGCCTAAAAGAGCTATCATTCAAATCCGGCAACGCACTAGCGACTCCTCGGATATTACCCATGTACATCGGTGATCACTTGCCATCAGGTGGACAGTTTGCGTGTAACGCCATCTATTGGCAAAGGCGGGAACTATTTCAGACGTGAAAGGCATTTTGGGCTTCTACTAAGACTTTTTTCAGATGAGAAAGGCATTCTACAGTCTATAAATGACTCACCTGAGATGATCCTCCTGTCCACCGCCAGCGAGTGCTTACCGCCGCCCACCAGCGCCCCGCGGTACGAGATCTGCGGCGGACCCAGCTCCACGTCGATGACCTTGACCCATTAGTGACCCACTGGCCCACCCCATGACCCACCCACCCCTTTCTCACAATGAGAAGGATGCTGGCCTTAGCCTGGCTGGCCCAATGCGGATTGGTGGACTTCCCCTTGAGTCCAACGGTTTCCCGCTGTCTTCTTCAGGTCATCAGTCCACCTGGTCGGAGCGCGGCTTATACTCTTTTGGCCGAGGCGTGGTCACCTTCCGAGGCCCTTTGTTCCCAACCAGCCTATTGGTAATAAGAGCTTACCTCCAAAGCCGGCAAAACACTGGCGACTCCTCTGGTGTTACCCGTGTTCTATTCTAGGCATGGGTGATCACTTATTGTCGGGCCATTTGTGTGCGGCGTCATCTCTTGACAACGGCGGAAACTTTTTCAGTTGAAAAAGGCATTCTGGGCTTCCAGACCATAAAAGACTCACCTGAGCACCTGATCCTGCGGCACGCCCTTCTTGTTCTTAGCCGACATGACCACCTTGACCACTTGTCTGGCGTTGCCGATCTTCCTGTCCACCGCCAGCGTGTGCTTGCCGCCGCCCACCAGCGCCTCGCGGTACGAGATCTGCGGCGGGCCCAGCTCCACGTCGATCTTGTATTCGCGGATGATGCGCTCCTTGATGATCTCCAGGTGGAGCTCGCCCATGCCTGGGGCGGAGAGTGAACTGTTTACGCTCCATGGCAGTGCTGAGAATCTTTTGTATATATAATAGGCATGATGACAGTAATCAAGTATCGCCAAAATATTTATCTGATCTAATGAAATAGGATTCAAAGATTTTGAAACATCTATTTATTCTTATCAATGTCGAGATTAATAATTGATTTGTTAAAATAAATCTACAAAATACAACAATCCGCCATGATAGCTTAAAACCCCATCAGATCGAATTACGTCAATTTACGTCACGTCTCAGTAAACGTCATTTTTTTCGTAAGCATATACGCGATCTCTGCATTTTTTACTGAGCCGTGACGTAATGACAGACACCATGACACGGGCGAGCGTTTTGGAATGAATTTGAAACTTAAAATTTTAATGTACTTTTATTGCACAGAAACCTTAATTTTGTACAAAAATATGATATATTTTAGACATAATAGAAACTTCTGAATATCATAGAAGAGTTTTTGAAAATTAGTCATCATGCCTATTCTACAGTTCATTTTTATTCTCTTGTCTTAGTAGGTAAACAAACTTGTCACTACTTTTTATTGAAAAACATTTAAAATTGCACTTCCTAGAAATCTGTTTCTGTATTAAATGACAATTTGTTTTTAAATTTTTATAATTATTTTTTAAATCGCACATTAAAATAAAAAGACATGCTAAGATTGTTTACCAAATATGCCTAGAGAATAAAAATTGACTATAGATGTGTTTTCGTTACTTAAAATAATGATCAATAAGACCAATACACAGATTCATTATTGTAATACTATTTGTGAGGTATTTCAATAATATTTGGCATTACTGTGTTTGTGAAAAATAACAAAGTAATACCAAGGAACATCCAATTGGCTCCAGTTCATTATTTTAATGTTCCACAGCTGAATTTTTCCCATAAAAGGTTAGGTGTGAAGCATACTACATCATCTTCGCTTTTCATTTTTCACAAGATCATTGTAGCTACGTATGTACACGTGGCATAGTAACAAATGCTAGATATTTTTGTTACATTACAGGGCTTCAAAAAAAGGTTAATGAACGAATCCCTCTGAAGTACATATAGAATTTGCCTCTTATCCACCTCAACCACTCAATAGGATATTTCGCACCATGCAAGGAAAAATCCAAAATTATGTAATATTTATAGATTTTGCTAAAAGCAAGTGAAAAATGGTGATTTCTGGTCTAAAAAATGTAGCATACATTATATTTTAAAATTCAGGTTTGTTAATCTGTTTTTTAAATGTCAAAAACGCTATAAGCCATGAAAAAAATCGGCGTGACGTCATTAGCAGTGTAAATAAACAATGGAGTATAACTTTCTTCCTTTACTGAGATGTATTGTTTACACTGCGAGTGACGTCACAAGCATGGCGGCAGCGCCGAGACGGCCGAGACCGTGTTTTCGCGGTGATTTTTGACATTTAAATTGAAAAGTCTTTTTTTTACATAATATTTGATTGCAAAAAATTTTTTTCCAATTTTTTATGTGTTTTTATGACTTACGAATTCATATAAAAAGCTTTTTGACATAGGCCGTAATACCCTATTGTTGACAGCACTAGGCGGTTTTAAGAATGAATGAAATATATATAGCTACCGGCAAGCACCAGCTGTCCCGACTCCTCGTCGTTGATGACCCGCAGGCTGGGGTCCTCCCGCTGCAGCTCAGCCAGCGCCGCGTCCAGGGCGTTCTGGTACCCCACGCTGGGCGGCTCGATGGAGCACAGGAACACTGGCTCCGGGACTGTTGTACCTGGACAAACGATTACAGTTTTACACTTTAGAAATTATGTGAAATATTGCAAGACTTATCTTACGTTTCTATGCAGTAAATACATGAAATCAGAATACTTTTGTAAAAGATAAGTGGGGCTGTGGTGTTTACCAACACGATTGCTCAAGACGACCGATTAAGTGGGTTTCAATAGCCGATCTTTGGATTTGGATTCAGATAGATACCGTAAGTAGTATAGGATACACTTTTTAAATGCTTGTAAAAGAACAGATATTGCCTGGCAACCAAATTACAAGTGCTATTCAAATACAAAGATTGACAAATGTTAATTGACCTTCAGAATCCAAATTTTTTTTATTTTCTCTTGTTTGCAAGACTCTTCTGGTCAATTCTGCAGTCCATTAATTCACATGTTAGTCTAGTAACAAGGCCACACTCACCGATCCCCAGCAGCACATCAGCGACCTCGTCGGGCTTGGGCTCCTCCATACTCTGCAGCCGCAGCTTGGCGCTGGGCGGCAGCAGCTCCTCCACCAGCTGCGGGCTCGCCAGCATCCCCGCGAGGGCGGCCCGCGCCCGCCCCGCCGCCCCTTGCGATGACGTCACCAGGTCACCTGACATCGTCGCCTAGAAATTACTGATGCGCCTTTAGAACACATTTGTGTGATGTTTCAGGATGATGTGTGAATAGAAATGAAATGAAAATAATTTATTTGCACGAATATGGGTTAGTTATTGGTTTTACAGGGCATTTTGAATGTTGTTTTTTGTGTGTTTATATTTCGTGTGTTTATATGAGCAATATAATAAACTAGCAATATCGTCCACTCATCTATAAATGGTGCTACTGGTGTGCTACGGACTTAACAATCTGAATTTATTTGATTGTATGTCATGGTCTATAATATTTATTCAGAGAATTCAAAAAGTATAGCATTTTTAGTACCAAATACTTAATATTTAAATTTAATAAATTTATTTGATATTTTTTTTTGTTTACGTGTAAATTAGTGATTTTAGTTGTAGGTACTTATTATTACTGGCCAATTTAATTTAATATTTGAAATACCTTCAAAGAGCTGACAACAGCAATATTCCCGGCGGTGACCTTCTCGACGGGCCGGTACTCGTCCGCTAATGCGACGTACATGGAACCTGTCTACACACAAACAACATTGCCTACTTTTAGAATTTCATGTCCTCCTATTGTACCATGTGATTATAGTACCATCAAAAATCTTTTAACAGAAGTGAATACAGATACAGACAATAAAGTTTTTAAAATGTGGTAGTAGCAGGGGAAGAAACAGACAACCCAGTGTTTAATCCTACTATTATTAAAATATACCTGGATGACCGAGCTTTGCTCGGTATTTTAATTTTGTAAATGATGATTATTGGGAAAAATATTTACATATTTAGTGCTGAATAACAACGCCATCTATGTCAAGTAGCTGTAGTGTTGCTGCGTCGGTAAATCATAATTTAGTTATATTGTTGTATGCATAGATGGCGTTAGATGGTGCATATTTATATTGTTCGAATGTTCGAAAACACGAATAAAAACAGGGTCTCAAAGGTTTTTTAAAAATGAAACCTAGCTAGATACATTTATTGCCCCCGAAACTCCTTAAATACCAAATTTCATGGAAATCGTTGGAGCCGTTTCCGAGATCCAGATTATTTATATACATATATATATATATACAAGAATTGCTCGTTTAAAGATATAAGATAATGCAAAAGTTTGTGGGGATGTGCAGATAGATTATAGTTACTCTTTCACATAAAAACGGATAATCAGATTTAAATGAAATTTGGTACATTATAACTTGGATTAACATATTGGATAGTTGTTATGCCTGCCTGGGTCATATTCTTGGAACCACGTAAACCAAGTCGCGGGCCGAAGCTAGTTAAGAATAACTTCTTGTAAACTAGTACAAGGCTCGGTCACTGGTTAATGCGGCTCCGCTTTTTCCGCGAACCTTTTCGATTCATCGGACGAAGTCTATTGGTTCTACCATCGATTTCATACATTTCTGCTAACCTGTTCCGTAGCTTCCTTCGCCAGGTTGTAGATCCTCTGTCCCTTGCTGATCTCTCCAGTGTACAGCCGGAGGAAGGTCAGCACTCCTCGCTGGTCGTCGTGCTGCACTTTGAACGCGCGCGCCGACAGATCCTGGCCGAAGCTCTTGAACACTCCGTTCCGTTCTACCGGGGACGGGAGGTAGGCTAAGGGAAAGGGAAAATATTTCATTAATTGTAGTAGAAGCTTTATTCAATTAAACCTATCTTCCTTCCAATATTTACTACTAATTAAAAGGCGGTGATAGCCCAGTGGCTTAGAATTCGACCTCGAATCGAGGGGTCCGGGTTGGAATCCCAGTGGCACGCACCAATGACTTTGTAAAAAAAGTTATGTGCACTTTATAAAAAAAAATTAAATAGGTATCACCTGCTGTTACGGTGAAGGAAAACATCGTGAGGAAACCTGCATGCCTCAGAGTTCAGAAAAAAAAGATTCTCAAAGACATGTGAAGTCCACCAACCCGCAGTAGGCCAGCGTGGTGGACTAATGCCTACATCCTTCTCATTGTGAGAGGACCCTGTAGTGGGTCATTAATGGGTTACTGACAAAAAGCTTTCTAGTTGAATAACTTCCGGCACTGTGATTTAGATGTTTCATATGTTTCAAGTGCTAGTGTTCCTGGCACTGTAGGTGTGGTGTGGCGTTTATATGATATGATACTAAAATAATATAATTATGACTGGCAAGACGAATATCAGCAATAGTCCGAGAACAAGGAGTTGCTTCTCTATCATTATGTGGCAGGTTCTTATAATGACCTGTGTAGGTGATTTATTTGTTGTATGGATTGCCAAAAAATTTTTGATTTACCTATGACAGCATCCATCAGCGACTGCACCCCAATATTCTTGTAAGAGCTGCCGCAGAGCACGGGAAACGCCCTCATGTCCACTGTGCATCTTCGAATCGCAGCATTGACTTCCCCCACATCCAGGTTATCCAGCGACTCCTGCTGGATCACCTTCTCCGCCAGGGCATCGTCGACTGACGTCAGGGTGTCTATGAGGTCTCTGTGGCTGGTCAGGGTTGTCTCCCACTGGTGACCGTCTCTCTCTATGAGGAGTCGCCGCTCGTAGTTCTGCCCACGGCCCTGTGTCCAGATTATCTCTTCTTTCGTTACTATGTCTATCAGGCCTGCAAGAGACAATACAGGGAATGAAAGATGCAGATGACGTTTTTTTACTTAGTTATGAGTATCCCATACGATGCTGCGAGCGCCTGGGGTATGGCTACTAAAACTGGCACCAGTGGTGGCCGTTAGGTTATTATGTATGAATAACAAGGAGTGGATTTCATTGAAACCTTTGGTCTCTCTGTATATATGTACATACGCTTCAAAAAATGTTATGTTTCAGAAGAAATAGACCTCAAATTTACTGATGTACATTTGCACTAGAAATATCTTTCGAACAATGTGGCGGACAGTGTTTCGAAGGGCAGTTACTGTTCATCATCAGTCATATCAGTCATACATATGGAAGAAATGTTTTCGTATGGCAACTAAATTTTGTTGAAAGGCCCCTGGCCTCTGACATCCTAGTGTGGGGCTATGAGTGTGATGCATTATTTATTTATTTATCTGCAAATTCGATTGGCTGATATGTTCAGAGCCAAGGTAATATCAGTGGACTAGCTTCTTGAAGGACCCCACGATATAAGGGAGACAACAGATCCTGAATCTCTTTAGATCCTGAAAATTCAGGTTTTCCTGGGAACTTTATTTATTGCTGTACAATAAGAGATGTTGCTCAGTAGCCAGATATCCTGTCCAAAACCGAGGGTATGCTATTGAAACTAGTAATAAGATGAACAATATTTAACTACTCACCAACCAGCCGTCCTTCGTGTGTGACAGGCGCGTGCAGTACCAGCGGCGTCACCCTCAGCTTGTCCTCTATGGCGCGCTTGCAGGCCGCCACGTCGGCGTCGGACCGGTCCATCTTGTTGAGGTACAGGACGCGCGGGACGCGGTGCCCGCTGGCTTGCCGCCACACTGTCAGGGTCTGGGCTTCCACACCTGTGGGTGATTTTATAATCAATACAGAAAAAATATGGAAAAGCCACTACAGTTTATGGGAAAACTCATCCAAACAGAACACTAGGGTATTGTGTACTTTACTTCTCTTGAGGACTGCTTCTAGGGGAGACAGGCGACACTAGTTTATGCCTAGCTTGTCTCTCTAGACTTTAGAGTCTAGAACACATATAACTATGACATGGATTTTTCTAAAGGGCCATAAAAAGCCCTCTTCTTCAAAGCAGGCAGACATACTGGCAACTTGTTGCTTGTTGTATCATCAACAAAACCAACAATGAGTACCATCTACACAGTCTCTTTATGGTTTAGTTACCAGTAAAAGAAAACATTGTGAGGTCTGAGTGCCTGTGTGCTGCTTTACAAGCAAAAAAAAACTCTTGTCATTTAAGCAGTCTGTATTTTCAAGGGTTTCTTTAAGCATAGTGTAGCTACCTGCAGAGGCATCCAGCACCACCACTGCACCGTCCAGCACAGCCAAGCTCTGTTCCACCTCCATGGTGAAGTCTATGTGGCCTGGTGTGTCAATGAGATTGATCTGACTATCCCGCCAGGGGAATGATACTGCAGCAGCTGTGGGCAGAATTAAACTTAGGTGAAGAGCTACTTAGAAATAGAACATCAAGATAACACAAGTTATCTTGATGACCTGAGTGGCGCAGTGGTTAAGACGCTGGTGTGATGTACGGAGGGTACTGGGTTCGATTCCCACCAGAGCAGGGATTTGAATGATTTATTTATTTAAACTTTAATTAAAATGGTACAAAACCAGTAACATTAATTAAAGACAATGATGAGTTTATATGTCTGTTTCTGGTCTGGGTGTGTGTGTCCACGGTACCCATATTCATATATTCATATTCATTTTCATATTCATATTTCTCTTTATTGTGGACAAAAGGTAAATATACAGATGACAATAGTTTCACATGTTCACATTTGTCCTGCCTTATAGGGGCGTACAATATTATATAATACATTATAAAGATAAAAGAACTATATAAAATAACATTTAATTTAATTAATTGTATATGCTTAGTATAAATATTAATCAACCATATTTTTTACATAACAAGATAAATCAGACCATTTGTCCGCAGATAAATTTCTTATTAAACTGATGACACAGGGAATCCTAGTGTGGGGCTAGGGCTAAATTTGATTTGCTGATGTGTTCCAGGCCTAGGAGATATCAGTGGACTAGCTTCTTGAAGGACGCCAAGTCTTTATCTAGTGGAAAAACCACAGATTGTAAGTATGTGCTTACAAGTAATAGTGATTCCTCTCTGCCTCTCCTGTTCCATGTAGTCGGTGACAGTGTTCCCGTGGTGGACCTCGCCCATGGACCTGATGGTGCCCGAGTAGAACAGCATGCGCTCTGTTGTTGTTGTTTTACCTGTAATTATGAAAAGAATTTGAGGAGTTTGAAATTGTTGATTGTTTTGTCTATGTATCGTCTCAAAATAGTCTCTGTATGATATATACAGAGCGAACAGTCTTTCTTATCATCGTTAATATTAATGAAGAGATAAAAAGTTAAGCTTTTGAGCATTATTCAGACTTTATGCAGCATTCCACCCAACAGAAATAATTAACTAAGGTACAGTTAATATTGTATTACCTTTGGGAATATTTTGAATTGACGGGCGTTATTCTTGCTAGATTTTAAAAGCAGGAGCAGGAATTGGGACGCTAATGACATTTGTGCTACTTTGGAGATCAATAAAAGACCTTCAAAGTATTTGCTCATAAAATATTTTTCTTACGAAATGTATACTATATAATAAATGGTTTAATTTTTTGTTTATTTGAAAAAGAAATTCCTTCCATACTTCGGTGAACAATATTGCTGACATAAAAACAGAAAACATAATGAAAGAAGAAGAAAATGTAATTAAAATTATAGGTTACCTCACCTGCATCTATATGTGCAAGGATTCCGATATTTCGAATGTTTTCAATGGCAACGTTGTTTTTGTTATCTGAAGAAGTACAATATCTTCTAATCCGAGCATTTTTTATAAACTTTATGTAATAATTTATTGAACAAAAGTTCTTCATTTTAAATAACAAACAGCGACTGACCCAGGCGCGACAATCTTAGTATTCGCAGCCTAGTAGCAGTACGTGGATAAGTATATAAAATTAAGAAGAACATTATCAGTACGTTCGTTTCATACATTTATATGACATTTTTATTTGTCGTCATTATACTGTAACATATATACGTGAACTCAAATGAAGATGGCGTTGTTATATAAAAAAATACGTACTTTTAACCTCGGTACGTAAGATGGCGCTCTTAGACTCACGCTTTGGTATGACCAGTTTTTACTCAATTTTCATGATTTTTGTACTCCCCTTATTAATTAAAAAAATCACATTGAATGGTATCATAAAAATATTTTGCGTTATTAATGGTTTTTAATATTAATTATTATAAAACATCATAATATATATTTTTATAGGTAACACAGCTTAAACGTCACCCCAATGTCAGTCAAGTAATAAACGGTACAAATACAAATAAAATTTTCAAAACTTTCAAAACGTTGGTTGGCGAAGTTTCGAAGTTTTGTTTGTTTTTGGGATTTTTGCTGTACAAGTGCTTTTTCCACCTAAGTCCGTTGAGTTGAGCCTAGCTGCTCCTCCGGCCGTGTCGATTCTGTGCTTGTGTGGATTCAAACCAAGGTATTGAGATAGGACTCTTGACGATCCGTTCTGTGCTGTGGAGTAAAAAATCATGTCTAATAGAAAGTGTTGCGTCCCTGGCTGTGTAAACTTTCAAAGTTTTCCACATGCTCAGGTGAATTTGCATAAGTTCCCTAACCCAGACAAGGACAAAGAACTCTTTAATACATGGGTCTATGCTATTGGTGGTGATATTCTAAATCTTCAAAATACGCATATTTTCAAGCATCGCCGTGTATGTCACACACACTTTGAAGATAAATATTGGTGTCGGAATAACCGGATAACCAACCATGCAGTGCCAACTCTAAACATGCCAGGTAAAATATTTAATAACATAATTATATTACTTACAAGTATTGTTATAAAAATAAAAAGACTTTTTTGATGATTGATTTGATGAAAAGGATAGCCAATATTATGACTTTGTGTATTTATTCCAAATTTTCTTGCTTTACAGGATTATCTTTGGTAAAATTTAATACTGCAGCCAGAGTTCTGAGACCTCTTCAAATATCAGAGCCATCAACATCTAAAGGTAAAAATAATATCTTTTACTAGACTTTGCGTGCGGCTTCGCCCGCGTGTATTTTAGAACTTGGTGCAGAGAAGGGTAAAAAGTAAAGTATGATGATAGATATGTGTTCTTGCTGACTTTTTTGTAGATCTTAATAAGACCTACAAACCCGTATGATGTACTCATGATGTAAATAATGTACTCGTACCATAAATGATGTACTCATTTTGTTCTATTGTCAATAGTTTTTGCAGCGTATGCATAAATAGGTTTTTGATTCAATAATATTAATCTGAAATATTGTTTCAGAACCAGTGACTCCACAGCTTCAGATACATAGTTCACTTGTAGATGTTCAAATGAAGGAAAATGTTGGTAAGTAAAAAAAGACCACATGGCAAATCCATTAATTCAAATGCTATAAGTAGAACTTACCACCCATAGTGGCCCACTACTTATCTTCTGGCCTAGGTCTCTTTTCACAACTAAGAAGGCTTTTAGCATACATATTCCTCCTGTTAGTGATCAACCAGAGTGTGGGATCTTACTCAATCAATGAAAGGCCTAGAACTAGAGTTAACAACTTAACTATTTTTTTACAATAATGAAAAGGACAATGGGAACATTTCAAGTATCGTCTAAATATAAAATATAGAAGTGTTAAAGAAATGTTATCAAAAGTTACTATAAGTTGCTTGCTGGAGCAGAAACACCATAACAATGTTAATTATTAGTTGCTAATCCAGGTCAGTTACAGTTATGGAACTGACTTATACTTATGGAAGGTGATATTTCATTGCACCAAACACTCATAACTAAAACATAATTGGTATGAACTTGGAGGCTGTAAGCCTATGCCTAATTTTAGACAATGGGCTAATAATCTCTGGTAATAAGATATTTAAAAATAAAACAAGATGCCATAATATAGTGACTTATGTTCAACATACACATTTAATAAAATACATTTTAATAAGTAATTAAAATTTCAGATCCTGTCACTTCACATGTGGATTCAGTAGCCATACAGTCCATACTCCGTAACAGCCATGCAGTACATACTCAAAGGTTTGGGGAAGATATGCAAATAAACGAAATTCATGGTAAGTAAAACATATTTTATGCAATTAATAGCCTGTACATATACAGACCACAACAAATATTTTATCAAAATTTGACACAATTGATTTCTATAATCGAACTTTCTTTTTGCAGAGTCGCACAAGGTGTTTCAAAGACCAAAAAGGACTGTTAAGCGTGTTTCTGTAACACAATCTGAGCTTGCATTATACAAGAAACTAAGACTAGTTGGAGTAAAATTGAGCAAATATCGTAGCAAGATAAAAAAGCAAGCAATAAAGATCAAGACTCTGAAAAATATCACAACTAATCCTCAAATTCTCAATACACTGGACAAATTATCCAGTACATCAAAAATTTTAACTTTGTTGCAGTTCAGAGAACATAAAAAGGGAGACAAAGGTCGTCGCTTTACATTAAAGGAAAAAATTGTTGCATTGTCTATATTAAAACAAAGCCCTAAAGGCTACAGATTTCTAAGAAAAATCTTTATTCTACCCTCACGCCAGACACTCTTAAAATTAATAAATATGGCAGACATAAACCCAGGGATAAATAAAAATCTGTTTGAGCAAATAAAGAAAGCAGCTGAGAAAATGAAGTTGCAACATAAACTATGCATTGTTCTTTTTGATGAAATGTCACTTAAACCCAATTTGACCTATAATGAAAGAAAGGACAGAGTATGTGGTTTTGTCACAAATGGCGAACAGATAACGCCAGAATATGCTGATCATGCTCAGGTATTTATGGTAAGAGGCTTAGTAAAAAATTACAAGCAACCTGTTTTTTACACATTTTCACAAGCTGCAACAAAGGGGCCTGAACTGGCTAGACAGTTGAAAGCAGTTATTACAAGCCTTCAAGATGCAGGCCTTATTGTTGTAGCAACTGTGTGTGATCAGGGCACCAATAACGTCCACTGTATAAAACATCTTTTGCAAGAGACACGTGGCATCTTTTTAAGAAGATTAGAGGAATCACGACACAACATCATTTTAATTAACAACCAGGAGATTATACCTTTATATGACCCACCTCATTTAATTAAATGCATTAGAAATAATTTAATTACAAAACATTTAAAATATAAAAAAGATAATGAAATAAAAATTGCAAAATGGGAACACATAACAGCTCTATATAAAGAAAACCCAGGATACAAAGGAATAAAATTAGTACCCAAATTAACAGATTTGCACTGTGACCCATGCAAAATACCCCGGATGAAGGTGAAATTCGCCACACAATTATTTAGCCAAACTGTGGCATCAAATATGGGCTATCTGGCAGGTAATATATCACCTAACTTTGTAATATATTTACAGACTATTGTTATTATATTAAACTAGCTAACCACGCAGGCTTCGCTCTGCCAATTAATTTGACTAATATCAAAAGCTTTTTTGAAACACAGTCAACTTTCCACAAAATAAAATATCCTGTAAAATATCCTGCCAACTCTTCAGAAAAAACTCACAATCCAGTGTTTATTTATGAAAAAGACTACATTTTCTTTTTGAAATAGATGTAATTATTAATTTGACAATACACTTTTAAACATATTTATATTTTGCAGATAAAGGCATAATTCCGGGGGAAGCAAGAAATACAGCTGACATACTTATATTTTTTGATCAGCTGTTTGATTCAGTCAATGGAAGTTATGGGAAAAGAAAAAAGTATGGCAAGCCTCTGCTGGGACCTGCAACACCCACATCAATGCATCATGAAAAATGGACACATTCCAAAAATAAGCTTAGGGAAATGAAATTTATTAATAAGAATACATTAAGTGAAGAATGTATTCCAACATTAAATAATTGGGTATGGACACTGGAAGGTATTGAATTATTGTTAAATAACATGTTAAAAAAATATGAAGTAAACTCAGTTTGGTTGCGACATCTGAACCAGGATCCAATTGAGAACTTCTTTGGGTCCATCAGGAATCACGGATGTCGCAACACAAATCCAAGTCCAGAGAAATTTGAGTCAGCATTTGCTACATTGCTGATTAACAGCCTCACTGGTGTCCATGCCCCAAATGCAAATTGTGAAGTAGATGATTGTTACGCCTTGCATGAAGTACTCATCACAGCCAAGGGCAGCAAAGACCAGATAAATTTAAATCTCCAAGGTATTCCGGATATTACGTTTACGCCTCTTGAAGATAAAAATGACCCACGAATAATAGGAGGACTGCAATATGTCAGTGGGTATTTTGTTAGAAATGCCAAAAAAAAAATCTTCAAGGGGTGTAAGGAATGTAAGAAGAATGTTATATCCGAAGAACAACCTGAGTATTTAAGGTACAGAGAATACGCTAACAAAAAATGGCTTTGCAGCCCCAGCAACTCTCTCTTAAATTGTGTTTCGAATCTGCAGGATATAAATTATGCTATATTAAAAGAAAATCTAGAAAAACAATACATAAAGGAGTTTATAAAAACAATAATATTAATACACGTCGATTTTAATTTTATAAAGTGTGTAGTTCACAACGAAAAATTAACAGACTTTTTAATTAATATATCCTGCAGATTCTTTATATATAATTATTGTAAAGAAATTAATGATATATTAATGAATAAGAGAGAGTGTGATGATGATACGGATTTGCATAAAATAAAGGCGAAAAAAGTATGTAATAAATGTTTTAAAAGAAAAAAATAAACTATACTAAGTGAAAGGTCGTTATTTTATTCAAAACAACAAATTTCAAAACATTTAACCAACCTAGCTATAGGCAATAACTATGCCTATACATAAGTAGCTATACATACAACATACATATAGGATTATGTTGCAATTAACTTCGGAACTCATTCATAGATGGCGACACTTTTCGTGCTAACCATTTTTCCGCAGAGATAGACCTCTATTCCCATATATAATAAAGTACTCTGTGGACTGACCACAGCTGATATGATTTGATTTTTTAATGAACTGACAGGTGATAGTGACAATGACTGCAAAGTGAAGTGACACTGTAACAGCAGAATTAAACGTTTAGAAATCTATATAAATTTTGAATATGTAATACCCGAATTCATAATAATTATTTACAAAAAAGTAATTTATAATGTAAATCAAATTTCTTACTTTTTATTATGCTACAAAAATAGTATGCTGTACAACATAGCAGTCTTTGCTTTGCTAAACTGTGAATTAAAACGAAAACCTTCTTTCTCTTTCACTCACTCTCATAATGGCATCTGCGTCGATTTGTTTTTGTTGAATACGTGACAAAATATCGAAATTTGACCAAAATACAGTGATAAATTCCAACTGGAGAAACTCCCAAGATGGGTGTTCCAGCATTCTTCCGTTGGCTGAGCCGCAAATACCCGAGTGTGATCGTAGAATGTGTTGAACAGAGGGTAAATAGCCTTAACCTCAAAGTTTGGTCTTATTTGTATCCAAACACTTTATATTTACTGTTTATCTTATATTTCTTGTAGCCAACCGACGTAGACGGCCAACTAGTGTACGTGGACTCTTCATTACCAAATCCTAATGGGTTAGAATTTGACAATTTGTATTTGGACATGAATGGTATCATTCACCCTTGCACGCACCCTGAGGACAAGCCGCCTCCGAAGGATGAGGACGAGATGATGGTGGCCATCTTCGAGTGCATCGACAGGCTGTTCCGCATCGTGAGGCCCAGGAAGCTGTTGTACATGGCTATCGATGGAGTGGTATGTATCTACTGTTTGTGCTACTTTTATATAACCTGATCGACTTAGTATTTACCGGTTTTACATTTTCTGCTTGGAAGCTCAGTATTACTTAATAGTTTTGTAGTACCAAGTAAGTATGTACAGATAGCACGCGAGTTGAATGCAGTCGGGGCCTGAGACGAAGGGCGGGAGCATCTCCCTCCGCCGTCCGCACGCCGCGCTCGCACGCCTGCAGTGTAGTGCTGTGCTGTCCTTGTTGACATGGCTATCATACCTTTACTGTGTTATCGCGTTAATATTCAAGCTGCAGCCGCATGTCATTTTCGTTTTTAATAATGACTGATCCGAGTTCATCAAGTTCTATTACAAAAAACGAGTTTTTATTCATCGCCAAGCACGGGAAATGGCGAAAAATGTTCTAGACATGTGTATTGAAGAAAGGCAGAACAACAATTATACATTCACTTTAAATAATTATTTTCTTGTTTTTTTTCTAAACTTCAAATGTTAAGCTTATAACGATTTTGATATTTCGCCATATTGTTATCATTAATTCTAATAAGGTCACAGCACTACCACATTCCTGAGTTCTGCATTCAACTCGCACGCTATCTGTAGTGCATTTTGTGTCAAACATCATATTATTAAGTATATCAAACTGCAAACATAGCTTTAGTACTCACAAAGCTTAAAGATAAATGGATAGCTGCTGTGGAGAACTAAGGTGGTGAATAGAGAAAATGTTTACGACACAGCTACTAGAAACCTATCTAAGGAAATATGTGATGATTGTAACAAATACCTCTAATGCAATTAATACTTATTTATTTTGATAAATTTTATTTTACACCACTCCAATGTATAAAATACCACTCTTGAGTGTGCTCAGAAGGTCTCAGTTGGTAGTTCTTTGTAGATTACAAGCGTTTGAATTTAATGTATTGATTTTAAATTAATTTCAGGCACCCAGAGCTAAAATGAACCAGCAAAGGTCCCGCCGATTCAGAGCATCCAAGGAAACCCAGGAGAAGATCGAAGAGATAGCTCGCATCAGGTCTGAGCTGCAAGCTAAGGGCGCCTACCTGCCCCCCGAGAGGCCCAAGGAAGCCCACTTTGATTCCAACTGCATCACACCTGGAACACCTTTTATGGACCGGCTTAGCAAATGCTTACATTATTATATACATGACAGGTAAGAATATTTGTCTATAAAAATTATAATATTCCATTAATTGGTAGTTTGTTTTGTGATTGTATAACTGAGAAAGGGACAAAACATTTTTGAAGTATACATAGCCTCCCTGCTTGGGTAGATCACAAGGGACTAAAAAGTAATAATATGTTGTGTGTGATCAGTGCTCCGATGGATGATTGCTGGTGGATAAATGCCAGCCGCCTTACTTATTAGGGGAGGGTGAACCGTTGGCCCTAGTTGTTATCAAAATCAATTTACGGCAATCGTTAAGAGGTATTCAGACGTCAAACACAGATTAGACACGCAAAGAGGCGGGTGTTAGGCGGGCGCGAGGCGTGAGCGGGTGGCCTTCGATTAATGCAATTTGAGATCTATTGATGTGACAATAGGGCTCGAATTATGTCCATAAAAATCAAAGCGTGTAGACGCGGGTGCAGTCGAGCGTGGCGTGCGCTTAGCGTGCGCGTGTCGTCTGAACGCGGCCTTAATGCTGTTGTTACCATAATAACACAAAAAACCAACTTTTCCTTCACAGATTAAACAACGACCCCGGCTGGAAAGCCATCAAGGTGATCCTGTCGGATGCCAACGTCCCCGGTGAGGGGGAGCACAAGATCATGGACTACATCCGACGTCAGCGCGCCCAGCCGGACCACGACCCCAACACCCAGCATGTGCTGTGTGGCGCGGATGCCGACCTCATCATGTTGGGGCTGGCGACGCATGAACCCAACTTCACTATTATAAGAGAAGAGTTCAAGCCTAATAAGCCGAGGCCTTGCGATGTTTGTGGACAGCTTGGTAAGTTAATGAGGAGTCTAAGATACTTAGAAACGAATAAAGTGCTTGTTGACAGTAAAGCGCACATCACAGTCAAACATTTTTTCTGTAACTTTAAGCAAATGTGCGTGCAACAATTGCAATCATTTACCTCACTTCCTGCGTTTGGTATGTCCATTTCAGTAGTGTTAACAAAAATAATGAAACATGTCACCATATGATACCATCACATTCAGTTCTTTTTTCATAAAGCAAATATGAAAAGAGTGTTATAAATAGGGTATTTCGCACCATGCAAGGAAAAATCCAAAATTATGTAATATTGATAGATTTTGTTAAAAGCAAGTGAAATATGGTGATTTCTGTTCTAAAAATGTAGTTTACATTTATTATTTCAATTTAAAATTCAGGTTTGTTAATCTGTTTTTCAAATGTCAAAAACGCTATACGCCATGAAAGCTATCGGCGTGACGTCATTAGCAGTGTAAATAAACAATGGAGTATAACTTTCTTCCTTTACTGAGATATATTGTTTACACTGAGAGTGACGTCACAAGCATGGCGGCAGCGCCGAGACGGCCGAAACCGTGTTTTCGCGGGGATTTTTGAAATTAAAATTGAAAAGTCTTTTTTTACATAATATTTGTTTGCAAACATTTTTTTCCAATTTTTTATGGGTTTTTATGACTTACGAATTCATATTGGCATAGGCCGTAATACCCTATTCAAAAACTGTATGTCTGTGGCATTATAGCCAACACAACTTGGATTGATTTTGATGTGGCCTTTCCTACTTGATAACTGATGTAATCGTGATGGTTCATTGCTATAATTTACATGGAAGATTGCTTGATAATTTTAATTGTAATAGTTGAAAAGGTGGTGGTAATAAAATGTGGATTGTATTAAAGAATTTCCTTATGTCCTCCAGGTCACGAAATGAAGGAATGTACAGGCAGCACCCCAGACGCGGCTCTAGTGCGCTCAGACCCCGCCTTTGGCAACCAGGACAATTTCATATTCGTCCGACTGACCGTACTCCGGGAATACCTAGAGAAGGAGCTACAAATGCCCAACCTGCCGTTCGCGTATGACTTCGAGAGGGCATTGGACGACTGGGTGTTCATGTGCTTCTTTGTGGGCAACGACTTCCTGCCCCACCTGCCCAGCTTGGAGATCAGGGAAGGTGCGGTGGACAGACTGGTGAATCTGTACAAGAAGTGTGTTTATAAGACCAGGGTGAGTCTGCATCCTGCTAGTTACTTCCTGATGGGATGTGATGGAGGATAGATGTTTGTTACACTTTCATGCAAAAACGGCTGAACAAATTTGGACAAAATTTGGTATACACATAGGTTGTAACCTGGATTAATATATAGGATACCTTTTGTCCCTGTCTGGACCAAGATTTAAAATCCACGCGGATGAAGCCACGGGCAAAGTCTAGTTAATATATTTTAACGAAATAACTTACCAGCATTGATACAACTTAACATTCCCAATCCATTACTCCATAGTTGAGTGTAGGGGGGTAGGGGGGAGGTGTGAACATACAAGAACACTCACTGTTTGGGTGAACAGAAACAACAATTTCAAGATGGCCGGGTGCACAAAAAAATTGGTTGGTCTCAGCTATTTTCGAGTTGAAAGTCAATTTTTTCGCACTACACTTGCCTTTATAATGTAATGTAATTAAATGTAAGTAAATTTAATTCCTTGTGTAATGTACCTACATCCTATTGTTAAACCACATTTGTGCAAATAAATACATTTAATTTCATTGACGACCCGAGTGGCTCAGTTGGTAAAGACGCCAGTGCGCTACGCGGAGGGTTCTGGGTTCGATTCCCTGCGGAGCAGAGATTTGAATGATGAGTTTAAATTTCTGTTTCTGGTCTGGGTGTGTTGTGTTCTTGTCTTGTGTGTGTCCATGGCGCCCACGACACAGGGAATCCTAGCGGGGCTATGAGTGTGAAGCGTTATTTATTATTTCATTTAAGCGAATATTACCACCCTCAGGGCTGGATCACGGATTCGGGCGACGTGAACCTGGAGCGCGTGCAGGTGATAATGGACGAGCTGGGCCGCGTGGAGGACGAGATCTTCCGCCGCCGCCACCAGAACGAGCTGGGCTTCCGCGCGCGCGAGAAGGCTAAGAAGCAGCAGAAGATCGACTTTGGACTCTTGGAGAAGACGCAGTTCGCGCCCGTGGTGAGTCAAATGATTATTAAGTCTTCAAGTGGCCTATTAGTAACTCACTTCAAGTCTGCGTGGTTGCTGGTGCATTGGTGCTGGAACCGTGGTATAGTAGTCGGCACGAGTCGTAACACACTACAGAGTCATCGCCAAGGCTACTTCTGGTTACCTTCGGTCGCCAAATGGAGTACCTAGTATGCCCATAGACACTAGTGTATAGTCCATAGTCACGATCTTTGTCACACTACAGTCAATGTCACAGACTATAGACTAGTCTATAGACACTATTTTAGTCACAGGATCACCAAGGCTACCTCTGGGTACCTTTGGTCGTCAATTGGAGTACAGAGTAGCTCATCATCTGTCGGTCAGTTCTGCTCTAAATTAATTAAACAAAGCATGCGTGTGTCTATCGTGAGCACAATAGGGTATTTCGCACCATGCAAGGGAAAAATCCAAAATTATGTAATATTGATAGATTTTGTTAAAAGCAAGTGAAATATGGTGATTTTTGTTCTAAAAAATTTAAGTATACATTTATTATTTCAATTTTATAATTCAGGTTTCTTAATCTGTTTTTCAAATGTCAAAAACGCTATACGCCATGAAAGCTATCGGCGTGACGTCATTAGCAGTGTAAATAAACAATGGAGTATAACTTTCTTCCTTTACTGAGATGTATTGTTTACACTGCGAGTTACGTCACAAGCATGGCGGCAGCGCCGAGACGGCCGAGACCGTGTTTTCGCGGGGATTTTCGAAATTTTACATAATATTTGTTTGCAAAAAATTTTTTTCCATTTTTTTGTGGGTTTTTGTGACTTACGAATTCATATAAAAATCTTTTTGACATAGGCCGTAATACCCTATTCTGATTGGTCGGTTTGACGTTGACTGGCGCCACGCGATCCTTCACGGCCGATTCACGTGGCTCTGAGAGCATTGCAGACTTCTCCGGCGGTCAGTTTCCCTATTCGCCTTGTCCTACTTACCAGTCGAAATTCAACATATTTTTCATCCAAAAATGGCATTGTAGAGTTACTAACTTGTTGTCTGGTAATGCAACCGACAGATTTTGTCCAGTATGCTCTAATTCAAATTCAATTCAAATTGTATTTATTGCCACAGTAAAAGAAATAAAATAAAAACAGTAAAACTTCACAAACTACAAACTATGGCGGGCAACAGGAGGAGACTCAGCTTTGCTGTCACGTGGCCAGGGCCCCATGCAGCGCTGGTTTACAGTCCCCCCCTTCTCCCTGTGGTGGGGTGCGGGAGTGAGATAGCGTGTACCCCAAACGCCTATTACTTAGCTGCCGTAAAAATACAGGCTCTAGGCTTCCCACTGTAGATGGAAATAGTGAAAATAATTGAAATTTAAGAAGGATTATTTCATTTAGGGTTACACAGAAAATATCTTGATTTTAAAGTCAATATGATTGTTCTCTTACAGGCGCTGGGTGGCGGTTCGAAAGCCGTTCAGAACGCGCGACAGGAAGCAGCGGCGATACGGAGAGCCGGTATGCAGGCAGTGGCGGCAGTGAGTATATATTTCTTTATTGAATTCCTTAAAAAATATTATACTGATTTTCTAGTCGAGATTTTGTGGCTATTAATGTTGTCAGAGACTATCAACGTTTAATTACTACTAAATTGCTAAATTTACTAAATTTTTTCAATTACTAAATTGAAAAAAATGCAAACAAACAAAAAACTCGTTCGTTTTTTGTTTCCGATCGTGACGTGACGATCGTGATCCGTCAATTTGCTTCGGAGATATGCGAGGACAAACATATACATTATACATACATACATACATATGTATGTGAATACTTGTTAGGATGCTGTAATAAACCAACATATGTATTTATTGTGCAAATTCGTTAATATTATAGTAACCGTCATGAGTCGTGAGTACAGATTATCGGTGGTAGGGATATTGTATACTTTCGGCCAATGTACGCCTGACGAACTGACGACTGTCGAACCAATCGTGTGACCGCAGCGCAGTCAATGTCAAACCGACCGATGAAAGTTCTGCTCACCACTCGTGACGGCAACTATACATACATACGTGTTAAATTGATAACCTCTTTTGTTGAAGTCGGTAAAAAGGTTTGCAGCTAGCTAGACATGTACGTAACATGGGAGCGGTGATAGCCCAGTGGCTTAGAATTCGACCTCGAATCGAGGGGTCTGGTTTCAAATCCCAGTGGCACGCACCAATGACTTTGTAAAAAATGTTATGTGCGCTTTATAAAATTAAATATCACCTGCTGTTACAGTGAAGGAAAACATCGTGAGGAAACCTGCATGCCTGAGAGTTCAGAAAAAAAAGTTCTCAAAGGCATGTGAAGTCCACCAACCCGCAGTAGGCCAGCGTGGTGGACGGCGGCCTACATCCCTCTCATTGTGAGAGGAGACCCGACCCTGTAGTGGGTCATTAATGGGTTACTGACAGACATGTAACTAGAATGTACAATTGACAGCAAGAGGAAGAGGCGAAGCAGCGCGGGCGGAAGCGCTCGGCGGCGGCGGCGGGGCTGGACGCAGAGGAGGACGAGGACAAGCACGACGAGGTGCGCCTCTGGGAGGAGGGCTTCAAGGAGCGCTACTACGAGAGCAAGTTCGAGGTGGGCCGCGACAACCTCGAGTTCAGGTAGTGTCATATCTCCTCATTATCCTATTAGGCAAAGGCTTCCCGTACAGACGGTTCTTTATATAGCACGACCTGACGACCTGAGTGGCGCAGTGGTTAAGACGCCGGTGCGCTGCGCGGAGGGTCCTGGGTTCGATTCCCAGCGGTGCAGAGATTTGGATGATGAGTTTAAATTTCTGTTTCTGGTCTGGGTGTGTGCGTTCTTGTCTTGTGTGTGTCCATGGCACCCACGACACAGGGAATCCTAGTGTGGGGCTATGAGTGTGAAGCGTTATTATTATTATAGTCATAGCCTTACAACAGTTTGTTTGTGGCTTCGAGTTTCATTCCACAGTGGTTCAGGTGTTTTGAGTAGCTGATATCAATGAACACAAATTAGCGAATAGCACTGTTTCCTCCAAATGGGTGATATTATCATCCGTTCGGTTTTGATATTATCATCCATTATGGCACGTTATAACTACTACGTTTTTCATTATTAACAATTATTAATACTAATCAGCTATGTGTCAGAGACCTTGTCTGTAACCCATTAATGACTACTGCCCAATAATGACTTACTGCGGGGTCGGGTTGCCTCTCACAATGAGAAGGATGTAGGCCGTAGTCCACAACGCTGGCCTAACGCGGGTTGGTGGACCTTATATGTCTGCAATTCGTTAGTGATCTACTGTAGAGTTGTGTGCAAGGAGAGAAGTAAGCCATAATCACGGATTAGGCTGCTTTTCCACGAGAGGCGTGCGAGGATGCGTAGCGAGGGATGCGTTTTTGAACAACCAATAGCATTGCTTCATTTACCTAGCCTCGCTTAGCACAGCTGTGATGGGAACGGCTTAGCGGAGCGAGGTAAATGAAACAATTGTATTGGTTATTCAAAAACGCATCCCTCGCTACGCATCCTCGCACATCTCTGGTGGAAACGCAGCCTTAACGAGTGGCGCCCGTAAAGGTGGGTATAACCTGTGGAGTCCATATTCGTACATACGCGTCGGTCGCAGGTACCGCGTGGCGCTGCAGTACGTGCGCGGGCTGTGCTGGGTGCTGCGCTACTACTACCAGGGCTGCGCCTCGTGGAAGTGGTACTTCCCCTACCACTACGCGCCCTTCGCCTCCGACTTCGTCAACGTGTGCGGCCTCTCTACCAAGTTCGAGAAGGGCACGCAGCCCGTGAGTTAATCCTTCCTCCCTTCCATTCAGCCCTCGGTAGTCTAGCGCTGGACACGGGCCTCCCCTAATCGACGCCACTCCGCCCGGTCCTGGGCCCTCTGAATCCAACTGCTTCATTCTTTCCTCATCAGGTTGTCGGTCCACCTGGTCCGTTGACGGCTCCTTGTTGCCTAAACGTGGTCGCCATTCGAGGACATTTCTTCCCCATCGCTTGTCAGTCCTGCGAACGATGTGGCCAACCTATTACCACTTTAATTTGCTAACGTTGAGAGCTTTCTTGTCGAAGTAATTAACAAACAAATCACAACTTACACTTATGACTTGTTCAGCTATCCATGTTACCTGAGACCGTCTCTAATCTGCTAATGAACATTGAACCCTGTGTAATAGGGTGTTACGGCCTATGTCAAAAAGCTTTTTATATGAATTCGTAAGTCATAAAAACCCATAAAAATTGGAAAAAAAAATTTTGCAAACAAATATTATGTAAAAAAAGACTTTTCAATTTAAATTTCAAAAATCCCCGCGAAAACACGGTCTCGGCCGTCTCGGCGCTGCCGCCATGCTTGTGACGTCACTCGCAGTGTAAACAATACATCTCAGTAAAGGAAGAAAGTTATACTCCATTGTTTATTTACACTGCTAATGACGTCACGCCGATAGCTTTCATGGCGTATAGCGTTTTTGACATTTGAAAAACAGATTAACAAACCTGAATTTTAAAATTGAAATAATAAATGTATACTACATTTTTTAGAACAGAAATCACCATTTTTCACTTGCTTTTAACAAAATCTATCAATTATTACATAATTTTGGATTCTTCCTTGCATGGTGCGAAATACCCTATTGTCACTAAGCTCATTTTGCCTGAGTGTTACAGTTGTCTGTTTGACCGACAGTTCCGCCCCCTGGAGCAGCTGATGGGCGTGTTCCCCGCGGCCAGCTCGCAGCACGTGCCGCAGCCCTGGGCCAAGCTCATGAGTGATCCCGTGAGTATTTACCCGCCGGTTTGTTGTTGTTGAATTTTGCAGTCATTTCTCGCTTGACCTGTCGACTTTTAGATGTAAGAAATTTTATACGCTTAACACGATTTGAAGCGCGCATAGCCCCGCTGCTTGAGTACATCGAAAGCGATCGAAAAAGTTGAGCAACGTCGGGCGCGGTCAGTACCCGGATGGGTGACCGCTAGTGGTGAATTAAATGTGCGCTTCCGTGCTTCGGTGGGCACGTTAAGCCATCGGTCCCGGTTGCTATCGATACTATTGTAGTCGTTCAACCTTGGCGACGGGCGTATGGGTGGTTTGGAAACATTGGCTGCTAGCGAAGGAATGGGCCAGTCCGTGAGAGCAGCGCAGTACACCTGTTGCGGGGAGATGTCGTGCCCAATAGTGGGCCGTAAAAGCGTTTAAGAAATCCCACTAACTTACCTTTATTCTTCCATAATTTATTGTATCAGGCGTTACTTTGCGGAACTGCAATGTTATTTAAGTATATTTAACAATCCGCACACGTGGAACTTGTTTTGGTACGAACCCACCACTCTCCCCTATCTCCAGGTGGGTATATACATCGCAACTCATTACAACAGCACACGACACGTGTTTCGCCACAAAATCTAGCATCATTTATTTGTCCAGTTCTCGCCGATCATCGACTTCTACCCGACGGACTTCAAGATCGACCTGAACGGCAAGAAGTTCGCGTGGCAGGGCGTGGCGCTGCTGCCCTTCGTGGACGAGGGCCGGCTCTTCAAGGCGCTCGAGCCCTACTACGGCGAGCTGTCGCAGGCCGAGAGTGAGTGTTGCAGTAGCGGGCTGACGTGGCGACCTCTATGTTAGCAGCGGTTAGGGATAGATGGCGCTGATGCCATTTTATTGGTGGTATTGAATTAAATCTACATTTCTTATTATACTGATTTAATTTTAAAGTAACGTGCAGGCGCAACGATACATGGTGCCTATTATCTGGTCGTATTGTAATTGTATGTAGGAGATTCAAGTAAGGTAATACCAACGCAAGTATGGTGAGTTCAAGTATCGGAAAGCGTGGGGGTAATAGGTGACTCTTAAAAGAGTGCTGGGAGTTTTTTCCGCCCAGTCTACGCTTTGCCCGAGGGGAAATCAAAGCGGATGATCGTGTGGCTAGTCGCCAAAAGATGGCGCCAAAGATATGTTGAATCACACTAGCGAAGCTTTTTATTGCTCGCATAAATACGAAACTCCTACATGACTGGGGCTCGGGGATTTCTCTGGCTCGACCATTTATCCTGGTCATCTCAACGTAGCTAGCTACACGTAGACTGGGAGAAAAATATCCAGCGTGCCTAAAATCAAATCGAATTATCTCAGGTCTGATGAGTTATAAAGGCGGCATAAAAGTACCCAGAATAGGGTATTACGGCCTATGTCAAAAAGCTTTTTATATGAATTCGTAAGTCATAAAAACCCATAAAAAATTGGAAAAAAATGTCAGTAAAGGAAGAAATTTGTACTCCATTGTTTATTTACACTGCTAATGACGTCACGCCGATAGCTTGCATGGCGTATAGCGTTTTTGACATTCGAAAAACAGATTAAAAAACCCGAATTTTAAAATTGCAATAATAAACGTATACTACATTTTTTAGAACAGAAATCACCATTATTCACTTGCTTTCAACAAAATCAATCAATATTACACAATTTTGTATTTCTCCTTGCACGGTGCGTAATACCTAGTTATAGGCAACGACTGACGACACCCCCTCCCCCAGTCCAGCGCAACATCCGCGGCCACGACCGCCTGTACGTGGGCACGGGCAACGAGAGCCACGCGCACCTGGCGGGGCTGTACCGGGCGGCCGGCGGCGAGCTGCGGCGGCTGGTGGACGCGCAGCAGCGGTACCCGTTCCGCGCCGAGGGCGTGCGCGGCGACGTCATGCTCAGCGCCGACAACGTGTGCGCGGGCGGGTGAGTGGGACGCGCCGTGCTCGCGGGCACGCACACGGGCGGCGGCACCCTTCCGCGCCGAGGATGCCTAGACTTTATGAAGCGAGGGAGTCCGAACTGTGTTCTTCGTGTCTAAAGTGTACATCGAGGTACTGTCTACTTCAGATTTGTAGTCGACATGGTCGGTAATTGGCCTCGGCCCTGTAAATCCTGCAACGTCCCGCTGTCTTCCGCAGATCGTCACGCCTAGTAAAAGAAAAGAAAAGAACGCGTTTATTGTTTACTGTTACACGAGAAAGATGTTACAAAAATTGTAATAAGTTTAGAACAGTCTACCCTATGCGGGCATACAATAATTACATCTGAAATAATGAATACTTAATTTTATATTATAATTATGTTAAAATAAGTTGTGATCGTAGCGGTGATAACCCAGTGGCTTAGAATTCGACCTCGAATTGAGGGGTCCGGGTTCGAATCCCAGTGGCACGCACCAATGGCTTTGTAAAAAAAAGTTATGTGCGCTTTATAAAAATTAAATATCACCTGCTGTTACGGTGAAGGAAAACACCGTGAGGAAACCTGCATGCCTGAGAGTTCAGAAAAAAAATAATTCTCAAAGGCATGTGAAGTCCACCAACCCGCACTAGGCCAGCGTGGTGGACTAAGGCCTACATCCTCCTCATTGTGAGAGGAGACCCGACCCTGTAGTGGGTCATTAATGGGTTACTGACGAGTTGTGATCGTTTAGCAGTCCAATTATTTATTTATTTTAATATTTTTCCTAATCGAACTCATCGGCTATGCAATTTGCCACCCATTTCTGGGTATTAGAGGGTAACCGTAGATTGGAAATGGCCACCGAGAAGAACCTTTTCCTTACCGGTTATCGGTCCATCAAATAATGTCCAATACCAATCCATTGCCTCAGGTTGCCATTCCGTGTAGAAAAGTGTGAAGTATTATTTCCATCGTTACCAACTCAGTTTGTTCGGATTCCAATGTTCGTAATAATTGCCGTAATTCTACATACATTATTTTACACAATAATATTGAATGAGACCTACCCTCCCCCAGGCAACTGGCGTCGCCGGTGGTGGGGCTGCCGCCGGTGCTGGGCAACCGCGCGGTGTGCGTGCGCTTCCAGGACCCTCAGTACCCGGAGGAGTTCGTGTTCCCCGCGCGCCGGCTGCGGGGCGCCGTCGAGCCGCCGCGCGTGCTCAAGCCCGGCAACCTCTCGCACCAGGAGAACAGGAACTGGAGGCCTCAAATCGGTAAGGTATTTTAATATAGGTTGTATCGTTACCATAAATACTCTTTGTTCGCATTCCGTCTGTCTGGCCTAATAGTAAGGGATGACAGTTAAAACGTCACTCTTGAAAACGTCTGTCTGCGATCGCGACCGTGCCCGGCTGGGAAAAATCCTCTTCCTGCCGAATCGAGCAAAATCCTCCGAATCGGACGTGTGCGCAACCCAGGTGGAAGTCAACGCAGCTCACGCAGTAACAAGGTACGTGCCGTGCACATTTAATCCTGAAACTGTTAGGGCTTACAACAGCGAATGCGAACATCAAACATCTAACCCATCGTCCCGACTCTTGAACCTGAGAGTTGGTCCCAGTGTGGTGTCTGAGTCGCTGCGGACGCTACATAGGTATTTGTTTAGAATTGCTAAAAGAAATCCCACTGTGCTCAAAGCTCATTCGAGATGCGATTTGCAATTAACTCGAGAGACTCGAAAACTCGAGTACGACTCGAGTGGGGTAGTAAATTTTCTCGAGTGGCTCAATTCACAAAATCAATCCGACGTCGGGGCGCCGTCGAGCCGCCGCGCGTGCTCAAGCCCGGCAACCTGTCCCACCAGGAGAACAGGAACTGGAGGCCGCAGATCGGTAAGGGATCTGACACCTCCTCAGATGGCAATTCAATGCGGCTTAGTAATGCGACTCGAGCCCTGTTTTTACTCGAGTCGCTCGAGTGAATTTGTCGTACTCGATTGAAAACAAATTATTACCTCACTGTACACTCGAGTTACCGAGTCAACTCGGCGTATCGATTTGACTCTGTTGCCACTAGATGTTTCTCAGAAATGTAGTCGATCCGTCTTAGTAATGCGACTCGAGCCCTGTTTTTACTCGAGTCGCTCGAGTGAATTTGTCGTACTCGATTGAAAAACTATTATTACCTCACTGTACACTTGAGTTACTCGAGTCAACTCGACGTATCGATTTGCCTCTCTTGCCACTAGATGTCAGTTCACTTCATACAAACCAAAAGCAAAACTGACAGGTCTAAATCTATGGTCTAAACATGTTCGCCGCACGTTACCTGTTACCCGGTAAAATGAGTAAAAAATTAATTAACAGTCGTGCTCGGGAAATGATAATTTAAGTGGACAATTATTTTTATTACATTTTTCTGCTATCTGTATTTTTGCGACGGACGACGTCACGCAGCCGTTATTGTGGCAAGGTTCCATCGCAATATCAACTTGCGGGGCTAGTATGTGCAGTATGTGCATATTGATTGTGTAATGTGTCTGTGCAGGCATGGTGCGGTCCAACACGATAGCGTCGCTGGAGGCGGCGGGGCACCGCATGCTGGGCCACTCGCTGCCGCGCGAGCGCTCCTACGGGGCCGTGCCGCCGCCCCTGCGCCCGCCGCCGCCCCACCAGCACCACCAGCACCACCAGCCGCACCACCAGCACCAGCACCAGCACCAGCAGCCGCCGCACGTGCACAGTGAGTTACAGCAACACACTCGTACATGCTTCCAGACTGATTAGCTAGCGTTTAGCTAGCACGACGACCCGAGTGGCTCAGTTGGTAAAGACGCCGGTGCGCTACGCGGAGGGTCCTGGGTTCGATTCCCAGCAGAGCAGAGATTTGAATGATGAGTTTAAATTTCTGTTTCTGGTGTGGGTGTGTTGTGTTGTTGTCTTGTGTGTGTCCATGGCGCCCACGACACAGGGAATCCTAGTGTGGGGCTATGAGTGTGAAGTGTGAAGCGTTATTATTTACAGCTCAAGAATCAACAAGAACTATTCGCTGAAAAGCAATCGGCAAAGCTAACTTTAAATAGACGTCAAAACACATGCCGATGAACGCAGCATATACGAGGCAACACCGTCCGTTGAAAGTACGGCTTATGCATTTCCTAAGTGGCTGACATTACCGATCAACCGACATTAGTCGGTTAAATTGCTTCCGTCTAGATTACAAGACGAAAAAAATTTAAACACAGGGCCCTGTACGGAGCTGACCTGATTGTAATACGTACGAGCATCTTTTGCGAGGAAGAGTCGAGTGTCTGTATCGACAAATACGTTTTCTATTGCGTCTTCTGTGTAAAAAGAAGTCCCTTCATTCTTGATTTACTCGTATCTAAGACGTTAAATCTGCACACTAAAATGATGTAGGTACTGTTCGCAGTTTTCTATAATCACGAGTACGCCCATTTGTCACAAAACTATTTTTTATTACATCGCATGTAATTATGCGTCCATAGAATGATATTAATTCGCTCACCCTCGCCCGCTGTATTAGTATTTTAAAACTAATAGCCGTCAAACGCCAGGAATATTTCATTAAACAGTAATCCGGCGTCCGCCAACAATGCAGCGGCCGTAATTGGGCCGCGTGCCGCCCCGTGACGTCACCGTTTGCATTAAGCCTTTAAGGTATTAATCGACGATTTGTTGTTGTGATTGTTGGTCTCGATTACGGTGTAAAATTTGAGATACGAACAAGTTAAATAAAGTTTGATAGCCCAGCGGTGATAGCCCAGTGGCTTAGAATTCGACCTCGAATCGAGGGGTCCGGGTTCGAATCCCAGTGGCACGCACCAATGACTTTGTAATAAAAGTTATGTGCGATTTATGAAATTAAATATCACCTGCTGTTACGGTGAAGGAAAACATCGCGAGGAAACCTGAGAGTTCACAAAAAAAAATGCTCTCAAAGGCATGTTCGTCCACCAACCTGCAGTAGGCCAGCGTGGTGGACGGCGGCCTACATCCCTCTCATTGTGAGAAGAGACCCGACCCTGTAGTGGGTCATTAATGGGTTACTGACAAATAAAGTTTAATGTTTGACTAGCAGTGCCCGCGACCTCGTCCGTGTGGCATTCTAAAAGTAGCCTAAGTTACTCGTTATTACGAGATATGAATGATGGTTTTAAATTAAGTACTGTTTTTGGTCTGGGTGGGTGATATTATGGGAACAAAGACACAGAACCTCCAAGTGCGAGGCTACGAGGGTGAAGCCTTATTCTTTTTATTTAGAAATTTGAAATAATTTGGGCCGCATTTCACCGTGTTTTGAAATTTTAGGAACCAAAGTTTAGGTTGCCACAGCATTCGTAAAAATTATGTTTTTCGGAAATTTGTTTTTAGCAGCTATCACGAGTAGTGTCATCATCAACATGTCAGCTTCCAAACCGTGGATGACGACAAAGAATGCTTTTAGTTTAGTTCGTTGTCAAAATAATAATATGCGAAAAACATAACGTGTCGCACATGGCAGTCATTCAGTGTAAAAATATACCATGGTTTGCTTATTTTTACTTTTAGAATTTGCATACCTGAGAAGGTGAATATGGATTGATCAAAATGTTCTGTAAAACCAATAACTAATCCATATTCGTGCAAATAAATGATTTTCATTTCATTTCATGTCATTCAGCAAAAGATGGCAGGTCTACACTCCCACTTACAGTGTTCGTGTTTACAAGACAGTCATTATGTAAAGCCTAGTACGAATACGTCTTAAAGTGCGGCTAAGAGCCGGCTCTCGGCGGCTGCGACAAGCGGCTCTTGTGGCGGCCAATAAGCGCGCGCGTTACAACTGCCGTAACTCTTTGTTCCGTCTGAGGTGCAGATTACAGAATACAGATATACCTCGTATAATGGTCGCACCATTACACGAGCCACAATTAGGCAAGGCACTTGAGAGATGTGTACTAATCTTGAGAGATAGGTACGGCTGAGTTTTACATGAGTTTGAATGAAAATAGACGAAGGTACAAGGACTCAACGTCGTACTACTATTATAATTGTGAATGTTTGTGAGGATTGATCGATTGGATGGACGGACGGACGAACGGATGGACGGACAACTGGGTGGATGGGTTACTCAATCACGCAAAAACGGCTGAATACTTAGATTTGCATGAAATTTATTACACACGTTGATTATAGTCTGTATTAACATGTAGGATACTTTTTATCGCTCTTCAGGTCAAGTTCTTAATTCCACATAGATGAAGTCGCGTGGGGGAGTTAGATTATTGCATAAATACTCACGATTTGATAATGATAAAATTATTATTGAATGATTACTATATAGGTTACTTTTTATCACTCTCCAAGTCAAGTTCTTAAGTCCACATAGATGAATACGCGTGCGGAAGCTAGTTTATTAAAGAAATACTCACGCTTTGATAACTAAGTATAATGTGCATTAATTAGCTCCGTCTTTGTTCGTCGACGGTGGTCTCCGAAACTCAATACGTGGGGGTATCCTTCGCGAGGAGTTCCATTGTCTTCGGATACGTGGGAAACTCGTGCGAGAAATACTTTTAATAATAATTAGGTCGAAGTGGGATCAAAATGACATTTTTGGTTTAGTCCTCTGAAATAGAAACACTTGAACATCTTAAAAAAGCCTTGCCGTCGTTTGAGATCGCATGTTGATTACATTCAATGATAACTTAACGTTATATTGGCCCCTTTATCTTATTATCTCTACTCTATTAAAAATATTTTAGCTTCTGTGTTTTTGTCTGTGCAAAACACAAAAGTACTTATTCGAATTGACTTGAAATGAATGACATAATGTTGCATCGCAATTTTCCATATGATAATCCTTTAAATCGAGCGGTGATAGCCCTGTGGCTCAGAATTCGACCTCGAATCGAGGGGTCCGGGTTCAAATCCCAGTGACACGCACCAATGACGTTGTAAAAAAGTTATGTGCGCTTTATAAAAATTAAATATCACCTGCTGTTACGGTGAAGGAAAACATCGTGAGAAAACCTGCATGCCTGAGAGTTCACAAAAAAAAATGTCCTCAAAGGCATGTGAAGTCCACCAACTCGCAGTAGGCCAGCGTGGTGGGCTAAGGCCTACATCCCTCTCATTACGAGAAGGAGACCCGACCCTGTAGTGGGTCATTAATGGGTTACTGGCAATCCTTTAAATAGTGTCCCAAATTTACTGCGGGATAATTAATAGGCATCTGATTTAACCACAATGGAACATGGAAGGCTTTGATTAATATTAATTTAATCATTTTGAAAGATCGGCCATGACTATTTTTTTTGGGCAACTTGATTGTTAAAATTAAAATTAGTTGTTAGTATCCATTCTTTTGTACTTGAAATGAAGAGTCATTACAGTTGAGTCTATAATTCGTTTTTGTTACTGAATTACACTCGGGTGATCCCTATTCAGGGTACACTGTAAAGCTTTTGAAGTAGTTGAGTGAACGTCTTTTGTTAGCAACGATAATGTTATTGATCTTAGATAGATGTATTATAAAGTAAAACATGCAATTAAGCAACCCAAACACAGCATTATGTAAACATTCTGTGACATCGGCTGCAGAAACAAAATTACGCGCAATAATAGCCGGCTGAAAGGAATCCATTTAAAAGAAATTCGAAATTCAAATTGGCCTACGGTCCCGCGGGGCATTGACGTGTAATAGCGCGCGAAAGCAAACAGGAAGTGCGAAGGGACGCCATTGTCCGACGCAGTGTCGCCAACTACGAAAATAATAATTATCGAGGGTTGGCGGGACAATGGGGCGATTTTTTTTAAATAACGGGTCGATCGGCTCAAGTGCTTCCTATTATCCGGTTGGAGAGGATTACGCTACAGTATCGGGAGGTTTTTTCCGTATCTATCGATTTTTTATCACGCCCTTTAACCAGGTGGCCGTGGAGGTGTGTTAATGCGTATTTTACGCACTTTTTATTGGTGCCTTAATCCGATAAGATATCCTTTAAATATTGAAAAATGTTAGCTTTGGAAGTGTTTGATTTTTTTCAACGTACAAGATCAGTAAGTTTTAGCCGAATTTTCAAGTTCTTTTGCGTTTAACAAATGCTGTCCTTTGTAACAGTTTCTGAAATCTTCTAATGCAAGAAGCCATACAATTGGACAATTATTTTTTTTACAATTTTTTATGAATTGTAACTAACATTTTGAGTGGATGTCTAGATAATTTTGTTGGCAAATATTAAGGTAGACATGTGACGTACAGTGAGTTTAATGTTATACCTACGTCCGTCAACCATTTCCAAATAGGTACCGGCGCGCACTTGACTTGACTCCCAATTAATCTCTTTTTAGTGTTCGGATCAATCAAACGAAAAAATACAAGGGAAATTTTTCGCCTCTATGCCTCTAGGAATATGGTGTCAATTCGCTTGAGCATCACAGTAAACAATTCGTTCGGCGTAGGGGGCGCCACGTGGCCTAATTATCTGAACACCCCCAAACTACGGGGTTTTTAATTGAATACGCTTATTTGATTCCGAGATTGACGTTTTTCAATAAATTCAAACAATAAAATAATAGTTTGTTGACTTTTCGGCTTCCGATGGGCTTCTGATATGACTTACATTTCATATTAGTTTTGTTTGTTTGTCGCGACTTCATTAAAGGGTGCGCTGTTTGTTTGATTATACTATTAAACTCGGCTATAATATGTACACCCGATGTATTTATTTATTTATAAAAAACGTCATTGTATAAACCGTAAAAGCTATGCATTGGCAGACATAATGTCTTGTGGCGTTCTCTACCAGTCAACCCATATGTCTAGTGAGAGGTGTTATATTAACTACAAACCTTTGTCTGTATATTATAGAGACACAACTGTGACGAATCTATATACGAATAGTATGTTAGAATACGTCATATGTCGTAGTATGTGCATTTGAAGTCCACCAACACGCACTAGGCCAGCGTGGTGGACTAAGGCCTATCCTTCTAATTGTGAGAGGAGACCCGACCTGCAGTTGATTATTTATGGGTTACAGACATTACCTAAGTCTAACCACATTGTTTTCAAAATTCGTTTGTAATACAAAGTATAGTTACTATACACCTCGACTCTTTCACTGTCATCTACCAGACATTAGGAACATCAAAAAATCCCCATTCAGTTGCTTTGCGATACACAAAAGAAAATTCAAATACCATAAAATGCGACTATATCGCTTTCCCGCGCAATCTTGGCTAATTTAGCTCTCGCAGTGGCAATTGTCTGCCGGAAGTCATAACACCGGAAGTCGCCGCACTAAGAATACATTTCGACGATAAATGCGGGTAGTTTTAGTTTTTGACGACCACTTGTGTGGGTACTCCGCAGGTTTTGAACATTGCCAGATTACCTTTTGTACGGCAAGATGAGCTCTTGGGGTAGCTGAAGTGACCTAATTTTGCATAGAAAGAACCACTCACGGAACTTGGCAATAGTTAAAAAGAAAAGACAAAAGATGATTTTTTTATTGTTCATTTTACATGTTAACGTTTGACAGTTTTATTTATTTAGGGATCAATTTATTTTTGAATAGATAAATATTTCTTAACATTACCGCCGATTCGTAACATTGATCAAAATCAAACATGTAGAATAATAAGGTTGATCCATTAAGGAGTACCTTGCCCGAGCCAATTTACGTCGCTGATGTAGATCGTAGGTAGCTCCCGACTTCTAAACGCGAAACATAACGAAGCCATATAATCAAAGTGTTTGCCAATTTATTTGTTTCCGTTGAAGTAGGGATCCGTAAAAAGCGTGATTTCCTCGACTTTAGCCGCGCCGGGGCTTAGACACTTGAGCACGCGCGACGCCGCCTCTAATTATTGCACAGTCGCAGCCGTCGCAGGTGACGTCGCCGCGCTCGAGCGTCGCGCCGTGCTCAGTTTAGATAACATTTTTCATTTTTATTTCTTCCTGTACTAGGAATTGTCGCTGACAAAATCCTGAAACGTCTAGGCAAACGCCAATTAGAAGCTCGGAAATTGTCGGTATCTTCAGTGCAGGTACATTTTTCTAAATTTGCGTCGTTCTAATGAACATTTTTCTATCTACGATTGTTTTATTTGTGAAGAAATTGATATTAGACATTAATGTTAGAAAAAACGCTAAGCAGAAGAATACATTACACGCTTGTCCCAGCCATTTTAGTTACCTGATGGAATTTAATGCTCCAAAAACGAAACGTAACGAAGCCACTGTACTAATCAGGGTGTCTGCCAATTTGGTTGTTTCCGTTCGCAACAAATTGAAGTAGGAATCCGTAAAAAGCGTGATTTCCTCGACTTTAGCCGTGCCGGGGCTTAGACACTTGAGCACGCGCGACGCCGCCTCTAATTATTGCACAGTCGCAGGTGACGTGGCCGCGTCCTCGCCGCGCTCGAGTGACGCGCCGTGCGGAGTTTAGATAGCATTTTTTCTATTTCCTCCTGAGTTTATATAGCATTTTTATCTTTCCTCATAGTGCATATAGCATTTGTTTCCATTTTCTCCTGTAAGAGAAGTTGGCGAGGGGACGTCACGATACCGTGAAATGTCAAAAGGCAATTGAAGCTTATATTTGACTCATTATTGAGTGTCGTACTGTGTTTAATGTTTTTTTAATCCTGATTAACATTCTTCTATCGATGTATTTTGTCTTCGTTCCTGGTTTGACGCTCCTCTTTTGAAACTTACAATAAAATTAGTCGTTTCTTATAGCAAAAAAATTTGACATTAAAACTTGTCATGTACTTACATTTGACGACCTGAGTGGCGCAGTGGTTAAGACGCCGAAAAGCTGCGCGGAAGGTCCTGGGTTCGATTCCCAGCAGAGCAGTAATTTTAATGATGAATTTGAATTTCTGTTTCTGGTCTGGGTGTGTTGTGTTCATGTTTGTCTTGTGTGTGTCCATGGCACCCACGACACGGGGAATCCTAGTGTGGGGCTATGACTGTGAAGCGTTATTATTATTTATTATTATATTTAAATTACACACACTTTTGAGGTCCAAGGCTCATCTTAACGTTAACCACTTCTAGCAACTTCATATTGTAAAACAAAGTGTACGACCGCTAAACTTAAGTCTTTTCTCAGCACCTTTCTATTCTATAAAGGGCCATAATGTGGGCGCGAACCGCCGCCGCGGTGTTATTTGCGACGCTTTCACTGGATGAATGTGTCGCGGCGGCATGCATTAGCTGCCTATTATGACTGCCGGGGACGGCGACGGCGGCTCTACACTTTTTTCTCCATCTGCAGGCTACGTACACGATGTGCAGAGGTGTAAAGACAGCGTTGAAGACCTCTCAAAGACACGCTGCCGAAATCTAGCTCGATCTCTCCGTCCTGACGAGAGGCTTTACAATTTTTCTGATTCCTCAGTCTTGTAATGTTTCAGTTGAATTTTAAAGCATGGTTCTAACAAAAATATTCTCTGATATTGTTAAACTAATTACCATATCAGTTGCCTATAAAGTTGGCTGTAAGTTTGTTGCATACATGTCGCAAGTCAATTCTATTTTCAATAAGAAAAGCTACACAGAGCCCTGTTTAAATTTTGTCTTGTTGGCTGGTCAGTCGGTTATGTCCTTCAGAACAAGGCTGTATGACCAGTTAGACGTTCGCTATTATTTCAATCGAAATTTTAATCGTAAACGAGTCATTTCTATTAGAGCTCGAATTTGTGACAAAAGCTGCCTCTAGTCTTTGCTACGCCCTACCCGGACATTTACATGTTGCCTCAACTGTAATATGTATATGTGCAATGAATAAATAAATAAATAAATAAAATAATTGCATCATGAAGCAAAACGCCCCAAAATAATTTCTCGCAGTCGCGATGAAACTGATGGAACGAGTTAATGTGCGCACAATTGAGCAGAATCTGGAGTACGCTAGCTCTGGCCACATACCCGTTCTATCCGTCTTCTACGAGTATGTCAGATGAGTCCCGTCGACTTCGAGCGCCACCCGCAACAATGGCGGCTAATGGCGCCGCCTCATTATGCACTTGCCGAGCGAGTGCAGTCGCGGATGGTGCAAACGTACGCGTGGGAATTGCATCTCTATCGCCGGATTCAAGTGTGCCTCTTTGTGTGGTGTTATTAGCCCCACGTTGGGCGCCAAATTGATGGCAGCCAATTGAGAAGCGACTCGGCATTCACCACCCGGCGAGAGGTTGTTCCTGAAATATGAAATCTATACACACATAAATAAAATTGGAGTGTGTGACTAAATTCATATGTGTAAACACGGATAACAAAATTACATTTTTTACAATTTTTGTCTGTCCGGCCGTTTGTTCCGTATTATCTCTGGACCTCTGCACAGCTGGACCGCTTTTGACAGGACCTTCACTGGCAGATAGCAGTGATGTAACAAGGAGTTACTTAGACTAATTTATTAGAATTCCACGCGAACGAGGTCGCGGGCATAGCTAGTATGAAACATAAAAGACAGCTTTTAAAAACAGGTTATACATATAAAATCGAGCATAAATAATCTACGTAAACTTTAAGGCAGCAATTATTTCTATTTTTATCGGCTAATGAACTTACGATCGGGCTTAACGCTCGATTGAAATATTAGAAAGCGCCCCGCAACTCCTTGATTAGTTTTATTTCGTAATAAACTTATTTAAATTCGCGGAAATACGCCGCAATTCGTGGTCCTTCGAGCCGGATTTCTTTTCACTTTTCCCCATAATGACTTTATACTCGTAAGTCTGCCGTTATAGGCCGTTAAATTCGTTAGGCGGTACGCCCTCGCGGATTATGCGGAGTGTGTACACAGTGGTTTGTTTGTGGTTGTTCTTAAGCGCGGGAGAGGCTATCGATGGCTGGAGATCGGCTTCAATCCTTTTAAATCCAAAACTTTGTACAGAGCAGCTCAGGATCTCGACGCCTCTACAACTTGGATAAGCTCTCGGAGCGCGGCTATAGGAAGACGAGAAGTGGCTTGTCTGTTTTTAAAGCGTTTTTTTTACCACCCCAAGTATTTTATTTATCATTTTTTATTTCTTGTGAGTATCAAAATTGTGGTTTTATAAAGCAAAAGTGAATATTACATCTAATAAATACATAAGATCTTATTACAGATTACATAAGATTATATCTCCGCGCTGGCAGATGAGCGAGACTGTTATAGCTATAAGTTGCGATAAAGTATAAATAAATAAATAAGCTTAAAGTTTATGATAAATCGTATGGCTTTTTCTGATGACTCATTCGATCTTATCTGAATGTAAAAGTTTCATATGTACCTAAAAAATAAAATAAAAAGCTGTTTGCTATATTGCAGACAGATTAACTACTAATTTCTCACAATTGTGCGATTTACAGCGAATAACGTCACCTTTATGAGCCAACGCGATACATACAACTAAACATCCAAAACGTTATGAAAGACAGATACCTACACCTACAGGTCAAAATCAAAATCAAAGAATTCATCTTTGGCTCCATTTTTAACGGTTTTTATTATATATCTAGTATAGCTTTAAAATCTCGCACGACTGAGCCACTTCCATTACCTATATACGCGCGTCGCTCGGCTTAAAACCGTTGCAAGGGGCTTTATCGCGCGAGTACTGTGTGGCGCGTTCTGTGTTTTACGTAGTCCCATGTTCTTTATCTTCATTCTTTGCACTTTAGTCCGTTCAGTCTCCATCTGTCCTGTGATCCTTACGGACGAAATAGGTACTATTTAACGGCGAAAAAGTATATACTCGAAGCTGGAGTACCTAACGACCCGAGTGGCTCAGTTGGTAATGACGCCAGTGCGCTGCGTGGAGGGTCCTGGGTTCGATTCCCAGCAGAGCAGAGATTTGAATGATGAGTTTGAATGTCTGTTTCTGGTGTGGGTGTGTTGTGTTGTTGTCTCGTGTGTGTCCATGGCGCCCACGACACAGGGAATCCTAGTGTGGGGCTGTGAGTGTGAAGCGTTATTTAAATCCCATAAACAGCTAATTAGCGAAAGTTCATTGTAGATTAGATACAAGCTGCTCTCCAGACGCCAAACGCCGCACGTCGAGTCGCGTTCGCGTTTCACACTATTCGTGCCTTTTCGAGCCGCGATCGCACTCAATTAGTTAGTTAGTTAGTCTTTTCATTAACACTTGCGTCTGAAATGAGCAATACGGAGTGATATAAGTTGCGATATCAAAAGCAAAGATATCCGCCATTATTGAGCAGTCAAAAGCGCTTTGACTTGTTGACGTCTTGACACGAAATACTCGTGAAATTATTGAAATTGGGATAAAAGATAAAACTTCATAAAAGGAGATTGGTGGTGATTTCCAGTAGTTTCAATCATTAAACCATTGTTACCACACAGCTAGCTTAAATTAACTGCCAGAACGCCGTAGTGTGGAGCTAAGATGCCTTATTATGCCTGTAAGCTATGTAAGGACAGCTAGAGAAAACTTTTTAATTCTACACCCGAACCTATGACATCACTATGACGCGAGCAATGTGTTGAAAGTAGATCAGTTATTGTTTATATTCAGATATTTCTGAGAAGCGGTGATAACCCAGTGGCTTAGAATTCGACCTCGAATCGAGGGATCCGGGTTCGAATCCCAGTGGCACGCACCAATGACTTTGTAATAAAAGTTATGTGCGATTTATGAAATTAAATATCACCTGCTGTTACGGTGAAGGAAAACATCGTGAGGAAACCTGCATGCCTGAGAGTTCACAAAAAAAAATGTTCTCAAAGGCATGCGAAGTTCACCAACCCGCAGTAGGCCAGCGTGGTGGACTAAGGCCTACATCCTTCTCATTGTGAGAGGAGACCCGACCCTGTAGTGGGTCATTAATGGGTACTGACATGACATGACATTTCTGAGAACCTTTTATTGTTACAGACCGCTCCCACTCCTACGGGCCGCAGCGCAGCGGCTACGTGCCCTACGCGGATCGAGGCCACGGCAGCCAGGACCGGTACCAGGGCCAGCGGTCCGGCTACCAGTCCGGCTACCAACCCAACCAGGGCTACCAGTCCGGCTACTCCAGCCAGAACTCCGGCTACCAGACCAACCAAGGCTACCAGTCAAACCGACACCAGGACAGGCAGGGTCCGCCCCAACAGGGCTACAAACCGTACCAGCCGCATCCAGGGAACCAGAGCCAGTCCCGGGGGGCGCGGTACGACTCCAAAGACCAGAGAAGTCCGGGGCAAGGATCAGACAGGAGGCATCCCTCCTGGAGCCAGGGGAACTCGACGTGGCGCTGATATCACAAAGCTTATGGCTACCGAATAAAAATAGAAAATTTCGACGGGTATTGCAAGATGGGTTGAATTTATCTGAAAGTAAGTATTGAACGACGCTTCACACTCAACTCAGTATGAGGTGGGTGCCATAGACTATGTGAACAGACTCGACCAGACCAAGACTGAACACAGTATGTTGGCAATTGAATTGCTTTTTTTATTGTAAACGAGTAGCAATCTGGCATGCAGGCTGATTTAAGTGGTCACTGACCATAGACAACGTCCAAACTCAAATAGGATAGAAATCCTATCTAAGGTCGTGTATGGGTGCGTTGCTACTCACGAGGACTAACGCCCGAAATTAATAAACGATTTTCAGATTATGAATAGAGATTGATACTGTTTGGTCGCCAAGATGCTCAAAATACTCTAATAACTATAATATCTTTGAAATTACAAATGTTCATAGTAACCTAATGTAATTTGTCATGTCAGTAACCCATTAATGACCCACTACAGGGTCGGGTCTCCTCTCACAATGAGAGGGATGTAGGCCGCCGTCCACCACGCACCACTACTGCCCGTTGGTGGACGAACATGCCGCGTGAGAACATTTTTTTGTGAACTCTCAGGCATGCAGGTTTCCTCACGATGTTTTCCTTCACCGTAACAGCAGGTGATATTTAATTTCATAAATCGCACATAACTAACTTTTATTACAAAGTCATTGGTGCGTGCCACTGGGATTCGAACCCGGATCCCTCGATTCGAGGTCGAATTCTAAGCCACTGGGCTATCAACGCTGCCATTGTCAATGTCATTGAGCTATCCATAATCTGAAGATCGATTATTAATTTGGCGTTAGACACCTACCCAACTGGTACTAGGGTAGGGCGGGGCACAAAGGGCCAATTTGACTATTACTGAATTTTACTGTGAAAACAAAACAACTACATTAAAATACACAGCACATATTAAACAAGCAACTATCGAACTATGTTTGGCTCAAATCTTGGTTGGTTCATGATTGTAGAAATATGTCTTTTTACTGTTTTTGTAGACCTTGTCGTCAGGAGAGACAGCCAGGAGGCAAAAAGGTCCAATATTATAATTTCCAATTTTAAAAGGTTTTTAAGAAATAATAACTATAATGATGTATTGCAAAACAAAAGATATATATTTTTCCCAAAAACAAAAAGTTAAAAGTACAGTTATAACTATTACAAATCAGAATATTTACCTTAATTTAAGTTCAATCGGTTATAATCAGTCTTAACTAAGTAACAAAATATTTTTTAGAAAAACATAACTTTTTATCAATATTTTTTAAACTCTGTTAACAATTTAAATGCTAATCAGTCTCAGTTAAATAACACAAGTAACCCTTAACAACATTCACTTTAATGCAATCTGCCCTAACCTAACAGAGTCTTAAAACCTTAAATAATTTCAAACTTAAATTTTAAACTCTTCTGAAAACAAAATAAAGTATATTATTATTCTGTTAAACATAACACAAGAAAAATATTCTTCTGTCCCTCTTATAATTAATTAATAGAAATATTGCTTTGGTAGTCTTTTCTTTTTTATCTTAATCAGACTCGTCGTTTTCCGAACCACAGTTATTACAAACAAAGTAAATACAACCTCTGTTTGAAATACATTTTTCATGGGCCCAGTTTTTGCAAAGATTACATTGTATCCAACCTTCGCCTGGAACGCTATCACTGTAACTTTCGCAGCATATCAAACAAAAGTATTCATCATTGGAGCTAGAATCACTATTAACCTCTTGTAGAATTGCTTTCTTAACTTGCTCTACTTTGTTATCTACTTTTGTTTTCTTGTTAGGACCTATACCATGAAAAATCTGTGCAAGTTTGAGCAAGTATTCTGTGAGAATGTCTTCTTGTTCTTTATTAAATATCTGCCTTGGAGTACCATAGCCAAATCTTAATTTCTGGAACATTCTGCATTCTTTTAATAAACCTTGATAATGAAGTTTTACTTAATTCATAATTGCGACATACCTCCCTTAATGTTTTTTTCATGTAAGACTAAATGTGCTGCACGTTTCATCAACTCCACAGATTTTGTGCCACGATCTGTTTTTTTTTTATAATTCCGCATACTAAAACAAATAAGAAAAAAATATTAGCAGTATGTAAATGATGTGGGGTAAAAAGGTCCAGTTGGTCCTTTTTACCCCAACCACGTGTAAGTATTTGTGGAGGTTATACGAAAAACACCGTTTAATCTAACTCAAAATTAACAACAAACATTGAAAAACAATTAAACATCATACACATAAACACTATTTTCAAGAGTATTTGAGTAAATAGTATTGGTCGGAACCAAAAAGATTAGCAACGAAAAAAAATACTTACGTTAATATTTTTTCACGCGGCTGTGTAACTCCTGTTAGCGACGTCGCCCGACTGTCGGCAATGGCGCGTTACACCCCCTGCGCCCGCGTCTTTACGCTCGTGCCATTAGAAAGAACGTCACGTTTCTAGTTTTTAAGATAGGTACGGTGGACCTTTTTACCCGCGGACCTTTAAGCCCCGCCCTACCCTACACAAGACATGTTTACGCAACTCACACCATTATTCCACCTTTTTCTTATTTTTAACATAATTTTGAAATTATTACAATGACAACGGGATTGGTAAACATATTTTTCAATCCGCAATGTGTCTGTTTGGTTACATGAAAAAGAATACTTATTAAATGGATACATTTTTGCAAGAACGTGTTCGCAAATTGTTACAAGCTTTTATATAGACTGATATACAGATTTCCCAGAAGAATAGCTGCTCCTTATACAGATAGATAAGGTTTGCCTTAGTCAGTGCTTTATTTACAATAACTACAAATAACACTACACACACTACTAAATACGGTTGTCTTGTAAATGAATACTTAAGTACTTAAAACGAATAGAAATTTTTATGTGTTGTGTTAGTAAGCATATAAAAAATAATTGTGATACGTGAACGACATAATCGTGTAATATCAATAAATTAATGTAAATTTTTGTATAGTTTTTGTCGACTTCAATTAAACAACATTCATATTTTCAAATAAACTGCTTTTCTATATCTATATCTATATTATATAAGACATAATTATTGTATGCCCGCATAGGGTAGACTGTTCTAAACTTATTATAAAATTTTGTAAGATCTTTCTCATGTAACAGTCAACAATAAACGTATTCTTTTCTTTTCTTTTCTTTTCTTTTCAACTAACTCATTATTCAAACGTTAGACCTTAATTTCATTTATTCGATCGTATCAATTTAAAACTGATTTATAAATAAAATCTTTAATGAAAAAATCTAAAAATTCTTCCCTCTGGGTTAGAAGTAGGTACCTTTAAAACGTCTAAGAATATGGCCAGTTAACAATCTCATGAAAAAATTACACGAAGAATTCAATCACTGACGTTCAACTTTTTACTAGTTTTTCAAATGACAGGACAATTCAAGGTTGATCCGGAACTACTAACTTAAGATATGTTACTCTATCTTCAGGTGTGGATAGTTCTGCGTTTTTGTGATCTATCCTTATTAATTCCTTTGGAATAACAGGTGTTGCCTGGCAACCAAACTGTAGGGCTATCCACACCACACGATATGTTGTTGATAGTAGCCAACCGACGTGTTTTTAATTTAATTCCTTATTATAAAGTTAAATAAGAGTAAGGCCTCTTAATTGTCTGTCGGAAAACGACACAAATGACCGATCAACCAATGCGACCAATAATGCGACAGAATTCAAACACAGATCTTCGAATGGAGCTGTCCTAATTGGCAACTAAACTGACATTCCACAAATGTTGTCGTATGACAAACGTGACTCGAGCGATCGATTTTGTCGCAATGAGGACAAGGGGTTATGACAAGTGCACTATCTTCGTGAGATGAAAATTGATCACGCGCTAATTGTATGCTGTAGGTACCTATGCGATACAATACTATTATGATCTTATTCTACTCGTAATTATAATTATATGTTTTGCGATTCACTTTCAAATTATTATTAGGTATTCATATTGTATACCTAATAGATTTTGAATACATTATTATATTTTACAATTAATAGTGATTCACGGTCTCGCAATCGGTCATTCGTAAATTGTTACCTGATAAGGGATAAAAGTAAATTAATTATTGTATTGATTTTCAGTAGTAAAATATTTTACAGAAATGTTTCACTGAGTTTTTTTTCACAGCTGCGTTTAGATGCATACAATGACATACGTATACGTCTGTAATATTGTAGAGTAAGCATAAATTTTGATTATTTACTGTATATTATGACAACGGTCGTATTTTTTTATTTACTTATAGCTATTTACGTCCGAATTTAATAACCGATCTTCGGATATGTATTAAGATGGATTCTGTTTTGTCGCCAAGATACCGATGTTGCCTGGCAACCACACTTCACTTAAGCTATTCTTATCCAAAGATTGGTTATTAATTACCGGTATTAAGCTGCAGTATATTATGTAATTAACATGAACAGCTGTCAACATATTTTTATTTTCTGTCATTGTAAATTATTTCCTGTGCTTTCTTTGTAGATTTGACACTATTTTGAAAACAAAACACACTAATTTTGTGCTCGAAATAAATAGCATATCGTACCCTAGAATATCTTTTATTTGTATTGTAACCCTTTCACAAACATTTCTTGTGTTTTAAACGCAATGGCTAGTCTGTGATATCTATCACCTGATCAGAATCAATTATTATTATGTAACAAAAACTTTATTATTATTTTCTGATAAAAATATGAATAATTGAATAGACTAGGGAGTTAGGTCCTGGCTCTTGTACTAAAGGGAAATTGTGCGACTTTGTTCGTAAGGGTCGTCAAAATGTTTGACAGTATCAAAAGTATATGTGGAGTATAATAGGTAAGTACTAGGTACCTACTAGGTTGTTATAAACACCGAATAAACATCGCGGGTTTATTAAACAATATTCAAATAAGCATGTACTTTATTTTTGTTGAAAGCAATAAAAATTAAATATTTCATTTCATAATTTACAGAACAGCCCGGTTAAATTGGAATTGTGTACCGGGTACACGAAATAAACTCAAGTAGCTCGGTACATACGAGTACATAGTATGTATATGTTTTTAGCGTTTTGTTTGTATATTTAAAAAATGTAGCCCCCTATCAAAACGATTTCCAATATGGCGCACAAAGCGAGTCTGAAGTGGCGCGCGTTTGTGCGCGATCAATAGTTTTTTAATTTCTTTTTTTTGCACCACAATCGAAGGTTTGAAATTGTGGAGATGAAAGGAAATTAGGGGCCCCACGGCCTGGTTGGAGGCCACTCGAGAAATGAATGACGTTCCAACGTAACGGCGTTTCAAGGCACGTTTTTGTCCAGGTAAGGCCGTTGTAATGGTCCGTTATTAATTCGTCGGTAGTTCGCTACTGAGTCGCTGCCGTCAGATGCGCGGACTTGCGTTGCTCGTTGAAACAAAGGAATGGGGAATATTTTAAAGGAAATAAAACTAGAAGCGAGCGTCTTATAAGATTTTTAAGTAAATGCCTAAGAAATACGGGGTGCTAACATCTGAAGTTCAAATTATGAGTAACTAAGATGGTCGCCGTAAATCTGTATTACCGGAAACATTCACATTAGCTTCTTTACGGCGGGCTATGAGTGTAGCGGCTACGACCTCCGATGAACTACGATGACTAGAACTGATACCACCCCCGCAAAATAATGTCGTCTATGAAGACTAGGAACCGACAGAACGTTAGTATGCTATAAAACATTGGTTGCAGCCAATTTAGAACTTACCTACTTTCTTTCATAGACCACTAGATACCTAGCTCCTTAGGTGTAGGTTCTACTCGGCGGAACAACAGATATCTAACAAAGCCATTAGGAGGATTGCAGTCAAATGATGTGAATTAGGTACTGTCAGATGATTTGTATTTTACAAAAAATATAGACGTTTTACAGAAAATATGAATATATGTCTTCCTAAAATAACGGTTGACATAGCTGATCAGCTGAAGAGGTTACTAGTCCAATTGCAGGGCGTACCTCAGCGAACACGCAGCGAACAATACATGAAGCGTTGCGTCCAAAACGTCAAAGTAGATCGCAATCAAATTAAGAAAATAAAGGGCCCAAGTCACGATTGCAGACCTCCGCGCCAAGTTCTCAGGCCGTCAACACGTCTCAGGCAGTTTCCCATCAGGTCGGAAATTGCGCATTCACACTCCAGCGGCTGCAGTCACCGCACGCCACTTGGACACTCAAGAACTCTGTAAAGAAGTCAAATTCATCTGTCAAACGGAATTTGAATTCGGAACAAGAATGCACGCTGCGCGCGCGCCGCGTGACGTCATAGAGCGTCACGCGAGCCCAGCGTGTAGCTCGGTTCCCGCTGCTAGCGCCGCCCCACCGCTCATTACCCCACAGACTACAATAAGATTTGTCTTTGACACATTAGCGCACGGTTAAATGAACATTCTAGACCTTTTTTATGGGAAGTGAGCAGGACTGCAGTTCGCGGGTTGACGTGACTTATCACGCTTCAAATGTGACATTATTGTGGTGTGGGAATTGGCAGCGGCGAGCGCGACACACCTGTTTGACTATTAATGACCTCTCTTAACATGTTGCTAGCATCACGTTTTCCTAGCACCGCAACTTTGAGTATTCCGTTGCTGTGATAATTGCAGAGCACCTAATTTTTGAACTTGGCACCTAATTAGCACCTAAAAAGCACCTAATTTTGGCATTTTCTAAATGCAATTTCCCGACTGCGTCGCTAGCGAGACGTAGCTATTTTATAAGTTTGGTACAGCCATTGATTGTACTTCGCCTGGGGAGTTGCCTTCCTACCACCCTCTTAACTTGCCGTGAAAAAGGATGTCCTACGTGTCTTATATTTCGGTTGGAGAGGCGTGGTTGCTGGAGATTGTTTATTAGTGCTGATCATCTTTGTCTTCATGGTAGCATCGCATCAATTCGCATCCCATTTGAGGTCGGACATGGGTCACAAATTACAGTGGAAATTTTATATCTATCTATCAGGTGGTCTCCATGCACATTTGCTACACGAGCAGTTGGGTAAGGTAGATAAAATAATAAACAAAATTTATCTCACAAAATTACTCACAATAAAAGTTAAGGTTTAGCATTTAATTACTGTGCTAGGATTTGACCTCTACGTAAATGATCGATGTAAGGAAACGTGTGGGTATTATACTTAAATCTAACTAGATGAGTATTTAATATCTACCTAAACTTAAAATAAGCCACCCTTAAATTAAGCTAAAATTTATATGTAATGGCTGACCTGCGAACTTTTTCGGAATAGGCACATCGGATATTTTGGTGCAATTTAGAATTTTTCCCCAGTCAAGCATACTTAGCCATGTTTTTGGTTCCCAGCTAGCGCTAAAGTGCCCGAAAACGTTTATTTTTCGTCATTTTCACGCTTCCAAATTTAAAATTTTAGGCTGCCAGCTCCTTGTCTCATTTTTCATCCCGTTTGCACTTCCTGCCTACTTCGCTCTTACAAGGTAATTGACCTTTAGGCGGCATGATTTAAGTAGGAATTTACGTGTAACTACACATGGATAGGTGCGAACTTAATTAGATATTCTGTCTCCTGATTTAGTTTAGTGTTAGGTTAGTGTGTTTAATGGTCGCTGCCGCCCAATAACACCCACACAATCCACGTCTTATACGATAAAATCCAATTGGATGTGAATTCCGATCCTATCTGAGGTCATAGGTATACACGGGAGCGTTACTAAGTACTCATTAGGACTAAGATATTCTCCGCGACATCTCCCCAACGGAAACCCAAACAATGAAGAAGACGCTGCTTCACGGCGAGTTATGAGGATGGCGGTGACGTAGCTCCCCGGGCGAGATACCACCTGTATAACATTGCTGCTGCTAACAGTCCTTGTACCTAGGACCAAGGAGAACTAAATTCTTTTTACCATACACTTGGGGTTCTACCACCATACATTTAATTAGATACCTACCCGCATTCTTAATCACTTTTTGAAAGAACCTTAATATTGGCTATCTTAACATTAGGGAAAGAAACTTTCAGAAACTTTCCCCACGCATCCCGAGCCCAAGCATGACAAATAGCCCCCAAATTCGCACCTAATCGACTCTCGAAACAGACAAAAACTCTTACAAATTGTTCTATTTCCGCCCAAATTTGGCATTCAGGACACGAGCGCACACGGCGCTGATTGGATGGCGTCGGCGCGCGCTGATTGGCCAACAATTTGACAGTAATGGCGTTAACTTTAACGAGACTACGACGAAATGTTACATTGTATCTTTCTGCGCCATTCAAATATGAGGCATATTTCTTTATGTTAAGGTTGATATTGGTTTGCGGTTGAAGTCGGTTATGACGTTTCGCGTTTGACGAAATCCCCTTCGGACAGATGTTGCTACACCGTTGTAACAATTTCGCCCACAGGCATTTTCAAAAGCTATTGTGTAACTTTATTTTTTTTGTATTATTTTGACTAATTCCTTTGTCGTGCGGTTGGTTAGATTTTATCGTGGAGGGCGAGTTAATTCATTGGATGCGTTTTTGTTTCGCTACCGGTTTGGAAGGCTTTTTGGAGAATGTTGTTTTTAAATGGTCATGATATCGTGATTAATGATGTTTATTTTTAAAACACTCTGTAGGATTGCCATTATTTAATAGTATCTAAGGGAAATTCGAATAAAATAAAAAGGTAAAAGAGATTTTGCTAAATACCTAAGCATTTATTTAGGTACAAGATCATGAAATCATGAAGATTATAAAAACAAATAATGATAAAATATAAACAAGAGTATTAATAGTATAAAAGTGCTTAATAAGGGCTGATCTCATATTAAAAAAAGATATAGGTAAGTAAGTAGGCATTAGTTGGCACACAGGCCAATTCAGGTCAATTGTCAGTCAGGGTGATTTTACGTTTTTGAGAAAATTAGGTAACTGTGGAAAACGCTCTCAGGCATAGGTAGGCAGGTAAAAATCCTGCAAGGTTTTTACAATATTTCCTTTCACCGTTACCGTGAAACGTACATAGGTAGGTACGTACAGCACCTAACCAATAAATTTGTAAATAACAATTAAGTACTTAGTTACTTTTAGTTAAATAGGCACTGCAACCAACCAAACAAAATCTGCAAAACAGTGTCACCAGTCACCACACGTCGTTGATAGCTTGGATAACACCAAACTACACTCAGTCAGGTATTATTAAATTATTATTAGGTATTATTAAATCCCATATTTTTCCTACTCCGTAATCCCCATCGTTGCAGAACCCCTTACAGCGCAGATAAAAGAAAGCAGCAGCCACCAATAATTACATGTAGCAATTTGTCCGTGGCTAAGCTGGCATGTTATATTCCGGGAGACCGCGCTCTCGAGAGTTATATTTTTTATTTTATACTTTTTAATAATTCGCGCGGCGTAGCGGCCAGCACTCCACTTGAGCGAGGTCCCAAAATCTCGAAAATCCACCCATGTGTCGCAATTATTCAGGCGAATTTATGAGGGTTCAGTAGCTTAGACCAGATTGTAATTAAGGCCTTTTTGTTGCCGAATACGTAATTCGAGTCGTCGGTGCTAGAAATGCGGTTTTGTGAACAATTTTGTTGGTCGCTCTTAATTCTCCAGTAGGTTTCCGGGTACATATGTAGGTAACTAGTTATTGAACTTCTTATCTACATCTAGACTTTAGCCGTAAATTAGGTCACCTAATTATGGCCAATTTCCTTTCTAAAATATTAATTGATCATAAGTTGGTAAGTTTAACACAATATATTCTTAGCGGGTTCACGACAGTCCGCGGATCTCTAAGCCAGCTAACAAAACCGCCATTTGACGTGGCGCATTATTATGTATTTTGGAAAAATCCATTGTTTTGTAATCTCCCCAGCCTCTTGAACGCTCGAGTGTCGCCATTGAACGCCCTGAAATTTTCTATGTGGACTCATTGTGCCCTCGCTATGTAGGTACATACTACGCATGTGCCGATGAAAGGTGCCAACTTTATATAATTTTTGTAATGAGGCTGAATGGAACGCACCCTTGACATGCTAGTTTTTTTTTTTGCCGTTTTAGTTCACAAATTGAATACACACTATCCCTCGTTTTACAAATTCATGGGTGCACATCTGATAAACGGCTGCCTAATTATTTGTTAAATTTTGCAGTCAGAGATCTAACAACAGTAAATTTTAAAAAGAAAAATTACATAACAGTATGATTATTTTTTTAAAACCTTAGGGTATCAATGAATTTTATCATAGGGCATAGATATATCTACAAGGCAGATACGTTTGTAAATGAGTAGTAACGACTTTGGGTCTATCTGCAACCATTAGTGACCCACTGGCCCACTGCAGGGTTGGGTCTTCTCTCACAATGTACCTAAAGGTTGTAAGCCTAGTGCTGATTGGTGCGACTATGTTATCGGTTACACTTACTATGAAAGTAGGTACCTATAAGATTTTGCTTGATACATAATATACGAAGGCATATGTATAACAAACACTGAAACTTTAACCATTATTCAGTAGATACGTTGAACAAACCATTCACTTAAATTTTTCCACAGAAAGAGCCAGCCGTAACCTTTGACATTAAAAAATAAAAGTACCGCGAACAAAGAACGCTAAGCGTTGTGTAATATCAAAAGGTACATTAAGCCTTTGAACTCGGGCCACATATTACTCGCCAGAACAGAACCGATACATGGAGAATTTCTGAAATCACAGCAACAATTCACATCAAACGGAAATGTCCTTTGTGTCTCAAGAACGCGTTTCCCCATTGTTTCGCGGAATGCAACCATTAGTGGGCAAAACCCGCCAAAGCTCTGTCAAATCGCGCGCCATTTTCACTCGAGAGGATGAAAGTCGGAGCGCCGCAGCCATTGCTGTGTGCTAGATTTCGAAAAAGTATAATCGAACAAGGGTCGAATGTTAAAATTAATCATGATTGCGCCATTAGAATTCGGTTTTGAGATTGCACGTGAATTATTCAACAATACGCGTGACCTTTCTGTAGGTAGGTACTTTCCATTTGGTGCGCTAATATTGTTAGAAAGACGATAGTAGTCTCAATTACTCAAAATTATTGCAAGGGGATTAACTTATAAACTTATACTTATTGTTACACTTCTCTACCTTTTCATCGGCGTGATTTAAGTTCTCAATATTAACGCTATCCACAATTAGGAGTTGAATTAAAAAAATCTTCTAATTTATATGTGCCTCGTTCTAAAACTTCATAAATATAAATATTGAGTTTAGGGGTCTACCGGAGTTTAGGGTAAAAGCGTATCTAATCAAGTAATAGATTTCAACTGATTTTTAGTTATGTCTTTCGTCTTTCCTTATACCTAGAGTAGGCACCTACTTGCTAGAATCTTGTACTTAGGTAATATGTAGATATTGTAGACTATCGTGAAAAATGAATAGGTAGAGCATTTGTAGATTATACCTAGATACTACAAAATTGGCTAGTTAAGTTAAACATATCGAGGACCTAATTTATTCAAAGTTTTAATCTAAACTACAGTTACACAGGTAAACTATAGATTAAATATAGAGATGTTTTTTACTTTTCTTAAGTTTTCCTTACCTTATCATTATTTTACAGTGCCTGCAGATAACTACCTAAGGTAAACTACATAGTTATCTATCGTAGGCGTCCCTAAGGAATTTACATAGGATAATAAGCTCTCTAAATATTTCCTTAAAACCTGTACTAAGCTAGGTAAGATATACTAGGTAACATTATAATACCTACCTACTTTATACCTTATTTATAGGACACATTTCTAGACATTTAAAAATACTAATACCAAGACCTTATCTTAAATGAAAAAATCCAAAAAGCAAGGAATTAATATACAAAGGGTTATTATTGTTTGTTTTTTTATCTGCGCCCATAACGAAGCTTGTAGTAATAGGGCCACCTGTCATCGCGTCACGGGTTGTCAAAATAATACCCGCTTCACTTGAGAGTGGATTAAAATAAAAGGCATTTCATTCGAGAGCGATTCGACCAGTCATCTGATCGTAGGAGTGGGTGGCGATCCGCAAAGAACTCTTCACTTGGAGACCATTTTATGTGGGTTTTGTTAAATAGGTGGTTAATGCTCATGATTTGACTAAGAAATTTACAATACATCGGTGTATCGGTAAAATGACGTCGGTAATTATAACAACAAGGTAATTTCCGTAAGCACTTTTACTTTATAAAAGAAAAACGGCCTTTTTAAACGTCTTGGTAAATAAAAAGGGGCCCAAGCTTTTGGGCTGTACAACGTAACAAGAAAATTACCCTAAAAATTGGAAAATACAGGTTATGGTATCACCAAACAATGACATACCGTAAACCGAAATTGCTGCCAAAAAAGCAACCTAAAAATAAAAGAATGCTTATTTTAGTTATTTTATTTTTTATTTATTTTATTAAATTTATGGTATCTCCATAACTTTTTCATAAGTAGGTATGTCTTATTATTTAGTGTCTAAACACCACCACTAAAATTACCAAATTAAATTAAGTGGTTCCATAAGAGTATAGAGATAAGGTATAAATAAATGTAAATACCCCGATGCGAATGTTGGTGACATTACTCAAACTTTATACATAATTGTTATAATGAGCTTTCTATATGCGAAATTGCGAACGCATTCTGTATACCATAAACAATTTTTAGTAAAAAAACTGTGAAACATGTACGGAACCACACGTTTCAGTAAAATTCAGGTGGTCCGCAAGCTGTCTGAGGTCGACACGTGTTAATGAGACGTTCGTTGTATGGAACTCTGACTCCCCACGCCAAGTAGTTAATTCTAGGTTCTTCATATCATTATGAGATTCGCCAACTTTGCAAAATTAATATGTTCTTGAGAGGTTTTAGTACTAAGTTGGTAGTATTTTAGCGACCACCTTAGGGTGACCTCCAATAGGTCTATTCTACATCATTCTACGTCATAAACGTGGGAGCAATAGCCTTCCAATAGTTTGTGCAGGATTCTCGCATCATTATCCTATCTACTTACATCCCGGAAGTGACTTAGGTTGGTGTTTCCTAATATTCTTACGGTGGGTTGTAGAAACCGATCTTCGGATTCGAATTGAGATGGATGTATACTTTGTGGTAGAACGTAGACCTTATACCTGACATCTACCTATAATTACCTGCGCCAAATGATTATATACTCGTATATGAGGAGTTATTGCAATGAAATTGGATTCATACATTATGTTGTCGGTAGGATACAGTAATTATGCTACGCTAAAAGTCTCTACTGCGAACAAAATTAATTTCAAAACTGTTTTTAAAGTTAAGTATTATTTTCTAGAAACAGTCTTAACAATCTGGAACGCTGTCAAAAAGAGTGGCATCAAGAAGCTAAGCCGTCAAAGTAAAAAAGCAAGCAAATCCGTGTAAAAGTGCTAGTTCCTTAATAAATTCATTACAACGCACGCCCGTGCTCTATCGATTGTGGCCTCTTCGCCCGAACGTGCCGGAGACAATCGACGCGATGGCGCTTCTATACGCAGCCTCCTTCGACGCCAAAACAACCCTTAAACACGTAATAACTCAATCAAACTCACCTTTAAATCGACCCAATAACGTCCACATTCGCTTGCGTCTAAATGTCAATACGACGTTTAAAAAACGAGCTGTCAGAAAATAAATTTTCAAGCCAATGTCGGCTGTATACCGAAAACCTTGCCTTGCTTGATTCCGTCAAAGTCTAAAATTGAACGCGTCGCTCACTCTGACATGTGCCGTTTTAAAACAACAAATTCGCGCTCTTTGTCTCTGCCTCACTGTCAAGCGTACTTGTGTTTTCCCGCGTTTTTTGTTCTAATTAGTCAGCCCCGAGCCCCTCGACATTACAAACCTTGTGCACGGCTGTGGTAGATACGAGTATAACAATAAATGCGCACAAATATACATTCCTTGGCATTCATGAGTACCTACGAGCAGCATTGTCATTCTTAATTGCTAGAAATACAGTTTATAAAAGCATATTCAGTCTTAATTCCAGCTGCATTTAATTCGAAATTGTCGCGGTGCATCTTAATTAATGTAAGGGCAAAATAAGGTCGGTGACATCTCAAATGCAATTCTTCCTTTGTACTTAAGCAAAACTGGTAACCATACCAACCATTACCAAACCAAAGTACGCCTTTTTCAAAATTCTTGTCCTTGGATACTTGCCAAAAAATGCCAAATTATCAAATGCTTGTCAATGTCCTTGCCTTAAATATGTTTTCTATAATCGGAGCAACAGAAATAAATTAAAAGAAACATTACGAAAACCTGCGAATGCACTTACGAAAATATAAAATGAATGTACTTGCCTCAGAAAATTACACCTTTTAACCTAAGAACTAATATTATATAGCTGCAAATATACATAGGGTGTTCGTAGGTGTAAATAAACTATAATAAGTTAAAACTGTAGACCGTAGAAGCTCGTAGACACGTTCGTAGATCTATTGTAGCGCCTAAATAGACGATTCAACGTAGCACGTGTAGGCATAGAAAGAATAATTTCTTTGTAACAAAAAGTAATTTAAAAAATTAAAGCAAGCTAGAATTATGAAATATTTTTTTGCAAACTTTAAACTACGCAACAAACCTAAATAAAAAGTATTAACAGTATGGGATTTACAATTTTTAAACTCAGTCAGTTGGCGTATCAGTATCAGTATCAATATTTTGATTGATGGACGAATAGAATCATAATAAATGTCAAGTTTTGCAACCCTCATAATTTATAATCATGAGACAGTTAAGTTGGTACTGAACTGAGCGAGTAAAGAGGCAGCTGGGTAATGTTTGCCATCTGAGCACTCAGGAGTATAAGATTTTGAACAACGCTTCAATTTTTGATACAGTCTCTGCGGTTTTAAATAGTCAAAACGGCCGACACAGTGTCTGGGAATATTGAATATTTTTAACGATATTGTACGTGAGATCAGCTGGGAGAAATAACGTGACGTCAGCAATGTTTTTATAAGTACTTCAATTACCTGATACCTGGAAATTAGCCGTCTAAGCAAGCTAGCTGGTAGGCATGCGATCTTAGTACATGCTAAAACTACTCAATCGTCCACATTTCGTTCGTCAGAAAATACGTGACGTCTGACGGCCCTGGGATCTTAATCTTTTAAAAATCAATGCTTCAAATGCTTCCCTCGAGAAAAAAACGTTTGTGCAGCAATTACTCATTTTCATCGGGCCCCCATGCATTAAGCTGAGACGTCTTAACCCCATGAATGGGAAATCTTAAGGCAGTAATGGTAGTTCACCCTTCCAGTATTCATGGGAACGCCGCCCCCGCGACGAATAATATTCACAAATTTGTTTACAGATCGTCTACCCGCGTACCTATCGCGGTTTCCCGGCAGGGGAAGCTTTTTGGTTTTTTGTGTTTTATTATTACTTCCGATTGGAAATCGAAGTTGATAGATGAACACTGGATTTTCTTAAAAAAAATTATCAACAATGGAACACCTCAAATTAACTTTCTTTTATTTAACTGCTGTCACTTTTCAGTGATACATCACCTGTACCAACGCATTTTGTTCAAGTGTATCTAAGGTTCTTTCTATGGTGTGTCTAAAACGTTACTTTTTATTTTGAAAGACGCTAAAAAATTTGAGCTTACTTTTACTTTATAAGATATCAAATGTAAGTAGATAACTGCAGTGCATTGATGGTATATCTACGTTGCACTTTAATGTAATATATCTATGCATATCTTGTTGTATCACTCTTAGCCTATTTTTTTAATTCGACAGTCCCTATGAACATATAGGACAATTCCTAATCCTCTAAAGTTAGTAGTAGTTAGCAACAAAAGTTTCTGCTAGCTGCCTCCTCATTATGACCGCTGCTCAGTGCTGCAATCTGCTTGAAAGAGAGCTCGAGTGGCGGAGTCGCTCGCTGGTAATTAGACAAAGGGCGATGCCCACGCAGCGCAGGAGATGAGCGATATGACACGGAAACATTGTTGACAAAACCACACAACTTACGGTTGGTTTTCTATTATCAGGATTCATTAGTCACGACGTGATGACGAAATGTAGAAAAGTTTTTGGTCGGTCTACAAGACTGAAACTAACTTGAAGGCACCTGACTATCTTTTAATAAGCTGCACGTAAAACAATCTTGGTATAAACTTGGTATATTAGCAATAGAAGCAATGTCATTATAGAGTAGGTATACTAAGCAAATTTTTATTCGAATACAGCCAGATAGCAAACACAACACACAGACCAGAAACAGAATTTTAAATTATTCATTCAATCAAATCAAATCGATAATTCCATCATTCAAAGCTCTGCTAGTAATCGAACCCAGCCAGGACTCTCCACTCAGCGTACCTACTGGTGTCTTTATCACTGTGCCACTCAGGAAACAGGACATAATTTTTTGTTGTATCTGTAATTAATACTCGTCATCATATCAAGTCAATTTGATGTATTTTAGGTAATCGAACTTTAGCATCCCCATATACGTGGTAACTAAACTTTAGTATAGTACCTACACGCGGGAGTATTATAATCCCGTACAGTATGTAATAGTATTGTAATGACCGATATTTTGTGCAAATTCTGTGGTAATTTCAGCTCACGGGCAACCATATCCAACCTCAAAAATGCCTCAAACATTGTCTGAGGGTGTAAGTGCGCTCCAAATCCCCAAATTCTTAGCTTTTTCTGAGGGAAAACTTATTTAAGTATCGACATTGTATTTAGAATCTCGGTGCTCTGCGGTAATTTCATGGGTGTGTTAAGTTACCTACATGAAGTCATTACTTATTCTAGGGTTTTGACAGATATTTTTTTCGTTGAAGGTCTTGAGGTAAAAAAGTGTGCTTCATAAGTATTCCTTAAACACACAAGATTATTTAATTGTTTACCTCTCTTCTAAATCTCTGTGCCAATTGCCGACCCTCGCAACATTTCGCAATTACGTCACTCATCCAATAGTCCGGGAGCCAGGTGCATTTTCGGTCAATCATTTCCTCTCAAGAGAAACTTCGTAAAATACATAAGGGGCTTATACTATGAATACTAGTGGCCGTCAGCTGCAACTCCGTTGGTGGGTTGGGCCGTGGCACCCTCCCAAACATGCAGAAAAAAAATTTTTTTTCAGTCATTTCCTCTCATTTGAAAATACATTCAGATTATAGTTTATCTAGTACTTTAAAAGAAAAACATCGTCAGCTGACCATAACGCGGTGGATTATACGTCAGCTGGCTCCTTGAACATGAGAAAAAAAATTTTTTTTTCAGTGATTTCCTCTCAACTAAAAATTTACCTGGTGATAGTTTATATGCTACTATGAATGAAAATTAACGTCAGCTGGCTGTATCTCGGTGGAAAGTTCGTCAGCTGGTACCTTGAAAGGGGTAACGCAACAGCATCTATGACCTACTGAATCTTATCAGCTGACGACTTTTCCCTTGACTTACAGGTAGCTGATGTTTTTTATTATTTACTAGAGTATTTTAACAATTCTCATAACAATTTTCATCCGGGAGGAAATAACGTTTTTTAAGTTATTACCGTCTTCAAAAAAGGAGGTTATCAATTCGACACGTTTGTATGTAATATTCTCAGAACCGCACAATTTTTACATATTATGTTGGTCTATTACGGCTTCCAAACAAGAATACCAAATTTCATAGGTGTATGTATGTATGTAGATATGTTTGTCCTCGCATATCTCCGAAACTAATTGACGGATCGTGTTCTTTCTTTGTTTTTTGTTTGTTTGTATTTTGTTCAACTTAGGGAATGGTAAAAAATTCATCAAAATCGGTCCAGTAGTTATCGTGATATGGACTTTAAACTAAAAAATACGAAATAAAATAATTAAAAAAAAATAAACCGACATCAAAAAAGTATAAAATAAAATTTGTTACATAGTTTAGGCCTACTATTTTTGAGGTTGGTGCCTAAATATAACAATAGAAACAAAATACTTGATACTAAAGACACCAACCTCAATAAATAGTACTTAGCGCGCGCGAATGATAACTATTTATTAAATTATAGCGACAGCGACTCTGATTGGGACGAAGATTAGTTAACACAGCTATTTGACTGACCTGTTGGTCTAGTGATAGTGGTTAGCGACCCTAACCACTACGCCAGAGGTCGTGGGTTCGATTCCCACCCAGGACAAATATTTGTGTGATGAGTAGTGCCAAGATTGTTTACCAAATAAGACAAGAGAATAAAAATTAACTGTAGTGTTTAATTACTCTATGAGCGTGTTACTATAGTAACAGTTCAGTATAAGATAAACATGTCGAACGTATTACCTTTTTGTGTCTTTTGTAAAAAAACTAATGGTCAGTTAAAATTATTTAGCGAAGATAAAGTTTAAAGTCCATATCACGATAACTACTGGACCGATTTTGATGAAACTTTTACCATTCCCTAAGTTGAACAAAATACAAACAAACAAAAAACAAAGAAAGAACACGATCCGTCAATTAGTTTCGGAGATATGCAAGGACAAACATATCTACATACATACATACATACATACATACATACATACACCTATGAAATTTGGTATTCTTGTTTGGAAGCCGTAATAGACCAACATAATATGTAAAAATTGTGCGGTTCTGAGAATATTACATACAAACGTGTCGAATTGATAACCTCCTTTTTTGAAGACGGTAATAACTTAAAAAACGTTATTTCCTCCCGGATGAAAATTGTTATGAGAATTGTTAAAATACTCTAGTAAATAATAAAAAACATCAGCTACCTGTAAGTCAAGGGAAAAGTCGTCAGCTGATAAGATTCAGTAGGTCATAGATGCTGTTGCGTTACCCCTTTCAAGGTACCAGCTGACGAACTTTCCACCGAGATACAGCCAGCTGACGTTAATTTTCATTCATAGTAGCATATAAACTATCACCAGGTAAATTTTTAGTTGAGAGGAAATCACTGAAAAAAAAATTTTTTTTCTCATGTTCAAGGAGCCAGCTGACGTATAATCCACCGCGTTATGGTCAGCTGACGATGTTTTTCTTTTAAAGTACTAGATAAACTATAATCTGAATGTATTTTCAAATGAGAGGAAATGACTGAAAAAAATTTTTTTTTCTGCATGTTTGGGAGGGTGCCACGGCCCAACCCACCAACGGAGTGGCAGCTGACGGCCACTAGTATTCATAGTATAAGTCCCTTATGCATCTCAGGAATTTTCGATCGGGAGGAACTTGGTCATGTAAATCTGTTACTGGCTCCCGGAATACAACGTATATCCGTAACTCGACACACGAAATTTGCTATTAAGAGGCCAATAGTTTTCAATTTCACCGCCCTCACCTGCCCTACCGAGTTAATCCACCATTTTATTAGCGTGCCCTCCATAATGCCGCGCACGTGCACCCGTCCCGCCTTTGTTCTACTCAAATTAATATTGAAATACGAAACGACAGCTCTACATACCTCAGTTCTACATAAACAAACCTTATACTCATAAGTTTTAAGCTTAGAATCGCGTAGTTGTCGCAGCACTTCTGGCGTTTCAACGTTGACGTCCGCCATGTTATTATTTCGTTTTGGCGGGCCGTGAGTGACGTCAATTCAACAAAGGCGGATGTTGCCATGCGGAATAAACTGTTATACGTTATGAGAGATTACAGGGTAATCTGGGAATATTAAAGACAATAAAATGAGCTTACAAGGTTGAGAGGGAGGGCCCGGCACAAAGGTAAATGTTTTATGATACTCACTCTGTTTACGTTTCAACAGGGGACTTCGATTATTATTTTAAATTTGCCGAGATTGCTTTTTATTGTCTCACCGCATTCATTGTTCTTTCGAATAAAGGATATGGAAATCAAAGACAGTATTGAAACTCGTTAATTTTTATTAATTTTATAAATTGAAATTCATTACACCTCATTCTCAATTATAATTACAAATTCCTTTTCGTTATTATTACTATTTATATTATAATAATCATAATAACTTCCCCTAAACCTAGCTAAAATAATTACACCGACTAATCGTCCGAACATATAAATAAAGTAAAAAAAATTAATTACATTCTTCGAAATTGTGTTATTACTGAAATTACGTTATGAGGGTATCCGCTACTCTCGGCAGCGTCGCTGCTTTACCTAAGTGTCGCTTGCGTCATCAAATTCTCCTACTAATTTAATTTATTTACAAAAGTGTAACACTCGAAACGAACTTTTGCGATTTAAGTACAAAACATGACCGAGATATCAAGAAAGAAGCTTAGGGATGAGTCTGGCTGTAATTCTGAATTCTTGTTTTGATTTCCGAGTACAAGAGAGGTCGGGGGAGCGCAAGCAGTAACCATTAGAGGCATGTCGGCAATTACCCCGGCGTATTAACAATGGCGCGATGCTTCCCCGGCACTTCTCCACCCAACTGGGTCGTTAGTTATGTGTCCCGACTCCCCGAAGCTATGCCACAGAAGCCTCACACAGAATATAAAAGGTTCGTTGTTCTCCACTTAGCAGTAAGGTAAATGCATTTTATGGACGTTTTGTTACAAAATGGTATAAAACTAAACTGGCGCAATTCGCTACTTTGTGAACTACCGATACTAATGTCTGCCGGGGTACTTATCGTAAGAAAACAAAGGGATGCTTTTTACTTTAATTTTTACTAGTAATAAGTCAATTCTATATTAATTTAAAATCTGATAGTTAGAAATAAATTTTAATTTATGGTCAGCTAAGTTCTTATTTGACGAATTTATTTACAAGTTACTATCTACACACACACAAAACACTGACCGTTTTTAAACATAAATTATACTATTCACACAACAGTTAACTACATCGTTATCAGTTATTTACAATAGCACATGAAACCGAAGATATTTAAGAAGGGCTACTTTTTAGAGCAAAATTCAGGTTACCAATGGGTAAAACTAGTTGAAGAGGCGTTAATTCATTTGGTTTTAGAAGCTTTGAAGGAAAATGTGAAAAATGTTTCCACTTCAATTAAATTATTGCTTATTCCATCATCTCCTAGACTTTTTAAACATTTTTTTCACTTTCCCAAAAAGCTTTTACAGTTGCAAAATTTGTGACACGAAAATAAAGTTGAATTCAAATCCTTAATAGTGCTTATCAGTACTCACTATTTACAATACCCTCCTCCCAATCGCTAGAGCGACGCACCTCTAGAGCGATCCACTCGAACCACTGTTTCACTGTCTGTTCACTATTTTCTAGTCACGAATGTCTCACAATTTCACTAGCTGCGTTCCCCAGCTTCGCTTTACCAGTGACAATGTTCTCATAGGAAATAAGCTGCTAACACAAAGATGGCCGGTTCGAAGCATTTGTGACGAGCATTTTCAAAACCAACGCGAAATACAAAACTTTCCTTCAATTGAGCAAGAACATCAGAAATGGCAACACTAATTGCCGCCTAAAACGCTGTCAAACGTCAAAGTAAACTACGGAAAAGAACTATTATTACGTCAACTCGGGTAACCTGGTAATAGGTGATTAATCTTTTAAAAAAACTTTTATTGATTTTAATATTTGTTTTTATTCGCCTAATAAGTATCATTATGGAGTTGAATACCAAACAGTTAACATCGACGGTGTTTCTACACGTTGAATGCCACGCCTATGTACGCGTGCGCTTTAGGTATGTTTTAGACACGCCAGGCGGATCGCCAGGGCTAACATTTAAACTTACAATAACACTGAACGTGAAATACCCGCAAAAGACTCCCCAAAGATTACCCAAGTTGACTCTACAGCGAATAAAAAGTCGAACCACACGTCGTAAACAGAAACGGCGATCAAATCAATCAAAGTACATTTCCTCCTTGAACATTGTCTCGTGGTAAAGCTGTGGGAACTTCTACCAGGCCCGGCCCTGGAGGGGTAGGTAGCCGGAGCACTGCTGCTGGTAGGCGGTGGGCTGGCGGTACGAGGAGAGGGGGTTGCTGCAGGGCTGCGAGGCTTGCGGCGCCGAGTAGCCCGAGGTGGGCGTGGCGCAGTGGCTGTGCGCCGGCGAGGAGGACTCGCCGGAGCCGCAGGGCTTGCCGTCCTTCACCAGCACCGGCACCGCCACCCGCCGCGGCGAGGACGACGACTGCGGAATGTACATCTGTTAACGCTTCAATATAGCTCCCACAACAGTTTATAAACAACGTTTAAGCTACTTTGTAATTGTTTATGAGTAGCAGGGCAGGTCACTGGTGTTTAGTCACAATCCATCCCCCACGCCCAATCTCAAACAAAGAAGGAATCCAATCCGTAATTGTATGCAGGTGCTTTGCTACTTATGAGGACTGCGATGTTCGCTTCAAATATATTATCATCGTTAAACATCATTTTTGCCTTTTTTATTGTTTATGAGTAGCAAATGGGGCAGGCCACCTGACGTTATGTGGTCACTACACCCCATGGGCTGTGTGTCCAACCAAGCTCAAATAGAGAAGAAATCTTAGTTGTATGTGGGTGCTTTGCTACTTATTAGGACTGAGATCTTCTCTGCTTATTCTTATCTAAAAATACCCTTCCCTTGCCCCATAGTGGTAAATCTGTTTTTTTTTAATAGTGAACACAAACCTTATAAGACCAATTTTAATTTAGACCAAGATTTAGCATAGTTTACGTTCTTGGGAATTCGTTTTTTAATCTGTTACAAGTGATATGCAGTCAAAAACTTTACAATCGGAAAATAATTTGTGAAAATGTCTGATTAATTAAATTTCCCTTTGTGCTCAATTCACAATAATTATAATAAAATATCAACGCAATTAATATAAAAGTGCTGTCCGAACATTTCACCATTCTCGACGTTCCAAATTAAAATTTATTCCTATTAAGCAGCATTAACGTATGTAATAAACAATAATTGGTGAAAATTTGGCACCGCCTCCACCGTTAACAATCGAAGGGCACGCTGGCGCGCAAATTGAGGCAATTCCAGGCTGCCACGCTGAATGCTGGCAACACCGCGCCAGGGCTGCTCCCGATCATTTTATTTTAATTATACTTCACTTTTAGGCATTCATTTATTTGTATTCTGCCGTTGTGAAATTTCGTTTTGAGATAGGTATGTACATACCTACCTACCATGTAGCGTGTAGTGAGAGCTATGTGAAATTGTATATTATTTTAACTGATAATGACCCTTAACACGGCAAGTTCCCTACTTACTTGCAGTATACAAAGTTATATTTTTTAAAGTTTTGGAGTAAACTATGAAAACTATCTTTACCTATAGTAAGAACTAGGCATTAGAATTATTTCAACGGCTTTGCCTCAAGAAGTTCCTACGAAAACAGGCAGACAAAACCGAAAGGCATGACTCGCCTAATTTATTAAAAATAGTGTACAATATTCATGCGTTCTTAATTTAAAAAGGTAGGAAAAGCACAGCTAAGCTAACCCTGTACCCTGCACGGTTCCGGCGAAATATAATTCTAATTGCCGTGGGGTTGCCAGAATCCGGGACCCGTATAGCAGCGGGAGATTGCTATCAAGTGGGCAAAGTCTATCGCCTCGGCAAACAGGGGCCCGGTGCGCTGTCAGCGAATGATTTTATCGCCTGCGTCTTTAAATATTCATTATTCATTACCTGCTATTATAATAAACTACGCGCAAATCAAATCTTGATGAATTGACGGAATGCGCTTCCGCTCCGCTGGCTTTAATTCGCTGTGAGAATTGTTTGTTGACGTCATTTTTGATTTACGACTGCAATTTGTTATGATTTTATTACAATTTTTTTTGTTTTTTTGTTTTATGTTAATTTCTAATTGCAGACGTAGGCATTTTAACCCCTTTATCTTCACGTTCGATAGACGTTATCTCATGAAAAACGATTTGTATGCTCAAATTTCATACTCTAACATTAGTAAATTTTGTCCTAACATGCCTTTCTGGGCTCTCATTGAACAGATAGATAGGCAGACTTACTTTATTTTTATTTATGTTAACTTAATTTTTATTTTTTGTACACTCAAATAAAAATATCGGAGTAACAAGAACGGACTTACGCCTAGAGACATTCTCCACCAATCTTTCTCCACCAGGTTCCGCAAACCCTTGGTGATCCTTGGTGATGGTGACTTAGGTATATATTTTTTTGTAAACCAAATATAAAAAATATCGTAGTAACAAGAGCGGAGGCATTCTCCACCAGCAACCCTTGGTGATGGTGAAAAATTTCAAGCGAGCAAGTTGCCTTCGCTTGTTTTATTTTTTGTAAAAAGGAATGTTAGGATGATTTTATCACAGATATGATGGATTTACCTGGTTATGCTGGTTCTGCTCCGCCATCGCCTTCTCCTTGGCTTGCCGCTTACACTTGTAGCGATGGTTTTGAAACCAAATTTTAACCTGTAACAAAAAATACGGTCAAAATTTGTTCCGTTTTGACAGGCCGAAAATTTATTTACAATCGGTCAATAGGTAATGAGAATAACTTTAAATAAAAAGAAAGGAAAATATATGTATCAAGGAATCTCCAGAATGAATATGCCATCCAATAGTTCCGCATGTGGCATGGTGCCCAGAACACCGGCAGCATTACCCCGTTGGATGTTAAGACTAATTTTTTTGGGCAAAATAGCTGCCCGACCTTTTGTCTAGTAAGGCTGACAATAATAAATACTAGTTACAAAAGTGGGGTTAGAATCTTGGGTTCCACTGGTTAAGGCAATGATGCCGTGTAACCGGGTTAGAGCCCGGTGGTTGAAAAACTTTAAGACACTCCACCAGCTCGGTGAATGACATTAAAGCAGACTACACACTACATCAATCAAATAAACCAACTTGACGGTCAACCAGTGCTGGCAACATAACGTAAAATATGAACTATTATTGTAATGTGTCAAAACTATTATGTTACCTACATCTCTACTCATTTTCATAAAAAGTCAATTAAGAATTGAAAAGTGGATGGTTGTTCTGAATGGTTGTTGCATTTATTTTTGTAACACCTATAACTACACCTCCCTAAAATGCTTTTTGGACGAAGTACGAGTATAATGGCTCTACAAGACGCTACTATCAAAATGTTTCACGTTACAATATAAAATATTGATTTGATAGAATCTCCGACACTAGTACTTTAATTTGCATCTGTTATTACTTATAATGTCAATTTAATAACATCATTACGGATTTGTTCGCAAAACGTGATAGAAAACTCAACAGAACACGCCTCTTCCGGCCTTAACATAAAATGAAATTAATTCATAAATTACTACTCTAATTGAATGTTGCTATAACGAGTACCTACACTTTAGCATAATAAAAGATGGCGGCGGCTGGCGCGGGTCGCAAGTATACAGTTGTAGGGAGGTTGTATAGAACGTCCAGCGTGATTTGATCCCTTAATAAGGCCTATAGCTCACCCTCAACAAAATCCCGCTGCAATGCAAGTAAACTGCACGTTCAGTGTTTGAGCTTGAACATGCGCTTAATTAAATTAAATTAGTTAGCAAACGGTCATTAAAAATTATTTTCAGGTGCACGTGAAATGTAGAGCTCGATACTCTTGTGAGGCGAACATTTTGAGAATTCCCTCCAAAAATGTGTTAATGTCCATCCCTTCTCTCAGTCATGAAGAGTTGATGAGAGGTTGTATTTTATTTTTATACTTACTCAAATTGAATTTTGTCTTGCGTCAATCTCTATGCGATTGAACAAGTTTTACAAGAAAATAAATACAAAAATTTCAGGCATTCAGCTTCAATTTGACTTTGAAATCAATGTAATTGGACTGAAAATCTTACTCGGGGATGTAATTTATATCATAAGTTGTGTATTTTTAGTAAAGTTGCCTAAATGTTTATACCAAAGACATTTAAAACGCTCAGTGACACAGAACGTTGCGGCTGGTCGTATAACCCCGTCTCCAGTGAGTCTCCAGAGCAGAGCGCTCCACGAGTATCTGTATGAATGTCAACAGCGAGTCAGCGCCTGACCTCCCTGAAATTAGCGCTAGGGCACGCTACGGCAGCGTCAACACTCCACCTTAATGACGAAAGAATAAACACGGCTCATGCCCGCTGCCCCGCTCGCCCCACGGAGCGGCCGGCCTTTGTCTACGCACGCTCCAAACGCAGCAAAATATACTCTTTATTTATTATTTATACATCGAGAGAGTTTCCTCCGTGTTTATTCTTTGAAATGGATGTGTGCCCCTCCCCCGGCCGAGTTTCTCGCGCCGTTCCGTTATGAAAACGCTCGCTCGTGCATAAATACCCGCCATTTTGTCGATGCCTCGTTCCGATAGCGAGGCGAGACGCGGATCCGTTACGACAACAGAGTAGAATGGTTACATGGCTACTACGAAGCGCCGTAGTGTCCACTCGGCTCGAGGACTTATCGAGTCTTATTTGTTATTTTTCGATGTTTACTCTCTAGGTGCGTACTTCTCGCTCGGGCCGTGGGAGCCCGCCATCGGCTCGGTGACGCGCGCGTCGGTCCGCGCAGCGTTCGTTCGTCGCTAGTTATTCATGGGCTAGGTGGGTGAGAGTTAATGAACGGGCCCCGTCGGCGGGCGTCGCTTATTGCTCTCCGACGAGGCTTGGACGCTCTCGTGTCGAGTACTTTCTTTTCAATCTCCTTGTGCATAATGCTCCGTGTTTCCTTGCACGCACTCTTCAGCCGAGAGCGCCATTCAATTATTTGTTTTACTTCTAAATGACTGTTGTTTCACGTCGAGTGATGCGACATTTCGGGTGTGTCTGAGGGCCTCGGGAGCGTGTTCGACGACTTTACACCCACTTGGCGACCGAGCGTGATGTTTTTCTATCCTTGTACTTAGCGCACTCGACTTCCGTAATGACCTAATCGTAGCAATCATCAATAACGTAACGTTCATTCAAAAGATCTTTTAAAATAATTTGAAAACGAAAGGTTTAATCGTGTTAAACTGACATGGGTATCTATAATATGAGGGGTGGCAAAAAACCGTTCATTAAACCAAATTGCCGGCCACCCAACCGGCTGTCAGCTTGACAATACAAGTCAATTTTGGCGCCAATAACGAAGACATTCGGCCGAGTATTCCGAAACGTCACAAATCGATGTTTAATAGTCGTTTGTAGCACTGCATACTTGCATAGGGTTCTTATTGCTTTGAATGCACGGGTGGTAGGCTGCAGCTTACACGATAGGTGTTCCATTCCTACGAACCATGACGATGCGGTATTTCGGCCACAATTATTATAAATAAAGACTGCTGTCGTATTTGTTTAGCTCTTCATTTGGTGCAGTGATTTCTTCAAGCGTGAGTCCACAGTTTCGTGTTGGAATTATGTTGACAGATGTCATGGAGCAATACCTTTGTAGTTTACTTTTTAATATGTTAAATTTATCTATGTTTAGTTCCAGTTGACATGTAATTAATTGCAGTGATAGGACTTTAGATCCCTATCGTGGTAGTACCTAGTAATTAAATAAGTATTATTAGTCCAAACAGTTCGCTATTTAACTACACTACGATTGGTTTAAAATAACAGGTGAGATGACCACAATTTTCTGGGAAAAGTTTCAAACAATGTTTTGGCAATTATGATTGAGATAAACATAGGTATAATATCAAAATATGGGAGACTTGATACGTCATGTCTACTTAATTTCTAAGTATTTTGCATTACTTAATTGTTCATCAATTCCACCGATTTGGTGCCCTTTGGAGTGAACTGATTTTTAAACAGCGTTGGTAATTTTTTTAACGGTTTGTCTGGACAATTAGTATTTTGCCGGGACTCCGGACATCATAAGAAATGTCGGGACAATCCCTCCGAATCCCGATCATCTGGTGGTCTATAGTCTATAGAGCGTAGATACCTCTATGCCATAGATAACCGGGACACTGTAAACCGAGATTGCAGGCATTGTGCGCGCCGTCTCTGAGTAAACACGAGCCTGTCCGACTGACAGCCGATCAATGCGCCTCATTTATTTAGTAACTTATAAAAATATCACGGCCCGAGCAAAAAATATTCAACTGTCCTACGAATACTCATCAATGTTTCTTTTCAATTGTAACCCTTAATGCTGTGACGTTAAAATAAATTTTTGTTCAATTTTGAACGCTAGCAGACTTTCATTTCATAGATTTTTTTTTTCAATATAATAGAGACGTGAGTGAATGTGGCGACAAATAGATCGAAATGGTATTACAGGGAATTCTGCGGTGTTTTTACAGGTGATAGTGGATTCGATCACGTTATTGTGTCGAAGTGCCTAAATAACGTCCTAAAAGCAACTTTTGTAATGATACATTTTACTACACAAGAAAAAATCTTCTCTGATTAAGTAGTTTGTAAGTGACTCTATCTATCTAAAGTTATCGCGAAATATTGAAACACATACCTAACTAGGAGTTCCTACTAAGAACGATTGTCCTAATAACATGGTAAACAGTAAAGTAGGAATGGGGGCTTTTAGGAAGGATAGATAAAAAATATTACGATTGAATTTCGACAACTAGGCACGTTCTTTTTAATATGGTCAAATCTTACTGAAGTTAATATTCAATCGACCATCTGATATCACCAGACACACCTAACTCTATTCAACAATCAATTATTTAAGCCTTGTCCGCATTATCATTAGACATAGGCACTTACTCTGTACAAGCGCAAGCAAATCAATTTTTTACGCTTATCACAATATTTGCCCAATAAAAACGTTATTACGTAGCCTATGCGAGTTTAAAGCGGTTTAATCATTTCGTATTGAGCAAATATTAATATTGTGAATTGTTGTGTAAATATTTGGGAGCGCAGTTCACGGTCGGAGCGCAGGGGCTGATGTGTGGGCTGGAAGGTTACGTGGCAAGTTATGTACAAACTTACATTTTACATACTAATGATCACGATATACTTTTGTTTTCGGATCACTTATTTTATTTATTTATTTATTTATGAAAATGGTGAACCAAGCGGGGCAACCCTATAACCACAACTTTCGAGTTCAAAGTGTTCGATTACGATTTTAATCTGCCTGGCGGAATTTGACGCAATTTTTTGATCCCCACTAACTGAACCTGTGACGGTTTTCCACGATAGATACCTTTTTGCGCGTCTTCCACGTTTCACGTTCTTGCTTCGTACTACAACCAACAAACGTTCCAGCTGTCTTCCGAGACTATGAACTACTTACATATGAGTACATTTGTATAGAGGACATAGGGGTCTTAAAAAGGGCGTAAAAAGTGAACCGTCCGACCCGACCCCATAGATATTAAAATTCGTTGGAATTACTTGTTTTTTTTCTTCTTTAAATATCTTCGAAACTGGCTAAATGCTTGAAATTCTGCACTAAATGCTTGAATGTTCTGCGGATAAGTCAATTTTTATGACATAGGTGTTACAGGAGTTGTAAATATTCGGGAGCCGCATACTTCACGGTTGGAAGGGAGGGGTTGGCGCGTGGGCGGTCGAAAGGTTACGTTACGACAATAGGTAGGTACATAGCGAATGTTTCTTTATTTACCAGTATAAGTAAAGTAACATACGATGTACGTAGGTACTGTTGCTTCATACAAACTAACGGCCAATGGTTAAGAATATAGTAAACCATTATCAAAACGCCAAGGGCTGAAAGGAAGGAAGGAAGGAAGGATGAAAACGCAAACATAAGCGGGATAATGTTATGTTTGTTTATGACCTGCCAAAATTGATTGTAATTTATAATAGGTATTTATTTGGCCTGCTTTTTCAGTTAGCTAACCAAATTAGCTGGAAATGTGCATTTTAGTTTTTTTTGTATTTTAGCGTGGTAGCTGTAGAAACAAGTGCGTCCTATAGGTACGGTAGCGAGACATCCACTTAAGACTTCGGATATGGTCGACCTATTGTGACCAGTTATTCTAAAATAACTATAAAAAAACAAGTGGAGCATTTCGGATTTGCTAATTTTAAGTCGTCTTAATTAAACTCGGAAGTCATTATTGTTAAAAAAAGTATAAGATTATTTGAAATTAACTCCATTTCAAACTAATATTCCATTTTTAAAAAAAGATTGCAAAACATCGCACAAATCTATCTGCGACGGTCCTACGCAAACATCGCAACTGTAATGCACTTAGCATTACAAATTCCGCCCGCTGCCACAAAGACTCGTACCTGCCTCACAATACAGGTGCATTATCTTCGACAGCTAATCCCATCGCACAATGATTCGCAAAAACTCCATTCACAAAAATATAATCTCCTAAGAATTGCTTATGCCTCGCCATTATCAAAGAAAGCGCGAACCCAACCGAAAAACCCCATTTATCGGCAATATTTTCGCGGTTATTACACAATCGCGGCGCGGGAAACTAATCACAAGATTTCTTCCAATTTCAAAAGACACAATCAAAATGACGTCCCGATTCGCAAATTTGTTTTGACATGTTGGCTGCACTGAATGGATGCGTTTCGTATTATCTACGAATACCGACCAATGATACCATAAACAATTTTAATTTTTTTTCTTTCTAATATTTGAGCCCGATGATTTAATTGCGGCCGGCCTCCAACAGGAAGCCCTTTGAAATCTCACGAAGATCAGGGATTAAAAAAAGTGAAGTGGGATTATTGGGTAATTATACGGATATTCGTTTCTGTTGAAAGGCCTTGCGGTTCTACTGTGGTAATTGCACCTACTCCTTGCAAGAAAAAAATGTGTCTATACTGTTTGATTTGAAAAAGAAATTTTGATACTTCTTACACATCGCCGTAGGCAAAATACTTCGTAGGTTTGACTCATCATTGCGTACATTAGGCAATGTCATTCTGTGATGGAACAATTGCTACATTAGGTACTCGTACAAGCAAGAACAAAAAAACCTGTACAGCAGCCAGGAAGCGCTTCGTCGTTTTTTACATTTGTCATTCCGCACGTCACGAATATATTAAAAGTGGCAGTGCAAGAAGTGATTGCAATTTTAACAGCGGGCGACCACTCGACGTCCATCGACCGCGAGCGGTTTGACAGCCGTCATTGTTTGAATCACGGCCATTATCTTATTGCTCCCATTAACCAGCTCGAGCACCCGCATGCGCCGCATCCGCCCGCCGACAGACAACACATCGCCGATCCGCCGATCGTGACCATAGACAATGGAAGCGCCCGATTGTTGCATGTAGGTCTTTGTTCCAGCTTTGAAGATTCCACCGCGACGCACTATCGATGACTAGGAAAATTCCCACCGCACACGCCCAGTTTCTCATCTATCATAAATTCCTTTATAACCCTCCAGAATTGCTGCTGCGCTGAACCTCGTTCTATTAACATCATTATCATGTAATCAACAAAAACGACAAATAAGGCTTGCAGTAAAGCATTTCAGCAATATACCAATAAAATAATACTGATAAGGTGCATAAAATGGGCAGCCCTCATCACCAGATGACGGTCACCGACATAGCGGCCAGGAGTCTTAACAATTTGCGAGGATTATACGTACCTACACAGATAATTTGACGGGATTAGCCAAACAACCCGTCTTTAATCTCATCAAATAAGCCAACCGACATTAGCAATAGCAAAAAGTAAAACAAACAAATCGCAATCAGATATAGAAGCGGGAATGCCTGTGGGAGTCTTCAGTATCAACAGTGGCGGCTCGGCGGGAACATCGAAATTTACTTAAGTTAAATAACGAAACGCGAGCCCTCTGTTTGCTCGCTCCGAACGTCAAATACTGCGGAATATTGTGGTCTCTGCCGTTCCAACTTCGCCTTTATTGCGGCCTCTGTTTAAACTCCGCTCCACTATGAATATGCAGCAGGAATGCGTTTAACTTCAACGTTTCGGTCGACGAGCGAAGCCAGGCCCCTCTTGCCTACATAGGCACTTTGGGCACCTGCCCAGGGCCCCAACAATAGGACCTCCTAGTTTTTCTCAGATTACCGTGGACGATGTTATTTTTGGTACTTGGTAATTTATTGTGATTGAAAAGATGTAAAATTAATCTACAAACTTGACTATCAGGCCCCTGCTTTCCACATTCCGTGTTAGAATAGGGTCTCCTCGCAGATTACCAAATAATTTTGCAAATTTATCATGGCCAATTATAATATAATTGTCCATGATGGTCTATGACTTTGCTGTTTATTTCAAATGAAAATGAAATACGAACGTTGAATACGTACTTGCTAAACCTAGAACTTTGATATTCTATACTCTCTTTTTCGTATTAAGCGCACAGTGGCCCCATAATGTTAATGTGCCCAGGGCCTCCAACAGGCGAGGGACGGCCCTGAGCGTGGCTATTGCCCCGCTGATGGCACTATTCGCTAAATGTTGAGATTTCTGAGCGCCCCCAAGTGCTCTTTTTGAATGTAACCGCGGAGCTCACGACCCTGGAGTGCCAGTGAGTTCTTTGGTTTTTAAATCTCACAATAGTATAATATTTTTTGTAAATAAACATCTGAAGTTCGGATCCGTTTCATATAAAACCTTCTACGCCAATCGGCTCGACGAGTGTTCCATCCAATCGATGGCGTATGCACTATGCCATGCACCACTTTTCACAGCAATTTTGTGAATGCGCTCAGTGTTCGATGGGCTGACATTTTATACAAGTAAAAATGCTTTTTCCACGCGATGTTCTTTAGTCGATTAAGGAATAAAATATCGCATATAAATAGCTTCCTTTTTAAAACTTTTCTCAATCCCCTGCTGTGTAGCTTCCTTAATGTTTAAAGTTAAAAAATTGTAGGGAAGACTTATTAAGTATTCTACATCACTGTTTGCAATATACTCGTATGAATAACCCACTGCGCGGTCGGGTCTCCTTCCATAATGAGAGGCATGTAGGCCTTTATCCACAACGCTGTCTTATTACTGATTGGTAGACTTCACATGCCTTTAAGACTTTAAAAGGCCTTTCTACTTTCTAATAAAAAAAACTAATAATAAAAAAAACTGATGAAATTTCAATATTATATACCATAGACTAGATTCCACCCACGACTGCACGAAAACCAAAGAATTTGACCCAAAGGTGGATAAAAAAAGGATCTAAAGAGATAAAAAGTATCCATCGTATCCATCGATCCATCCTGACAAATTTCGCATTTACAATAATAGTAGGATTTCGATGGTAACTCACCTTATTACCTTCTAGTGCTAATTAATTATCGGTTTGAAACAAAAGGACACTCGACGCAAACCAAAGATCACGCACAAAGCACGCAACACGACACCGGACTCGTCACCGACGGGTCCCGTGCTTCGGAGTTCGGAATGCAAGTGACAGGGTGACGAGTGCACCAACACACCATAAGTGTTGAATAAACAAGCAGAAAGTGACACACTCATCAAACGCTTTCATATTTCGGTAATGATGAGGAGAGTAAATTTTTAATGTTCGATATATTATGTGCATGTAAAAAATTGCAAAACTCAATATGTTTCATTTCATTGTCTATCTAGGTACTAGTTAATAGTTACAGAAAAGTATCTAAATGTACCCTTAAATAAGAGATCTATGAAATACTGGTGGTTTGAGACCAGCAGTAGATTTAAGCAAATACAGTATACTGTATAAAACCCCTACAAACCTATAATAAATCAGTAATTGATCAGCGTTCGGTTGTTTCACTTGCTTTCTCATGCTCCGACCAGTACAACAGCTACCAAAACTGAGCTACGCAAATACGTCAACGATATAGGTACTACAACTAGGTACCAACTACTAATAAAGCTCCAAATAGACTTAGACTGCTTACCTTTACTGTGAGCCTAATGCACACGCTCAGAGTCGCTCAGAGGGCAATGGAGAGAGCTATGCTTGGTATTTCTCTACGAGACAGAATCAGAAATGATGAAATCCGTAGAAGAACGATAGTGACCGACATAGCTCTCAAAGTTTGCAAATTAAAGTGGCAATGGGCTGGCCACATCGTTCGCAGGACTGACAACTGATGGGGAAAAAAGGTCCTCGAATGTCGACCACGTTTAGGCAAAAGGAGCACAGGCCGCCTTCCGACCAGGTGGAATGATTACCTGAAGAAGACAGCGGGAAACCGTTGGATTCAGAGGGGCCAGGACCGGGCGGAGTGGCGTCGATTAGGGGAGGCCCATGTCCAGCAGTGGACTACTAAGGGCTGAAAGGAAGGAAGGAAGGAAGACCTAGACGTAGCTATACCAAATCTTTGCTAAAAGTGACAAACAAGTGACTATCTTTAGCGAGTGCTAATTGTCGGTTTGAAACAAAGGGACACTTGGCGCAAAGCAAAGATCACGCACAACGCTCGCAACCTGACACCGGACTCGTCGTGTAATGACAATGACCACTGGCAACACAGGTCACGTATTAATATATAACTGAGAAAGTGTAATTTTAATATCTTATACAGCGAACATAAATTTATTTAAATTTAAGCGCTATTAACTGATGCTGCAGGAAAGCAATAATGTTTTTCAATTTAATTTTTTCCAAATTAACTTTGGGGTTTTGTATTATTTTTCACCAATAATTAAAAAAGAGCAAACCCATTGCCTTTATTTTTGAGTGAAATGGTCGGCCAAAAGCATTGAAATTGATAATGACTTATGTTATAGATACCAAATTAATGCCAAATTGAATTGAATTTCTTAGCTACTCAGTGCATAAACTACATTTGAGGTAAATGAAATAGCGCTCAATTAATTAGTAATTACCCAACCAGCACACCTTTGTGCGATGAAACAAAGACGTCGAGATATTACTAGTTAATTACCCAATCGATTACCCAATCAACCTACCAGAGAGCAGCACAATGACCCGAACGGCTATAGGATATGAATCCGTGCGAACCAATTAATATTACCACAATGAGCCACATTATACTATCGTCGAATTAGCGCGCCCCAGTCGCCGCTCGCCGCCATTGTCTCCGCCAAACGTCAGTCTGACGTTTGTTTTGGCGCGAATCCGACGCCGTAAATGGTGTTGACACCCTCAAAATGGAGATTATTCATGGATGTTTGCGAACCATTGTTGGGGTTACACAGTGAGTTTATGAAATTTATATTGACACGGCCGAGATTATTGAGTCTTTGTTATGAAGGATTTGAATTTTGCCCGCGCCGCGCTCCGTGTGGGAAAATCGGGTCGCGTGCCGCTGACAGATATTAATAATGGGACTTGCGAACTGCGTACATTCACGCACACATGCAGTAATCTAGATCTCAATTAGGACGTCCTGTAGGTAATTTATGAGCCTGGGTTCGATCGCGTAATCAAATGAACTAGCATTATAATATATGCACGTAACGCACGAACTTAATTTGATTATTGCAATTTTAAAATTACTCTTTAGTTGGTATGCGACTATTACGAAAAGAGAATTACCTATCACATTACGCAGAATTATTAAATAATCCTAATAATTGTATTTTAGGTCTATTTAAGGAGATAATTTGCAGGACCATATTTGTTTACCTAAACAGTTGAAGCGAAGCGACGGAAAGGACGGAATCTTGAAATAAAAACTGTGACTAAAAAAATTGTTAGCTAAACTCTAAAAATACCAGGACACCAAACTACTTCTAAGAGCGTTCTGACAGAAATACACAAAGTACCTAAAGGTTGTAAAGCAAAATTTTCGCGTTCGGCGACAGTATACCCATCCAGATCTTTGGACCTTTGATCGATTCAAGTGTCTATCCGCATGTACACAGTTCAAAGTACCATGTTCACTAATTTGAAGACAGCTCTCGAAAAAATCAGACAAGGGAGAAATATTCTCGGTTCTCAGAATCAAAGGGACCCTCGATCCACTGGAGCATCCGTCGGAGCGTGAAACAAGATGCCAGCTCTAACGAGCTAACCTGAACGCATCTTACGTGTTGCCAACATAAAAATAACAAACAGGAGTCGTCGGTGGCCCGAGGCGGTGAGCCCTCTGTTTGGGTGTTTTGTCGTGTCGGAGGCGTTTTGTTCGGTAATTGGATACGATGTGGGGTGGTCATAGCCGGAGGCGGTATGTAAGCGATTATAACTTGATTTATGCGACTGTCGGTAACAGACTAACAGTCAGCCGCCCTCATGTTTGCGGTAATATGCATTAACACGCATTGCGCCGTCGTGTCCTTATTCGCCTGATTTATTGGCTATCGACTTAGCTTTATAGCTTAGGTCTTAATAATTAGATAATTATGATTGTCAATTTTATTTTAATACTACAAAAAATACAACAATGTTTTACAACCAAATAATATTAACTACAATCAAATTATTGTCAGAGCATTTAATAGAAATCCTTAAAGGATTTCTATAAAATCTATCAATGGCTACGACACATCCCAAATTAAGACGCAACACGAAGAATATGCAACTTGTCGGCAGGCTATGAGGGTGGCAGTAAGTATCTATAGATAGATTTTCTCACCATAATATAAACCTTTCTTGGACTTATACGATCATATCAAAACTAAAAATGAGCCAAGTCGGTCTAACTGTTCTCGAGTTTCAGCGAGACTAACGAACAGCAATTCATTTTTATTATACTTACATAGAAGATTGTACCTACATGTAAATAACATTATTATGATCGAAACAAATAGTTTATTAGCGCCGGTCTATTTCCTACCGTTCTGTAAAAACTTTTACTATGCAATAAACCTAGTCCATGGACTTGGCCTAGTCCAGTGTACATACCTGCGTGGGCGTGAGGTGTATGAGCGAGGCGAGGTGCTCCCGCTCGGGCGCCGACAGGTACTTCTGCTGCTTAAACCGCCGCTCCAGTTCGTACACCTGCATCCAAACAGATCATAATTATCATTGCTAGTTCACCATTGAAACGGATCATCATAATCGCATGCTGATTATCAAAATATACATTGTCAAAATTATCAAAATTAAATATAAAATATAAATATACATATACATTGCTTGCTGACTATCAAAATAGATCATATCCATTGCTTGCTGACTATCAAAATAGATCATATCCATTGTTTGCTGACTATCAAAATAGATCATATCCATTGTTTGCTGACTATCAAAATAGATCATATCCATTGCTTGCTGACTATCAAAATAGATCATATCCATTACTTGCTGACTATCAAAATAGATCATATCCATTGCTTGCTGACTATCAAAATAAGTCATTGCTTGCTGATTGTCAAAATAGATCGTCGTAATCTTTGCTTTTTGACCAATCTATTCCTAGTCTAATAGCTAGTGCTAGTAAATATCGCTATGGTACTGAGCTGAGCGACAAGCAAAGCCTTTACTTTACCGCGCTACACAACTGCGAACGAGGAAAGTTCATTGTTATACCCACCAAAGATAAGAATTTTATTTTTTAAGGTTAAATTGTTTGAGATAGCCCTAGTCGTTTTAAGGGAAAGAAAAATTAGATAAATCTGGTTGTTACAATCAAATTTTCATCATCTGATGTTTCGCAACGTTAGGAACATGTGGTGAACCAATAAAAATATGAACTTGGCCATTTCTCCCGAAACCTCAGTTCTTCAATCGCTTTTATATACCATCCACATTATTATTTTTAAATTCCAATATTATTTAATACCGAGTTTACTTTTTGTTTAAATAAAGTTGGGTAAGCATTAATATTATTATTTAGTCGACATACCTAATTTCAAACAACGCTATCGCAAAACTGACGCCCCCTCAATCCGATTGACGTCACGCGTTCTACATTATTACAAATTCCTCGCATTACTACAACAGTTACAACATATTCATAGTTAATATACATAATTAAATATTCCGTTACCTGACGCCGGATTGCGTTAACTCAGCTATTTAATTTCGAGGGGGTGGCCCCGCCCCTTCCGCCCGAAGCCCCGCCCATCGGAGGGTGAAAGATATACAGCCTATGTTATTCGCCCCGTGTAATTAATTCTATTCCGTGACTTCGCTGCTCTGTGTGCCAACAGTGACACACAAACGAGATTTCCTTTTTTCATCAAGGTTGGCACTCCTGACTCTGATACCTGTGAGGTGAATGGCGAAGCCTAAAGGGAAGCCTAGCTGTCTTTGTAAAGTAGCTTAATGCGATTTTGTGACAGTATTCTGTAGATTTAGTGAAAGCTGAACTAAGTGTTATAAGTAGTTGTTATTTTTCGGTGCCTTACTTGGTTGTATTCAGACATAAATACTTTAAAAAATATCCTTAGAATAAAGAATACCTATGAATTGCCTTTTATTTAAGCAACGACAAACATGAGCGAAGTAATGGTTAAGATTGTAAACAAAAGCTTTGCTTTTTTTTCAAAGGAATAGTCTTCCGCACTTTTTGGATGTAGATAGGTACCTATTCTATCAGAAGTCACAAATGTAAACCTAAATAACTACTCGTAAAAAACTTACGTTAGCGAAATCTACGTTTCAAAGAACTTTTAGAAAAAAGATAAGTGCATAATTGTCGATTTTCTAGATAAGTATCTAGGTAATTTTTTCAATAGCCAACGAGCACGAGAGTTACGATCACATGGAATATTTTTTAATTTTACATAATATCCTCCCCCTAAAAACGTTGGAAAGAAGTTGACAGAAGAAGAAATTGACAGTTACATTGACGCGACCAGTGTTCCCCGGCCTCCCCTTAGGCCATAAACCGCACGATATACGATGCTGTAATGTTCTCAGTTTTTACTACCGTAACACGCGGCATTGTGATACATAATAACGTTAAGTCATAAAAGACATTTTATAGAGACATAGAGAGATACGGCGAAAATAAATATTTTTAGTAGCCCTAATTTCCATCTAACCACCAAATCACACATTATTTAAAAGGAATGGCAAATACGATAGGCTTTTAAGCCACAAATCTATAGGTATCAGTGTACAAATCTTTACTCTCTTTCAATTTGAAATTTGAAATGAAGGGTTGAATTAGGTATTGTAAGATCGAATTTATATTAGGTATAGGTAGGGCAACCATTTGTTCTTATAAAAGTCCGTTTGTTTTAGGTTTTAAAGCCACAACTAAATTTTCCTTCACTGAGTGAAGGACATTTAACATTAGAAGTATTTGCGTAATTTCAACAAATCGTGCAGCGAATACCCGGCATTAGGTACACTGGAGTGGCAGGTGAGTCCCCCAGCGAAACTTATTTGTAAAATGATCGGCAAACAACCCCCGCGGAGGGTGCGCAAATAAACGAGCCGGGGTGAAATGAACAAAAGTTTAGTTACGTGATCGGAATAAATTTATAGTTGTGATGGAGATTGCGTGTTTTTCGATTCGTGATGTTGGTAGATGCTAGATGCTACGAACGTGTGGACTATCTGATTAGGGTGTCAGCAGTTTAGGATTCGTACGCAAATTAAGCGGTGATAGCCCAGTGGCTTAGAATTCGACCTCGAATCGAGGGGTCCGGGTTCGAATCCCAGTGGCACGCACCAATGACTTTGTAAAAAAGTTATGTGCGATTTATAAAATTAAATATCACCTGCTGTTACGGTGAAGGAAAACATTGTGAGGAAACCTGCATGCCTGAGAGTTTACAAAAAAATGTTCTCAAAGGCATGTGAAGTCCACCAACCCGCAGTAGTGGTGCGTGGTGGACGGCGTCCTACATCCCTCTCATTGTGAGAGGAGACCCGACCCTGTAGTGGGTCATTAATGGGTTACTGACAACGCAAATTAAACACTGCTTGGGGATCACGGAACTTCACCGTAACAGCAGGTGATATTAACTTGTATTAAGCGCACATAACTATTTTTTACAAAGCCATTGGCGCGTACCTATCACTACAAATCAATCTAGGACCCTCGATTAAGAGGTTGAATTGTTAGCCACTAGGCTAGCACTGCTTTTAAAAATAGGTGTATGTATCTGAAAATCTATCCATGACATCGATTTGGCTCTGAATCTTATTCTTTATAACAGCGCTCTACGTAGCTAACCTCTGTTGACTCTTGCTGTGAGCTCACCTGGGCTTGCGTGAACAGCACTCGCCTCTTCCGCTGCTGGTTTTTATTACAACTCTCCACGTTGGCAATCTCTCTTCGCGTCGGGCCATCGACGCCATCAGCGCTCTACGTAGCTAACCTCTGTTGACTCTTGTGAGCTCACCTGGGCTTGCGTGAACAGCACTCGCCTCTTCCGCCGCTGGTTTTTATTACAACTCTCCACGTTGGTAATCTCTCTTCGCGTCGAGCCATCGACGCCATCAGCGCTCTACGTAGCTAATCTCTATTGACTCTTGTGAGCTCACCTGGGCTTGCATGTACAGCACTCGCCTCTTCCGCCGATGGTATTTATAACAACTCTCCACGTTGGTAATCTCTCTTCGCGTTCGGCCATCGACGTCATCAGCGCTCTACGTAGCGAACCTCTCTTTATTGACGCCATCAGCGCTCTACGTAGCGAAACTCTCTTGACTCGTACTAGGTGACCTTACCTGGGCTTGCGTGAAAAGTACTCGCCTCTTCCACCGCTGGTATTTATAACAACTCTGTACGTTGATCTCTGTTGACTCTTGCTGTGAGCTCACCTGGGCTTGCGTGAACAGCACTCGCCTCTTCCGCCGCTGGGCCAACGGGAACTGCATGGGCTTCGCGTCGGGCCCCGCGCACGCCGCCAGCCCGCCCATGTTGTTCACGTGGCCCATGCCGCCAGATGTTGACGTCATCAGCCTGGAAACTGAAGCATAGGGTTAGGATTTTGTAAAGAAGATTTAACGGGATGTTGTCGCAAGATTCAACCCGTGTTTAAGATTTAAGGCAATGAAGGTTCAACTGGTGGACCAAGCAGGCGTCATCCTGCCCTTAACTTAGATCTCAAATAAATAAATAAATCCCTCACATCCTCACACCTAAAAAAACAAATATTTATTTAAAACAGCTTAGGTAATAACATTTTTATACAAACACTGGAACTACTGGACTAGCCAGTTTTTGAAATATCACCAAGAACTTAATTTCTCCATCAGAATATAGGTAGCTGGTCTACCCTATGTCATGTCAGCAATTTGTAAGAAAATTATAATAAACTTGTTATTGATCTAAAGTCATTACCGCACGATATGTTTAAAAGTAAGCTGAAGTATTATAAATTAACAAAATATTAATGTTTATAAATTGGGAAAAATATGTTGATAGAAGCTATGTATCAAAGGGACATGGCAGCAGTTCCCGCCAAAATAAAGGCGTTATGAAGTAAAAGGACGCTAGTTTCAGGTTTCCCATTTTTGATATCTAATCTTTAAATCGTTAAATCTTTGCCTAGCCTAGGGCTGTTGCAATACCTACCTATAAAACGATGAAAATGTGGTCTAGTGACCAACCCGTATCAGATATGCAAGATTGAATAGCAAACAGAATTTGCAAATTGTCAACAAATGTGCAAATTCTAGAAAGCAACAGCAAACTGCTGGTTTTGGGTAGATTCAATAACAAAATTTCACGTTAAAACCGACGCAGGCAGGCTGTAGTTATCTCAATAATAAAATTCGAACCGAAAATTTCTTTCCGCACATTACAGGCCCAGGAAACCGATCAGAGCGCAATTTATTCGAAATCCTTTTCCATAAATGTTGCCTCCATTTTAATTTCTACGTCAAATCATATTTTTTAACTTCATTTTTTGCGTAATTGTTGCGACGTCCGTAATTCCGCAACTACGCAGTTACCGCAGCGCTAAGGAGATGCCACCCGGAATTTTGCGAATTCCGGGAACATTTAATATTTTAATTGCATTGTAACAAACCGCGCCAGCGTCCTATTATCATTGGGGAATGGAAAAAATTAATACTAGCGTGGTGAAATTAAACTCCTCGCGTTGGCAACATTAAGTGCGAGCCGCCATTTTCCGTAATGACACTACACGCCCCGCACCGCGCTCCACTGGCATTTTTATTTTAGGTACTTCTCGGAATTAAAAATTGTCGTTTGTTTACATCATGCTGTGTTGGGATCCGGGGATACGTGATAAACTTACCTATATTCGTGTAGAAAGGTAATTATTTAAGTACTTAAATCCTAGACAACACCCATAAAATGAGACCTTTGACCTGGAGGATGTCTGAGTAACAAACGACAATGCAGTGCAGGCTACATGATATGAGGTGGTGAGCGCAATCAATGGACACCCACCTCCAACCTCAAATAAAAGAGAAGTCCTTTTCGTGGCTGTAAGTAGGTACCTATATGACCGTGTTGCTACTCATGAGGTGTAGATGAGAAGTACTAAGATGGTCGCTTCAAACAATGTATTTCCGACTATAGGTATCTATACCTCCAAAACGAAACACAAGGTATAAAGAACGTGCTGCTTCATGGCGACCTAAGAGGATAAATACCTCGCGGCGAGATATTTATCGGTACGGTAGTGTTAAACGGTAGTGTCCATACTAATTTTACCTACGTGTCTTATACATATCTATAACCTGCTAATTAAAGTCAATAAAATATGTTTTCAAAACAACGTGAATAAAATAGATGAGCCTCATTAGACACAAAAAAATCTGGAAGCTCCGGACGGCTCTGAAAAACATTTGCATGAGATGTTCTTCTTGTAACAACAAGTTCTTGTAACAACAAACATATTTTAACATTTCCCAACAAAGCCACCAAAAGCTAATCTCAAACACGAGTGATCACCTCTTAAAAGTTTCAAAACGGGCCGAGTTAAACTTAAAACCTGATTCCTGAAGAGCGCACTCACAGTCTGTGGCCTTCTAACATACATAAGCGGACAAAAGTGCATGTTATTTGCTGTAAGGATCGCATTTTATTGTGACGTCGGCAGTTGGAGCCCGAGCTCCGAGCAAAGCCGCACGGCAGCAATATTCCACACATTATACCTCGACAAATTCACCGCTCATTCTATTTACACAACACTCCACCGTGGAAAAGGGTCTTTCAATAAAATATAACTCCCCATTCTGTCTTACGTCGCCATTGTTCGACCTCCGTGGCTGTGTTTCGGCTGTATTGTGCGATATCGTTGCTACGATCGAAAAAAGTTTCGAGCTACTCTATGCCCGTTGGAACCGCCATTCAAATGTCAATGAGCCACCGGACATTTTGTTATCGTGTTCGATCTCGTAGATGGCAGTTTAATTTGAAAAAGATTTGAAACGTTGCGTTATTTAGGTCGAAATCCTTTACGAGGGTGTTGTTAAATAGCGTCGATTTAACCGTTTAATGATACGTGAATGTTTACAAACATTTCGTTCATTGTTGGGACACAATTGGGCCGTATTTTAGCTTTGTGAGTGGTCATTACGCACTATGATAGCATGAGTAATGTATTTTTATTAGAATACTAAGTTAAGCAATCTGTTATTTGTGAAATTGTTTAAAAAAAGTTGCAATGGGTTTTAATATTTAAAGCTCCAATGTACGGTAAGTACGCAACAATTGTAGCATTAGAGATATACCTACGTTACGCACTACACATTTTATAAATGCCTTTAAAATCAAAGTAACGGAATAACCTTACCTTTATTGGATGAAAATTTAGAGCCATAGACAACTTATGCAGACGAATCCAAAGTGCAGAACGTGATTTGACATCAAATATTCCGGTGATCGAGACGCAGTATCTACGAAAGGGGTCCGAACAAGTATTGTTACCTAGACTAGAATAACATGTTAATAACAAAGGGTAGACTACCATTTGGATTCTGAATTAAGGTAAGGCAGACTCATCTTCACAATGATGTCCAAACAAGAAAAAGATACACAAAACGAAAAAAAAGAAACATAAACTTTCGTTCAAATTGTAATATCAACCAAATTTAGAACCACACGGTGTTCTAATGGACGTCGAACACCGTGTGGTTCTATAATCTACATGGATGGAATAATCCACATGGATGTACCTAGTCCGAATCTAGTGGACAGTTCCGAATCCAACGCTACGCAATAGATAAAAAAAATTGTATCTAAGAAAATTGTAAATTGTATCTAAAGCATACAATGTAACACAAGACATGAAGAACATGCTGAATTCCGACGGGTTAAGAGGCTGGCGGTAATGTATCTCCCTGGACGAGCTACTGAAACTAGCTCTATCGCCTTAACTCTCAATTTTTTGCGACATTTATCCCACCGAACCTCCTTCTCATTACTATGCGACTTAATTACAGTCAATCGACTTAATCCCGCTCGGTCGGCTGTTTGAACTTTCACCACTAAAAACCGCCCCTACAAAAAGGTCCGATCTTTATTGAGGGGACCTCGGAGTGCGTTTGATGACCGGGCAACTGGCGTGAAATTGGCGACTGCGTGTGACGGGGACCGGTGACCGCTCCTATAATTAGCGGATATGTTAAATTTTCAATTTCGTAGGTAGGAAAAGAAGATTTAGGTATATGCGCGGTATAAAATTAGTACTTAGCTTCCGCCCGTGACGACGCCACATTGATCTCAGAATTTGACCCAGAGGGGAATAAAAAGTATCCTGTTTTCAACGAAAATCGTTTTCAACCGACAAAAAACAAAAGGCATAATAACAAATTTTTAATTGAATTTAATTGGTAAAGAATAAATTGCATTTTTGCAATGAGAAACATACGAGTAGAACAAGTTTAATTATAATTATTAATTAAAATCATAACGATACCTTCTTGCCAAAAGTAGGTACAGCTAATTGGCATCAAACGGTTAGAGATGTGGTCTATCAAAAGGATTTAGTTATTTAGAAATGCTGACCTAATCACATAGATGCCCCAATTTTACACATCATTGAGATATTTATTACAAGTAACTTGAATACCGTTCAATATTGATTATAAGCAAGTAATTTTAAAACGCTCCGCTCGACAAAGTACGGACAGACGGGACAGATGCTGGGGTTGCCGTTCGCGAACACATTAGTCGTGGGTCAATATTGGTTCAAGCATCATACAGAGACACAGGGTTGCCGGGACGTGAAAACACGAGTGGGACTTTAAGCAAAAATGGTAGTATTTTTTAAATATTTCTCAAGTTATCGTCACTTATTAAATAGATGATGGAAAACTACTTTAAATTTCAAACAGGACCATAGATATGGTGCCTGTGTAAGTTTAAGCCTGAGTTTACTGATAAATCACTAAGAGAATTCAGTTCTCCGGTATCTACACAACATTAAGAATGTTTGAAGGGTATTGTTGATTGAAGTTTGAAGGCAACGTCCGTCTCCCAACACCACATCAGCTAAATAGTTCCAAACTGTATTGTAGTCGTTCCTTATTTAATTTTAATGTGCCAGTTTCTGCTTATAAGAATAGTTGATTCCGTAACACAGATTAAATCTGGATAAAGACATTTACTCGTATATATTCTCAAAAGAAATTACATTTCACTTAAAATCAAGTCAAGTTTAGACCTATTGACAAATTGAGAGGGAAAAGGTATTAAACTTTTATTTTGTCCTATTTAACACGTTCAGTGCCTTCGGGTCTAACGGATGCCGGACTTCGCCTGGTATGTCGATATCATGGGTTATTATTATTGGTTATTATAATACATACCTATTTTTATTTTATTTTGATTCACATCACTGCATAAGTGTACAGGCAACCCTGAAACGAAACGGCGCGTCGCGGTACCGGTCGGGTCGGTAGCAAAAATTCTCCTCACGTCTCGTTGAACATCGAAATTTTATCGGAAATCAAACTGAGGTGAGAAGTGTGGATCACAAATTATTTTATACCAGCTCTGTTTTTGGGTAATCTGTGGAAATGTTAAGCTAAGTGCCATTTTGTGAAAGTCGGCCTATAATAAACTAGTAGGTACACAAATGCAGTAGTTGCCTTTATATGCTTACAACATTGAATGAAATTTGAAAGTTAATAATATTATTATTAAGTAATGATATTAAATTAAAAAAGAACATTAGGTATACAATTCTTTACTTAGATAATATACTTATTCCATGCCAATACGGCCAGTATATGTAAATATGTTAATCTTTATGTCTTGTAACAATTATATTTGACGCAATAAATGATTATGATTACAATTAATTTGTGGATAGAAAACTATCAATAACTTTGAAATGGCTATCATAACAAGTATACTGATAAAATTAAATTTACATGCATTTTGGTTCTTATAGAAAACGTGTTATCATCCATTAAAAATTATTCCCACTATACTTTAATTTTAATATCCTAAAAAAATATTTCGCATTAAAAATCACCATAACAACAGCAACAATCGATTCTAATCGTATTAAAATCGTTACGCGCGTACCCCACAGCAGAGTACCCGAGTGTTGCCAGCGCTAAATAAACGTCCGCGTGCAAATTGTGCGTGAATAAACAGTGGCAATAATAGCGGTATTGTGTTACGATCACTCCCCTCGCAACACATTGTGCGTATCATATCTCGCGCGCTTGATCGGAAAACGAGCCCGAATTTGTAACAACTATGATCGATTGTTGCTTAGTGCGCTATATTTTCAAAATTTATACGACGCTTTTGGAATACCGTCTTAATTTAAATTGAACACTAAAATGTACGCTTTTTTTAGGTTTTTTTAGATACTACTACTTAATAAACGTCAAATTTTGAAATTTAGGTATATCGACTCAAAACGTGGTAAACGAGTAATCAAGCTAATAGGAATGGAATATGTGAGATAGAACTCTCGAAAAGATTGCACCGTTCAATACCAAATTGGAAAATAAGCTAAAAAAACGTAAACCAATTTTGAAAGACAAAATAATTCCATGCACGAACTCAACATGTCCGGGAAATGGAACGGCAAACATTTTCGCGGCGGGCTATTTCCCTCAATGTTGCTACACTAAAGAAAGATAAACTGCGGTCGTCTGCCGCTGACGCGTCCACTCGCCTCGCATTAGGCGCGCCTACATGGAAACTAAGTGTGTCACACACTTATTTTTTCCCCGCGGCAGTTTTAATTTCAGCAAGCTGACCGTGTGCGAGTGTCCCTGACGCCGTTTGATGTATGGCAACACTCGACGCTGCAGGTATCGAGCTTTTAACAGGCGCGTAATTTAATGAAAAATCTGTTGCATTTCCCAACAAAAATATCTGAAACTTTGACCGCTGCCCCTCGAATTAATTTATTTAAAATCTACGAGCATATCCAGCCAGCGAAATTTTCAAAGCTTTAACACTTTAATCGTCTCTATTTCTAATGTGTGTGAATTATAAACGCTAAATATGTATTAAAATTAAAGCAATCTCGTACCTACATCGTTTTAGCCTCCTCGAAGCAACAGACCAAACGATATAAGTACAAGCACTTTTCATTCTAATTCAGCGCAAGCGAAACCGCTTGCCAAGCTTTTTTTATTTCTAATTCAAATTCGAAGGTGTCGTTGACATTCGATACAAGAATCACTCCACGAAGTATCTACTCGAGTGGAGAGCGTTGTATTTATCTTTATTTCTCCTTGCATCGCATTACCACTGAGCAAGAATTATTTTACTCCGCTAGAACCTTCGACTGCATCGACCGCATGCTATTTGCGGACGTGAGGCCTTGTGTTTACTCAGCCAAGACTCTAGTGGTGGACAAACACGGGACCGATCGGTCGGAATTGCTTATTTTGTCTCTGCCTACACAACTGGGGAGTTCGGACAGGTATGGAAGCTGGGTGTACCTCAGGGTAGCGTTCTATGTCCATTTTCTCGAATAACATTATTGTAGTGGCGTAATAATTCGGTGGACGATATTCGAGAGGATGTTTTTGTGTTTTTACAGTGCTTATAAGCTTTGCCGATTTAATATATGGTTGAAACGTTTTTGGTTCGTAGAGTATGTAAATTTTAAATCATATCTATTAAATTATTAGTTTATGAGATAAGTTATTGTTAGCATAGAAATTAAATTAGAAATACTATTGTTACAATAGTAACATTTTAAGTTCATTAACATTTTTAATAACATCTATATAAAATTAAAAAAAAAGTATTAGTTAAGTATGCATTTTAGATCAGGTTATCATTTATTTAAAGAAAATGTTTTTAAAAGTGGAAAGCCGCTTTACGATTCACATCGTAACTGACATTATTGTTATTCCCAACATTGGGTTTTCTTAGTTGTTCATATTATTTTTATGTACTTACTTAAAACATGCATTAAATCAAATATCTTCCGTTCTCAACGCAATCCGTCACCATTATTACGAAGCATAACGTGGAGAGGATTCAGAAAACAGTTTATAATTTCTCGAAGCAAGCAATTAATTGTACTAACACACTTGAGGCAAGACCGGGCAAGACGCTCATTAAATATACCGCTCTTCACAAACAAGCACGGGCAGTGAGGATTCTAATAAAATATCAATTCGGATGTCATCGATTTTAAAATAGAAAATTACAAATGTTAGAAAAAATATTTTTTTAAGAACAGACATCATTCTTATTTGAAAGATTTTAGTGAACAAACAGTTATGACTGACGAAGATTCCATATGACTTTACTTAAGTTTACTTTAATAATACACAAACAACCATAGCACGGACAGAGTACTCATTTAGCCAGGTCTTTAAAAAATTCTTTACATATGCGTAGAAAGATAAAAATATGTACCTCAAGTAAAGATATAAAAAAATCCAAAAATTATGGATCTAGAAAAAGTGAAATATAAAATATCTTTCACGATTATGTAATATTGCCCCGCAGTAATATTGAAAGTAAACTCTTTAATATAAAAGAAAAGGAAAAAAATTTGTACTGTATTAGTAATAACAAAAGCATTAAGATCACTACTTTCGTTACAATGCACCTGCAGAGCTTACAAGCAATTAATACCGGATTTACGTCACGCGTCAGTCACGGTTCGTTTCCCGCCTAATTTTCTACGGCCATCTTTGTTTTTACTTCTTTGTCTATGGTCTCAAGTGGACGAGTATTAGACTATTTATTTTTGTTTACCCAATCAGCTATTGTTTGGACTTTCTCTCGGACTACTGGCTCCTTATAGAATACAGATTACGTTTGGGTTATTGTCTTTTGTCTACCGATTCAAGTGGCACTAGTTGACGGGTCAGCGCCATCTTGAATCAAGTGCACTTTTGAAATTAGTTTGCGACTAGAAATAATTGATTTGCACCGAACGCCAATACACCAGTTGCGTTTAGAAGTTATAGAAATGTCAGTTTTAAAAACTTTTTTAATAATTGTTGGACTGTTATATACAAATATGTATTCTTTTACGTTTTAATTATACTTTCGCATAAATAAACACTTAAGTTTCACAATAATTGCAATAATGTTTTAACACCGCTACCATAGATTTTTTCATTATTTTATGTTTGAATTATCCGCGTATCGGCCAATTTCATGACCTGAAACGCGGGGCTGCATCGATTCCCAGTAGAGCAAAGATTAAAATGATGAGGTTATATTTCAGTTTCTGGTCCGATTGTGTGGTCTTGTCTATGGCATCCACGATACCTTGAATCCTAGTGGGGCTATGTGAGAAGCGTTATTTTTTTAATTCAATTAAGTAACCGATTCAACCAACTAATAATGGTTCACGGTCCACAGTAAACAAGGAGACAGCTTCTTAAGCGTGCACCTGTGTACGTATCGCTTCCGTCGGCCGTGTCGGGTTACGTGCCATACCGGATAAGTTATTGGGCAGACGAGTAGTCACGCGTTCAGTTTTTATGCCCTTTACTTATCTGTTTCGGGGAGGTACCGACCTCCGGGGACTACCGAGTCCGAACTATCTCTTTTCAATGTTATCTTATCTTTATGAACTGTCATTTATTTTATTTTTGTGTTTTCTTTGTTTTAATTTCTTCCGAAAACAATCAGTCTTTTTGAAGTTTTTATTGTTGTTACCTACTGTAGGTACCTAAGTACTTAGGTATAATTTTTCTAATTCTTCTCCAAAGATTCTGTTTATGATATATTTGTGTTATTTTTATAGGCAAGGATACCTTTATTACGATCAGTTAGACCTGATTTATAGTTAAGTAGTTGTTTCGATGCTTAATTTAAAATTTTCAAAACTTTATGCTCTTCATCCCAAATCCTAATAATGACTCATCAGTTATCTAGTTCGTCTAAGGTTACAAAGATCCTGGGGTAGAGAGCAAGCACGTAAGCTTCGTTTTATTTTATGTTTTCATCGTCGCTAATGGTGTTTACAATGGGCGGCAATTTGATGCTGTGCGCTGTTTACTTTAAACCGTTTTATATTCGGGAGTAATCTTGAATGGTTTGTGCTCTTTATCGATGAATTGGAATGTTATCCTCATCTACTATCATAACAATATCCTATACTATCCAAATGTAAACCTGATGAAACCACTAATACCTGTTAAGACTAAGTCAGCCGATTCACTAGCAAACCTTGGAAGTTTCGGTGCGAGGTATTAGCTGCTGTAGGCGAAACAGTTCCTCAAAGAATAGGCCTAGCCTTGCACCTTGATGCCTTGGCAGAAGCGACTGATATTGTCTGCGAGTACTGTCAGTTTGTAAAGAAAACGTTCGAGGCGCGGTTTCAGCCGACGTGCAACACCGTAGGTACCCCAAAGAGTACGGCACTTCTCTGCCCTAATCCACTACAAACTAGTGAGATAATAAATGAGCGGACTCACTGGCAAACCTGGGGTCGTTCGAGGCGGGGTACCAGCTGGCGCCGCGCATGTCGCCGTAGTGCGGCAGGTCGGCGGGCGCGCAGCCGTAGCCCTGCACGGGCGCGCCGCCGTACAGCGGCACGGCGTACGGGTTGCCCGCCATGCCGCACGAGGCGGCCGGCCCCAACGGCGAGTTGATACTGCTGCCTGAGGAGTTGGACCTGCAACAAAGCGAGCGCTTTACAATAGGCATGATGACAGTAATCAAGTATCGCCAAAATATTTATCTGATCTAATGAAAGACTGATAGTAAATAAGGTAGATCTAAGGTAGACTGGCAGAGAATGCTAAAAGTAGCATTAAGTCCACCTTTTGTACCTTTATTTTTTTATATAGGTATGATAAAGAATAAATAAATAAATGAAATAGGATTCAAAGACTTTGAAACATGTATTTATTCTCTTATTAATGTCGAGATTAATAATTTATTTGTTAAAACAAACCTACAAAATACAACAATCCGCCATGATAGCTTAAACACCCATCAGATCGAATTACGTCAATTTACGTCATGTCTTAGTCAACGTCATTTTTTTCGTAAGCATATTATACGCGATCTGGCATTTTTTACTGAGCCGTGGCGCAATGACAGACGCCATGACACGGGCGAGCGTTTTGGAATGAATTTGAAACTTAAAATTTAAATGTACTTTTATTGCACAAAAACCTTAATTTTCTACAAAAATATGATATATTTTAGACACAATAGAAACTTCTAAACATCATAGAAGAGTTTTTGAAAATTAGTCATCATGCCTATTACATTTGTTCCAGTGAGATGTGGAACGCGTTTAGAAGAAAGATCTTTGGCGAGGTTTGGGCCCCACCCTGCACCCTGCGTGCGAACGCGGCGACGCCCGATTCGAATGAGTTATCTAAGTCACCAACTGTGATGGTAAAGGAAAACATTGTAGAGTCTTTTAAAATTTCTTGCCGCCTGACAACAACGCCATCGTATATATTCAACAATTCCGAAAATATAATATTTTAAGTAGGTAAGTTAGGTACTTACAAGTACTTACAATTTTTAACGTTTAGTTACTTTTTGTCGAAATATTTTGAATTTGTGTAATATGAAAGGTTTGTGACATGATATTATTATCTAAGTTTAAAAAATGGATGGCTTAGAAAGTGGATGTTAAGTATAAAAAAATGAATTCAATTAACCGCAACACGAACTTCGTTGTTTACCTCGTGTAAATAGATGCCGAAATTTTTACATCAAAACTTACCAACTGCGAAATCACAACTGCGGTTTTTGTGAAATAACTGAAATCTAAAAGAAACCTTGCGACCTAGAACTTGAAACCATCCTTAATACTGATAACACTGTTAACACAGCATTCAACCCGGAGCTTAAATCATTAATCTGCAGTCACTTCCTGAATGGATGTGCCCCAAATATGCCACACGCAGCTCAGTGGCGCCAACTCGTCACCTCGAACAAAGGAGGGCTTATCTAACTAATCCCTATTTACACAGTTTAATCTGACGCTGCCCTAACAGCCCAACCCGGCTCCATTCACCAGCCAACCTCCCAAAACGATTAAAACACGACTTCCAACCTTACTTACCTATTATTACCGAATAGAAATTATCACTAAAAGAAGCGTGTTGATACCACAGAACTGGTAGGAAGTAGAAACGGTTACCGTTAAACCTACGTTGTAAATTAACATTGTCACGATAGATTCGACATGATACTAGTAAAGAACATGTAAAGAATCAATGATCAGCCGAAGCGAGTTCTTAAGTGACAGGAAAAATCTGAAATCTCTTTTTTAAATCATCCATAACTAGCAGGAGAAGATATATCAAAGTACCTAAGCGGCTTGGCGTCAGCGTAATGCAATAGCGCAATAATCATTTTTCAGCACAAACGAATAGCAAAGTCATTTCTGTTTATCATCTGTTCTATGCACAAAGCACAAAAGCACCCCCGGCGACGCCATTACGATGTTTGACTTGACAAATTGAGTTTTGACAGGGCGGGAAAATTTAGCGCGAACAGTTTTAGGTTAGGACGTTTTAATTGGGGATAATTTCATTTGATCCGAGTCTGTTTTCTTTTAATTCGAGTCTATTTTGTTTGTTTAATTACCGAGGAAGTAATTTCATTAAAGATGGCTGCGGCAGAGTAGGTAGTTAACGAGTGCGACTGTTAGATATTCTTGATTACTGAATGAATTTTCTAAGTAAATGCGTAAATAGTAAATGCGTAAGTAGGGAAATGCGTAAATAGTATAATGGTTTGTCGGCCGGTAACATCAACCAGTTGGGAAAAGGCCTAACTCTACCTATTTCTACGATCGCGAAATCTAAGAAATATTCTCCTCTTACCACTATACCTACAAATAAATGCGAAGATTCCCTCCATTACTTGTTTTTTGTCATCGCACAAAATTTGTTTGTCCTCATGTAAATTGAATTTGTTTAAATAGAAGGCAAAATTCATAGGTGTGACTCCGGCACCACTTGATGGGCAAACACTCCGTTCGCTTAGTGTTATGTAAAATTCATTTGTATATAATACTAAATTCTAAAATTGCGAGTAGCGGCGTGCAAATTTTCTATTTTACAGTTTAAAATAATATCTACTTTACTTTTTTTTAATTTTTAAGTACTTACCTACCCATCGTATGATTAAACGTAGATAGACCTAAACAACGGCCGCAAACAGGTATGTAAAAGATTTTTTAAACGTGTCAGTGTTGTGTAAAATTCAATTAAACAAATTCTTAAACAACAGAAGCTTGCACGCTGTTTTTAGTAGGTCTGTACCTACCTACTGGCCGTATTGGGGGACTCATAAAATATGAACCTTAGTGTTATCGAATTGTTATCAAATTGTATTTAGGTATTAAAAAATCTAAAACTACTAAAACTTGCACATCCTTATGTTATATTCTTATGGTTCAAACAGCTGTCTAGGCTCATTTATTTAGAACTAAACTTTGCCTGTGATTTCGACCGCGTGGACTTTAGAACTTGATCCAGATACCTATAAACTATGTGTATACCAAATTTCATCCAAATTAGTTCAGCCGTATTGGCGTGAAAAGTAGATAACTCACAAACTTTCGCATTTATAATACTTAGTAGTAGGATTTAAACGCTTTTGATATTCACTCACGGCAATCGACTTTAGATATTATAATAAGTGTATCTAAATTCTAAATTTTAGTCTCAATATTGTTGTGTTATAAAAATAACCTTTGACATTAAGTAAATATCCCGTCACCGGCGAACGGCGATGTACGAATACGAAATACCTATTATTTAGATATGCGGCCCGCGCCTTGCGTCATTATGTACAAACATTATGAACAAATATTATCTGCCTGTCTGTTTGTTTACGTAGTGTGCCAATAACCATTAACTGGCTTCTATATTTCTCCTAGATATTTATTATTATTTCCAACACGCTAAGGTGGTATAATTTGAACAGACACCAACGTCAAAAATTAATGAAAAAAATTAAATCTGTATTGTAATTCTATTAAATTGTAAATTCTATTAAATGGAATGTGGAAACGCGCGTCTAAACAAATAAAGTATGTGTACCAAAACCTGTGTCGAGAGTTTTTTCCTCCGGCTTTTTCTCTCTTTACCCAGCGATAGGTGGCACATAGGCAGCCGATGAGTTCGATTAGGTAAAATTACAACTAATTATAAAAATAATAAATGTAGTATGCTAAACTGACAAATGAATTATTATACAAACTTGTCAATTAAATTATGTATTAGTTGTTGTGTTTTCAATTGTAATATATAGAACTAATAGTACATTAGTTCTATTTTATTTTTAAATTATTAAAATGTAATATAACTTCATAATTTGCATACCTGAGAAGGTGAATATGGATTGATCAAAATGCCCTGTAAAACCAATAACTAACCCATATTCGTGCAAATAAATGATTTTCATTTCAAAAAAATAAAAAATAAGTAGGTACCTAGTATCTAAGCATAGTATGTAACAAATTTTATTACTTATATTCTTTTTTTAAAGTCGGTTTTTTCTTTTTTAATTTTTAATATCCATGTTACGGAAATACGTAGACCGATTTTGATGAAACTTCTTCACGATCCGTCAAATAGTTCTGAGATACCTAGGTAGTAGGCGAGGACAAACATGTGTACATAGGTACATCATGCTTGGTACAGGAAGAGAAGAAAGAAGATAAAGAAAGATCTATTTATACTTCTATTTATAAAATTCTCCATAGATATTTCACTTTTTAAAACAAAGCACTTTTAATATGTAGGTAGGTTAATATGTACCTACCTTTGTTAGAATAATAATCAAAAACAAAGAATGGTATTTAAAACACTTACAATTACTTATATAATTCTTTCTTGTGTTTTTTTCTGTGCTTTTTCGTTTCTTTTTTATTTTCACTGAAGCCTAAATCAATTTTCACTTTTTCTTCGGACACAAAAAAGTCCGACGGACTTTACCTCATTTTGTTAATTTATTTGTAAGTAGATAAAAATATGCAGTAGATATTATAAATTTATATTTATTTGTAGATAATGTACGGTAACAATATCTACAAATATAAAAATCACTTATTTTGGTGGCACTAATAAGACATCTAGGTAGGTAGGCTTGTCGATTGGGTAGTTGATATATTTTTAAACGAATTGTTAACGATACCTTCCTAAATCCTAGGTAAATTATATTCTTATTACATTAGAATTACGTAGATAATTCCTTAATTTACTAGAACCCGCTATGTAATAAACGAATAACCTACAGTCCGTTTTTATTCTCGTGTCTTATTGGTAAGCAATCTCGGCACTACGTTTTATTGAAAAAAGTTTAAAACTGCTTTTAAAAATAAATTCTGGTTACTAGATACTTCGATCAACTAGCAATCTTTTTCAGTAAAAAATGACAATTTGTTTTCGGATTTTTATAATTTGTCTGAGTTATTTTTAAATCACAAATTAAAATAAAAATAAAAACGGACAAGTTGGACAGGCGTATAAAGATTGACATACTTCTACGCTTGTACTCCTTTAAAGGTTTTAAAGAAGAGTAAGTTCCTAGGTCTCGGTACCTAGGTATCACTCTTCTTTATAAGTAAATACTCGCTATCTTGCTTTGTATGTACCTACATATAAGTTACTAATGCTAGAAGCTATAAGTAGAATCGTAGAGTTCAGAAAATAAATTATAAGTAATAATTATTATCTAATAGTTGATTTTATTTTTCGTCTAGATATTTATGATTTTCTGAAAAGGTTTGATTATTGTTAAGAGTTAGGTATATCCATTTGGGCGTTAATTTTATAAAAATAATTTTCTCATTTAGTCCCTTACTAAGTATTTAAGTGGTAAGATAAGATTAAATATTTTGTTTAACTCAAATGAAGCTTAGCTAACTACCTACTTACGTACTATAAGATAATGAAGGAGCCAATCTTTCCAAAATTAAAATGTTTTTGAAAAATAGCAAATGAAAAAAACATTTTTTTATTGTAGATACTACTTATTGATTTAATTATGGAGGATTATTTGATGAAATATGTTAAAACACTTACCGGTATGTGTAGAGACTATGCATATTTACGCAACCAACGTATTGAGTTGTGAATGAACACTATCACTTAGGCCTATCTTTTAAACCACTAAGTAGGAACTTTTAATTTATTAAAAAAAATTAAAAAAATAGAAAATTCTTTGTCCGAAGATTCATAATTAAATTATTGTAACTAAGAGGTAACTACACTAGAGGATTATACCCTTAAGGTTATTGTCAGCATTTTGCTTTACGGCCACTTATAACTTTTTGTAATTAAGTGAAAACTATTTTTAAATGATGCGGTTTAGTTGACATACGAACGGTGATACTGTTGGAAATGATACGTACATATGCACATATTCCTCGAGAGGCATATCGGCGTCGCGGAACAACACGCCCCGCAGGGGATCACTATGTGTCCATTTTATTTCAACTACTTCATCTTTCGGGTTAATCATTTGAACTCCGGGTTAAACTTCAGGGCGAAAATTAGCAAGGGGCGAAACGTAACGCGACGGAACGGTTATCGGGTTATCGCGCGAGGGAATCCGATCCGCGGCACTCGAGCTCGGCGGCGACGGCGGCGGCGGCGGGCACCCGGGCCGCATCGTTGACCTCGCGCTCACTTCGCTTCGTCACTTGACCGCCGCCGATCACAACATACCTGCACAAACAAACGTCACCGAACTACATCCTTCGACTACGAGCGCCGCTCGAGCGCCCTCGAGACCTTCGGGCCCACTCGAAAAATCGGCGGGCGGAGGGGCCCCCCTCCCGATCGATCCGCGCCAGGTGCGTACCTGTACGGCGACGGCGGGTTGTTCGCCAGCTCCAACTTGCGGTACTCCTCGATCGGCGACAGGATGTCGGTGACGGAGAAGGGCGTGGAGTGCTGGAGCTGCAGCTGGGAGAGGTTCTGCTGCAGCAGCGCCGACTTGGGCGACAGGCTCATCGCCAGCTCGGCCGCGCTCAGCTCCGGCAGCGCCTCCGCCGGACACGGCGAGTAGCCGCCGCCCTCCGCGGACATCCGACCGGTCGACACTCGACGCCACTCGACGGCTCAGCCTCTAGTGGCTCTCGGGGCGAGAGTGGCGCCCGGAGCCCCCGGCGCCCGAGCGGGCTCCCTCGCGCCCCGCCCACCCGCGCGGCGCGGCCCTATGGCGGAGCGGGCGGCGCGCGATTGGTCGGCGGCGGGCGGCGCGCGCCGGGGCCGGGCGGACGGGCGGTCGGGCGGCCGGGCTCCGCCGCGCGAGGCGCTCCACAGTGTGTCGCGCGCGTGGAGGGGGGCGCTCGTCGTGGCCCGCAGTGTCGTTTTTGTAGCTAATTATTGACTTGCGTTTGCAAAATTTATTCGCCGCGGACACCGATTGGACTTTTGTTTCGTTCGACGTTTTCTCGCTGCGAGCTCGGCCTCGGAACGTTGCAACAAGTTGACGTGAAAAAATTACAAAATGTAAACTTGTTTAGGTATTTAAGAGAGAACATCTACTATCTACGTTATATTTAGATGTGGCTTTTTGTAAGTAGGTGGTTAATGACTCTCATAAACTTGTAAACTATTAAATCTACAAAATCTTGACTAAGGTCGATATCATTGTTAAAGTAGCTTAAAGCTAAAAGGGTAAGAGAGTAATACTTATACCTACATAGGTAATTTAACTAAGTCTGTGTAAATACTGTATTGAGTAAATACGATTAGGTACTTATAGTACCTATCGTTGAACATTAATTGCATTAGGTAGGTAGGTAATTGAAGGAACCACTGTCGTAGTAGGCACCTATTGTATATTATGTACCTAGGTATCTAGACGGTTTATGCCGTCCTCATAAACCGCCGTGAACCAACAAATTTTTGTGTTTCAGTTGAAAGGTGTGTCTGCCGCGCTTTTTTTTATTATTTACTTCATCAAACCGCAGAAGAATGAAGAACTCCTTAGGTAATCAATGTACCTGGATTCAATATTTCGAAACATTGCCTAAATAAGTAAATGAATAGTAGGTATTCAAATTTCACATTGACGGTACCTACCTTGGTACCTATGTATCGCTAAACTACCGCCGTTAATCTAACTAAACTAAATCGTGACTCTACATCCATAGAGTTCATAGAGTAAGGATAATATTTTTACAAACTTATCTCTAAGTATATCCTTGGCCATTATTCTTAATGTGTTATGTTACATAAATGATGAAGAAAATTATTATTCCCTCTATTTACCTAAAGTGTACCTAAAGTGTCAATATAATTTTCTAAATAGGTACTTATTGTTTGTAATTTTGCCTATTTATAAGTAAAAAATATAAAGTGGTACGGATAATTTCACTTGTACTAATGAATAAATAAGCATAATAATAGAGTAAAGGCAACATCCAGCAAGCATCATACTTAGATAGGGATAATAGATTAAATGCAATCTTATTCAACAGAGAGGAATCCAAGCCGCGTAGAGTCCGTAGTAGGTAGTCTCTACGATAGGTAGTAGTCTAGGTATCTAAGATTCGGCTACGGTCTACCTTAATTTGTCGAAGCTGTGCAGCGGAAGAAGAAAATAATCATGTTTCAAACAAAGAAAAAAAAACATGCCATTTTTACATCTGAACTTTTGAACAGTTACAGTTTGCCTTTCATCAGGTTAGGACCTACCATAGTGATGCCCGACTATTACCGACTAAAGCCCACGGTGTTCCGCTCATCGCTGTGTTAGAGCCACGGGTAGAGCCACCTATAATCCATTTTACACTATCTTTTACTATTTGGTGAACAATCATAGCACGACTTTTTAATTTAATTTGCGATTTAACAATAAAGCAGGCCCAAATTTTAAAATTTTCAAAAACAAATATCTAGTCATTTAATGCTGAAACAGATTTCTAGAAACTAACTATAATTTTTTTTTTAAACAATTTGAAACTTTTTTTCAAATAAAAGTAGTGCTAAGATCGTTTACCAAATAGGACAAGAGAAAAAAGCGGACTGTACACTTCCGTATTCTCTTACGTAGTTATAGCTTTACTGGATCTCTTCTTTTAGATGGATTTTCGCTTGAGTTATTACATCTAAGTAGTTTCCTGTGGACTTAAAGTAAAATCGCGCGCGCCGCCTCGAGGCCTATTTATGCGGCTGCGGAATCTAGTAGGACCTACTGTACCTACCGTATAAGGGAGATGGATGATACAGGTATAACGGCGCATTGCCCACCGTATTATTTTTAAAAAGTGTTCCACATTTTCATCATAGTGTTCCATAGTGACAATAATTAAAACGATCACTTCTTCTAATACTTTGTTTATTAGTTTCAAACGTACAAGAGAGCTCCGCTCTGCTCGGCTGCTCGCACAAGAATGCCGCTCGTGAGAACAAACACTCGTATTTATAGACTAATCGGAGTGGGGGACTTGTGCTAATGTAATTTACAAAAACTGTGTTGTAAAAATGAGTAATTAGTTTCAATACGTAAACTTATTAATTTTACCTAACAAACGACTAACAAAACAATTAAAGTTGAACCCTAAGTAAACCCAATAGTTTAATAAAATCTTTGACGGAAGTCAAAACAACAATCAAATCAACACTTTCAAAAAGCAAATCAAAACAATTCTTATTTATTTGAAATAATTGTAAATAGTTTATATTTTAGCTACTTCATATTTTAAATAACTATAAATGATTTAAATAAATAGTGTTGCGCCGATAGGTATAATGTTGTTATTTCGTTCAGTACCTAGGTATCTATATTTAGTTACATTTATATAAAACAGTAATATGATAAAGTTGTTTTATACGTAGTCCTTTTATAACTTGGACCAAGTTGTTAGAAATAAAATCTATTACGGCATTGGAACGGCACCTACGTATTACATAGATATTCGTAGATAGGAGCTACGCCGTAGCAGCATGGTAGGGCTCTATTTATGTAAGTGTTACCTCTATTCATATTATTATTAAGGTAAAGTTATTTACATTTATGCAAGACGGCAACAAACAATTTTTATACATATTAATAATTAGTAAATTATTAATAAGTCAATTTTTGCACCTACATAAATGTAAAACTACCTACAAGATGAAGTTGTTAGGAAAAAACCTATTAGCTACTGTTGATTGAGCTCTATTTATATCGATTAGGTAGTATATTAAAAAAACTTTCCCTCTTTAAAAAAGATTTAATAAATATCTATGATTATTTTACTTCATTTGGGAAACATACAAGTTATGCTGGTTAACAAAAGTATTAAAAATTGTATAGGTACCTACTTAACTCCATTAAGCAGTTTTCATCGACACATATTATTTGGAAAGAAATATTGTATTGCGTATAAATAATGTTTGTTAGATAATAGATATACTTATTTAACGGTTTTTGTTTTGTTCTTAATTGTAAATTATGCCTGTCGTTGTTTCTTTCTTCTCTAAGGTCGACGGATACTTTTTAACTACCTACTTAATTATATTTTTAGCAATAAGTCCGCCTTGTGTCACTTTATTTCATGTAAATTGCAAAAAAGACTTACTACATAAATATTGTAATATTATTTAGTAAAATCTCAAAATAAACCTTATTACTTTTCAATTTTCATCCCAAATCTATCGACAGCCCTTAGAGCTGTTGTCTTGTTGTTGTGTGTGTGTGTGTCTGGAACTATGACTTTCTAATATAGATATTAACAATATGTTATTAAAATTTTAAAGACATCTATTTTTGTTTAAGAAATGATAAAATCAATAAATGAGTTATAAAAATATTTCATTTGTTTGTATTTCAACCCTATAATCCCCAGGGCCCAACCCGGGTTCACGGGAATTATTGAAATTACAGGAATCGTTCATTTTATCATACCCAATTTTATGTGTAGAGATCACCTATTGGCCTAGGTACTCGTGACCAATTTTTTACAGTAGGTAGGTAGGTACCTACCTACGCAAATAAGCCGGCTTTTGACTATGGCATGTAATTTAAATTACATCTTGAGCTATATATTACATCCCGCGATTGCTGTTCACATTGTAAGATGTATATTTTGGAACAGTTTAGTTTCGGCAACTACCATTCAAACTGCGACTGGGGGCGACGCAGGGAGAGACGCGGTGTCCGGGGACGTAAGGAAAAATATACCTACCTACTCCTTCATTTATCGCTCGATGGGTCGAAAAAATATATATAGTTTGGGATGTAATATATATTATATTATAGCACAGTGTGAACGATCTCGTACAAATGTAGACGAGCGATAAAATGTTATATCTTAAGATGTAATTTAAATTATATTATATCCCATAGTCAAAAGCCGGCTATATAAAACGGGCATCCAGACCGCCTGATGTTTAGTGTTCATTGCAACCCATGAACATCCTCAAACCTCAAATAGGATAAAATATCATATGTGAGGTTGAATAGCAAAGAATGTGAGTTTGAATATAGTTGCTTTACTACCCGTGAGGACTAAGATGGACCTCTATGAAGTAAAAACCCGGCTCTCAAGTTCTCTCCCCAACCAAATCACAAGACATCAAGAATATACTACTTCATGTCAGATTTTAAAAGGCAAGTCTGTAGCACCTGTGATTATTAATAAGAACGTAAGGCTCCTACAAGAATTAGCAAACGACGGAGAATTGGTAAATTAATTTAATTACGAACCTTTCTTGAAACGTGCCTTAGAACGCCAGCTACTGGAATCTTAAAGAAAACTTGATTTATAATGTGAAGTAAGAGCGCCATCTAGTGACATGTTAGGTAAACTTTTCGAAGACTCGTGTATTTACGAACTTTATTAGTAGATGTCGCTTTCTGAAATCGTCAAATGTTTATTTATTTTCAAATTTATTTTCTGTAGCATTGAATGATAATGATAGTAGAATTTTACAAATAATTATTTATTGATAAACAACACCAGTTTAAAAAAGCCATTTGTTTTTATTATTTCTAAAATTATTATAAACTTTTGACAGTTGTAGTAAAAATTGAAGTTTTATTTTATTCGTCGGGAACACTTGGTCGCAGCCGCAGGAGCTGGCCACATTCGCGCTGTCTCCGTCTCAGCAAGTATGTAAATGTCATTTTTATAATTAATTTACAAAAAATCTGTGTTAACCGCCGTGCACGTTTGCTTTTTATAACCGCGCGAGTGTACAACCGTTTTATTGCCGTCTCCGCGATGTCGGCACACGACCATAACCTCATACGCGATCCGTGCACAACGTAACGACGAATTCCGATGGTGAGGAAGACGATGGTTCTGAGTACGGAGTGGGCGCAGGTGGAAGTGGTCGAGCTCACGAACGACGGCAACGGGGTGGGGTTCAACCTGGTAGGCGGCAGGAGCACAGGCGTCGTGATCAAGTACGTGCTTCCCGGAGGTATCGCAGACAAGGACGGGCGGCTCCAGAGCGGAGACCACTTGCTTCAGGTGGGTTCCGTGAACCTGCGAGGGTTCACGTCAGAGCAGGTGGCGGCCGTCTTGCGGCAGGCCGGACCCACGCTGCGGCTGCTGGTGGCGCGGCCCGCCGACCCCGCCGCGGCGCTGCGGGCTCCCCTCCCGGGCACCGCGCTCGTGCCGACCAAGCTGCTGGCGGACCCCGAGCTCCTAGACCGACATCTCATCGAAGCGGGCTACGGCGCCGTCTACGACCTATCGCAGTGCTACACTGAGTATATCAACGGCCAGAACGGTGATGTCGAGAACGTCGTAGCCGCGGTCAGCATCCTCGGTGACAATCCTCAGCAAATACCCGATCACCCTATCGTTGCGGACACCCTATCTCCGACTATCACTGTTGCTGTGCCAGTGGAGTTGCCACCGTTGCCGGAGGTAGAAATAGTGCATGTGGACCTTAATAAAAATGTGTACGGTTTGGGTATAACTGTGGCTGGTTATGTGTGTGAAAAGGAGGAGGTATCTGGTATTTTTGTGAAAAGTATCATAGAAGGCAGCAGTGCTGAGCAGAGTGGGCAAATAAAACTTAACGATAGAATAATAGAAGTGGACGGAGTGTCCTTGATTGATAAGAGCAACCCTCAAGCCGTAGAGATCTTGAGAAATACTGGAATCTCTGTGCATTTAGTATTAGAAAGATATTTGCGAGGTCCAAAGTTTGAGCATTTGCAGCTCGCAATATTTAATAACGAGAGACCCTCCTCTCCTTCCCCCTCTGCAACAACCCTATCGTGGTTCCCAGTGCCTTCCCAAGCAGACAATAGCACCACTGAAATAGAGCCTGAACCAGAGTCAAATACGACAATAGACTCTAGTGTGTTGGAAGTGGGTGAAAATGAAGTAGCCGAACTGACACAGGAGGAGCTTGATAAAAGATTTGATGCTATTTTAGCTGTCAGTGAAGAGGAGATAAAAGATAGGTGGAAAGCTGAAGTTGGACCAGAAAAGGAAATTATAGTAGCTGATGTGAGTAAGTTATCAGGATTGGGCATCAGTCTCGAGGGAACAGTGGATGTAGAAGGAGGACAAGAAGTGAGACCACATCACTACATTAGATCTGTCCTTCCGGAGGGCCCCGTAGGGCAGCAAGGAACCCTCATAGCGGGAGACGAGTTACTGGAAGTGAATGAGTACAGGTTGCACGGACTAACCCATACAGAAGTAGTTAATATTTTGAAAAACCTACCAAACCGCGTCCGTCTCGTCTGTGCTCGTAACAGTACAGAGAGTGGCCCGAGACCTGTTATAAATTTAGCACAGGACAGAGAAGGGTTTGAAGCGAGAAAAATTATATCAGGTAGTCTAAACAACCTCACAACCATAGTGAAAGCTCAATCCGACACTTCCATAAACAATTCAAGCACTGCAACACTCACAAATCAATCAGGACAGTCGAGAAAGTCTCGCTCATTGGAGTGTGTGTCTGGTCTCGCGATGTGGCAGAGCAAGGAAGATATTGTGGAGCTGGTGAAGGGCGATCAGGGCCTTGGCTTCTCTATACTGGACTATCAAGATCCGATCGACCCTAACGGCACAGTGATTGTTGTAAGAAGTCTCGTACCCGGCGGAGTAGCTGAAAAGAATGGGGAAATATCTCCAGGGGACCGAGTTATGTCGGTCAACGGAGCTAGTATTAAGAATGCAACCCTAGACCAAGCTGTCCAAGCCTTAAAGGGGGCACCAAGAGGTGTAGTGAGAGTGGGAATAGCAAGACCCTTGCCTCCCGAAGCCACTAAATCTAAAAGCACCACAACTATTAATTCGAAGCCTAGTTAATCTTGGCCTTAATTTTAACTACTGTGTTATTACTAGTCAAAGTTGTAACCATATCTAAAGTACACTTAAAGTGAAACTATGCAGCATTTAGAATGCCTTCTACACCACAAACTATGTGATGGAAGCATCATTGCACATGCAGCTAGATTTAGTCTTAGGTTTTATCTCAAATACTGTAATTCAAACATACTGTAACTTCAAGTGAGCTCAAAATCTTTGATACAATAATAACTAACGCTTTATTAGATAGATAATGTGTTATTTATAAGTACCACATACATATTATATTATTACTTGATATTGCACATGAATTTGATGCATTTGTGAACAAGAATTTTATTGTAAAGATGATCTATACAGCGCTAATGATTCACTATTGTCTTTATTAAAACCATATATTAATGAAAATTTATTTAAATACATATCAGAAAGTATGATGTAATCATAATGAGTTAGAACAAAAATTTGACACTTCTGGTATCTTTATTTCATTAAGTACATTAGTCAAAAAATGGACTATGAAGTTAACTAATGTTTAGTGCTCACAACTTGCCATTTTGCATTGATTTCTTATAGCCATAATAAAGATCAAATAACATTTAAAATGAATCATAAAAAAACATAGTTAATTATGAAAAAAAAAAGAGATTTTTTTATGATCAGTAAATTTTAATAGGTAATTGAATAGAGACCATTTAACCCCAATATAAACTCATCAAATTTATATAATGTACAACATATAAACTCATCAAATTTACTAACTTAGGGAGTAAAAGTCACAAAAATTGTAGATATTAACCTAAGGGAGCAATTATATAAAATGGAACTTATATGTAAATAAGTGAACTTTTCTCAAAATAATTAATAATGAAAAATATGCTTTAACACTTTATTATGCAATTGAACATTATTATGCAATAATCTTTGTTCAGAAAAGGTCAGTCAGTTAAATATAAAATAATGGACAGGTGGAAAAAATATAAATACTGTTGGAAATTTAAATGAAACTGTATTCCTGATAAATTAATTTACTTGTCATGTTATTATTTAATTATCAAGTAGATAATTTTTAACAAACATTTAAAAAATTCTTTTAATATATCCAAAGCTCCATTTTATTATATAAAAAGTATAATTAAATATAAAAACAGCTTTAATTGTAAAAAAAATATAATTCTCATTTAAAATTGACATTTTATCTGTCAATAGACAACTGTTTTATCCTTGGAATTTTTCTAAGGTTTTACAAAGTTTTACTGTACATAACTTATCAACATACTTAGTGGATATGTAAGAATATAATATTTATCAGTAAAATTTTGTTTCCCACTGATTTTTTGTGTTTGTACAATCTTTAAAACACTGTAACTAAATTCTTATCAATAAATAAATATTAAAAAATACTATTTCATTTATATACAAAGAATACAGTCTCTACAAAAATTTCACTATTGTAATTATTAAAAGTGCACTAATAATGTGATTAGGGGAGCACATGTGATATAAGTGTGACTTGTATATAAGATTTTTCAAAGTATTAATGCTGCGACTGTCTTTTGCTTTCATTATAAGTTTTTATAACTTTTAGTCATGTCTTACTAACTTATGTTTAATTATAAACACTCAACTATTATTCTTTAGTGCTTATTAGAAAAAATCTGTCAATTCTATCTCAAAATAGTTTTTAAAGTAGCATTTGATCTGTAGTTTTAGGTATATGCTTTTTACTACTAACGCTGAATGTCCAGATTCTAAAGGTTTCATTAAAAGCATTACATACATTTGATCCATGGAACCAATAGTTATTATATTAATAAAATAGTAAAATAATAGAATCACACAAATATAGGTTTATCAATGAAAATAGTAAAGTTATTATAGAGTATTGTAAAGCTTTTAATGAAATCTTATCTTTTATCTGATCTTACTTTAATAGCACTAGCTAAGCTTGCGTCAAAATAGACGTTAAGTAAAATTTTAATATACTTTCAATTTATTACTCAATATTCAATATAGTCCACTGTACTAACAAGTACCTGATCATTGTACAGTCGGGTATCCATGTGTTCGATAAAGTATTTCATATTTTTTGTTTTTCCAATATTAATTAGTTTTTGTGTATCGTACAGATCCTTTTGTCTGTCTCCATATTAAATTTAATCTATGTATATCCGACTTAACTGAAAAAATGAGATTATAATATATTTTTGTAACAATGTCTAGTCCCCATCATTGGCCGTTTTATACGCTTGTATTGGCTATAACGGTGTATGTCCCTTATTTCTTTTATAATTTTGTACTTATTCTACAATGTTAACTAAGTAAACTTATATTTTAAACGATTCTTCCCTTCAGCCGGACTGAAAATAGGATAAATAAATGAATTTGTAAATTGAAATCGGAAATATGTGAGCATACGATATTGTTTAAGGTTCCTATCACAGTAATGTCTATGGTTGTGTGCCGGTCCTTGCCATTTGTGTTTTTTTATTATAAAGTATATTCGTAACACTTTTTTGATGTTTTGTAGCGAATATAAAATATGTGCACAAAATCACGCACATATATTGTATGCACATGTGCGTGGAATATGTATTATACAAAAACGATTTTGTTTTCAATCAAAATATATAGATATCTAATGATATTATAATAAATAACAAGTATTTTCACATATTTCCGTCATAAAATAAATAAGTATGAACCTAAGTCAGGGCAAATCAATAAATACTGGAGAATTGAAATTGATCTGTTAAATGTATGAACTCACAGGTGAAGTGGTTAGTTTTAAATGATTGTGATTGAAGATCTTTTAAGTATACAATGTATCTTTAAGTTCATTTATCCGCACTGTACATGTACTAACGACACCACGAATTAGCCTTACACTTACAAATGTGAAAGAAAAATATAAAGATGCGATAATAAAGACCGTCGTTTCATTTAATTCGATATAACTTTCATCTTCTATGCATGCCACTAGATGTCGCATCTAGCCTCTTAATATGACTTAACTCGATACTTATTTCATAAAACATCGACAAAAAACCACAAATAAAAATAAGCAATAACAGCCGTACTCACAAACATTCATTAACGTTAATGGTTTCTTAAGAAAATAAAAATAATAATACGATAATACGAATAAAGACGATTAAATTTGTTTGTTAATGAACATTACGTTAAATGACGCCTCAGAGTGCGGTCGTTAGCTTTCTAAAGAAAACTAAATGCTAGCTTTTCTGAAGTCTAATGAAGTCTGGGATTCGAACCCGGACCCCTCGATTCGAGGTCGAATTCTAAGCTCCTGGACTATCACCGCTATCGATAATACGAGTATATAGCAGTCGTTAAACATCTTCGGCGGACATCCCCTATGGGCGGTTAACATCCGTCAAGGGTTAGCATAGCTAGGTGGAGAGACCAGTGAGTGCCCAAGTGGTGCTAGATAGGTTGCAATCAATATTGCATTTAATTACGAAATCTAGGATCGTTATATTCTTGGCATTTTTTAATATATGGAACCTTTCGTCTCTTACATACACTTTGTTTTGCTCGTAATAAAATAAGTTGGTAGATACTAAGGAAGTCCGATTTCCAATAATGATAGTTAATTAATTAATGGAAAGATACCTTGCGTTTAAGCAGAGGTGTTTGATGATGTACCTACGTGAGTTTCCGCAGTGTATCCGAACAGTGACGTCACAGTTCTGCTGTTTCCAGACGAAATGTGGATCCCGAACTTGCCGGTGACTATCTTGACGGGGACGTGCGCTGTCGCGGGCGGGCTGTGTTTGTTTAAGTAAGTAATGCACATTTAAAACAAGTCGACGACGAAATGACATGAACCTTTATCCACCAAAACATAATTTTACAGGAAACGAAGCCAGCTCATGCAAACAATTATTTTAAGTCTACTATTCTAAGTAAAAAAAAAATCGCCAAAATGTCAGGAGTTCATGTCACTTCATCGTCGAAGTACTAAAAATCTTTTCAATCATAGACCCACTCCCCACACTTGAAAATTGAAAATAATAAATTTAATAACACTTCAAATCTTCAATTATAGAGCTATACACAAAAACACACACTGAAAATAAACAATTATTATTTATTTATTAAGTTTATCAACAATTATGTCATTATCACAATTACAATGAAGATACATTTTAAAAAATTACAATTAATGCATAATCAATTAAAGGTAAACATAACTTTCAATTACCTACAACGTGCAGACTAACATAATTATGTGTAATAGGTAGTTAAATACTATACTTTACCACAATTTTATAATGATAACAAATCCAAAACAATAGGTGCTTATCATTTTTTCGCTGTGGTCTTAAATTATTTTTATTAATTTATTAAAATTAAATAAAAACCTGCTGTTGCGGTGAAGGAAAACATAGTGAGGAAACTTGCATGCCTGAGAGTTTACAATAAAAATGTTCTCAAAGGCACGTGAAGTCCAACCAACCCCCAGCAGGCCAGCGTGGTGGACTAAGGCCTACATCTTTCTCATTGTGAGAGGAGACCCGACCCTGCAGACACTATTTTCTCGTGTGTTCCACAATATATTTCGTTATTCCTCATAGTTTCGGATTTCGCCATCCAAGCACACTTGAAAAATTTAGCCTGTATATTATTTACCTAACTAAGTATTTGTTTACTTTTCAGGGACATGTACGGCGGGCCAGCGTACGACCGCACTATGAGGGCGGAGAACAAAACAATAATAGTGACGGGCGCGTCCAGCGGCATCGGCAGGGAAGCGGCTTGGGAGTTCGCCAACCGAGGAGCTAAGGTCTGTGTACCTACTGTGAGATGCATTGGCGGCAAGGGGCCACCCCTCCCCCCGTCACTCACACACACTCACTCACAAGTTGTCACATTTTCAGTACCCCTTCCCACTGATGTGTCGTCATACGTTTTTTAAATTTATGCATGTATTTAAAAATAATAAAAAAACTGTTATTTTTTTTAAATTAATAATCTCATAGCGAGTGAGAATTATTCATAAATATAGATCAAGTTTGGAAATTTTTAAAGTTGTTTATTCGTATTGATATGAGTCACGCGTTATGGATTTCAATTTTTAAAATGTGACGTCACATAACTTTTGACCCCCCTGCCCCTTGTCACATTCAGGTGGCACCCTCCCCCCTAGTAGTAATAGTAGTAGTGATCATTAATAGTAGTGACCTGACCCATATATTATGTATGTAGATATAGATTCCACGATAAAAAAAATAAAGTAGGCTATACCTTTAGTGAAACTAAATATCAATAATTCTGCATGCTCGCTTCCTGAAAGAATCATAGCTTACATAAGAAAATTAATTCACAACACTCTTGTATCCAGGTGTTCATGGCATGCAGAGACATGGCCAAATGTGAAGCGGCGAGGCGAGACATCGTATTGGAGACCAGCAACAAGTACGTGTATTGCCGCCCCTGCGACCTCGCCAGCACCGCCTCCATCAGAGACTTCGTGGCTACGTAAGACCGGCCATCTGTTTTTGTCGGTAAACTGTTAGTGACCACTGCAGGGGTAGGTTAGCTCGCAACGAAAACGATAAAGACCTTAGTCCACCACGCTAGCTGTGCTCGTAATCGTGAGGTCCGGTTTTATATAGGGCCACCGACAAGGTTTAACGACTGCTATCGTATCGATAACAACCGGGACTGCGTAACTGCCCTCCGAAGCACGGAAGCGCGCATGTAACACGTCATAGGCAGTCACCCACCCTGTACTACCGCGCCCAACGTTACTTTTACAAACTATTTCGATCCCTTGCGCTCTAGACGCTCTCGTCAAGCAGCAGTAGTATTTAGATTGTAATCTTGGTGTCGGTATAATGCGGTGATAACCCAGTAGCTTAGAATTCGACCTCGAATCGAGGGATCCGGGTTCGAATCCCAACGGCACGCACCAATGACTATGTAAAAAAGGTATGTGCGCTTTATACAATTAAATATTACCTGCTGTTACGGTGAAGGAAAACATCGTGAGGAAACCTGCATGCCTGAGAGTTCACAAAAAAAATGTTCTCAAAGGCATGTGAAGTCCCACCGGCACCCACCCGCACTAGGCCAGCGTGGTGGACGGCGGCCTACATCCCTCTCGTTGCAAGGAGACCCGACCCTGTAGCGGGTCATTGATGGGTCACTGACTCGGTGTCGTCAGGTTCAAATCGGAAGAGCCGCACGTGCACGTGCTGGTGAACAACGCGGCGGAGATGGAGCCGCCGCGCGGCGTGACGCGGGACGGCTTCGAGACGCAGCTCGGCGTCAACCACATGGGGCATTTCCTGCTCACCAACCTGCTGTTGGACACCTTGAAGGTACAACTTGGAACAATCATACGCATAGCGCGCTCTCAATAGGGTGTCGGCCTATGTAAAAAAGCTTTTTATATGAATTCGTAAGTCATAAAAATCCATAAAAAATTGGAAAACATTTTTTTGCAAACAAATATTATGTAAAAAAAGACTTTTCAATTTAAATTTCAAAAATCCCCGCGAAAACACGGTCTCGGCCGTCTCGGCGCTGCCGCCATGCTTGTGACGTCACTCGCAGTGTAAACAATCCATCTCAGTAAAGGAAGAAAGTTATACTCCATTGTTTATTTACACTGCTAGTGACGTCACGCCGATAGCTTGCATGGCGTATAGCGCTTTTGACATTTGAAAAACAGATTAACAAACCTGAATTTTAAAATTGAAATAATAAATGTATACTACATTTTTTAGAACAGAAATCACCATTTTTCACTTACTTTTAACAAAATCTATCAATATTACATAATTTTGGATTTTCCCTTGCATGGTGCGAAATACCCTATTAGCCACTGGCACTCACCCATCCAGATACGGACCGCGCGCGACGCTTAAGCCTTTCGATCGCTTACGATCCACTCAATCAGTGGCGCTATACGTGCTTCATGGTGTATTAGTCTATATTATATACCTGTCCCTCTCATTGTGATAGTACACGGGAGCGTCCTGGATTTAAAATCACGTGCTCAGTTCGTTAATCATTACCCAATAACAATGTAACCACTGTGTCTGTGTGCCAGGCGTCTCACGTGCTCAGTTCGTGAATCATTACCCAATGGCAATGTTAGTCAATGTGACCAGTGTGTCTGTGTGCCATCACGTGCTCAGTTCGTTAAGCATTACCCAATGACAATGTTAGTCAATGTGACCAGTGTGTCTGTGTGCCAGGCGTCTCACGTGCTCAGTTCGTTAAGCATTACCCAATGGCAATGTTAGTCAATGTGATCAGTGTGTCTGTGTGCCAGGCGTCTCACGTGCTCAATTCGTTAAGCATTACCCAATGACAATGTTAGTCAATGTGACCAGTGTGTCTGTGTGCCAGGCGTCTCACGTGCTCAATTCGTTAAGCATTACCCAATGACAATGTTAGTCAATGTGACCAGTGTGTCTGTGTGCCAGGCGTCTCACGTGCTCAGTTCGTGAATCATTACCCAATGGCAATGTTAGTCAATGTGACCAGTGTGTCTGTGTGCCATCACGTGCTCAGTTCGTTAAGCATTACCCAATGACAATGTTAGTCAATGTGACCAGTGTGTCTGTGTGCCAGGCATCTCACGTGCTCAGTTCGTTAAGCATTACCCAATGGCAATGTTAGTCAATGTGACCAGTGTGTCTGTGTGCCAGGCGTCTCACGTGCTCAATTCGTTAAGCATTACCCAATGACAATGTTAGTCAATGTGACCAGTGTGTCTGTGTGCCAGGCGTCTCACGTGCTCAGTTCGTTAAGCATTACCCAATGGCAATGTTAGTCAATGTGACCAGTGTGTCTGTGTGCCAGGCGTCTCACGTGCTCAGTTCGTTAAGCATTACCCAATGACAATGTTAGTCAATGTGACCAGTGTGTCTGTGTGCCAGGCGTCTCACGTGCTCAGTTCGTTAAGCATTACCCAATGGCAATGTTAGTGAATGTGACCAGTGTGTCTGTGTGGCAGGCGTCAGCGCCAAGCCGCGTGGTGCAGGTGACGTGCGACGCGTACGCCAAGGGCGCGCTGCAGCGGCAGGACCTCAACCAGGAGAGGCAGTACGAGCCGCGCGCCGCCTACTGCCAGAGCAAGCTCGCCAACGTGCTGTTCGCGCAGGACCTCGGCCGGAGATTGTTGGGTGAATACCAGTATCGTTACTATTTACTATAACTTACAGTACGATAACCGGTGGACGAGACAAGTCCTGGGGGCTTATTCTGTATGACCATTCAGATTTCGTGTCGATATCGTGTGTCATCAAACCGTATGTCATGTCATGAACTCGGCGCGACAAGGAACCTTAATGTCTTTTCTATAAGGCACACAATAGATTGTCACGATATTTGACTTTTAAGCCTCTTTTGACTTTTTATCACGGGCAAGACACGACATTGCCGCGATACGAGTGTGAATGGTCATACAGAATCGGGCCCCTGCTGACCAAACATTCTGATGAAATGAAGAAGACAACGGGTAACAGTTGGATCCAAAAAGCCCAGGATCAGTGGCCTTAATCGTGAAAACAATCTCAATTTCAATTCCGATCCAATCTGAACTGTCACATGATTTGGTCCTCTTGAACGCAATTAGCATTATTCTTTGGCATTAAGAAGATTGGAACGAAATGACACAATTTCATTAAGTTCTGCAATATCCGTTCAATATTGGAAAAATAAGGCGCTAATGTGCAACAATTCCAATGACGATCGATCGGAATCGATTTCAAGAGTAACCCCACTAGTGAGGACTGTTATAGGCGAAAGCCCATTTCGTCAGCCGTTACTTAAGACTTGACATGAAGAAACACAAATCACCATTTTTCACTTGCTTTTAACAAAATCTATCAATATTACATAATTTTGGATTTTTCCTTGCATGGCGCGAAATATACCGTATTCATTTTAACCGTGCCGTCTGTCCATATAACCAACAATACAACCGCCTTAAAGTCTAATAATATTGATTGTTCTTTGCATCACCCTCTCCAGATTCCAAAGTGGCAGTGGTGACGGTGGACCCCGGGTTCACGGACACGGACCTGTCGCGTCACATGGCGATGATGAAGAGCGTGACGCGGTTCTTCATCTACCCGCTGTTCTGGCCGGTGATGAAGAAGGCGCGCACCGGCGCGCAGGCCGTCGTGCACGCGGCCCTCGACCCTAAGCTCGCCAACGCCAAGGGAGACTTGTATGTGTGAGTACACAATCGTTTTTTTAAAGTTGTGGGTCATGTGTGTTTCATTTTTATAGGTTATGGACCCAAAGTTACTTATGTGGTGTGTTATTTAAGCTTAATGTCAATAAGTAAAAGACTTGTAAATTACAATATGGTTAAGGATTTAACGTTAAAAGGGCCAGATAAAGCCATTTCACCACTACAGGCGATAATCAATATTTGCCACCCATTTAACAACATTTGACAAGCTCTTTTTAAGTGACTTAAAATGTTAGAATTGAAAATATGAATGAGCAACCAGATCCTTCAATTTTGCTGCCACCAATTTTTCCGCGGTGGTAAATTTCCAAGTAGTTAATTATTAAGTTCTAGTGATGGAATATAGGTATTCCAGATATTTGATTCAGGGTACTCTTGCGTGACGCCATCTTTTGACGAAAGTCGCAGTCGCCATACGATAAATAAATTCTACTCAACGTTGTTTTTACAGGGATATGAAGAAAGTGGAAATAGCACAGGTGGGGCAAGACTTCGAGACAGCGCAATGGCTGTGGAAAGTGAGCGAGCGCTGGACCAGGCTGGACGAACACAAGAGCGCCGTCGCCAGAGCCGTGGCTGCGTAGCGTTATAACCATATAGAACCTTAACTGGCTCCAATAGAACTGAAACTTGAGTGCATTATGCTGTTACAGAAGTAGTCTTATCTAGGTTTCGTGAAGTATTTGCGTTCTCTGCATTTCCTATTAGGTAGGTTGTTTAAGTTTGTTTAAGTGATATGCAATATTTATTCTAAATAAAGCTTAAAATGAAAATTTTTCGTAACAATTCATTTCTGAGTTAAACAAGACATTGAACTAGCATAACAACTTTATTTATAGGCTCTGACTACAGCTTTCACTTTCCCTACTCTACACAGTAATAGAGATAATGCCAGCTTGAAGAGATACATAACAAAAAAACTATTGTAATAAATCACAATTTTGATTTTCATATTTAAATAACAAAAACAAAGATTTTGATAACGTGGGTATATTACAAACTAATGTTTATTTCACTCTCAGTTCAACAGCTAGCTGATGCTACAGAGATATTAATAAGAACAATATAATACAAATGCTAATTTTGCATATTATATTACGTTCAACTTACCACAACATTATTATTAAACATATATATGTATTATGATAAAACTGTGCTATAAAATTTTAAAAAAATATGACTTGTTTGAGAACACAAGCAACAATAATTATAATCGACTCTGAGATTGCTTTACTTTAAAGTTACTTATCCAATGTCATATGCATGTCAATGCAGCGGTGATAGCCCAGTGGCTTAGAATTCGACCTCGAATCGAGGGGTCCGGGTTCAATCCCAGTGGCACGCACCAATGACTTGATGAAGGAAAACATCGTGAGGAAACCTACATGCCCGAGTTCACAAAAAAAATGTTCTCAAAGGCATGTGAAGTCCACCAACCCACAGTACGCCAGCGTGGTGGACAGCGGCCTACATCCCTCTCATTGTGAGAGGAGACCCGACCCTGTAGTGGGTCATTAATGGGTTACTGACAAATCCAATGTCATAACAATTTCCACTTGTAGCCTTATTTTAAATCTATTCAGCACGATTGGTTTCAATCCTATTGATCAAAGTTTAAAACTTATTGCAAAGTAGGTAAATCACTTTCACTTAATAAACCTATTTTTGTAATGCGTTCCAATGCACTTACGAGAACCTTAGCACTACATTAAGGGGCTTCACATTATGTCGAGAGCTTCGCGCGTGCGGCTGTTAGTGACGACAGTTGGACGCTTAGGAGATTAATGTACACTATACTGCGCCCGCGTGGATTTTAGAACTTGGTGCAGAGAAGGATAATATCCTTTATGTTAATCCAGGTTATGATCTATCTGTGTACCAAATTTCATCCAAATCTGTTCAGGCGTTTTTGCGTGAAAGAGTAACAAACATCCATCCATACTCACAAACGTTCGCATTTATAATAGTAGTAGGATATTAACACTAGTTTCACTTAACACTATACAGTTAACACTTCACTATATCCGTCGTACCGACACCATTCCCACCGTTCAAGCCCTTTCACACTTTCTAGAAGGATTACGAAGACCGCAGGTTCATGATGACGGACACGTGGCCGGGCCGACGGCGGCGGGGGCGAGGGCGGAGGCCCCGCCTGGGCCTGCGCTAGGACCAGATGGACGCGTGGAGCTCCGGGCGGTCGAACAGCAGCTCGCGGGGGCACAGCTCCGGGGCGGCGGGGTGCCGGTGCAGCAGCTGCAGCACGCCGGTGCCGATGGCGGCGGGCACGCCCAGGATGATGGACTCGGAGACGCCCTCGATGCTGTCCCGCTGCCCGTAGTACGCCGCGTCGAACAGATGGTCCGCCGTCTTCTCGAACTGGGAACGACAGTCAACATTTAGGTTTTGTAACATTTAAATCAGTCAAATCGAAATTTGCCATTATTAAGACTAGTTATATATTTGTTCGTACATAGCATGATGAAAAGTGACAAAAATTCTATAAGGCCTTTCAAATTATTTGTTTTTATTATCTTTATAACTAATACCGTAGGAGTATAGCTGAGTAAAACAATTTTATAATTTAAGTGGTAGTTTTAAGATAAAATTGTTCTATCGAATAAACTTTGCTCGATTAGGGGCTCATAGTGGTCGTCGCCTGCAGTGCTGCCATATTGCATAATCTCGAAGTTTTGTAGGTCTATTTAGTACCAGATATTTAACAAAACTCCGATAGCGTGATTCAGGATACCCGTGGCGCCATCTCTTGACGGCTCACGGCAATCACCGCTCACTAGTACAAGGAGACAACTCACGCTGGCCAGGTTGAGCACGGACTCCTTCATGCGCGCGAGGCCGTAGCGCGTGATGCCGAGCACCTCGCCGCGGGCCGTCATCTGCGCCGCCAGCAGCTGCACGTGCCGCCGGTCCACCGCCATGCCGTGCCCCTCCATCACCGCCGCGATCTCGCTCATTATCGTCGACTTGGCCGCCTCGATGCCGAGCGTCGCGTACACCTGGGGGTGGCGATCTGTCACCTTACTCTTATTTTAATCCAATCTGAACTGTCACATGATTTGGTACTCTTGAACGCGATTGGCATTAAGAAGATTGGAACGTAATGACACAATTCCATTTAGTTCTGCAATATCCGTTCAATATTGGAAAAATAAGGCGCTAGTGTGCAACAATTCCAATGACGATCGATCGGAATCGATTTCAAGAGTAATCCCACAGGTCAGTTTCTTAGCCACAAGTGTAGTGAACACACTGGCGCGTGTAACAACCGCATGAGTTCATGTTCATAGTTTTAGGAGGCAGAGCCACAGTAGCTCGTCGAGGCACCTTACCGCCAGCCTCATAACCCGTCGTAAAGCAGCATGTTCTTCATGCCTTGTGTTTCGGCTGGGGAGGTGTGCTTGCCGGGGATACTTTATTTGAGGCAAACATCTTAGTCCTTACGAGTAGCAAAACACAAGCATACAACCACAGGTAGGGTTTCGTCTCTGATTGAAGGTGGATTTAGGTGTCCATGGACATCAGGTGGCCTACATGCCCACTTGCTACTCAATTGCTATGAAAAAATGGAAACAACATATAAGCCATATATAACAATACATATGTATAAGCCAATCACAAATCTCACTGTTAAAATGCCTCGACACACAAATATGTATTTTACGAAAAACCATCCAGCTACATTTGATACATGACATACCTCTAGGATATTGTTCGATGAAGTTTTGTTTCCGTTCACTCCATATGTTGCAATTACATCTCTCAAACCGTCACCTTCAACGCAAAGCTTGTACCTGGAACATAATAAAATTGAGTTATTTCACTTTCCTGATATTAAATTAAGTTAATCTTACACTAACCTTAGCTACCAAACTGTATCCAGGTACCCTTGAGCTGTAAGAGCCGGTCTTGAATCCACTTTGGTTGAAAGTGGCGGCAGACCGTTTACACTGGAGGATGTTGGAAAGGCTCTAGCCAAAAGGCACCCTGAGTTAAGAGACATTCAGTCTCTCGCTCGAGAGGTAATGTCACCTGGTTAAATTGTAAAACATCACAAGGAAACCTGCATGCCTGAGAGTTCTACCGAACATTCTCAAGTAAATACAACCTGCAATAGGCGTGTTTCCACTAAGAATAAATCGGCTGGCATAGTGTTTCTAATAATTAATCATGTTATGTAGTAACCAAATAAATACTTTTTTCATTAAAATAATTGAAGATGACCAATATTTACGGAAAATAAAATCCGCAAAACGTGACATTAAAATGATTGAACACAAATCAGAGAAGCGTGACGTCACGCCTCGCGAAACGTCATGTTGTTGCTGTCATTTTCTTATATAGTGAACAGCTTGTTTCGCGAGGAGTGACATCATTCAAGACGCCATGACAGTCGTGGCCTTTTTCGATGTCAATTTTGAATTTATTTCTAAAAACGCAAAATTCTTAGGCAAAGTGGCTTATTTTTCTTAAAATATTATATTTTTGGGGTAAAATAGATACTAAGCTATATTTATAAACTCATTTCCAAATTTTGTTAACTAGTCTATTGGCCAGCATAGCGACTAAGGACTATATTCACCACATCGTGAGAGTATTGCAGACAGTTGCCACTCACCGCGCCTTGGAGTTAGTGTCGTCACACGCTATGACAGCCCTGGAGACCCTGCTCAGTCCCTTCACCACCACCGAGGGCAGCTGCCTCGCGAGCTGCTGCAGCGCAACGTTCAGCCAGCCGCCGTGCTTGGCCGCCTCCGCGTGCACCTTGATCGCCCACTCCGAAACCACTTCTATGTTGCCCGGCTTCACCTTCAGCTTCGATGTGCAGATCCTGACAAGACAGAATATCGAATAACAATAATAATAATAATGAATAACAGAGCCTCACCCGCTTTGCGTGTTACGGTTTAAAAAGTTAAGTAAATCATCATAATCATAATCGATTTACTTGCACTAATATGTATTGTGTTACATTAAGATGGTACATCTTAAAGTAATCAGGTTCTACAGTCAGTCAGTAACCCATTACTGACCCACTACAGGGTCGGGTCTCCTCTCACACTGAGAAGGATGTAGGCCGCCGTCCACCACGCTACACTACTGCGGGTTGGTGGACTTCACATGCCTTTGTGAACTTTTTTTTTTCTGAACTCTCAGGCATGCAGGTTTCCTCACGACGTTTTCCTTCACCGTAACAGCAGGTGATATTTAATTTTATAAATCGCACATAACTTTTATTACAAAGTCATTGGTGCGTGCCACTGGGATTCGAACCCGGACCCCTCGATTCGAGGTCGAATTCTAAGCCACTGGGCTATCACCGCTTTACATTTAGGTTCTACATATTATGCCTAATTAGGTGTACAAATGTCATTAATTTCAATCTAAATTCAACTCACAGGTATCCTTACAATGTCAACTGATTTAATAAAATTTAATAAAATTACAAAATATTCATACAATAAAATTATACGCAATGTAAAGCAACGCCATGCCAGTCAACACCTGGCCACTTTAATACTTCATCCATGTATTATCCTCTATGTATTATCCTTTTAGAGCTAGCGCACTTCGATGGGCACGCTAAGCTACCATCCCCGGTTAATCAATAGATAGCAATCGCTAAATTTTGTTCAAGATCTTATGTGCCGTTTGTAAAAATATCTTCCTCTCCTGGGAAGATGCTCGGGAACGTGCTCAGCATTGGGACTTTTTTGTAATTTGTAGTCAAGAGCCTATCCCATAACGCTGCGTAATCACAGCAAATAGCATATCAGGTACCTAATGGTTGGTGTTAGCACATCAAAAAGTTCATCATTATAACAGCGAATGCTTTAATTTTACATCGCCCTCCAAAACTACATAAGACGTGACACTGACGAGTAGATAATAGAGTGAACGTTGACTTCCAGACACAGCAGCTTGATGCGCTCGGCGTCCAGCCGCACCAGCAGGAAGCACGCGTGCGGCAGGTACATTTCCTCGATGTACGTCGTGATCTGGAACGAACACTGATCATTTAGCAGCAGAACGATCGACGACGGGTCTGCAATAGGGTATCACGGCCTATGTCAAAAAGCTTTTTATATGAATTCGTAAGTCATAAAAACCCATAAAAATTGGAAAAAAAATTTTTGCTGACAAATATTATGAAAAAAAAACTTTTTGCCAATGCAAAAAAAACCATGCTTGTGACGTCACTCGCAGTGTAAACAATACATCTCAGTAAAGGAAGAAAGTTATACTCCATTGTTTATTTACACTGCTAATGACGTCACGCCGATAGCTTGCATGGCGTATAGCGTTTTTGACATTTGAAAAACAGATTAACAAACTTGAATTATAAAATTGAAATAATAAATGTATACTACATTTTGCAGAACACAAATCACCATTTTTCACTTGCTTTTAACAAAATCTATCAATATTACATAATTTTGGATTTTTCCTTGCATGGTGCGAAATACCCTATTGTAACTGACCTCCCCCAAGGTAGTCTTCTCGACTCTGCCCTTGACGCGTCTCGCGAACTCCTGGTCGTAGGGGTCCGCCAGCTCCGCCGTGATGATGGGCGTGGAGATGCTCCTGGAGGCGTTGATGATCTCCTTGACGCGCGGCACGCCCTGCGTGATGTTCATGGAGGCCACGCCCGCGAAGTGGAACGTCTTCAGCGTCATCTGGGTGCCGGGCTCGCCGATGCTCTGTGCCAAACAATGTGCGTAACAATTAACGGTTGGCGACTCGGCTGATATGCGTATTTCAGTCAGTTGGTGTCGCTTCCGTATGTATCAAGAAAAATATGTTTAATATTGTTGTTGCGTGGGTTTCATTCACAATTATTGGCACACGTGTAAAACATTATTTTATTTGACATCATTTTTTTGTTTCACACGTGAAAACTTATCGCATGTGTTGGAATTTTAGTCTCATTTTTAAAACACATGTGTGAAATTGTGTGCAGCTCGCGCCACAGGCCCGCACGGTGCGACCACAGCAGCGCCAGACTTGATGATGCGGCGCATTAGCGTATTTCAACGGTTATATTTACCTCGTTAGTATTAATTATTCTTGCAATGAGCGAGTAGTGTACGAGTCGAATAGGGTCGTGTGTGTCGTGTACGAATCGAATAAGAGTCGCGTACGCGTCGTGCACCCGTTGCGTACGATTCGACGGTCGTGCACGTGTCGCGTACGAGTCGAATAAGAGTCGTGTACGCGTCGTGTAAGTCCACCAACCCGCAGTGGGCCAGCGTGGTGGACGGCGGACTACATCCCTCTCATTACGAGAAGGAGACCCGACCCTGTAGTGGGTCATTAATGGGTTACTGACTGACGCGTCGTGTAAGAGTCGTGCACGTGTCGAATAAGAGTCGCGTACGAGACGTGTAACTGTAAGTGATGTACAACGTGTAAGTGATGTCAGCGGAGCCGTCACCTGCGCGGCCAGAGCGCCCACGGCGGTGCCGGGCTCGATGACGCTGCGCTGGTACTTGTCGTGGCACACGCGGATGAAGCGCACCAGCTGCGTGAGCGTGAGCCGCTCCAGCTGCGCCACCAGCGCCGCCGCGCCGCACGCGCCGTACTTGGCGCGCAGCACGCGCACCCGCCTCGCCACCGTCTTCAGGAACGATCTGGTACAGGTGGGGGAACACACGTACAACTCGACGGTGCTTCCTTACGCCCGAAGATAGTAACCGATCTTCAGATAATGGCTCGAGATTGATACAAATGTTGCCCGGCAACTATGCTACACCTCTATCTTTCTCTAATAGAATATTACAATACGAGGGTACATAATACATAACTATACATAAATTACATAATGTAATTAGGCAAGGTACATAAATAGCCTAATATACGGCGTGAAGTCAGCGCCCGAGCGATGTGAGTGCTAACTAGTGTCAGACACTTTTTGAATATTTTTAAACCATTAATAAAGCCTAGGGTAAGGACTATGGACACTACTGTCTCCAACGATAGTCCCCAATCTGGGAACAAAAATTAACAAAATCCCTCTGAAGCAAAAAATTATTAGGAACGGAATAAGTGACCCAGTAAACACTCACAACAATTCCTGTTTAAAGTCCTCAGTGCAAGTCTTGAAATCGTCCAACGCCAGCGTTTCCTCAGCCGCGACTTCGATGCCGTCGCCGTCCAACGGTTCTTCGTCCCTGTTCAATATTTCGAACACTAATCAAAGCTGCCTTAGTTATAACTCCATTGTAACAGCATCGATCGTACATGACTCCGTGCGTTTGCCTGGCACTGGCAATACTCGCCGTGACGCAACGCACGTGACAGTCGCGTACGCGATGTATACAAAAAAATACGACGATTCTGGGCGGGTTCGTCGATCCATGCTGGGAGCCAACCCGTGTCGGATGTATTCCAACCGCCCGTAGTTCCCCCGAGAAGGTATAAACTGACTTACTGTACGTACCGACCGCGCCCGATAATGGGCAACTTTTTGAAAGCATGCGATTAACTCAAGTAGCGAGGCTATGGGGGCAATAGACTACAAGCCCAACAACAAAATGTACCTGTGAAATGAACCAACGTGAATAACGCTTAGAAGGCTGTTACTATATCTGAAAATAACTCCGAGCACTATTGTAGTTCCTTACACTTTGTGTAGTTCCTTTTGTATACATATACAGATACTTTATCCATGAACGTCGTACATATTACCGAGGGAGGGCTCGGAAGCCAAGGGTCGCATCCCTTATATCTGATCACGGTACCAGGTGTACCGCTCAGAAATGACCGCATAGTGCTCAGAGTTATTTTCTAATATAGTAACAGCCTTCTAAGCGTTATTCACGTTGGTTCATTTCACAGGTAAATGTTGTTGATGGGCTTGTAGTCTACAAGTATTGTATATTATATATCAATTATATATTATATTTCAATGAGTTCAAATTTGTATGATTATTAATTATGATTTTAATTTTTTTTTTTTGAATGAGGTTATGTGCAGTTTTTAATGTTTTTAAATTTTCCAATGTTATATGATCCGTTGTGGTTGAAATAAAGAATAAATAAAAAAATAAATAATATATAATAGAACATAAGGCCACCTAGCCGGACAATGCGCCCGCACGTGTTTGAGCGCCCGCGCCAGGTCGACGGGGCGGTCGCGCGTCTCCATGTAGGAGGGGTCGAGCCCGTCGCTGCCGTAGCGGAACTGCACCACTTCGCCTGTCGCGTTGCGCACCGTCAGGTCGTACTGCAGCACCAGGTCCTCCAACGACTGCGGACAGATACGTCACGATAATACATTGGCTGCTGGTGAAGTGGTGGTGGTGAGTCAAATAAAGATATTGAAATTGAGTACGAGCTCCTTCTGAATTCCTAAGGGATCAACAGAATTTAAGGTAAAATAAAAAGTTCTGAGGAGTTTTCTCTTTTGCTCAGACACTGAAATTAATCAAAGCAGAATTTTCGGATTGAGATCAAATATGAACAGTTCAAGTTCAAGTTCACTTTTATTGTAGAATATGAGTACAATACAAGATCTAATATAGGTTAAAACATCCTTCATATTCCCGCCTCAAATGGGCATACAACATAACATTTTGAAAATTTTTATATCAAATACAATAATTATATATAAAATGAATTATTTAGAATTATGTACAATAGCAGTCTTAAATTACATTTAAATTAAAATTATTAAAAGTACAATGCTTACAATATCAGTCACACATATAAAAATTAATTAATACACAATTCTATTTCTTTTTAAATGAGTTTTGTTTAAAATCTCGATCAGGTCATTTGCACAAGCTGCTTTTTTACTCATGAAACTTTTGTATATGCTTGAAACCTGAATTGCTTCGTGGTAGGAGCTATGTCCGGCTATACACGGTGTGAAAGATGATCAACAAGCCCTCACAGCTTCTAGCAAGTCGTTACAGAAGGCTGCGGTCTGTCGTTGTCCTGATGGAACACAATATCATGAAGCGACCCATGCTTGCATTGCATATTATTCGCTTATTATTCGCTTATGTCTAATCGCCAGCATCAACAGTCTAGGCAATACACCAACCTTGACCAACCGCCGCTGAAGATAACCAGTCTCGGCGGTCTTGACGGCAGTGTCGACGAGCCCCTCGCGTCCGCCCATCGTGTGGAAGAAGAACTCTGTGGGCGTGAGGCCCGAGTAGAAGCTGTTCTCCACGAAGCCGCGCGCCGCCGGGATCTTGGCTGCGAAATGAAGTTATATTACGTTATAAATAGGTTTTGAATGAAAGAAAGAAAGAAAGAAAGGAAGGAAGGAAGGAGGGAAGGTAGGAAGGAAGGAAGGAAGGAAGGAAGGAAGAAAGAAAGAAAGAAAGAAAGAAAGAAAGAAAGAAAGAAAGAAAGAAAGAAAGGAAGGAAGGAAGGAGGGAAGGAAGGAAGGAAGGAAGGAAGGAAGGAAGAAAGAAAGAAAGAAAGAAAAAGCTCTCAGAATTTGAGTAGAAGACAATAAGCCCAGGGAGGCCCCGCCCATAAGTGCTCTGACGGGGCTTTTCCTTGTTCTTCGTTAAGTCCTTTCTTAGTCCACTGTTGGACACGGGCCTCTCCTATTCACCGCCATTCCGCCCTGTCAACAATTAACGCTATGACAGCACCGAACCTCTTTACAAATTATTCCGCAACATGCTGTGGTGTGCAAAAACTCACTGACGGTTGAAACATTATTTATTATGTAGCTTTTATAATGCGTTTATTGATAAAATTACACTACTTTACAATCACGGGCTTATAATTATGTAGGTACAACAAAGGAATTAGGAAACACTTAAGTTTAAAAAGAAAAGCATCTACCCGAGCGGGCGAACGCGGTCGGCTTTTTGAAAAAAAAACGTCCAACAAATTTTGAGGGGTTCACACGGCGTCGGCGGGACGCGCTCCCATCGGCCGAGCCGTGTTCATAGTCACGCGCATAGAGCCGCGCGGCCACAGATTACACACAATTTTACCATCTACGCTACATCAGTAATGTTATGTATAGTCACAGTGTCTCTCAAAGTGCGGCAGAGATCGGTCCTCGAAGCCGTTGGGCACGCGCTTGCCGTTCAGCGCCTGCTGGCCCACGCACGCGATCATCTGCGATATGTTGATGTTCGAACCTGTGCAATCAAACTCAAACTCAAACACAAACACAAACACAAAGGCTTTTGTTCATTATTAGGTACAATTTGTGCACACTTAATGAACGTCATACAGATAAATTATACATTCTACATTCGTCCGTTTTGATCGCCTCTAAGGCAAAACGGGAGTGGGAGAAAAAAGCGGGCGGAAAAAAATTCCCAGCACTCTTTTAAAAGTAAATAAAACTGTACACAATGTACACAATCACGACATTTAGAACAAAGATAATTCAAATGTTATTCATTGTGAGAGGAGACCCGACCCTGTAGTGGGTCATTAATGGGTTACTGACAATTCAAATGTGGCCTTCTAGCCTTGTAACAAGCACATTTCAGGGTGTGGGTTGTAAAAGAAACCAAATAGAGGGATTTAAGTTTTTTTTTTTTTTAATATTTAGACCCTCGAAATTATTGATCTGCTTGTTACACATATAATTATGTACTCCATTTTTATTCTCTCGTCATATTTAGTAAACAATCTAGCATTATTTTAATTTGCGATTAAAAAATAATGCAGACACAAAATTATAAAAATTTAAAAACAAATCGTCATTTAATACAGAAACAGATTTCTAGAAACTATAAGTTATATTTTATACTTTTTTCGATAAAAGTAGTGTCAAGATTGTTTACCAAATAAGACAAGAGAATAAAAATGAACTGTAGTAGGCACTATATAGGTAGTTCTGCCTTATCTCAATTGCTTCTGTATGATAGCATCTCGCACCTATGCCTTATGTAATACGCTCACCCTTAGAACCACTTTGCGCCATTATAAGTGGAGCGTTAGTCGGATGTAGCTCGCGGAAGCAAGCTTTAGCCGCCAATTCTCTGAAATCAAACAATGAATTTGATGTCAAAATCCATATTTTTGTAGGTTACGCTTTCCCATGCAAATAATAGAGGCACACTTGATTAAATTTAACTTAATGTCAGATTAAAGTTTGAAAGAGATGAGATGTGAGCTCGCTGGAGATACGAAATGAGGAGATTAACTTAGTCTTCCAAAGTGGCAACACAAAGATCTTCAACTATTTTTATTTCTGTTAGTTCTTTCTGCTCTATTAAAAATATATATTTTTTATAAGTAAAGCAAGCAAACAAACTGACGGGAACTGATGGTAAGTGGTAAATAAAATAGGATAAAAATTAAATGACATTTCAAAATCAGCCATTTAGTCCATTTTGCTCTTATTTGTTGAATATTCATTATTCATAGGGTTCTTCATGAATTTCTCAGAAAAGAATTGCAGCAGCTATGAGCTGACGATGATGATGATAATGATGATGAATGTGGTTGAGGTAATGATGGTGATGATGATGATGGTGATGATGGTGGTTGTGGTGATGATGGTGATTATGATGGTGATGGTGTAGTGTAGTGACCTGATGCTGCTGAGCTCGCTGAGCATGACGGCCTCGAGCGTCTCCTCCATGGTGCAGCCGGGCTGCGACTGCAGCGTGCCCTTCTCCATCTCCAGGATGTAGCCGTCGCACTTTGAGTACCTGGGTGGTGACTTCAATTATATAAAATGACATTAATATTTTAAATGTTTTAATACTTAAACGACCCTAAGACCGGGCGGTCATTGTGACTTTTCGTCGCGGTAATTTTCTGTTATCTAGTCTTGTGCCACCGAACAGTGACCACTGTGTTAAAATTCCGGTGCAAAATAGTTGCAAAATTGTGATAGTTGCGGCAACCCGGCGACATAAAGAGACTAGGCAAATCTTTTGCCACTCGGTCACTCGGCCCCGTGTGACATGCACTGAAACTCTTTGATATCCATTTGAAGAATGAGCACATATTGATGCCCCGTGTCTGTTCAAGAGAGCGCATGGTGGCCACAATGAACACCTTATCAAAGCCGAATTACAGTTTATTATGTAACTTACGGTCCGCCCCGGCTTCGCTCGTGACATAGCCTGTAGCACTCAGGGACATCTTAGCTATCCATTGGTGAAAGAATTTTTGAAATCGATCCAGTAGTTCCTGAGATTAGCGCGTTCAAACAAACAAACAATTTTTGTTAATATTAGTATTGATGAGATGAGATTTCATTCTTCAAGAATCAATGATGTTGGCGACTCACCCAGACTCCAGCAGCTTGTTCTTGGCCTCGATCAGCCTCCTGCCGGGCGTCACGTCGATGATGCCGAAGCTGAACCCCCGGTTCATCATGTAGTAGGACGCCATGCGAGCCAATCTGTACGCAACGGTTAATATTGGTAACATGTAACTTCCTCGAGAAGTCAGAAAGGGAATTTCATCCGTTAGTGACATAAATATTGAGTTTGATTCAGCAAAATTACAGTCAACAGCAAAGCTTTTTGCCCTTTTTTTCCGCTGAGCAAACCAGTTGTAATAACTGTGTAAGAAACAGGTGTCTATTAGTAGAGGTCTGAGTTCAAATCCCAGGGTCATACACCAACAACTTTACTGTTACTATTAAAACAGGATCTGTTATTAAAACATCAACTTATGATGATCAAATATTCTTTATTCAAAATATGTTACTTATTTTATGAGCTATTTACCATTGTATTACTGGCCTTTTGACAGCTGGAATTATGAAGGAACATAAAAATGCCTGCATTATTCCCAAGAACTCGAAAGACATGTGAAGCTCACTCACAATAACACAGTGGATGACTAAGATATGTATACTCTTATTTACTCACAATAACGGGTCACTAGTACAGGCACGCTGTGAGGACATAGGGACCGTGCAGAAACTACAAAACGCCACCAAGCGGATTAAAAACGAAAGTGCCACAACTAAAGTGCAATATTGTCCCTTTGTTTTTCATATGTTTTCATAATGTCGCTTAACGAGGAATAACTCAATATTTCACTATAAATTACAGATTAAATTACGAAAAAATGTATAAAATGCGATTTTAGTGATATCAAGAATAGTGTGTGTCGTGCGAACGTTGATACTTTTCAAATTCTAAAAGTATTTGGTCCAGGTGTTTTTCAATAAAATTTGTTGGTATATTTAAAGGTGTAGAGGATTTTCCGATAACATTTTTTAAATAAAGTGAGCAACGCATAAAGCAGTGATAATAAAAATGTTTAAATAGAACAAATTCCTCCTTTTCATTGAAAATAAAAATAACTTGAATTTTAAATAAATCTCAAAACAAATTATATACCTATTAGTTTCATTTAAAAAACCTTGATAGTTCTTTTTAACTGTTTGAATTCATGTCACGTGTATTTTTAAATGCATTTATCCAACCTTTCGTATAGTTTTTAGCCAGGGCATGCTGGTACTATCAGTGGAAAATTACGAGAATTTACAAGAATACACTTTTAATGAGCCTTTTAATATACAAAATTATTTGTGTTAGTCTTTTCAAAAAGTTAACATACGGTAGTAATCCTAGCCATAAAGCAATATGTAGTACCGATAAATGACACTAGATGGCATAGGTGTCGCCGCGCACGGTCCCTATCGATAGGTACCTCCACATCCCCCGGACGGCGAACTCCTCGCCCCAGTCGCGCAGCAGCACGTAGAAGATGCTGGTCTTGGTGCCGGAGCCCAGCGTGCTCTTGTCCATCGAGCCGCACAGCAGCTCCGAGTTCCTTATTATCACGTCTGGGGGTCAAACCACAAACTCGTCCACTTGTAACGATGAAAAACCATGAAATGACACTAACCATGATAAGAAGGCACGATGAACAACCATAATGGCGCAATTTCACTAGTCGATAGGGTCCGTATGCGGCGTGCGGGAGATTTCTGGAACGCATGCCACAGGGCCCGCATTCGGGGAACCGTTTTCATTCGTCGATGCGGTCCGCATGCGGAGTGCGAGAGATTTCGGGAACGTGTGCCACAGGGCCTGTCCTTCTAATCCAACAAGCACACGTATGAAATATTTGACTCGAGACCCGCAAGCAAGCTGTTGATCGACTGATGAATTTCATTGGTCGATAGCACGGTCGGTATAATGCATGCAGGGAATCTCCGCAGGCGTTGTACCGAACGCGTATCGACTTGCAACTTTCATTGGTCGGTATCTCGCATGCGGAAAGTTATCGACTAATGAAAATGCGCCATAAAATTAATAAAAAAATGTCAAACTACTGCGAGCACTTGCATCCTGTACTATTAAACGAGCTATATCGCTGCGTCTTGGTGGACTTCACATGCCTTTGAGAACATTTATTTGTGAACTCTCAGGCGTGCAGGTTCCCTCACGATGTTTTCCTTCACCGTAACAGCAGGTGATATTTAATTTTATAAAGCGCACATAACTTTTCAACAAAGTCATTGGTGCGTGCCACTGGGATTCGAAACCGGACTCCTCGATTCGAGTTCGAATTCTAAGCCACTTTGCTATCACCGCACGTGGTCAGAGTAACTGGAGACAATCATCCTGACCCTATTTCTATCCTGTTTCTATATTTAATAAAAAATACTCTATTCGGAATTTCGGATACTTACAGGAATCTTGAACGCACATGTCCTGGTTGCGAGTGTAGTTCTTCCCTTTGGTCTCGAGGTTCGCTAAAACCTCGCAGCGCTTGTTAGGTTTCATTATCAAACTGGAAATAAATAGCAAACTTATTCATCACATAAATAAAAACAATAACAAAAAAGCCTGCAGAAGTAACTCAACCCTTAAAAGGGGATTTTAGGTGAACTAAAGCCGTGAGCGGTGATAGCCCAGTGGCTTAGAATTCGACCTCGAATCGAGGGGTCCGGGTTCGAATCCCAGTGGCACGCACCAATGACTTTGTAAAAAAGTTATGTGCGCTTTACAAAATTAAATATCACCTGCTGTTACGGTGAAGGAAAACATCGTGAGGAAACCTGCATGCCTGAGAGTTCACAAAAAAAATGTTCTCACAGGCATGTTCGTCCACCAACGGGCAGTAGTGGTGCGTGGTGGACGGCGGCCTACATCCCTCTCATTGTGAGAGGAGACGCGACCCGCCAGTGGGTCATTAATGGGTTAAAACAACAACAAACAACAAAGCCGTTTACAAACCATCGAGACACATTTAGTGTGCCTATGCTTCTTTTAAAGCATATGGAGTCAGAATAGATGTATGAACTTCAATTCTCTCTCATTAATCATAAGAGGTCCTATGGACTTCGCTGTACCCCAGTCACTGTCGAGTCCTCGAAAAAAGGAGGTATAGTTGGCTCCAACAAATAGTGAGCTGACTCGTACGAGGTCTAGTGGGGCATAACCAAATTGAATCAGAGGCATGCATCATGAATGATAAAAAATTGATACTTCCCTCTTTTTTTTGCGGGGAAAAACCAGCTGAATTTATCTTGGTCACTTCCCACTTTTACTGCAGTTCGATTGTTTGTTTGACTGGCCTGTTGGTCTAGTGGTTAGCGACCCTAACTACTACGCCGGAGGTCGTGGGTTCGATTCCCACCCAGGACAAATATTTGTGTGGTGAGCACAAGTGTTTGTTCTGTGTCTGGGTGTAAATTATCTATGTATAAGTATGTATTTAAAAATATATATGTATGTTTATCAGCTATCTGGTTATCATAACACAAGCTCACAGCTTACTTTGGGATCAGAAAGCCGTGTGTGAGTTGTCCCACAACATTATTATTATTATTATTTGTTTGTTCTTTATGATATACAAATGACCTGAATATCTGCTTCCCGGTCCACAACACCCTCGGTTTCAGTACGGCCGGCGGGGGCATGTCGATCCTCATGTTGCCGTCCGGTCCAGCCAACAGGCAGCTGGCCAGCTGTTGCGCTTCGCTTTTCGTGAGGAAGGTGTCCCGCTGCGTGATGAGGTAGCCGCCGGTGATGAAGTCCTGCGTGGCTGCGATCAGGAGCTCACCGTTGCGCGGGGTCACCAAGTTGGACTTGTTCTGTGGGAGAAGCGTGCAGGTTAAGAGATGCAAGCTATGCTTTTTTGCGATGATAAAATGCGTATTATTAAAAAAAACATAAAGCGGTGATAGCCCAGCGTAAAGCGGTGATAGCCCAGTGGCTTAGAATTCGACCTCGAATCGAGGGGTCCGGGTTCGAATCCCAGTGGCACGCACCAATGACTTTGTAAAAAAGTTATGTGCGCTTTATAAAATTAAATATCACCTGCTGTTACGGTGAAGTAAAACATCGTGAGGAAACCTGCATGCCTGAGGGTTCAAAAAAAAAAATGTTCTCAAAGTCATGTGAAGTCCACCAACCCGCAGTAATGGTGCGTGGTGGACAAAGGCCTACATCCCTCTCATTGTGAGAGGAGACCCGACCCTGTAGTGGGTCATTAATGGGTTACTGACAAAAAAAACATCAGTTGCGCAACCCGCAAAGAATAAAAACTTCTTGTCCGTCCCTTTTATTATTAAAATATTGCTAAAACAATTTTGGTGGAAGTTAAAAGAATTATTTTTGAAAACAGATTGAAACAGCGGTTCCAAACTGCTTCGATAACGCTTTACACTGATAGGCGCACACTAGGATTCTATAGAAGCTCATAAACAGTGAAAGAACCCATAGATTCCTAACCTCGATAAGTTATGGTTCCCCAATAAGTAGTGAAATAAAAGCATAATGTACTCAGTCCACATAGTGTTCAGGCCATATTCCCAACCTTGATAGGTTATGGGTCCCCATAAATAGTGGAATGAAAGCATAATGTTAAGCCACCCTTCGCACAAGGATTCAAAGGGCCCAAAACCGGGTGGTGTAGTGTTAATCAGGGGAGGCCCATGTCCAGCAGTGCACTATGAAGGGTTAAAGAGATAGATAGGACTCACTCCCATAAGTATGAGCGCTTCAGCGCGCGCCTCTTCCGTCTGTGGCAGGTGCATGTTCATCTCGTCGCCGTCGAAATCCGCATTGTATGGTGTGCACACACATTCATTGAACCTATAAACGATATACAATATTATAAGGTCTTTAAAAGGTTATAAGTAGCTATAGCAATTTGTCTAGTCTAATGAGTGGCAACGGCGGTGATGGCCCAGTGGCTTAGAATTCGACCTCGAATCGAGGGGTCCGGGTTCGAATCCCAGTGGCACGCACCAATGACTTTGTAATAAAAGTTATGTGCGATTTATGAAATTAAATATCACCTGCTGTTACGGCGAAGGAAAACATCGCGAGGAAACCTGAGAGTTCACAAAAAAAAATGCTCTCAAAGGCATGTTCGTCCACCAACCTGCAGTAGGCCAGCGTGGTGGACTAAGGCCTACATCCCTCTCATTGTGAGAAGAGACCCGACCCTGTAGTGGGTCATTAATGGGTTACTGACAAATAAAGTTTAATGTTTGACTAGCAGTGCCCGCGACCTCGTCCGTGTGGCATTCTAAAAGTAGCCTAAGTTACTCGTTATTACGAGATATGAATGATGGTTTTAAATTAAGTACTGTTTTTGGTCTGGGTGGGTATTTTAAGGTATATTATCTACTTAAATAAGCGGTGATAGCCCAGTGGCTTAGAATTCGATCTCGAATCGAGGGATCCGGGTTCGAATCCCAGTGGCACGCACCAATGACTTTGTAAAAAAGTTATGTGCGCTTTATAAAATTAAATATCACCTGCTGTTACGGTGAAGGAAAACATCGTGAGGAAACCTGCATGCCTGAGAGTTCCACAAAAAAAAAAGTTCTCAAAGGTATGTGAAGTCCACCAACCCGCACTAGGCCAGCGTGGTGGACTAAGGCCTACATCCCTCTCATTACGAGAAGGAGACCCGACCCTGTAGTGGGTCATTAATGGGTTACTGGCAATGAGTGGCTACTTAAAATTTATCATTTAAATTTCTGCTCCGTCCGTACGGGTAACTTAACTACAGCACTGCTCCGGTCCGTCAAATTGGCAAATGGCTGCCCATGCCTCGACTTGTGAAGTTGCGATAAGTGCTTTATATACGTTAACCTGCCATCCTTGCAGTGACTAAGCGATACGAAGGAACGCATGATGAATTTCTCCACATAAAACTGACTACTGTGTAACAATAAAGGGTGTACCTAAATGTGCGCTGCGGCTGTACGCGAGCCCGGTGACACATGATGGACAGCTTGTGGAGCGAGGGCTGGCGGTTGAACAGCACCACGTCGCCGTCCACCAGGTGGCGCTCCACTATGTCGCCGCACTGCCGACAGAACGCAACACTTATACCAGGTGTACTTGGACATCGACTATATAAACATTTTGATCGTTATTTGATATATCAGACTATCTTGTAAGTAAAGACTGATCGTATATTTCACTCTTAATGCTCTTAGACAGCTTCTAATACCTTTTTTTTCCACTTTTAATACATATTCTGATAGTTTTATGCCTATTCATTTGTGTAATGACGAAAGTTGCAAACAGCTAGAAAAAATATAGCTCGAAAGGAGTTCAGTAAGAACTACCCAAATCAAAGTGTGTAATCTTCATGCATAAAGTAATTAGTACATATTTTGTTTTCAATAAGATTTTCTTATTCTTTTTTAATAGCCGATTATTCTTAGTCTCCTCCTGCCTGTGATCATGACGTGTTACGTAGTAATAAATTGTTGATGTTAATGTGTAGTAATTTTTTTTTATCAGTGTTATTATTATTTTTTTAATAATGGCGTTCACATCTCTTGTGGGCGAGACGTATTTGGCCAACAACGACGTTGTTATACGAAAGTAGTACGCAGGAAAATTCGATTCTTCGATTGACAGCTGTCAAATACCATAAAAATATCCAATTGTATTCTCTGTACCTTGAGCTCCTGCGCGATCTTCTCCCTGTTCCCGTACTTGAGGTACTTCTTGTGCGGCAGGCTGGCGTGCTGCACGTAGTTGGCGCCGGGGTGCACGTCGGGCCCGTTGCACACCAGCTGGCGCAGCCACGCCACGTTCGCGGGGAACACGCGCTCGGGGTACGTCAGGATCTTCGCCACGTGCACCGGCACGCCCACCTGGAGGCGACACGAGACTCGCCAATTATAAGTCATGTCATGTCAGTACCCATTAATGACCCACTACAGGGTCGGGTCTCCTCTCACAATGAGAGGGATGTAGGCCACCGTCCACCACGCACCACTACTGCCCGTTGGTGGACTTCGCATGCCTTTGAGAACATTTTTTTTTGTGAACTCTCAGGCATGCAGGTTTCCTCACGATGTTTTCCTTCACCGTAACAGCAGATGTGTGGTGGGTCATTGATGGGTTACTGACAATGTACGAGTACGTATCGCGAAAGGACGTAATGCAAAGGCAATGCGCAAAATTTTGCGAGACATTTTAGTAAGTAAACCTTCTAAAACACGTGGATAGGTGTAGTTATCGGGCAAACAAATTAGAGATGTTTTATTATGACGATTGACTATCATTGTCTTCAGAAGTTCATCTACTTACAGACACAGCACATAATTTAGTTTGCAGCTCTTTATTAATATTCATGTCTGTTTGGTAAACACCAACTTAACGCACACTAACAAACTCTCGTAAAGCTTTAGATTATGTTTATACGGCAACTTTTAACGACAGCCTTTCACACTTGTAAGGTAAAAGCAGTGGGAAAGTCTCTGCATCGAAGCGACACTCGATCATCCATCCCCCAATAATAAAATTATATCTCACTCTACCAATTCAAAGAAACAAAATGTTAACAACTCATCACTGGGGCCGTCTGTGACCCATTGGAGGCGCTGGGCAATACTGGGCGTATTAGGATAATGTCGTCACTATGATGGTTCGGTTTCTTCAAATTATATAGGTTTTTTTGGTATTGAATATTGGTTATCGTTTGGTGATCTGACAGGAACTAGACACTTTGTATTTGATCTGAGGGAGGGCCCTGGGCACTTGCCCACTGGGAAAGAGGGGTTTGCTCATTACCTCCTGTATCTGCAAGTTGGGGTCCGGCGATATGACAGTTCTGCTGGAGAAGTCCACTCGCTTGCCCGACAGGTTGCCGCGGAAGCGACCCTGCTTGCCCTTCAACCGCTGCACCAGACCTCGGCCGGGTTTCTTGGGCTACAAGTAGAAAAAAATTTAGATTTTTTTTTAATAACGCTTCACACTCATAGCCCCACACTAGGATTCCCTGTGTCGTGGGCGCCATGGACACACACAAGACAAGAACACAACACACCCCGACAAGAAACAGAAATTCAAATTTATCATTCAAATATCTGCTCTGCTGGGAATCGAACCCAGGACCTTCCGCACAGCCCACCGGTGTCAACCACTGCGCCACTTGGGTCGTATATAAAATATAGAAAAGAATTAATTATTTGTTGTAATGTTTTGCTTAGTTATCTTTTCATGCTTCCATCGTTCATTAAATAAATACAGCTAGGTATGTGGTGTGGGATTGAATATATGTTTGCACGAAAACTCATCAGTGGACAACCATATGTGGGTGAGAGCATATGAATATGGGAATGCTGCACTACTTTAGCCTCACCAGATAACTTGGTACAACAGATAACAGAACCAGAAAAAGCAGAGGCAGATCCCCAAAACAATTTTACACATAATAAAAAGTGTGCCAAATATTGAGTGTGTAATTTTAAATAAAATTAAAAATAACCCTCAAACATGAGCAGACAACGAAGTGGTGAGTGCATGCATCCAGCCACTGTGGGTCAGTGGGTCAGTGGGTCGGTGGGTGGGATTCCTTGTGACGTCACTCTCACCTGCATGGAGGAGGGGATGCCGGACAGCTCGCTGTTGATGTAGAGGGCGGCGTGCAGCTGCAAATAGTCCCAGTCCTCTTGCACTTGTTCGCTGCGGCCGCCGCGCGCGATGTGCCGCTCGATCACGTCGTTGATCAGCAGTATCTCCGACTGCTTCATTGTCAGGTCGTCCTCGTTGCTGGAACACGATCAATACACACTTACATACACTACACTACACTACACTACACTACACTACACATAAATACACTTACATAGTTACTTGCTAACCTAGTTACACTAACATAGGCTAAAACTAGAATTTCTGTAGTATTAGTAGTAGTAGTTGTATCCACTCCAGCACACTATACAGTACATAGTAACGATACCATCATGCACTAAAGATATACATGCCAGTAACCCATTAATGACCCACTACAGGGTCGGGTCTCCTTCGCGTAATGAGAGGGATGTAGGCCTTAGTCCATTACGCTGGCCTACTACGGGTTGGTGGACTTCACATACCTTTGAGAACATTTTTTTTTGTGAACTCTCAGGCATGCAGGTTTCCTCACGACGTAACAGCAGATGATATTTAATTTTATAAAGCGCACATAACTTTTTCACAAAGTCATTGGTGCGTGCCACTGGGATTCGAACCCGGACCACTCGATTCGAGGTCGAATTCTAAGCCACTGGGCTATCACCGCTTATATAAGTAGATATACATAATATACCTGAAAATGGGGTCCACTTTAGGACAAGAACATGAACACAGCTGAATCATAAACATAATTATACTTAAAGTTCCAGACATGTTCACAGTGCACTAGTTTTAAGAACAGTATAGGATAATGACAGCAAAAAAAACTCTGACTAATGTATCTCTCTATCCACCTGGAACAGGTGCTTCACAGCAAAATTACAAACTCACTGAATCTCTCAAGCAACAACAGTTATTATAATTTACAACTTCACAATAGACAACAACTCGTCCCGATGCAACAGATAATAAAGGGCAAAGGAATAAAATTTGACTTGTAGTGCAACACTAGTAACTCACGTGCCATCCTTGATATCAGACGCAACACTGGGGCGAATGCAGAGCGGTGGAACTGGCAACCTCGTGAGAATGAGATCGTCAGGCCTTGTCATTTTGACATTCATACCAAGTAGCGGAATATCCTCATCTGGGATTCTTCTGAACAGATTTAAAACCTGCAAAAAAAACATTTTAAGACTAATTAGAATACTGTGAGTTCAATGGAAAACAGTTTTTTACAAAACTTCTGGGGATTTTGTTATTTCTATAGAAACAATTGTCACTTTCTGAGTTATTACTAATATACCTATGGTTATTTATCAAATAAAAAGACGTTCTTGAGCATTTGACTAGTTATTCATTTTATAATACAGGGCAAGACTATCCAGCAAATTTTACAACATCAAAGGAATTATGCCTGCTCTTAAACAAACTTGACAGGTAATTTTTTTTATAAGAAGAGCAGGCAAACAGGCAGACTGGCCAGCTGATGGTAAGTGGTCACTGTCGCCTACTTCTACTATTACTACTGTGCAGGCGATGCCCACCTCCTATCCGACCGATCATCTGTGCATCGCCGACTTTAAAGGGAAATGCTTCTTAATTATTTTCATGACATCTTACCTCAAAAGGACTCAGCTCAATGACGAGCCCACTGTTGATCATAGACGCCAACTCCTTATTCGCCTCCTTCGCATCCGAGAACTCCTTCAACACCCTCTGCACGGTGGCATCTGTCGGCTTCTTATTCCTGTACTTATCGTGTATGATCTTCAGGATGCCGACCGGACTTTTCTTGACGATGCCGTTCAGGCTCTCGCAGTGCGGACACTTGGTGCAGGTCTTCGCCTTCTTGTGGACGAGGACTCGAAGTGTCTTCTTGTGTAAGTAGGACAGCTCCGGGTTCATGAATTTGCGGCGATATGATTTCTTGAGCGGCTCTGGCAACATTACTTTCGCACATTCCTTAAAAACAATTAACAACTAAGTGAAGTTCAAGTTCAAGTGTGAGAAGTAATAAGAAGTGGTGTCAAAGCAAATTTTCTTTTAAGATGACAGCGACTTTGACATAATGTGCTTATGAAAATAGAGAAAAACACTTAATTGCTCACTAGCAATGTGCTTCAGTCACTTTTAATAACAGAGAGATAGGTCTCTGCAACTCATAAGTCACCCACTGCAGGATCTAATCTCCTCTCACAGTGACGGTCTGAGTGGCGCAGTGATTAAGACACTGGTGCGCTGCACGGAAGCTTCTGAGCTCGATTCCCAGCAGAGCAGAGATTTTAATGACAAATTTGAATTTCTGTTTCTTGTTGGGGTGTGTTGTGTTCTCGTCTTGTGTGTGTCCATGGCGCCCACGACACAGAGAATCCTAGTGTGGGGCTATGAGTGTGAAGCGTTATTTATTTATTTATTTACAGTACGAAGGATGCAAGAAACATTATGGACATGCAGTTCTCATAATGTTTTCCTTGACTTACAGGTGCTGATATTCAATTTCATAAAGCCAAAAATAAGAATGGACTTACTTTACATATAGTCTGCAGTATGATGATGATGGAGCGAAAGTAGCCGACATGGAACACGGGGAGCGCCAGGTCTATGTACCCGTAGTGGCCTACACAGTCCGACAGGCCCAGACCACATGTGTCACACTTGGCGTCCTTCTGGTTTGTGCCCTGGAACAATCAATGATAAATTGAAAGATGAAATACTTCTTTGATAAGATGATTCGAATAGGTAAAATATTAAAATAAACAAATAATTTGGACTGCTGAACAAAATAATAAACAAATAAATATAGCAATAATTGCCATGAAATATAAAATTAAGTTTTAGTTATATAAGACATAATTCTAAACTTATTATAAATTTTTGTAACATCTTTCTCATATAACAGTCAACAATAAACATATTCTTTTCTTTTCTTTTCTGATATGCTTTTACTTGGGCAACTTCAATTCTTTGGTTTATCAAAGAGTGTAGCAAAATAAGATAATTGAAGTGTGTAATGTAGGCAAATAAAAATAAAAAGCTGTACAAATCTCTGCTCTGCTGGGAATCAAACGCAGGACCTTCCACACAGCGCAGTGGTGTCTTAACCACTGCACCACTTGGTTTGTTGACATCCTATGCTCATAAAGAAGCGATGTTGTAAAGACGGGGAACTACACTAGTCTGAACACTTACCATCCGTCTATCCAGCACCCCATATTTAGCAGGGACTCTTTGTCCATCCTGGGCATACAGGCTCTTAGTGATGACCTGGATGTGTGCGGCTTTCTGGATTTCATTAGCATTGTCCACATTGAAGGTGACATGAGAACTGAGGAGAATAAAAAGGAAAAATGAATATGAATAATTCTAATTTCTATAACAATGAGAATGAAATTAGATATGTACTTTATTTTATTTGATAATAATCAAATTATTGTATTTTCACTACTGCAAAGCAAAAAGGGGCGTTAAATACCAAAGTTTAATTAAATAATCCATCCCCCTGTAACCTCAAAAATTGCTTAGATTGGTAAGCTAATAAACCTATAAGGGCCTTTATCCTTCAGAGAAGCGTTAAGCAATCATTATAACACCGATATTCATTGATTCTATTCTATTTGGTGAAATGGTTCAGGTGACTATAGTATCAGCATTGAAATGGCAGCCTACAAGTTGGTACAACCATCAATTCGCATTAGAGCAATGAAGTGTTAATCACACTTCATCCTATAGAGGGGCGAGACATGAAGAAGCACCGTTTCCAGGTGGAAGTATTGAAAAAATTATTGCAGCTCTCTACATAATATCATTATTATGTTTTATAAAGAACTTTGATTCTTTGTACTATTTGTATTATGCGTTATTTTATGATACATGTACCGGTACAATATATATGTTTAAACGAAGAAATTTAATAAAAAACAATATCAGACCATATAAACATAACCTCACTTACATTTTTCTTCCGACATAAGTTTCCCGATATTGTTCTTTAGGCATCTTGAATAATCAATTACTAATTTTCTAACACACATTTAATTATGACCCTCATCTCTTTGTTTTATAATAAATTAAAATAAATCGCTGTTTTAAATAATTTAGATTATTTTCAGCAAAATCAAATCATAATCAATCAAAATTCAAATTATTAAATGAATGAATGAATGAAATCAATGAAATTGAACGAATGAACTTTGACGTTTCCGTATAAAATGTAGTTGACAATTGACATTGACATTTGAGTCGCGTGTCTGACCCATAGACAAAGTTTAAAAATGCCATGTGCCATCTTCGTATCGTAGCCATGGACGTCTGCTGAACAAAATAATAAATAAATAAATTTAATTTAGCAATAATTGCCATGAAATGTAAAATTAAGTTTTAGTTATGTAAGACATAATTATTATATGCCCGCATAGGGTGGACTGTTCTAAACTTATTATAAATTTTGTAACATCTTTTTCATGTAACAGTCAACAATAAACGTATTCTTTTCTTTTCCTAAAAATGAATGTATTGACCCAAAGGCGCTCGAAAAGAGTTCTGGTGCGTGTTCTATACGACTAAAAATACGCAGATAGGAACAGGACTTAAAAGTCTAATTAAAACACTGACTGATGCTGTGAGTGTAGTGATGCTATTTCTGACTCTGAGTACGAATATAGTTTTCTCTCTTTTGAGATTAATTTTGCTCATACAGCCATAGCATACAGCTCCACACTATGCCATTATTTAAACTTTTTATACTTGCCTATGCCAAAACCTCGGCCTTTGTGTCCGTGCGTACCTTAGAAGTTTTGCCAAAATGGAATTCAAATTTCAATATGTAGTTTATACATAAATGTAGAATGCAAAGTTAAGGACACCGACACTTATAATGCTAGAATATTATGGCTGAAATTAATAGACCTGTTCATTTCCACTAAAATTTTAAGTCCAGCATTCCGCAAATATTTCTACCATTTATCTCTGATTTAGTAGCTTTTTGATAGCAACACTAACCTAGTTCATATGTTTCTGGCGTAAAAAGAAGCGCCCCAGCGCGCCGTTTTTTGGCTTGTCAACCGAAACCACGCAACAATTTTCACTTTATTAATCTTGATAAATATTACTATTTTCCTAATGTTCTACTCAAAAGATTGTGAACTTCCATGCGCGGAACAACGTTAAGTGATTTACAAACGCAGTGTTGTCGTAAATAGTGTTATAATTCGATTTCCCACCGACTAGACCCGCGAAGACTCAACATGCCTCTGTTGAAAAGAAAAGCATTTGAGAAATCCACGGCGTCGGAGTACTTGCGGGACGACGACGAGGTCTTCCACTGCGAGGTCACCGATGAGATATTCAAGGATTACGAGTAAGTTTATTGCGGTACAATGTTTTCGCGCAAATTTTGTGTTAATGGTTAATAAAGTGTTTTTATCCGTTACGTCGGACGTCGACATCGCTGGCGCGCGGTAGCCCGTGCAAAAACGCGAGCGTGACACAACGTTTCACAATATTATCGCGCCGCGTCCAATCCGCACGATGTTTATTCATGTTTTTGGTGTTATTTTCTTATCAGGGAATACTGCGAAAGGATCATTCTGGTCAATTCAATGGTATGGACATGTGAGATGACGGGGAAAAACAATTTGACGTATGCTGAGGCGTTGGAGAGCGAGAAAAACGCACGGAAGTCCTTGAAGGACTTTCCAATGGAGCTCAGAATACCAATTCTGTACCTGGCGGCGAGGACCAAGCGGTGTTCGTTCATGGACATGGCTGAGGATGTGTTCAACTTCGTCAGGGAGAGGTACTTCGTCGGGGAGACAGTGGAGGCATGCCTGGAGGGGGACATCTGGCGTGAAGCCCACATCCTCTCAGTCACTGCTCAAAAGCAGCATCCAGATAGGTAAGACGTCAATATTTAGTTTTGCTTTACATTTTTAACTATATGCTCTTAAATCCAAGCTAAAAGTAGTAATTCCATAACTTATAGTTGACACCCTTTATAGAATGGTACTGAATTCCATGAGAAACATTGATGTTTTTAGATAAACAATGTAATATTCAATGTAATACAAAATTCTTATACCCTTTCATTTAAAATATATAAACAAAGATTTAATATTTCATTTACATATACAATTACATATACAATTGTAATTATATTTTCCTCTTTCCTGTTACATTAATACTTAAATATATTGAATGTGCTTAAAAGTAAAATTACCTTTATTTAAGAAAATCATTCAAATTAGACTTCAATTCAATTAACCTAATTGGGTTCCTATTAACTATTAACAGAAAAAAATATTGTTCCTAAATAGTCAAATCTAATCTCTTTAAAACAACCTTGGATTTATAGAGCAATACATTAGAATGTAACATACATACATGAGTAGGTAGCATTTGTTATCTCACTTTGTTTAAGTTTTAAATTATTGTTTAAGTGCATGAATCACATTGAATGTCAGTGCAAAATTCGTGTTCCAGTAAATAAATAATAAGTTAATAACACTTCCCAAACATAGCTCCACACTAGGACTCCCTGTGTCATGAATGTCATACACATACACCCAGACCAGAAACAAAAATTTCATCTATCAAATCTCTGCTCCACTGGAAATCAATCCCAGGATCCTTCCCACCAGCCTCAGCATCTTAACCACAGTTCACTAGCACTAGAAAGCCAGACTGTAGGTCATACATTTATTTAAAAACACTCACTAAGATATGATTGTGCAAAATGTTAACTTTAAGAGGCAGGAAGTGAATCTGAAAGTTTAAGTTTGTATGAAGGTTAAAGTTACAAACTTGAAATTGAGTATTGGTTTTTTAAAGTAAGTACATTGCTGTAATTAAAAATTTAATAAACAATAATTAAATAATAAGTCCTCCAGTTGGTTGTATTTCCATATTTATAGGAGGAACAAGATTGATTGGTTATAAGTACATTCAAAATTAATGGCTGTGGCCACACCCACCACATTAATTAGTTTATTAAATAAAAAATTATCACCACCTCTGACTTATAGATGTATTAAAATGCAAAAAATATCATAAAGATTAACTTGTTGTACTGAGGAATTTTGAATCTAATTTGATGAAAACATCTATCTTGTTGAAGTGTTAGCTCCTGGTAATTTAAATTATAGGCAATCCTCATCATTTGTGTGGCACAGCTGTTAAAATATTTTCACTGGGCAAAGGGTCCTGAGTTTCATTCCAAGGGTGGGGGTGGATGGTGAACGTCTTAGTCCTCATGAGTAGCAAAGTTAACCACAGTTGTTAGTTTGTCCACTTAACATCAGGTGGTTTGCATGCTCGTTTGCTGATCAATTACTATGAAAAAACAACACATTGTCCACAGCAAAACCCTGCTGCCCCCATCCTCGTACTGCTACGAGGTGGAACAGTACGACGAGTCGGACCCGGCCGCCGCAGGGCAGGTCGGCACCGCGCCCCACGACCGCGTGCGCAGGCGCAAGGGCGTGTACACACGGGACAAGAGCCGACTGTTTCTCAAACAGTTCTTTGTGCCCGGCAATGGAGGCCTGATTACTATTAAGGTATGTATTATATTAAGGAATAGATACCTATGTTTTTTTGCTTAAATATGCTTAACAAGCTAAGTGACAGTGCAACTGGCTTGAAAATATTGATTGATTGTTGTTGCATAATGTTATCTAAGCTTATTTATTTAGATTTAATGCAATTAAATCGAATTGAAAGGAGTGGGTTGTTTGCTTAGTAGTTAGTTTGTCATTAAAAAGTAAATATCTATGACAATAAATATCCACCAATCCATATTAGGGTCCACCAACTCGCATTACCTAGTGAGGTGGACTAAGCCCTACACCCATCTCTTTAATCCTTCTTCAGTGGGCCATTGATGGCTTACAGATAGACAGAGCATTAGTTGATGAAGATGACAGTGAAATACTGTCTACCCATTTAGTCACATATTAACATTACTTCACAGGAAACAGCACTAGAAAAGTACAACATAAACAAAGTGAATTTTGACCAAATATTCACGGGCAAACCACCAGAGTTTCCCTCCTCCAAGAAGCTGATGAAGAACAGCATGTCCCCGCAAGCGTCAACCAGCTTCCTGAAGCCGGGTTCAGCTTCCAAGCTCAACAAATCGCTGAAGAAGATAAGTCCTGACAAGAAGGGCAGGCAGGAATCCATGGACAAATTCTTGAAGAAACCTGAGAAAAATGAATGTAAGTGAGACTAGAATTTGGTCCTGAGAGTGATAACAAGTACCCTATAATTAGGCACTTTGTAATCTAGATTACAAACTGTCTGGTTATATTGAAATCCTTTGAGCAGTTTTGTGTGAAAGGGTAGAAACATCTATCCGTCAACGCTCTCAAACTTTCGCATAGTAGGATTAGTGGACCTACATTTTATAGTTTATTTAAATATTACTAGGAAGTAAAAGTAGGAAAAAATAAAAATTCATAATCTAATTATGGCATTAAAAAGGTGCATCTTTTTCCCAGCTCCAAAGTCAAAAACACAATTGGAAAGCAAGAGAAAGGCAGAGAACGACCTGATGGAGAAGATGAGGCGGTCAGAGGAGCTGATGCGCCAGCGGCGGGAGGAGGAGAAGGCGCGCAAGAAGGAGAAGACGGCGAAACTGCAGGCGTACATGAAGGAGTGGCAGAAAGTCAAGGACGACCAGGAACTGGAAGATCATAAGGTAAGAGATTCCTTTGGAACGCTGCAACAGTGATAGGAGATAGAGAAGAGACCGAAGCTCTCAGAAAAGAGTCAACAGAAAAGTCATCAACAACTTCAAGTCAATAAACCGCTTAATTTAGGAGCTGACAATTATGACAAAAAGAGAAGACAGCATAACTATAGTCTTAAATCTCAAAGCAGTAGAAAGTCAAAGATGATCAGGAACTAGTAGATTGTAATGAGATCCCACATGAGACAAAGACTGCAAATGAAACACTTGAGTAATGAGAAGTGTGGTTCAAAGTAGATCTTGAATTAGAATAGACATCTTCTAAGATAAAAAAACTCCAGCAGCAACTAAATCTCGCCAAGCAAAACCAATAAATGTATGTCAACCTCACAGCAGGTTATGGGCGGTAGACGCCTCCCTGGAGAGAACAACAATTATTCTACCACCTATTGTTACTGCCATTGAATTTCTACATTCTTTTTCCACAGATGATCCCGAAAGGCACCCCAGTAGAAGTGGAAGGGATCCCAGCAAAGCATTTCGGCGATTTCCTCTCCGTCCTGGACTTTGTTCACACCTACTCCGAAGTCCTCAAGACGAAGGACGTATTCCACAATGAGCTGGACCTGGAGACCTTCAGGAAGTCGCTGACGATGAAGGAACACGCTGGACTGTTCAGCGACCTGGTGCAGATGTTCCTGACTGCTATCTTCTCGCTTCAAGAGGACGAAGCAGAGGAGTACAATGAGAGCGGGGGGATACAGGAATCCACAGGTTAGTTCATATTCATATTCATTATTCATACTTTATTGTGTCACATAATAGGGTATTACGGCCTATGTCAAAAAGCTTTTTATATGAATTCGTAAGTCATAAAAACCCATAAAAATTCGAAAAAAATTTTTTGCTAACAAATATGTAAAAAAAAGACTTTTCAATTTAAATTTCAAAAATTCCCGAAAACACGGTCTCGGCCGTCTCGGCGCTGCCGCCATGCTTGTGACGTCACTCGCAGTGTAAACAATACATCTCAGTAATGGAAAAAAGTTATATTCCATTGTTTATTTACACTGCTAATGACGTCACGCCAATAGCTATCATGGCGTATAGCGTTTTTGACATCTGAAAAACAGATTAACAAACCTGAATTTTAAAATTGAAATAATAAATGTATACTACATTTTTTAGAACAGAAATTACCATTTTTCACTTGCTTCTAACAAAATCTATCAATATTACATCATTTTGGAGTTTTCCTTGCATGGTGCGAAATACCCTATTATGTACACATAGTTTGATGACTTAAGAAAAATACCTATTTTGCTAACGACATTTTGTAAAGGTTTCTTAACTCTATTTGTGACTATGCTGTTATCTTGCAGTTGTAGTGTGTGAAATACCCATTAAGGCAATATTAGTTAGGTCTCTCTCTCTCTTTCATATGTATTAGGTAGGTATTTAGAAGATTGTGATAGTGTGATTCAGGATACTGGTAACGCCATCTGTTGATGAATGGTGACAGTTACCACAGTTGTATATGACAACAATAAGTTTTAACAATTTTCATGTTTTCAGGGGACCAAAACTTAGACATTGAAATGGGTACAACCAAAGCAATGGAACTGGCAACAAAAGCTGGCAAATGGTCCAAGACATACCTAGGCACTCCGCTCAGCAAGTTGCCACTAGATCCTACAACAGTCAGTGAAGTTTTAAGGTAACATTTTAATAAAAGGTAACATTACATTCATGCTACTTTGGACTTATTAGACTAATATTAAACTACTTTTACTAGCAATAACACACGGATTTTGATGTGAATGCATTCAGATCGTTTTCGGGGAAATAAAACACTGTTTGTTGCACAAAAACAAAATAATACAGCGTTGAATGACGTAACCAGCGCTGCATTACGGCCGCTTTACGACGGCAGGTAGGAACCCAAAGCTTTAGTAAGTGTTATGTTGGTGTGGCGCAGGTTGCACCTGCTGTCGTCGGGCGGCGCGGCGGGCGCGCGCTGTGCGGCGTGGCGCTGCCACCAGCGCGGCGGCTACAGCAGCGCCGACGACCCCGGCCTGCGCCTGCGCGTCGCGCGCCCGCAGCTGTGCGCGCGCCTCGCCACCACGCACGTCGCCGACATGCCCATAGGTGACGCACACGCGCACACACACACACACGCACGCACGCAACACGCACGCACGCACACACACACGCCACTGCACCACACGCGCTTACCGTCACACACGCACATGCACTCACACGTTACAGCAGTAGCCTCTAGCTCTCGCATCAGAGCGTGCTTTATAGTGGCACCGGCGACCTCGCTCCGTCACCGACTCACTGCAGGGTTAACTCTCCTTACATAACAAGAAGGAACTACCCTCGCTTATTTGTCTTACATACTACTACTACGTAGTATAATAACTTGCACGTCACCGACACGTCGCAAAATATCTTAGTAATCCCTCCTAGCACTCACTTTTTTATCATTCGCTTTTAGTTATTAAAATCACCGTTGAATTAATATTTTTTTTTGCAAACTCGCTTTATTCAATGTGTTAATATCTATCTGGAGTTTTTACTATAATGCAATTTGGTTTTCTTTTTCAGATGACAAGTTCCAAATACTACAGTGTCTAATGAATCAAATATTAAGTTATGCGACTGTCAGAGACATGATAGAGGAAAAACTGGACGAATACAGGAATCTCAAACAGTCTCTGAGATTACTACAGGTAAAGGATAAATCATTATGATTGAACACATTTATTTTGTCTTCATCAAACATGAAATTTCTTGAATGAATTTGAACATGAATTTTCAAAGTCTTGCAAGTAGTAAATATGACTTCAAACCACTGTTTCAATCAATGTTTGTTAGATAAACATCCAACAGTATCAACATAATGTTTAATCCTCTGAAATAATACATACATTACACACTAATTAAGTATGTAATAAAATAATTTTTAACTTATTTCTCATTAGGCTATCCTTTTAAGTGAGATCAGATTGGCCGCCCAATTTCCCATTTCAATGTTATCAGACAACTCGTAATTACAGATCAACGAGCGAAAACGCGAAGCTCAACTACACGCATCAAGGCAAGAGTTGAAGAAGGAGGCCGCAGCCAAGAAGGAGGAGCAGAAGCTCTCCGGGGAGAGGGCGCGGGCAGTCGACGAGCAGCTGCAGGCGGCGCTGGAGGCGCTCGCGCGGGACGCGGACAACAAGCGACAGGAGTTCGACAAGAGAGCCAAGGAGCTGCAGGCTCAGCTCTTCGACTATACTACTTATGTTGGTGAGCGCTGAAACAACACTGCTATAAGCGTTAGGAATCATAGTACACTTTGTAAAGTACAGCAGCAACAATAAAGGCAACGATTCAGTGGCAAACCCGCGCGGCGGCTCTTCGAAGACACCACTCTCCAATCTCAAATGTCAAATAAGAATCAGCCACTGACTCACACGGCAGTAGTAGAGATTCTCGACTACTACTTTAAGTGTTTTCAGGCTACTAAAAAGTCGGCAAATGCTTGCTACTTATGCTTGCCAGCTACTTCTTTTTAGAGACAAAACTGACCTGGTCTAGGGTGTATGTAAATAATGTGTAATAATGGGTGTAATAAATATAAGTGGCATAATTGCTTGGTTGTTTCAGAACACATTAAACAGCCAATCGAATTAATAGTGTATTCGATTTGATCATATTATCGATTCTTATAAAACGAAAATCATACATCCACCATAATTCACTCAGCCACTGTATCAAATTAACGGACATTTGTGCTGTAATGCTATGTTTACATGAAAATGCCCTTTACAGGTTCAGACCGCGGCTACCGTCGGTACTGGCTGTGCCGGCGCGTGGCGGGGCTGTTCGTGGAGGCGGGCGCGGAGCCGCGCGGCCCGTGTCGCGCCAAGCCCCTCCCCCCGCCGCCCGCCGCCAGCTCGGCCGACCTGCTCGCCTACGTCACCGAGATGTACCACCAGGAACGGCAGAAGGAGAGAGGTATGTGTCACCAGGAAATACCATAGAAAAGGAAGAAAATAGAATGAATATTATCTATACTAATATTATAAAGAGGAATCATTTGTATTTTTGTATGTTTGTAACGAATAAACTCAAAAACTACTGGGCCGATTTCAAAAATTCTTTCACCATTCTACGCTACATTCAGCTACGAAAGCTACATTCAGCCTGAGTAACATAGGCTATTAAATTAAAATAAAATAAAAAAAATTCATTGGCAGAGCGAAGCCTGCTAGGTCAACTAGTTATTAATATATTTGTTTTAGTTCACTGTAGCGGCTTTCATACCTCAAATTCATTCTATCACTATATCTCAAGGTTGCAATGAGAGTGATAGAATGAGCTAATATGCACTCAGTTTAGCAGAATCTAGAATACGCCTGCCCCTCTCACATGACGGTTCTATACAATAGATAGAGACATATTTCTATGTTTCATTCAGTTTTCACAAAAATCATTCTTTACATCCTTGTCACACTTGTACTGGTCGTTGTCGATGGCTCTGCTCTAGAAGTTGTAGATTTGAATATGCACCATCTTATACAATACATACATTAAAACCACCCGACTTTAATTGCACTCCTTAGCAGGCAGCGACAAAGAGAACGAATCAGCGGCGAACTCGCGCGGCAGTTCGCCTAAGAAACCTCTCACCAACGTCAACGGGCTCACACAGAAGTTGCAAGCTGTGGACGCCAACACACAACACATGCGTGACCTGCTCGTGTGCACCGCCGATATAGAAACCTGTCACGTGCATGGCAAGGTGAGATGCCCTTTTTTACAGCTGACAGCAAATTTGCAATTGATAGCCTCATGCAACTTTAAAGGGGCAGAATCATCCTAAGAGCCACAATAAAAATGTTCAGTTTCACACTTATAGCCAACTAGCGAACCTCACTGGTTGCACTCATAAAATTACTTGACAATTAAAGCTAATACTCTCAAATAAGACTGAATTAAATCTGAGATCTACAGTTCAATCCAGATAACTATTACTAGAGTTGTAGAATAGTTGATTGTCGTCGGCCACTTGAACACCAAAAGATGGACGGACGTCATCAAATAAATGTGCCAAACAGACTTACATAAAACCATGCGCATGACTCAATGTATAAAAAGTATCCTACATGTTAATATATGCTAGAGAGATATAAACTAAACCAAGTGTAATCCGAATATGCAGCGGTGATAGCCCAGTGGCTAAGAATTCGACCTCGAATCGAGGGGTCCGGGTTCGAATCCCAGTGGCACGCACCAATGACTTTGTAATAAAAGTCCATGCCTGAGAGTTCACAAAAAAAAAATGTTCTCAAAGGCATGTGAAGTCCACCAACCCGCAGTAGGCCAGCGTGGTGGACTAAGGCCTACATCCCTCTCATTATGAGAGGAGACCCGACCCTGTAGTGGGTCATTAATGGGTACTGACATGAAACCGAATACATTCACCTGTTTTTATGTGAACGAGTTTACAAATCTCTATCCATGCCTACAAGCTTTCGCATTTGTAATAGTAGTTTATAAAATTAAATATCACCTGCTGTTACGGTGAAGGAAAACATCGTGAGGAAACCTGCATGCCTGAGAGTTCACAAAAAAAAAAGAATGTTCTCAAAGGCATGTGAAGTCCACCAACCCGCAGTGGGCCAGCGTGGTGGACGGCGGCCTACATCCCTCTCAATGCGAGAGGAGACCCGACCCTGTAGTGGGTCATTAATGGGCTAAAAACAAACAAACAACAATAGCAGTACAATATTTTCTATACATCCCCAGGGTGACCGACCGCGTTGGTGGGTGTACCACACGGAGGAGCAGGTCGCGGCGCTCATCGAGGCGCTCAACAAGCGCGGCGCGCGCGAGAACGAGCTGCGCCAGGCGCTCGAGCACGACAAGGCGAACATACTCGAACACATCACCAAGTGTCCCGTACACTTGCTGAGCGGCAGCGTGTCGCCTGTGAGTGTAACGATAAATACTCTTCATTGTTTATGCGCCAGTAGATCAACATGCCTGTCCGTCATGTCTGTCATAGTTTAGCAATGGTGCTTCCACCCGTTCACACTGAAGCAGTGTGGTTGAGTAAGCTACAGGCATCCCCTTTGTTACATTTCTGATGTTTTACCCAATGACTATCAGATAGACAGAAAAGTTAAAAAGGGCTCAATTTTTCAGAAAACTTCATAAAATTACAAACCAGAGTTGTAGGGATACCTTAATAAGAAAATAACACAAATTGGTGTGCACTATGTTAACTATGTATCACCGAAAAAGTGACATTCCCAGCGAAATAAAATCAACCAATAGATAAAAGGACGCAAATTTTAAGTGTCCCATTTCCGATATAATATCTTGACTATGTGTAGTGACATATAAGAATCTTTGGTTTTAGTCAAAAGCTTCCTTAGAGCATTCAACTGTAATGCAGTACTACAATTTTCATTTCAGCCACCACAACCGACGGTGATATCAACTCGCAAGAGGAACATACAGCCGTCGTTACTGGTGCCGCCCGACAGCACGCTCTCCGAAGCGTTGGAACTGTCGCTGCGGGACCACATACTGGAGTTGGAGGAGAAGATCTTCCACGGCTGTCTAGGCGCACTTAAAGTCAAGGTATTTATGTGTATATGTCTGCAACCCCTTCCCCTTACCGACCCTCCTTCACTGTTCCTTGGACACCGCCTTTCGCAGTATCATGGGTTACCTTTCAATTTCAGGGAGAAGGATATAGGATATCACACCACTTATGTCCAAAATAAATTTGAGATTTACTGTTTGGTTGCCGAGATACTCAATTTCTTTCATAACTGATGTAGCCTGGCAATAAAGTTATACAAAGAACAATATAGATTCTCTATAGATATAGATTCTATATTGTTCTTTGTATATTATTATCTATATTATAGAATAGATTAGATAGAATTGTTCTTTGTATATTATTATCTATATTATAGAACATTTGGTGACCTGCAAGATGGTTTTTTCCGGGAGTTTTTTTCCGCCCGCTTTTTTCTCCTGGTCTATGTTAGCCTGAGGGGCACCGAAAGCGGATGTTAGATGAAAGATAATATTCTATCATGTATGACGTTCATTAAGTATACACAACTCGTACCTGACAATGAATAAAAGACTTTGATTTTGATTTTGTTGAATGCTTCTAAATTATCGTCGACACGTACACGTTTAAGTGTGTACGCGCGTGTGCGTGTGTATGTAAGCTCACGTGCGGTTGTGTATGTGTCTTGTTCGCCAGCACATTGGAGGTGAATGACCGAGTGGTATGTTCGTGTGTAGGACCGAGAAGCGTGGCGCGGTACGATCATGCTGCGTGGGTACGACAAGCAGGCGGACTATTTAACGTGGGGACCCCACAATCGGTACCGGGACGACTGCCATCTGCCCAACGGCGAGTTCAGGGCGCCTACAGGTATGTAACCTAGACAGGTCAGAACCTGGATTGCTGATAAGATAACTAATGATGAGTGATTGGTGATAAATATTATGATGGGTCATAAATAATGACTAGTGCACTTCTGCGCTTCAGTAGGAGTTATTTTTTTATTTTTTTTGCACCAAAACAGAGAAAAAAGGGACTTAATGCAACAAGAGCATTTTCTACCACTCAGTCAGGATTTATATGCTTTTGGTGCTAGTTGTTAGCCAAAGACAAAAGTCGTTCGAAAAAAATTTGATGCAAGATCGGTGCCCAGCTGAAAAATTACAAGTTACAACATTAATTTAACCCTTTAAGCATTTAACATACACTCTTTGTGTGTGTTTGTGATCACTAAGCAAATGAAATGAAGAACATCGACATCTAACACCTACATCATATCCTCAGACGTAGACGAATCGGAGGTTCAGATTCGCGAGAACAAATACCGGGATCCCGGCCACTACCTGGAGCTGCCTAAGGTGAACGGCTTCAAGGCGGAGGCCGACGAGGAGTCCCGGGGGGCGAAGGCCGACGTGGTCCGCGGGCTGGCGGGCGCGCTGCTGCAGCTCGAACAGGCCATAAACCATAAATACCTCAAGAGGCCGCTCGGTGAGTAACCGACATTAAACAAGCATGGCTTAAAAGTGGATAGAAGTTATAATTATATGTAGCTGCAAAGTCATTTTTTCTAATAATTCAGTAGCAATAAATTTTAGTCAAGATGGTAGTCGAGTGGCGTGCATTGGAGGTAGGCACTGAAGATCTAGCTAGCCACAGGTACATCTAAATTTTCGTTTGTATAATGACGATTGCTAGTGATTTTCTTGTCAAATAATATGAAAAGCGAGGCTAGAAGCCAGAGGCAGTGCCTACCTTTACGCTAGCCTCTGCTCTAGTCAGTGAAAGGTACTTTGGTAAAGGAAGATTTCGGGTTTGGTTAGTTGACGTAGGTAGCCCTGAGGGAAGTAAGGCTTAGAATAACTCTCGAAGTTTTTATCTACACCAGCAACGAAGAAAACTTCTACAGCGTGATTCAGGATACTCGTGGCGCCAATGAGTAGTGGTACCACTACCAAGTTAGTTCTTAGGCAAGCAAGTTAGTTCTTAGCAATGCGTTTTCATATAGGATTTAGTAGAACACAATCTCATATTTGAATTTTTATGTGTCCACGGGACCAGTAACCACATGTTCATATAAATCATCACATACATGTATATCATTCCATCTCGCCGCGCAGGTCTCGACGACAAGGAGCGCAAGGAGCGCGAGGCGCGGAACAAGCCCACGGAGCTGGACGCGCTGCGGCGCTGGGAGGTGTCGCTGATGGAGTGCCGCTCGTTCGGCGCGCTGGCGCTGCACCTGCTCGCGCTGGACTCCAGCGTGAGCTGGGCCGCCAGCATCCTCAACGCCAGCTGCCGGGTCTGCAGGCGCAAGACCGACCCGGACCACATGCTGCTGTGCGACGGGTGCAACAAGGGCCACCATCTCTACTGTCTCAAACCCAAGCTAACGGTCAGTTTGTGATATTATTGTGGTTCCTTTCTGGTTGGCGATGATTTGATTTTGAATTTGTGTTTCGTTTTCTGGTTGGCGATGATTTGATTTTGAATTTGTGTTTCGTTTCTGGTTGGCGATGATTTGATTTTGAATTTGTGTTTCGTTTCTGTTTGGCGATGATTTGATTTTGAATTTGTGTTTTGTTTCTGGTTGGCAATGATATGATTTGGAATTTGTGTTTTGTTTCTGGTTGGCAATGATATGATTTGGAATTTGTGTTTTGTTTCTGGTTGGCGATGATTTGATTTTGAATTTGGTTTTCATTCTGGTTGGCGATGATTTGATTTTGAATTTGTGTTTTGTTTCTGGTTGGCAATGATATGATTTGGAATTTGTGTTTTGTTTCTGGTTAGCGATGATTTGATTTTGAATTTGTGTTTTGTTTCTGGTTGGCAATGATATGATTTGGAATTTGTGTTTTGTTTCTGGTTGGCGATGATTTGATTTTGAATTTGTGTTTCATTCTGGTTGGCGATGATTTGATTTTGAATTTGTGTTGTGTTTCTGGTTGGCAATGATTTCGAAGTTTTCGAAGAATTTGATTTCGAAGTGCTTCAGAGCTCGTAATGGAATTAAAAGACCAGTTGTTGAATGTTAATCGACTAACATGTCTGCTTACATGCTATCAGGATGAATATAGGAAAATAATGGTAAGAAGTAATTTAAAGATTAAAAGTTAGAAGTCTGATTTGAACATAGTACAGTTCCAAGTATAAGTCTGTTGGACAGAGTTTCTAAAAGTTTTCCTCAAGGCCTTCCCTTAAGTTTGCATAACATTTGACTTGGTAAGAGACACAATGATCATTCAGCCTATGTGTCATTGCAAGTATTATTGAAGTATAGGTTTACAATTTATACATTATTAATAAAAAGCTTATTTTGCAAATTGAAAAATGGAATAATTTTATCAAATTAGTGTATTGTCATCGGTCCTCGTTAAATCTACAAAGTTTGAACGAAATCTGGCAGTTTAAAGTAGGTCCCAAAATCGCGCCCAAAGGAGTCGGTTACAAACAAACATACAGGTGAAGCTAAACGAAGTCACTGTGACAAGATAAAAGAAATATGACAAATATTAGGAAGAAATCAATGGGTTGTATCGATTTTTGTGGTTGCAGAAAGTGCCGACGGGCGACTGGTTCTGCGAGCAGTGCCGGCCGCGCGAGCGCACGCCGCGCAAGCGCAGGAAGCTCTTCTCCGACGACGACGTCGCCGACGCGCTGGAGGAAAGGTATGCTACGACACATAAGACACACAGACAAACAGACTGACTAATCTACGACACATTTTGGAAGTCAATTGTAAACGTGATATTGTTTTGGGGTCATCTGTAATTGTAGTCCGCCTATTTAAATATTAATATATTAACAACGGTTAAAACGTGTAATTGAAAACTGTTGAAGGGTAAGAAATGATCTTCAATTTGTTCTTAAGACTCAAATGAAAAAATCTCGTTTAACAGAAGAAGATACGTGTTAACTGTTTTGGAAGAGCGATAGATAAAACAGTAGGTGATCATGCTTAACAAACAACCAAGCTCTGTCCACTCGGATTTTGCATGTATCCGGAAAACTACTACTATAATTCAGGATACCAGTCACGCCTTCTCTTGACATATATTAGTTTGACATTATTATTTTCAATTCCTTCAAAGATATGAAATTATGTTTAAGATATATGATGGAATGGGGACATCCTGACACAGATTTTAATTTAAAAGATCACCCTATATCAAGATATTCAATAAACTATTTTTCATTTGGAAGAGTGGTAGGTCAGTGTGACGTCATGTCCTCATACCACCTGTACATAATAGGGTATTTCGCACCATGCAAGGAAAAATCCAAAATTATGTAATATTGATGGATTTTGTTAAAAGCAAGTGAAAAATGGTGATTTCTGTTCTAAAAATGTAGTATACATTTATTATTTCAATTTTAATATTCAGGTTTGTTAATCTGTTTTTCAAATGTCAAAAACGCTATACGCCATGAAAGCTATCGGCGTGACGTCATTAGCAGTGTAAATAAACAATGGAGTCTTTGTTGACCTGTATTTTTTATTGATAATTTGCGTTTTCTCAGTTTTCTTGAACACCACATCGAGACACCAACGATAAGGACTGTAACTCATTTTGTTTTTGCAAAAATAACTTTCTTCCTTTACTGAGATGTCATATGAGATGTATTATTGTTTACACTGCGAGTGACGTCACTAGCATGGCGGCAGCGCCGAGACCGTGTGTTCGCGGGGATTTTTGAAATTTAAATTGAAAAGTCTTTTTTTTACATAATATTTGTTTGCAAAATTTTTTTTTCAATTTTTATGGGTTTTTATGACTTACCAATTCATATAAAAAGCTTTTTGACATAGGCCGTAACACCCTATTATGTAATAGTGGGTCGGAAGGTCGGTATATAGTCGAATAGTGTGTCACATCCGTGTGTGTACATCGGCAGCGAGTCGGAGGAGTTCAGCATATCGGTGTGCGGCTCGTGCGGCAGCGGCGGCCGCCTCGCAGCCACCTGCCGCGGCTGCTCCGCGCAGTTCCACGCCGAGTGCGCCGCGCCCAAGCTGCCGCGCTCCTCGAGGCAGTGGACCTGCGCCAACTGCCTGGCGCCCACCAGGGGTGAGAAAAGAAAAGAATAAGTTTATTTAAGTTGTATTTATATTTGTTTGCAACAATCCGCACACGTGGAACTTGTTTTGGTATGGACCCACCACCCTCCCTTATCTCTCTGAGTAGGTATATACCATAACAACTTATTCCAATAGTACACGACACGTGTTTCGCCCCCTGATGATGCTTCGTTTTGAGGCGAAACACGTGTCGTGTACTATTGGAATAAGTTGTTATGGTATATATTGTTGCAAACAAATATAAATACAACATAAATAACAATGGACTTCCGCAAAGTAACGCCTGATACAATATATTAAATAAGTTTATTGTTGACTGTTACATGAGAAAGATGTTACAAAAATTGTAGTAAGTTTAGAACAGTCTACCCTGTGCGGGCATACGATAATTATGTCTTACACACACAGCAGTACTAGAAGCTAAGTTAGAATTAGGTGTGTGAAGCTTGAACAATAAGATAGTGTAAGCTACTTTGAAAAAAGGAGATGTTCAGCCGGTCCGGACGCGTGTGGCTTGCGAGCGGCTGCGCTCAGATTGATTTGAAATTTTAGAACAGTAATAACTTCGATAAGCGGTGATAGCCCAGTGGCCTAGAATTCGACCTCGAATCGAGGGGTCCGGGTTCGAATCCTAGTGGCACGCACCAATGACTTTGTAAAAAAAAAAGTTATGTGCGATTTATAAAATTAAATATCACCTGCTGTTACGGTGAAGGAAAAACATCGTGAGGAAACCTGCATGCCTGCGAGTTCACAAAAAAGAAATGTTCTCAAAGGCATGCGAAGTCCACCAACGGGCAGTAGTGGTGCGTGGTGGACGGCGGCCTACATCCCTCTCATAGTGAGAGGAGACCCGACCCTGTAGTGGGTCATTAATGGGTTAAAACAACAACAACAAAAACTTCGATAGCGTGATTTAGGACACTTGTGGCGCCATCTATTAGCAGACGTCGAGACATTACGTCAGGTTAGGTTTAATAAAGGGGGAGAGATGCCTGGTCTGGTAGTCTGTTGTTAGTGTCGTGGCTCTTGTACCACAGAAGACAGTCAGGGTAACCATTTGAGCCAGGAAGCATGAGTTAAAAGGACTTCGGACTAAATCTCTGATTTCGTACTTTTTGAGGTGATATGTAAGACAGTGGGGCCTAATAAAATAATTACCGGTCATTACATTATCTGGCCACTAGCCCAGATCTCATTCAATTCATATTTTAGAAAAAATTTGAGTGTGATGCTTTTGCTTAGATTGTGTTTCCTTTTTAGGCATAGGTGCAACATAAAAATGGCTAAAAACCAGACTTTTAACTAAACTTATAAACACAATATTTAAGTAGAGTATTTGTGCTAAATATTATTTTATGTATGTATGTATGTTTCATTAAAAATTTCTTAGCACAGTGTATGTATACTCGTATTTAGAAGCACATACGCATATTAACCAAGTATTGTATCTCAATCCGTATATGAACCTAGTGTCAGAAAAAAATAACAGTTAAATAGGCATGATGACTAATTTTCAAAATCTCTTCTATGATATGCAGAAGTTTCTATTATGTCTAAAATATATCATATTTCTGAAAAAAATTAAGGTTTTTGTGCAATAAAAGTACATTTAAATTTTAAGTTTCAAATTCCTTCCAAAACGCTCGCCGGTGTCATGGCGTCTGTCATTGCGTTACGGCTCAGTAAAAAATGCAGAGATCGCATATACGCTTAAACGAAACCAAATGACTTTTACTAAGACGTGACGTAAATTGACGTAATTCGATTTGATGGGTGTTTAAGCTATCATGGCGGATTGTTGTATTTTGTAGATTTATTTTAACAAATAAATTATTAATCTCGACATTAATAAGATAATAAATACATGTTTCGAAATCTTTGAATCCTATTTCATTAGATCAGATAAATATTTTGGCGATACTTAATTACTGTCATCATGCCCATTTTTATACTATTCATGACGCAAGATCATATCCGGTCATTGTATAGTTAAGTTATATAAGTAGTCTATCTAAGTAATGTATGTCAGGGGTTCCTAAAATATGCATCAATACATTTGTATTATTCGTTTGTAGGCGATGGAAAAAGTTTAACAATATTGGACGAAGTTAGTATTTTGACTTGAGACCTAATGAAAGCAATGAACGAAATTGTTTCATTGCTTTCATTTGTATGCTTCCATGCGACAGAGGTTATCAGATGCCTCTCATGGTGTCATTGGTTGGTTATTGACGGTTCAACAATCGTTAGATGGTTTGTCTGTTAGATAGATGGACTGTACGGTTTAAGAACATTATCACCTATTCGCATAGCGTAGAATTCTCAAGGCCTACCGTTGTGGGGCCATGCCCACCGGTGGAGCACTAATATGGACTAGAAAAGTGACTAACGAAGCCACAGACTACCATAGAAAGGAGGGGAAGCCCTGATCTAACACATCATAGACATAAGCAGTAGACAACGTGTGTTGTGGTTGTCGATACGATAGCAGTCGTTTAACCTTATTTACCTTACGGAGGCCGTATCGAACGGTTTGAAAACTTGTCGCGGGGCTATGCTAAGCAGTGGTAAACGGGATCAACAGGTGACTAAAACCACCGATAGGTTAAGGGGCCCGATTCTGTATGACCATTCACACTCGTATCGCGGCAATGTCGTGTCTTGCCTGTGATAAAAAGTCAAAAAAGGCTTAAAAGTCATATATCGTGACAATCTATTGTGCGCCTTATAGAATAGACATTAAGGTTCCTTGTCGTGCCGAGTTCATGAAATGACATACGGTTGGATGACACACGATATCGACACGAAATCCGAATGGTCATACAGAATAAGCCCCAAGAAATACAGGAACCCCTGATGTAACATAGCGTAGATGAGAGGTACAGTGCGCACTAGTGAGCAGTGATCACAGCGGGCAGTAGCTAACGTGTTGTGTTGTGGTTGTTGTGAAGAGCACTCGACGCGGCGCTGCGCGGCGACGGCCCTCAGCAACATCCAGCTGTACGCGCGCGCGCTGCACGCCCCGCCCTCCGATGAGGATGGTGCGTTACACTACCCCCCACCCCCACTCCCACCCTCCCCCTCTCACTGCTATCTCTAGCGGCCACACCTCGCTTGCTAATGCGCTGTGTTATGACGTATTCAAAAATAATAACACTTCACGCTCCTATGAATGTTTTAAAGGTTAAAATTATTTGACACTTAGAGTGCTTGCTGTGTCGCCGACGGCCACCGGCTTGTTTGAAGCCCTTAGCCGCTGCTCAACTTCAATCATCAAATACCGTTGCAATAAAATATTTCATATCTGCAATATACAAATTGAATAACATTATTAATGGGGTGCATTAAAATTGGCAGCACATTAGCAATTTACGAGGAATATATCCTATCCTACCATCACCCCTTCAGCCATTAGCCTCCAACGGTTCCATTTCGCTTCATCTCTAACTAATCCTGTCACTTGCTTCATGGATGCTCTACGTAGCGATTCCTTCACTGGGTTCTTCTATCGTTGCGGCTTAATACACTGGAAATGGTTCAAAAATTGTTTGATTTTCTTTTCTTTAAAATATTTACCATAAAATAAAAAGTCACTCTGGTCGACCATGTCGTAATTATCTGACAGAAACGACCGTGCAACCAACACGATAAAATTTAAACACAAAGCTCTATATGGAGCTGTCCTTATTGAACATAACACTTGTTATCGTACGAACTACTTTTGCGTACGACATGGCAACCAAAGAATCGACTTCTTGGATATTTTTGGTTTGTAATCTTCTACAGTAACTTGTTGAATATTCTGTGGCTTTTAAAGTCTGGGAACCGCTACTCCACGCAATAAACTGTCATTCTCATTCACCTTCTACCCATCGCATGTTTCCTAACTGCCTCTACTGACACATGGCAGTCGGATATGTCGAATCTATATCTATATATCGATAATCGAAACCGACTTATATCGTTGTAATCGCATGTTCTTAATCGTTTTCATAACAATAATCCTCACTATAAATCCATTTAACGAATTTGACACTCATATCATTGTCATTTCAAAATTTTTATTGTGTTCTTGTTTTGGTTAATTTTTACTTTCGTTTTAACATTACTTCGTTCATCTTATACCTTCATTGGTTTTATTGGTTGTAATGGTATCATGTAGTTTAAAGATTTTTGTTAATAGTTCTATTTTATTTATAATTATGTAATTATTTGTTTAATTTTATTTATTGTTATAAAACTGTAGATATAATTTTGATATATTTTATGGGTAAATAATGTGTAGGCTGATATATTCTCTTTTTTTGACTTATTATTATACTTTGTTTCAATAAATTAAAAACTTAAATCATGTATCATGTCTGCTTTAAAGTATTGATTTTCTTTGGAAATTAAAGTTTAAAATTAATATGTAGTTTAATGTAAAAATAAAAAGGCAAAATCATGCGGACATAAAATAAAGTGTGGGTTGCTTCTCAACCAATATCTTAGTCTTAGCCCGGTCAAAAACCCCGTAAATTTGGGATTTCCTTGCATTCATTCAAAGAAGCTGAAATTTTACATGAACGTTACGAATATCATATAATATTATAATGAAAGACATGAGAGAAGTAAGATATTCACATCTATCGTGACTGGCCTATCTGTCTGTATTACAATATGTTGAAACAATGAACAGATTCAGAGGACAGCGACAACAACACGCCGCTCGTGAAACTGAAGGCGACATCGAGTCGCGGTCGCGCCAGCAAGGAGTCTTCACCGCTACTCAACGGCAGCGCTAAACGGGGACGCAAGTGAGTGTCACTACCGATCACAGAGTTACGATATATGGACTAGAGGACGCAAGTCTCATCACCTGCATAGAAAGTATAGAAACCAAGCGTGCCGTTTTAATAACAAAATGACTTACCGATGAAAGGAAACGTTGCCGGTATGTCGTCCTCCTTTTTTGTGTAGTTTTTACAACTTAATATATTACAACAAGGCATTTTCTCTGTTTTCGATCACGTGTGCGTTCGAGAACGGTATGAAGTGGCGCTAAAAGAAGACAATTTGTCTCCTTTGTTACACGCGAAGATACACTTGCGTCCTCTAGTCCATATAGCTCTGTGTTACGAATAAATAATGACATTTTCAGGTTCATTATACAAATCTTAAGTTGATATACGCCCGGAATTAATAACGGATTTTCGGATTATAGAGAGCCTTGATTACTTTTGGAACGAATTTAATTATTGGAACGAAGTTCCTTATCGCGCGCTGTGAAAGGGGGCTAGACGGAAAAAATTCTTACGAAAAGATGTCACGACACTTTTTGCTGTCATGACGTAAGTCATGACGTAAATGACAATGACTGAAGTTCATGACTACGTCAGTTACGTCATGACAGCAAAAAGTGTCGTAAATGACATTGTCATTTACGTCATGAACTTCGTTCCTTCCGGGTGTCCCTTGACAACTCTCAAGTTTTATTTTCTCAACAGATCGAAAGAAGAAATCAATGGCAATACAAGGAAATCAAAACATTCGCTTACAAATGGTGTACATGGTGAGTATTGCAAATGTTTATTTTTATTCACTATAATTTATAGTGAATCCTTAGGGAATCTCTTCAGGCATTGGTTTCACTGCCCATATCCAGCAGTGGGAGATTTTTTATATATTTTATCAGACCCCTCTTTCTCAGTGGGCACTTTGAGCGAGTGCCCAGGGCCCCGCGATCAATAGGGGCCCTCTCAGATCAAATACAAATTCCCTAGTTCCTGTCAGATCATTAAACGATAACCAATATTTATGACCAAAAAACATAATTCGAAGAAATCGAACCTTAATTCTTCAAAAGAAATCGGACCTACTGACTACAATATCCCCATTACCCTAATATGCCCAGTATTGCCCAGAGCCTCTTAATAGGTTAAAGACGGCCCTATATTTTACTATCGATTTAAAGTAATAAACAATCGTATGTCGGTAACGTTTCAGAGGAGAAGAGCACGGGCAAGAAGCGCGGCAGCCGGCACGAGGTGAAGCTGCACGCGGAGGCGCTGGACCAGCTGCTGCGCGACGTCGCCAAGCACAGGGACGCCTGGCCCTTCTGCGAGCCCGTCTCCACTGAAGACGTACACATTTGTTTGTTTTATGTACACAATCTATAGAGTAGCAATGGCCATGAACACTGTCGTCAAATTATTCATACAGTAAATGTCGGGCATTGGTATGTCATATGTCGCTCTGTCTGACATTTTCCCATACTAATGGCATACGTTACTCGTAACGTTAATGCTCGGGGTACCGATGTTAAGGGAACACTACAGCCCATAAACTACTCCCCGAGGACTAAGGTGTTTGCCGTTGAAAAATTCCTCATCCTTTACTGCTTCCACTTAAATTGAGAGGAATTTTATGTCCATGGTTCACACGTCAAAGGGAATCATTAGGATTCCCTAGCCAGCCTATTTATGTATTTTTTATAGTTTTTCCTCTTTTTCCCTTACTGAAACCGGAACGGTTTCCTCTTACTTTGTATTTGATACTTCCTCTTCCTCATCCTCATAACTCCTTCCTCACCAACCCCACTTCTAACTTTGCTCGTTGTTCGTAATTGCGTTTTATAGGTTTTCTTTTTTAGCTCTTACTGAATTTCTATTTATACACAACATTGCCAAATCACTATGTCTAATCCATCACTTATCCAGTCCAATTCCGCTCAGGTGCCGGACTACCTGGACGTGATCGAGAGCCCGATGGACTTCAGCACGATGCAGGCGAAGCTGGCGGCGGGCGAGTACCGCGCGGACGAGCAGTTCATGGCGGACGCGGCCGTCGTGTTCCACAACTGTTACGTGTACAACAAGGACACGCACCCGGTGGCCAGGTCAGGGAGGCGACAGATATACGATAGGGTGGTGTCCTACGAGTCAATTGAGATACGTGATTGCGTTTTCGCGCCGAGCAAAATTCATTTTTTATAATATATTGTATCAGGCGTTACTTTGCGGAAATCCATTGTTATTTAAGTTGTATTTATATTTCTTTGCCGCACCCGCACACGTGGAACTTGTTTTGGTATGGACCCACCACCCTCCCTTATTTCTCTGAGTAGTATATACCATAACAACTTATTCCAATAGTACACGACACGTGTTTCGCCCCAAAACGGAGCATCATCAGGTGATGTGGACTCTACAACGGTTGGTTGCTGAGTGAGGTCGCCGTTCGAGTGAGCTGCTTATATACCTTTAGACGTGTTGGAAGCTGGGCTACATTTCCAGATAGTCGTGAATGCAGCTTTTAGCTGAATTACATTTCGATATTAATTGTGAATGGTGGAAACATCCCTATAAATATAGATGTTGTAGAATGTGTTTTAGGGAACATATGTTGGTGTGCAGTGCTTTGTGTGAGTGTTAACAGCAATGAAAGCACGTGTGGTGTGTAAGGCGTTTAATATCTCTTCAAATCAGGCCATCAAGGTTTATCGCTGGATTTTATTTAGGCGGCCAGAGTGTTTGTGCTCTTGGCTATTTTGTGTAAGTTACTTCTTTACTGGCAATTGTGTGAGTAGTAAAAATATCAAGTGTTTGAGCCAGTGAGCTTGCTAAAACTTGACATCGGAAATGCTATAGAAGACGAGACATTTGTGAGACGACATTTGTTGAAGATTTTTTTATTTCTTACTTTACTACAATCCGCCTGATCGATGTAAAAATTTCAACATCACTTTTATTTCCAGAGCGGGCTGCCGACTAGAGAAGTACATAAACAAGCGGTGTGCGGAGCTCGAGCTGCCCCCGCTACCCGAAATCGAGCTCGGAGCGGACCCCACCGGCTCCGAGACGTCCGACGAGCCCGTCAAGCGCAGCCTCGCGGAACACGACGACACGCCGCGCGCCAAGCGGCCGAAGCTCAAATGATGCAAACTCGCGCCGTCGCGGCTGACGGACTATCTGTGCTACTGAGCTGCTTGTGATATTGTCGTTCCGGCTTTAACTACCTTTGTGTCTGGTAGAACTGACTAGTTGTGGGTCACATCTGACAGACTGGGTGTGCTATCGAGGTGTACTTGTGGTATTGTGTTCCAGCTACTTCTATTTGTGTGTCGTCAATCCAGCTAGCCTTGGGATGGGTCCCATGTCAGGATTTTGGATCCGACTAGTCATGGGGCTACGACCTGGACACAATCATAAGCAGGATTGCTGTGAAGTAAGCTCAATGTACTTTGATGATCGCATGCCATGTACATAAAGAGAGATGATTTTCTTATAAGAACACCATTGTAGTAACTGATTAGTTGCAGAATAGATACTGATCAACCTGTCAGTATTGTTCGATTGTCAGATTACCGAAGAACAGATGGGAGTTAAGCTGGAATTCAATAATAATGTGTAGTGACACAAAACATTGTTGTGATATTACTTTACGACCCGAAAGGGCAGTGAAACAAAGTGACTTAAAAGTGTCCAAAAGTGCCCATAGGGGATATCGTGAAATGTGTACCTTATATTGTTGAAATTTGAGATTGTGTACCAGGAACAAATTGTTTTTAATCTATGGTCTAGCGTATTGAGAGCGGAGCGTATGTTTAGGATTTGTTGTGCATGGGAGGGTTGTTGCTTTATGTGATTATGTTTTGGCTGTATCTATGGATTATCTTGTTGTATTTTTGGATTAAATCAACATGCAGAATTTAATGAGAAATACATAGGTATCTGTCTGAATACGAAAATGAGAATTGATTTCGAAGCTTTGTTTTAAAACTTTATGACGAAAATTATTTCATGATAATCTGCTATTATCTAAACCTTGCATGTCTGTTACAATAATAGTTGAATAACTAAAGGACAACAATTTATGCACTGACTTCAACAAATAGACAAAGATTAATTTGACGGTAAATTTTACCACAGCTCATTATCTTGTTAGTGTCGTACTTGTTGCCATTAACATGGGATTATGCACGGAACACCACATGCACTAACTGTGAATCATCCTGTATGTCATTTTTAAACATTTGCTATACATAATGTTCACTGCCAAGGTATTGGTCCAGAATAATAGAATAGAATAAATGTTACAATAGTACAGTTTGTGTGCATGAGACCACATTTTTTTTTATTTACACTTTGTTGCTTGCTTTTCTACTATGGGCAAACTTAATGTCTAGTGGCATTCTCTTCCCGTGAACCCCACCTCACTCTTTAACTGATGCAACACAAGTAAAACAACTGCACTGTATTGTATTACCCACCTATAGAAAAGGCTATTTTTTAACTATAGTATTTTATAAAATAACTAATAGTGTATTTTAGACTAGCCTTTTTGCATACCTCCCATGCGGTATTAGACATTAGTGTAGCTACTCGAAATTTTAAGCGCCTTTGTAAATAACTAGTTGAGAGGTTAGTGTTAAAATAATAATGTGGAGAACAAATTCCAATGTAAAGGAAATCGTAATATTTTCATGAACGGCTGAAAAATAAAATTGTAATGCTTTAAGTAAGAAGTAAAGTAAATTATATGACTTTCAGGTTTATTACTTGACCAAGTAGTGCACAGAAGTATTTTATGTGTCATATACTAACTACTTTTTATATCTTGGGCCATCATATTGAAAGCTAATAACAACATGATGTTATGCTCATCTTCAACGGGCAAACACTACTGAATACGCTGATTCAAAAAAAAAAATATTTACTAACGTACACAAAAATTTATATAAAATGAATAATAAATTTGACTTGGTTTTCTTGACTGATAGCTTTTGATGTCTTCTTAAACAAATAGGCTACGACAATCTACCTTGTTCCAGAGACAAGGATAAAAGGCATTTATAATTGTGTTCAGGGTCATATAATGTATTATTTACTGTCTCTCTCATTTATTGTTTCGTTAGCCTGAAATCGTAATGTATATTATATAACTGTAGATTTTTGCCTTGCCTTGAAATATTACTTGAAGGAAAGAAGTCAATTATACAGCAGTAGCATTTAATTTTGTAAACTGTCATATTAGGTTTCTTAACAATCTGTTGTTAAAAAAGCACATAATTTTTGTCATTGTCATACTCAGCCACTATGTTGAATAATTTGGAGGTCTATATAATTATGATAAATATCGTTCGTTTGCATCATTCATCTTGTATTCTACATTGAAAATGCCTTTTGCTGTATCCTTTGTAGGAAATTAAAGAACTTGACTGGGCGCATTATTTCTGTTTGACACAGCAGTTGACATAATTCGCAATATTGCCGGTTTTAGTAAATTATTTATATACTTACCAGAATATAGTGAACATTGCTGTATTTCGAATCGAATTTACAGAACAACTTGACACAGAAAAACAAATTGAGAATTTTCCTTTAATTTTGTTTGTTTGTTCTATTTTTATATTTATTTATATAAATATCACATTGGGAAACGTTTAGTTGAAAATAAATTTAATGATTTGTATTAAATGAAGCATTTAAACCAAATAATTTTACTGTGATTGATTTATCTCAACCAAATACCACCTACCATTACCTACCTTTCAATGTTCCCCAATACTATATGATAATTGTATTGCTCTGATGGCTATGCGACTATGAGAGATTTGTTGTGCAAACCAATTTAAATGTAGTAATGACAGTTTCCTGGAGATCTTATTATTTTCTGTAACAATGACCTGTGTTTTAATAAAATCCAGTGAGTGAATAATATTTATCACTGATGTGTGATGTGAATGTGATTTTATTAAAAGTATTTTCAGTTGTAAGAAGAAACTTTTTGTGTATATATTGTACAACAAAATCTCATAAATGATGTCATGTTGAAACTCAAGGTACAAAACATACCTTCATGTAAATCAACTTTTTTAGCCTTGTTTATGTGTCTTGCATAATAAATTCGTCATTGTTTTATGTAGGCTTAGATTAGGTTTTAGCTATTTTTAGTTTTTTCTTACAATCAAAATTCCCATTTTTCGCTACTTGTTTTGTTTACTAAATTTTATGTTTGTTTTTTATGTGCTTCAAAATTCTGAATTTACTTTATAAGTGTTGCCGAATTGCGCAAAGGCATAGCCACTTTATTTCTTCAGGTCATGCACATGGCAACACTTATTGTTTCACTGTAAGTTCTGCGATCAAAGTGCATTCCTATAGGAAATTAGTGGATATTGTGTGTTTATATTAATTTCCTTATGCTGTTTGTTTTCAAGTAATGATCATTTTGCTGCGATTATTTATTGATGTAATTTATAAGTTTTATAATAATTTATACTGTAGTAAATAAAGCACCTAAAAACTGATGAAAATCTATTTTAATGATACCTTTTTTTTCATTAGGTAAGCTAAGTTTCGGGACAGAAAATACATCTTTTGCTTAGCAAAATTAAAACATTCATCCTGTTATTGTAACCATCAATATCACAATAAAGCCTGATGATAATAATGAGTTTATTACAATCCAAGACCAGATTTTCCAGTGTATTACTGCTTGCTAAATATTCAGATAGGCAGAGAAGCAGAGTGTGTACATAACTAAGTACTTGATACATCATATCTCTAAGAATTGGAAATAAAACAAAGTGATACCTAGAACATGATTTTATTAAGATACTTTATTGATCTTTTATCTTACAACATAAATATGGTACTATAACAGACCAGAAGCAAGCTTGTTTTCTAGAATGCTAACTAGTGGTGGTGTTCGGCTGCCTCTTTCCTCCTGATCTCTGCCCATTTGCTGACATTCTCAGGGGAATTAGCTGAAATATAAATGTACAGAGGTTATCTACATAGCATATACAAGCTGACTTGGAAAGTATTATATTTCTGCTGCAAGACAAATTTCTCCAAAACCATTAAGTTTTGGATTGGGCTGCACACACTTTTTATTGAAAAACTACCAATAAATATATAATAGTAATAAGTTTTCCTGCTATTTACATAAAGTTTGTCGGGTATTACTGGACAAGCTATTAACAAATAAAATTGATTATACTTAACCACACAATCTTAGTCTTACTACTTTCTGCAAGAATTAAAATATATTTCTCATATTGCAAAAATTTTATCTTGCACTGAGATTCATGACTAGTATTCAAGGAGGACTAATCAGCTGATAACTCATTGATGTCTGTGTGTCTTCACTACACAATCAACTCAATAGAAGTCACTATTGTGCGACAAGTATATATAAAAAGGTGATAAATCTAAAATAATCACCCATTTTGTGGATCTTGTAGAACACTGGGACGGACACGGCGATGCCGAGCATCCAGTAGCGCCAGATCCACTGGTTTTGAATGTAGTACTTGATGGGGAACTGAGCCACCTTCGCAGTGAAAGTGTAGGGGTATTTCATGGGGCGGCCGGGAGTCTCCGACATCCTGACTAAGTTCAAACAGAAAACAAGCACAAATAAAATCATTATGTAATGGGAATTCACTAAATATGCAAAAACACTTTGGGCGTTAAGACTTTGTAATATATATAAGGCAATATAAAACCGTTACAAATTTAACTACATTACCTTGTTTCAGTATTATTTAACACGAAATTTTAATAAAATAAAATAATTGATAATTCTAACCTTTTTGACGGAAAGACAAGTGGATAAACTTCAGTCAGTTCAGTAGACTAGTAGTGATCTGTGTTCCTGAGTTGAGTGTGTTGCCACTACACTTGCCTAATGGCGTGTTGTATGTTGTGTCATCAAAGGGTTTTTGGTTTTTTATTTTCTTGAAAACAGTTTCTTAACACAACCTATTTGCATATATGACCTCCTAATGAGTTGTATGAATCTATCTAGACAATTTAATATTGTATTGAATATTTCTCCTTTATTTATTAGTACAATTGTACCATTTATAACATTACAGAATATGTTGGAAATTCTTATGTATGACAGCCCTACCACAATTTTAGAAAACCGATGCATGGAGAATAGATGCTCCATGAACCGATGGCAAATGGAAGTCTCTTTTAAGATAAAATAAATAACAGTTTAAATTTCAATACCTACCTAAAGAGTAAAATTTAAATTGGAGAAAATTCAATTGTCTTCATGGAAATGCTATAGCTTTTTACTAGTGCATGCAGGATGTACCAGTTGAGTGAACACGAACCTTGAAATAAACAAATCTATGACGATCCATGAATTTTCGCTCGAATTAATCTGTGATTTATCTGTATTATCTGTAATTCGCTCCCGCTTTTCTTGCATTTTCTTGTCACCAATGTCAAAAAATAAATGTCATTGTATGTCACAATATCAAATTGTCAGTCAAGTTAATTCGCTTTGTGAATGTGTGTGAGTTGTCGGATTCACAATAAATGTAAATTAAAATAATTTAAGAAGTTTTGATAATATAATGTGTGACAATGGCCTCGGTAAAAGTGGCTGTAAGGGTTCGCCCATTCAATCAAAGGTGAGTCTATCGTTGTATATAAAATTTCCAATTAGAATGTTCATAAACGTATTCGTAATAAAGGGCGACAAGTATTTCGTTAACGCCTATTATCCTTCTCATAAAAAATGGCTTGCAAGCAACACTCGTTAAGTCATTACTGGAAATGTTTTTTGTTATGGTCATTAGGGAGATTGTGGTCGAGTATTCTAACTGGGGTTTTGAAAGTGCAAAAAGTCAATGATGTCATGATGTACGACAATAACTTTCACGGTTGGGCTGCATTTGGAGCGCGAACTGTACTTCGCCGAGGCATTTGGATGAAAGTCGCCGAAAAAATGTAAAATTCTCTGACCTAGATGATCACCTTTTGTGATGAATTTCGAGCAGCGTGGCTGAGCAGATTGTTTGTTTGTGTTGTTTACCAACACACGCGCGGAATGCAAAACAGGTTCTGCTGCATTCCTATGTTACTGCATAGTATTCATGCTGCGATTGTATTTTTCCTAACTCCTTATTTCATCTTTTATCGAAATGTATTTTTAAACCCTCATTTGCAATCTATATTTTCCTTAATACAGATCTATGAGTCATATCCTTTCACCCAAGTTCAAAGTCATTTTGATGCATGACTTTTGGGGTACAAAATACATTATAGAAATAGATGATTTTTATTTAAACATGCGTACAGATTAATTTATGTTGAGTACATTTAAAATGTTTTTATAATATAAATATTTGTTCTTGGTAGGTCTTGAAGTGGACACAAGTGCTTAAAAGCAAGGGATCTTAAATAAACAGATAAATACAGTCTTTATTAATGTAGTATTTGCAAACCATTAATTGGTAATTGTACATCAGTTAATTAGTAAATATTTTGTAACATTTTTACAGCCATTGCACAAATGAATTTTTCCACTTCATTTCATAACTATAAATTAAGCAAGTGTTTGTCAGAGAGTCAAGAGTCAACTATGTTGATCCTGAAACACAATTATAAAATTAAACATCGCCTACTTTAAAGAAGGAAACATTGTGATTAATCCTGCATGTTGCAGAACTTTCTTTGGTAGGTTTGATATTAACTGTGCTGCGGTGCACACAATTGGTTCGACAGTTGTCAGTATGTCTGTGTGCGTCGTCTATTGGTCCAGCACGTTTTTACGGCTGCAGTACATTGGCCGAAAGTATACAATATCCCTACCACTGATAATACGTGCTTACGACTCATGACGGTTACTATATGTATGTGATGTGAAGTCCAAGTGGACTAATCCTTCTCATTCTGAGAGACCCGACCTTGCAGTGGGATATATTCCTGTAATAAATTGGTTGCAAACATATTCTATTAACTGTAGAAGTATAGACAATTGAATGTATTTTTTTTCTTTCAGAGAGAAAGACATGAGCGCCAAGCTAATAGTTCAGATGGACGGCAAGAAAACAAGACTTATGACTGTAAAAGTAAGTAATGTTTTGATTGGTATCTTATCTACAAGGCTAGGATAGGACACCGGCAGGATTTGGCCTATTTAATGTACTAGATAGCATTTTGTACAAGATGTTTGCACAAAAGATTGTACAGTTTGTTTTATATTATTCAAATTTGAGATTTTAAAATAAGAATATACACACAAAATTCCAAAGATTTAAAAGGGAACTGTTGTTTAATATTCAATACTATTATAGGTAATGTTCAAATTTCTATTAAGAGCTGTTTATTTCTTTAATTCTTAACTGTCTTCAATAAAAAGTACTGCCAAGATTGTTTACCAAATGAGATAAGTATAGAAAAAAGAAATCACAGTAACAGTAAGTCTTCATAACCTGTCTTTAGTCATTCCACAATTAAGTCCAATAACTACAAAGAAAAATACATGTACCTTTTAACGGTACACTTATGCTCCTAAAGTCCTAAATTGAGGGAGGGCTGTATAGTGTATAGTGTAGGTAGTGTAGGTAGGGTTACAGGTTAGGTGACTCTAAATGCCATTAATTCCCACAAAAAACATGTCCATTGTCTGGCTACTGATTAAAAGTGACACATCAAACAATGGAAAGATAATGAAAATATAATTTGCAGATACAACAATCATTTCGTAAGACGACTATGCATACAGGATATCTATGCAAGTATTTACAAAGTTTATTAAAGTCCGAACTGAACCAAGTCTGATAATCAAATTGTCCGTATGACTCAGTCAATTGAGAATTGTAGAATGACGAGATTAATGTTGGTCATAGCTGCAGAGTTTGACGGAAGTCTAAAATGAAGTAATAATTAAAAAGATAAGCATGTTAAGTAAAGTAAAGTAAGATAAGTGACTAATTATACAATGGTTTGGTTGTTTGGCAAACAAGTTGGATGTTATTCTGCACATAACGGCATTGGATTATACTTAGTTACAACGGAAACATATTTTTTAGTTATTTTTTGTTGAACATTTGATAAATTAATTTGGCAATGTGGCTATATTGTTATTATCATTATAAGGTATTTCATGTAGAAATCATATTTTGGAACCTACTTTCGGCGGAAACAGTGATAAGAGTGGCGTAGGTCAGGATTTGGTCCGGTGGCGTGTACCAATGACTTTCTTAAAAAAGTTATTTATAAAATTAAATATCACCTGTTCTTAAGTTAAGGAAAACACTTAAAACTTACATGCCTGATAGATCTCCATAATGCTCTCAAAGGGATGTAAAATCCATCAACTGGCATTAGGCCAGCCTGGTAGACTAAGACCTACATCCTTCTTTTTGTGAGAATAGACCTGACCCTGTAGTGGGTGTCAATAGATTAAAGATGTGTCATTGAAATAAACCATACAAACTCACACTTTCAATACAGAACAAACATACAAATACAAATATCTTTCGTCTTTAACATAATCAAAGGTATCAAGGTGAAACCGCTGCGCCCACACAATGGGTTACGCGGCTTTCTTTGCACAGGTGCGGTGAAACTGTTATATGTTAGTATAGCTCTTATCATAATGATATGCTATTAATTAGATTATGAAGTGTGAGAAAATTATTATGAACAATGTGATGGAAACAGTCATAACGCTCGCTTCACACTCGCATTCTCTAACGCCGGAAATGAATAACTGATCTTTAGACATGGATCGCCTTAATGATATTTAGTTATCAGGCAACATTTGTTTTTTGAAAGACAGGAAACTTGTAACTAAAGAGTAGGTATATATCTCAATCGATATCTTTAGATCGGTCGAATAAGTGTCTACGCAGACGTACCACAACCACACCACAACTGCAACCACACCACAACCACACCACGTGGTTGGGTGTCAAATAGTATGAAAACTGTCACTTCCATTCACACGACCGACATTTACCGACCTGTGCTATTCATATGAGACCATAAACTGACTGCATTTTGTCACGTGGTTGTGGTGTGGTTGTGGTACGTCTGCGTAGACCCTAACGGGCGTAAATCGTGGTTGCCAAAAACAACAATAACATAAATAAGTAACTCATTCAGATTTCTGTTCTGCTCGTAATCGAACCCAAGCCTTCGCACAGCGCGCAGGCGTGCTAACCACTGCGCCACGTAGGTCGTTGTTGAATTAATGTTTTACCCTTACCCTGTGTAATTCGCACAATAGCTACAGGGTTATGTGCGCTTCAGTAGGGCGATATACGCATCACAGTGCGGATTAGTCGAGTATATCTGTTCGATATCTAAGTATAGCTGCGAATACGTGAGATAGCGAAATTGATATTTCGACAATAATGACCCGTTCGATCTTTATCTGGTGACGTAACATTGCGTCGGAGGCGCAGACGACTCGTAGATCTAGGACACCCGTCGAGACGAAAATAAAACTAGTATTGTTATGCAGTAAAACCTTCACTTTTCATCGACCAATTTGCCAATTGTTTATTGCGTTAGGGGTTGAATTTTGATTTTGATGCACCGAAACGCATGATTTGAATGTACTGAAACGCATGATCTATTCATTAGTAACTAGGTGGTAGAGCCACAGTAGCTCGTCGGGGCACCTTACCGCCAGCCTCTTAACCCGTCGTAAAGCAGCATGTTCTTCATGTGTTGTGTTTCGGCTGGGGAGGTGTGGTTGCCGGGGATACTTTATTTGAGGCGAACATCTTAGTCCTTACGAGTAGCAAAGCACCCGCATACAACCACAGATAGGATTTTTTCTCTATTTGGAGCTAGATGTATCCATAGGCTGCAGTGACCACTTAAAATTAGGTGGCCTGCAAAAAAGGTATTTTGAAGGCCACTTCTGGATATCAGCGTTCACTATTCGACGTTCGACCGGACCTCTTAAATGTAAGATATTTGAAAAATCAACGTTTGTTATAACATCTTAAATCTAGTATCAAAATTATACCACGGTCTTATTCTAGCCACTAGCTCATATCTCCTCCAAGTATTATTATTAACTGGGACTAGAGTAAGATGATATCAATGTCCGTACAATATCATGGGACGTAAAAAACTAGCAATTGTTATTGTTTTCATGGTATCTAAACCTTTACATTTATTAAGTAATTTACCCCCACTTATTCAAACCTCACCTGCGGGTCTGATTTCGGTCGTGGAGACAAAAATGCTTTGTAGTTATTGTTCCCATTGGAAACTTTAGATATAATGTTTGTCGTTATTACTGACCGTGAACTAGAGGTTAAATTTCGAAGGACTCTAGCTTGGGACTGTAGGACAAGGACTGGGGTTCTGAGTTGTTGTGTCACTCCTTCACGCAAAACGGTTGAACGGATTTGAATCAAACTTGGTACACAGATTGAAGAAAAAAAATCAAAAACCAGAAAAAGGACATTAAAAGCGGCGTCATCTAACTAACATTCGTCTTCTAAGTAACATTGTTGTTGTCAAGTTTTTGCAAGCTCATTGGCTAAAAATCAAGACTGAAATTCCACCCTCATCATCTGGATTCGTGGCGTTCCTCCACAGTCCGTTTTTCACGTACGTTTTTGCCTCGTACATGCAAACTTTGGAACAGTGATGATGTGTTCCCGCAGGACTATGACATGGGGTTCTTCAAGAAGGGCATAAAAAAAGCTCTCCTTCATAGCCGGCAACGCACTGGCGACCCCCTTGGTGTTGCACGTGTCAGTAGGCGACGGTGACCACTTACCATCAGGTGGCCCGTCTGTCTGTTTGCTTGCTCTATTTATATTAAAAAAAATCATAGGTATTAATCAAAATCATAAGTTTTTAGTAACATGGTGAGGTGCGCATAAATAACCCTGTATCCTCATTGCCATGTCGCACGCAAATGTTGCTCGCGCATGTCGGTGCGTATTTCAATTTGGACAGACTGACAACATTTATTTAACAGAGCCCTGTGTTTACATTTTGTCGTGCTGGACAGTTCCATCCTGTGTTTAAATTTTTTGTGGTGGTTGGTCGGTCGTTTATCTCAGCCAATTAAGAGAATACCTATACCCTAATCAGGCTATGTTTCTTTGTGTTTCGAAACGAAATTATAAAGTCAACGTCGCAGACGAAAAATAATAATAACATTTGGTCCGTTCCTCAACAGAATAGCAAAGAACAAAACGAGGGCAGCCGAGAGAAGTATAAGGACTTCACATTCGACCACTCCTACTGGTCGTTCGACAGCGAAGACACCAACTATGCCTCGCAGGAACAGGTGAGTGATCAACACATCATTGATCGGGAACAGTGACCACTCTATATTTCTTCCAATATCTAATATAAATAATAAATAACGCTTCACACTCATAGCCCCACACTAGGATTCCCTGTGTCGTGGGCGCCATGGACACACACAAGACAACAACACAACACACCCAGACCAGAAACAGAAATTTAAACTCATCATTCAAATCTCTGCTCTGCTGGGAATCGAACCCAGGACCCTCCGCGTAGCGCACTGGCGTCTTTACCAACTGAGCCACTCGGGTCGTCGTCTAAAAAGCAGACGAATGCATGTAACTAAGCAGACACTTCGAATAAATCAGGTATACAAGTGGTAATGACACACGTAAAGCAGGTGATCCGCGGCAAAGGTGGCGAAGTGGCGAACAATCAGTGGGCGCGGCAGTGGGGCGGCCTTGGCGGAACACAAGGTTGCGAATTCACGTCGATCTCTATTGTCTATACTTACTACATACAGCTAGATACCTAATACCTACCCAATGTGGGCATCAAACTCAGAATGCGAGCTTCGAACATTGCTGCTGTAACAATGCGCTAGGTTGATTAAAATCTTGAGATTATTCGCTTCTATGAGTATGAGCGGCGATAGTCGCAAAGTTTCCGGTTTATATTGTGCGTTTTAAAAGATAATGTCATCCGCTGTAACGATGGACGAAAACACCGTGGTGAAACTGGATGACCATGGATCTTTTTAGAATGTAAAATCCACCAACAGACATTAGGCTGACGAGGTGGACTAAGGTTTATATGTGGAGTATGCTCCTGACTCTACCTGTTGTTGTGAGAGCCCCTCACCAATGGTGGGTGGGAACCATATCACATAATGATAATATAATCATAAAGAGAGTTGTATCCGTTTTCGACAAACTCGAGGTTGAGGGCACATTATCTACGGGTACATTATCTAGTGTTCGAGTTTTCGTGTCCTCGAACGATATCTACGTGGGCGCTGCTCGCATTGTATGGCTCTTGCCTTCTGTAACCTCGGTGTTGGGTGTATTTAGGTGCGTGTGTTGCCTGTTTTGTGCAAAATGAATGGAGATGCGCCTTTACCGGCGGTCGGTGGTCGGTTCCCACGGTGCGGGGGAACGATGGTCTTGTAATATTTTATTTTAGATAGATTTGTTGAGTTTATCTTATCATTTTAATAGCTGTTTAAATATTCTAAGCTTATTATCTAAAACTATTGTATAAAAATGGAAATCTAATTAGTAACAAGCTGATATAGAGTGGTGTAGAGAGTTTTAAGTGGTAGAGTCGTAAAGCAAATTGTTCTTTGTATTTTGTCTTCGATCAACAATACACTAGATTTCGGGTCGGCGCAAAAAATACGTCTCGGTGAATAACAGCTCACTTGAAATGTGAGCTCTAATTTTATTTAGTTCGCTTGTAAAAGAGCCAATGTAAACACGTGTCACAATGCCGCAATGTGCATTCAAAAGTTGCAAAAATAATGCCCGAAGGAACAATTTAACGGCCGGAGTGTCTTACTTTCGGTAAGTACATATAGAATAAGTTGTATTTTATGCTTTAAACTAACAAATAATATCAAATTTAAATCAAAATTACCGATTTTATATCACCGCTACAAATGTTTGACCAACGTTGGCGCAAAATTGTGTGTAACAGAACAATAGATGCATGGAGTAGATTTGTATTGTAATAATTTATTTGTTACGAGATCTTTAAAATTGGTTAATACAAACTTTGTGTCTGTTTGTTGGACTTTCATAAGATACTTAGCTTTCCTTTTTTTATTTTAGCTTTCCGAGCAATCCGTTTACGTGTGCAGAATGGATCTCGACTTTCTATGGACATCAGTTTTAAAATTATATATTGACAAGAATGTGTTTCCTGGAGGAGATAAACACAATCACGAAATTAATTTACTCAAATCAGTGGTTCAAAAATTTATTGACGTCAGGTTACATTATATATGTAAAAAAGCTACCGATATTTAATTATTATTTTGATCTAATTATTGCACTAAACTGTACATGTATTATGAAGATTGTAAACATGAATATAAAGATATTGTGGAATTTAGTGATATTTTTATTTGTGGCAAAAAACTATTGTCGATTCGCACTTTTACCACCCTTTGTTCCCATTCATCCACATCTGCACACAGTATGTCTAAACACGACCGTACTTTCAATATTACGGTTTGTGATACCCTAAAACCCAGAAGAATCCCTTTGTTCACATTCATCTACATCTGTACACAGTATGCCTAAATACGACTACAATGCTAAGGTACCTACTAGCTACAACAGCGATAGACACCTTGGCCAAAAACATATTATACATACACATAAATAAACATACACACAACAAAACGGTTACAAAATAACATATATGTATGTATACTATCAAACATACTCGTAGATGCCCAAAATATAAATAATTTTAACTAAACTTTCGTGCATAATAATATACTAAATTATTTTTGTGTTCAACGCGACTCCATACCTTCTGTAGTTAAATTTGAGGAAGCAAACTGAAACGAAACCAAAGGATGTAACTCGCAAGGTAATAAAGGGAAAAAGTACTTTATTTATAGTTCATTAAGGTTGATTTCACATAAAATGTTGTTTAACTTATGTCTTTTCATTTCTAAGTGACGGGAGTAATTTATTGCTTTGCTCGTTTTTCGTGACCAATGATTGTAAGAAAAAGAATATTTTGAAGAATTGCTACCTTATTGCTAGGCGTCATGGTTGTAATTAGGTTGAACTTACAACTGTTTTAAAACGTTTGTCTTATTTCGTAAGTAAAGAAATGAAGATGTATAAGTATGTATTCACGCGGACAGTATAAGTTTTGATTTTGTACGTGACCCGATATCTAGTGTATTGTTGATCGAAGTATTTTGTGTTTCGGCTGGGGAAGTATGGTTGCCTCGGATGTTGGCAAATCCTCGGGATATCCCCGGCACATTATTCGCTGCTACGCTGTCTTAAAATCTTAAAGACAACCAAAGCATAGTCTTAGATAATTGATTGGATTTATTGTTAATTCGGGAAACTAAGATTGTCGCTTCAAAGTTGTCGAGAGTTTTCTTTAAAAACCATTCCCTCAAGTGACACGCAAGTGTGCGAAATTGCTTCACGATATGAAGGCGGTGATGGATGCCAGGTGAACTACAATGAATCTTTCCGAATGAATCTTTAAAAAGTATACATTTGGAAATTCGTAGAAATCCTACAAAAGATAGTGGGTGCTCTGGGTTGAAGACACAATAACACCAACACCGTTTAAAATAAAATATGACAAAAACTATAATATCGAGCATCATTATGATCGGTCGTAAAAGATAAAGCTCCATTAAAGAAACCGGTCAAGAGTGAGTCGAAATGATGAAGAGGGTTCTAGAGCATTAAAATCTAATGAATTAAAAAATAAGCGAAGAAATATAATATAAATATAAGAAAGAAATTATATAACTTTTTAAAAAGATTTTAATAATTTAACTTCTCTTCCCTCAAATAATTTGTTAGAGAAAATAAATTATAATTTAATTATTGACGTCATTAAATTATATAAAATTATATTTGAATTATTGTCAATAATTAGTGACTTTAATTGATAAAATTTATAATCTTAATAGTGCCAACGATGCATTTTAGGGATTTCTTCAACATCTTGAAGAACCCAGAAATATATAAAACAATGTTAATTTTACTGCGAAACCGAGCACGACAAAAATATGCTCGAATAATATACGGCTGTTAGGTTACATAACGCACTTTAAAGCAGCCATTCCGTGTGACTGCATCTGATATGCAAATTGTACTTAATGAAGTATTAAGTGATTTACAAGGACATGTGTATTTTTACACATTGTCGATTTCCAGTGACTGCGACCCATTAATGACCCACTGTAAGGTAGGGTCTCCGTTCACAATGTTACACATTGGCGATTGCCAGCGTCTGTGACCCATTAATGACCCACTGTTAGGTCTTCTATCACAATGAGAAGGGTGTAACGGTGTAGCCTTACTTCGTGCCCTTGCAACGTCGCACGCAAAAGTTGCTCGTACGACAACGTGCGTAGCATAAATGTTGTCGCATGTCATTGTGTATTTCAATAAGGACAGCTCGCATACAGAGCCCTGTGTAGTTTTGGCGTGTTGGTTGGTCGCTCGGTTATTTCCGCCAATTAGTCTGCAAAACACTTACAACTGAAAACCATCAGCCCGAAACAAAATTAAAGCTATTTAAAAAGTATTTAGAACTTCTATTCACGTCTAACTCGTTTATTTTCTTGACATGTGAAAAATGTAGGCCAAATTTTTGGCCGAAATAAACTCGACATTCACTTGGCGAGCGTTTGTTAAAATAAATACATTCGTTCGTAATATTCCGGATGTAATCAATTCTCATTTACTCTTATCTCCATTGAAAATTGATTCAATTTCAGGAAGCACTTGACGCAAATCCAAAATGCATATACTCGTACATACCTACTTAGTGTCTTACGTATTTTTATCGTTTACGACCGCCCATGTTAAGTGGTCATTGTCACCCATGGACCATATGCCCGACATCAAATAAGGAATCCTCTGATGTCATGAGAACTAAGATGGAACCACATAGATATATCGACTAGAGGACGCAAGTCTCATCACCTGTATAGAAACCAAGCGTGCCATTTTAATAACAAAATGACTTACCGAAACGTTGCCGGTATCTCGTCCTCCTTTTGTTTGTGTAGTTTTTACAACTTAATATATTACAAGAAGGCATTTTTCTCCTTTGTTACACGCGAAGTACATACACTTGCGTCCTCTAGTCCATATAGCTTTAAAATTTAAAAACCGCACATAGGTTTTTTTTAAGAAAGTTATTGGTGCATGCCACTAGGATTCGAACCCGGACCCTCGAGTCGAATTCTTAACCTTTGGGCTATCACCGCTTCTACGGACCGCTGGTACAGAACGTCCTGCAACTGTATGACGTCATATTTTCCAGGTGTTCTCAGACCTGGGCCTGGACGTCATCGACAGCGCGTTCGAGGGGTACAACGCGTGCGTGTTCGCGTACGGACAGACGGGCAGCGGGAAGACATTCACGATGATGGGGTCGCCGGTAAGTAGAATTGTTTGCAAACACTTTATATGATAACGCTTCACACTGATAGCCCCACACTAGGATCCCTGTGTCGTGGGTGCCATGGACACACAAGACAAGAACACACACAGACCAGAAACAGAAATTTAAACTCATCATTCAAATCCCTACTCTGTTGGGAATCGAACCCAGGACCCACCGCGCGGCGCACTGGCGTCTTAACCACTGCGCCACTCAAGTCGTATATGTATATGACCAGATGGAGTTATACTATACTAGAAAAAGAGTATAAGTCGGGGTATAAACTTTAAGGGGTCTTAAATAAAGAGACTTAAATAAAAAAGAGGCCATAGCGTTGTAGGAATACTTAAATAAGAGAATTACCCTAACACCTGGAAAAATATGTTAGTAGATGTTATGTACTTCTAATTGGATGATCTTTAAATAAAAATTAATAGAGATTAAAAAATAATTAAGAAGAGAGTGAAAAATAAAAAAAGAGATATTAAACAGGTTTCCCGTAACAGGTTTAAAATTTTGGTGAGAATTCCGTAAATACAGAAACCGACCATTTTAATTGACCTCATTAGTTTATCGCGACGTATATTTCAAAGGGGTCAAGCTGTGTCGGCTGGGGTGCTATCAAACCGATCTGGGTAATGAAATGATCCAACTAACATAATTATTCGTATATCAAATTTTCATTGCTATTCAGGCAAACTAATAGGCAATATAAGTAATATGTTTAAAAAATAAATTCATCATTATGTACGTACATATCTAATTACAATGTTCACTGCTATCAACGAGCTATAGCGGTGATAGCCCAGTTGCTTAGAATTCGACCTCGAATCGAGGGGTCCGGGTTCGAATCCCAGTGGCACGCACCAATGACTTTGTGATAAAAGTTATGTGCGATTTATAAAATTAAATATCACCTGCTGTTACGGTGAAGGAAAACATCGTGAGGAAACCTGCATGCCTGAGAGTTCACAAAAAATGTTCTCAAAGGTATGTGAAGTCCACCAACGGGCAGTAGTGGTGCGTGGTGGACGGCGGCCTACATCCCTCTCATTGTGAGAGGAGACCCGACCCTGTAGTGGGTCATTAATGGGTACTGACATCACAACGAGCTATTCCTGAATTTTTATTCATGTTCTTCAACTACTATCAATACTAACGACCTCCTTGTTCTCGCCTGGTCGTCGACAGGAGTGCCAGGGCCTGATCCCGCGGATATGCCGGCAGCTGTTCTCGCGGGTGGCGGCCGGCAAGGAGTCGGGCGCGTCGTACCGCACCGAGGTCAGCTACCTGGAGATATACAACGAGCGGGTGAAGGACCTGCTCGCCACCGACGCTGGCCATTCGCTCAGGGTGCGCGAGCATCCCAAGCTGGGGCCCTACGTGCAGGACCTGTCCAAGCACCTCGTGTCGGACTATGACGATATACAGGTCGGTTGGTATCTTCTATAGTCCGTTATCTCACCCACTTTATGAAACTTAACTTATTTACGTATGGCTATGCAACAAGTTGGTGAACGGCCTCCTTTGTACTGCTGAGAGTGCGCGAGCATCCGATACTAGAGCCCCTGCCCAAGCAAGACCTGTCGAAGCGTTTAGTGTTTGTAGTGATTATGATGATATACAGGTTGGTAACTTCGTGGTATTTGGTAACATAGACTGGGTGATTTGTTGATAAAAATAGTATATTGAGGTTTTTTTAGGCCTTCTTGTACAGAGAGATAGTGTGCACTGATTTTAATTTAATAAAGTTAATTTTAAGAAGCGCATTAAGTACTTTGGGCAGTGACCTTTAATGGCAAATTGAATGCGCGTTTCCGAGTTCCGAGATACATAATGGCACATATTGGTTGGTGTCCCTGAAGAGGGACGGGGAATAAGGGTGACCTACACAACACTCCAAGCAATAGGGACACTATATATGTGCAAACAAACGATTTGTCTTTGTATTATAATATGCGTTAAATACTAATGTCGTTTCCACCCCAGGAGTGCATGCACCGCGGCAACATGCACCGCACCACCGCCTCGACGCAGATGAACGACGTGTCGTCCCGCTCGCACGCCATCTTCACCATCACCTTCGTGCAGGCCAGCTACCTGCGCCACAACAACATGCCCAGCGAGACCGTCTCCAAGGTGCACCTGGTGGACCTCGCCGGCAGGTGAGTGCTGCCCGCCGCCCTGCCGCCCTACCGCCGTTGGTGTCTCGTGGGGGTGTTCAAGAAAACTGAGAAATCGCAAATTATCAATAAAAAATATAGGCCAACAAAGACTCCATTGTTTACCTACACTGCTAATGACGTCACGCCGATAGCTTTCATGGCGTATAGCGTTTTTGACATTTGAAAAACAGATTAACAAACCTGAATTTTAAAATTGAAATAATAAATGTATACTACATTTTGCAGAACAGAAATCACCATTTTTCACTTTAACAAAATCTATCAATATTACATAATTTTTTATTTTTCCTTGCATGGTGCGAAATACCCTATTGGAGGTGGCATTTGACATGATTTTCCTTATAGTTTGTGTACGCTTACATTTTTTCAGTGTCCATTTCGTTGGTGTATCAAATAAGTGAAGAAATGAGATGTATGTTTGTAATGTTTGTAATGTGTATGTGTACTGCAGCGAGCGCGCGGACGCGACGGGCGCGACGGGGCAGCGGCTGGTGGAGGGCGCGCACATCAACAAGTCGCTGGTGACGCTGGGCTCCGTCATCTCCGCGCTGGCCGACTCCAGCCAGCCCCCGCCCCTCGACAGTGAGACAACTATTTATTATTAGTTTTATTTTTTTTCGTGATTTTTAGTTTTGGGCCATTACGGCCACGGAAACTATTGGACTGATTTTGGTGAAAATTTTACCATTCCCTGAGTTAAACAAAATGCAAACAAACGAAATAAGAACACGATCCGTCAATTAGTTTCGGAGATGTAAGTGGACAAACATATCTACATACATACATAATACCTACATACACCCGTGAAAATTGGTATTGTCGCGTCGTCAGGACGGTGGGGTTCGTGAAAACACCAGTTGGTTCCGCAAGAACTTTATTGAACGTCCACACAACAAATCACCACTCTTTAAATGCAGCAAAACACGTATACACACTTTAACTGAACGCACTTAATTCACTCACTCACTAAATCACAGTAGTATCGCTGGTTATCGCCTGGATAGTTCGCTCCGATCGCTGATCCAAGAATGACTCCCTGAATGCCCGCCACGCATCTATTTATACCCGACTACAGATATACTAGAGGTTTCTGGAATGATCCTGAACAATAAAGACTAGAGTAGAATGTACTAAAGTTGTAAACAACTATAGACTAACCATGCTATTTTGAACCTTAACACATTAGGCATAGGGTTGAGATTCTATTACAAGGCATGTCATGTTTATAACTGTCAGCGACGGGCGGTCGTGTGATTTATGGCCGGCTATGTACCTACTTATGTATTTCCCGATTCTTCCGACTGTCTTATGTAACACTGCCCCCCTCTTAATCATGCTCGTCCCGAGCATTATTCGACCCATGAAAAGGTGCCAATCTGTCGATGTGCACAATCTTCGGTTGCCTTCTGTCTGCTTGCTTAATGCGATAGGTGACATCGTTGATCTTCGTGATCACCTTATATGGGCCTTCCCATCGGGCTTGAAGCTTCGGCGATTTTCCCTTTTTCCTCAGGGGGTTGTGTAGCCAGACGTAGTCTCCTTCCTCAAAACCATGTGTCTTTGCGTTGCGGTCATAGCGGGTTTTCATCCTTGCGCTGGACGCCAGGCTGTTCTGTCGCACCAGGTCATGGGTTTCGTCCATCCGCCTTTGCAAATCGGCTACGTACTCAACCGTCGCTTTCGGGGCATCAGGTGGAGTGCCGGTCAACAAATCCACCGGCAGACGTACCTCTCTTCCGAAATTGACCTTGGCGGGGGTAAACCCAGTAGACTCATGTACCGCCGAGCGATAGGACATCAGAAACAGTGGTATGTACCGATCCCAATCTCGTTGATGAGACTCGACGACTTTGGCCAAGTGGTTTTCCAACGTTTGGTTGAATCTCTCGACCATGCCGTCAGATTGCGGGTGCGCTGGGGTGGTACGTGTCTTGTTTATTCCCAGAAGATTACACATTTCTTGGAATAAAGTCGACTCAAAGTTTCTACCCTGATCGCTGTGCAGTTCTAAAGGCACGCCAAAACGACACACTACTTCCTGAACCAGCTTCTGGGCAACAGTCTTTGCTTCTTGGTTCGGGGTAGCAAACACCTCAGGCCATTTGGTGAAATAATCCTGGACCACGATGATGAATCTGTTCCCGTCTTCGGTTTGGGGAAATGGCCCAGCCACGTCTATGGCTATTCTTTCCCAGGGAGCTCCTACATTGTACAACTGCAGCTTCCCTCTAGATCTTGTTTGAGGTCCTTTTACTGAAGCGCATGCTGTACACTTCCTGCACCATTCTTCGATGTCCTCACGGCAGCGTACCCAATAAAAACGTTCTCGTACTTTTACGAGTGTTTTCTTCACGCCGAGATGTCCACCGGATGCACCGTCGTGTACCAGCTTCAGTAGTGAGGCTACCTTGCTCTTCGGAATAACCATCTGCAGAATGTGCTCCTTTCCGTGGGGTGACTCCCATTTTCTATACAGCACGCCATTTTCCACCATGAGGCTGTCCCACTGGGCCCAGTATGCCTTAGTGACAGGGCTCGAAGCCGACACGTCACTCCACTGTGGTTTTTGCCCTCTGGCTTTCCAGTCCATGATCAGGCTAAGGTCCTTGTCTTGTTTCTGATCTTGACTTATTTGCTCCTTACTCCAAGATTCGTCCAAATCCTGCGTCCTTATAATCTTTACCACTTCCTTCGATTCATGCTTCAAGCAGTGCTTGCAGTTCTCGGGGCACGGTCGTCGTGACAGAGCATCTGCGTTTGCATGAGCTTTCCCGCTGCGATGTTCGATAGTGAAGTGGAACTCTTGAAGCTGTTCAATCCATCTCGCAACTTGTCCTTCAGGGTTCTTGAATTGTAGTAGCCACCTTAGAGCTGCATGGTCGGTGCGTATTGTAAATTCTCTGCCCAGCAAGTACTTGTTGAAGTGCTGCAAAGTCTTTACTACAGCAAGCAGCTCACGACGAGTAACGCAGTAATTTCTTTCCGGCTTCGACAAAGACTTGCTGAAATACGCGATGACTACTTGTCGACCATCTTGCTCTTGAGACAATACTCCTCCGATCCCTGTATTACTTGCGTCGGTATCCACTACAAACCTCCCATCTCTTCTGGGGTATCCCAAAATCGGAGCTGAACAGAGAAGCTTCTTCAGCTGAGTAAACGCGCTCGCGCAATCTTGGTCCCAAATAAAATTTCTCTTTTCCTCTGTGAGGCGATGCAATGGCTTGGCTACCTCGGAGAAGTTCTTTACAAATCTCCGGTAATACGCGCACAGGCCTAAGAATGCACGCACATCCGTCTTATTCTTTGGTGTAGGCCATTCCTGCACCGCCTTGATCTTTTCCGGGTCAGTCTGAACGCCGTGATCGGAAATGACGTGTCCCAAGAAGGATACTTCTTTCTTGAAAAAGTCGCATTTCTTCGGATTGAGCTTCAGGTTTGATTGGCGGAATCTCTTGAAAACCTTTTCTAAGTTCTTTAGATGTTCCTTGAAATTGCGACCCATTACGATCACGTCATCGAGATATACTAGGCAGGCATCTCCTAGCAGTCCCACTAATACTCGTTCCATAAGGCGTTCGAAAGTCGCTGGAGCGTTGCACAGTCCGAAAGGCATGACGCAGAACTGCCACAGACCATTTCCAGTCCCAGTCGTGAACGCAGTCTTCTCTTTATCTTCTGCCCGAAGCTCCACCTGCCAGTAGCCACTCTTCAGGTCTACAGTCGAGAACCACTTCATGCCTCCTAGCATGTCCAGTGTATCGTCAATCCGGGGTAGAGGATAGCTGTCCTTTTTTGTCACATTATTTAACATTCTGTAGTCCACACAGAATCTGGTGCTTCCATCCTTCTTTTTCACCAGTACTACAGGTGAACACCAAGGGCTAGTCGAAGGTTCAATGACCTTACTTCGTCTCATCTCTTGGATCATTTCTGACACCTCTTGTTCCTTCGCGAAGGGTACGCGTCTAGGTCTCTGTTTGATCGGCGAGATGGTACCGGTGTCAATTGAGTGTGTCACCAGACTGGTTCTTCCGAGATTAGTGTCGCCTTCACTGAAAATATCCCTGTAGTCCCTTAACAACGTTGCTGCGTCTGCATATTCCTTAGGACTCAAATTCATCTTGATTGTTTCCAGCAGAGAGGCGACGTTGTCGGTTGTTCGACATTGAATGTTAGATTCCTGAGTCCTCCTCAAGTGATTAACGGCATCACATCGACCGATAATCGTGTTCTTTGGTAGATAAATTGGTGAGCTACTGACGTTAATAATCTTCACCTTAGCGTCTTGCTTGGTCATGACCAGTGTTCTGGCCGTAATCCAACTAGGATGATCGCCACAATTTTCCACAATGACGCATCGGTTTGGCGTTATCTTTCCCGGAAACCGAACGCTCACCAACGTTTCCGACCTGGGTGCTAATTTTACAGACCTCACACTGTAAACTGTTGACGAAGAGGATCCCTCCAGGAAAACTTCTTGTTTGGGGAAGCTTAACACCCCTCTTGCAACATCGACTACACATTGTTGCGTCCGTAAAAAGTCCAATCCGATGATGCAGTCGTCAGTTATGTTAGCCACCAAGACTGACTGCACATAAGTGTCATCTCCGAGTTTGATTCGAACTTCTGTAACTCCCAGGACGGTTACTGGCTGGCCTGTCGCTGTCTGTAGGTTGCACAGTGGGCGTGCATCTTTCCACATAATGGTCCGTTTTAACAGTTCCGGTCGCACGATGGATTTCGATGCTCCTGTATCTATTGTGAAGCGACAGGGTTTGCCATTAATCTCTCCTGTGGTAACAAGGCTGTTCCCATCACAAGCCTGTGATACTTGGACTGTTGGGGCTCGACGAAGTCCAGCCAGTGCCCGCCCCGCGGCCCTGGCTCCATTTAGTTTAACGGCTCCTGATCCTGAGTGTCGACCTGGGTAGCCGTCGACACCGACCTTTGTCTTTTCTGAGCCCGGCAGTTGAGTTTTATATGACCTCGTTCACCGCACCCATAGCATACGGGTCCACTACGAGGTTGTATTGCAGCAACTACTTCTCGAACTCTGTGAGTTCTATAGTCATTGCGGACTGCCTCCACTTCGAGTGCATGCGCCAGTGCGGACTTCATGGTAGTGTGGTGACCCAAACGCACCATAGCTCTCACCTTTGGATCCCTTATCCCGTTCGTGAACGCCTCCAGAATTTTCTCTTCAATGGGTGCTGAGCTTGATGCGTAGGCACGGCGTACCAGCAGTCCTACCTCGGTAGCCCACTGTTGCAGATTTTCGTTGGGCTTCTGCACCCGGTCTCTTAGTTGCGCCCGGTACACATGCTCCAAGTGCTTTTCTCCGTAACGGGCATCTAGAGCCTCAAATAGCGATTCTAGTGTCCTCTCATTCGCTGGCACGTTTTCTAAGATACGTGCGGCGTCTCCTCGAAGAGCAAGAGTAAGCGCCATGAGGCTCTGCTCTTCTTCCCACCCGTTACCTTTAGCAATCATTGCAAATTGCTCTTTGAATGCTATCCACGATGTAGAGCCGTCGAAACTGGGGACTTTCAATTTTGGACCTCCAGCAGTAATTGTAGGTGTAACGGAGGTGCCTACCATCATGGTCTTCCGCAGCTTCCTCTCCAGTTCCTCTAGCTTCTTTTCATGGTCTACGAGGATAACCTTCTGGAGCTCTTTAAACTTCCGCTCATAGGCGTTAAAGGTTGCAGCATGATCTTGCGTTTGCGTCTTCAGGATCTCGACGTCTTCCTTCACGTGCTCCAACACTCCCTGGAAACCTTCGAGCTTCGTGTTGATCGTCTCCTGTAATAAGGTCGTGGCTTGGCGCTGGCTCTCTTGCAATCTTTCTTGCAACCGGACCGTGGCTTCTTGCAACTGAACAGTGGCTTCGCGTTGGCTCTCTTGCAACCTTTCTTGCAACTGGACAGTGGCTTCGCGTTGGCTCTCTTGCATGGCCTGCATAGCACCGAGCAGGGCCTGCATATCGAAACCGCCTGGATTACTCATCGTACCTGCTGGTACGGGTGCGGTCGCAGCGGCCGGCGCGGTTGAAGGTTCCGCAGTCGAGCCGAGTGCAGGTGTAGGTGCTGTGGTCGTCACTGTTGTCAAGCGCTCTCGCTGAGGCGACTCCATCCGCGATGCATCCAGAGCCGTCTGACGTCGAGTTCGCACTCCTTCTTCACTTTGCGGTACGACTGGCATTCCGCTTCTGTCACCAATTGTCGCGTCGTCAGGACGGTGGGGTTCGTGAAAACACCAGTTGGTTCCGCAAGAACTTTATTGAACGTCCACACAACAAATCACCACTCTTTAAATGCAGCAAAACACGTATACACACTTTAACTGAACGCACTTAATTCACTCACTCACTAAATCACAGTAGTATCGCTGGTTATCGCCTGGATAGTTCGCTCCGATCGCTGATCCAAGAATGACTCCCTGAATGCCCGCCACGCATCTATTTATACCCGACTACAGATATACTAGAGGTTTCTGGAATGATCCTGAACAATAAAGACTAGAGTAGAATGTACTAAAGTTGTAAACAACTATAGACTAACCATGCTATTTTGAACCTTAACACATTAGGCATAGGGTTGAGATTCTATTACAAGGCATGTCATGTTTATAACTGTCAGCGACGGGCGGTCGTGTGATTTATGGCCGGCTATGTACCTACTTATGTATTTCCCGATTCTTCCGACTGTCTTATGTAACAGTATAATTGTTTGGAAGTCATAATAGACCAACATATTATGTATTTATATAAGGAATAAATAGTCCTTACCTAAGTTTTTTTTACCTAAACAGGTATATTTATTTTTTTGAATTTAAAATAATAATAATAATAAAACAATATAATAATTATTTACTAAACAAATATGCCATCCAATAGCTCCGCTTGTGGCATGGTGCCCAGAACGCTGGCAGCATTACCGCGTTGAATGCTGATGCTTATTTTTTGAGCGAAATAGCTGCCAGCCTGTAATTATTGTGCAGTTTCAGTTATAGTCATAACACAGATTTAATAGGAGATTGATAGAAGGGGATAATTTTATTCTCTATTTAATAGAAGTTGCGATATTAAATTTAATACATGCTGTGTAAGAATTTATGATTCGAAATGGTCCCATTTCTTTCTCAGGTCGAACGCCAAAAGGCAAAAAGAACGTGTTTATTCCGTACAGAGATTCGGTCCTCACGTGGCTTCTGAAAGACTCACTTGGTGGGAACTCGAAAACTATTATGATTGCCGCTGTAAGTAACTATTTACCTTTTATCTAAGAATTAAGCTAAAGAAACCACATGTCAGTAACCCATTAATGACCCACTACAGGGTCGGGTCTCCTTCTCATAATGAGAGGGATGTAGGCCTTAGTCCACCACGCTGGCCCACTGCGGGTTGGTGGACTTCACATGCCTTTGAGAACATTTTTTTTGTGAACTCTCAGGCATGCAGGTTCCCTCACGATGTTTTCCTTCACCGTAACAGCAGGTGATATTTAATTTTATAAAGCGCACATAACTTTTTCACAAAGTCATTGGGATTCGAACCCGTACCCCTCGATTCGAGGTCGAATTCTAAGCCACTGGGCTATCACCGCTTAACTTAAGAAATCACATACTGAATTAAAACTTTTAGACTAGACTCACTCAGTGGGTTTGTTATATTTATGACGGGTCCATTTTTATTCCCTTGTCATATTTGGTAAACAATCTTAGCAAGTCTTTTTATTTTAATTTGCTATAAAAAAATAATGCACACACAAAATTATAAAAATTTAAAAACAAATTGTCATTTCATACAGAAACAGATTTCTAGAAACTATAATTTATTTTCTTAAAGCAATTTTAAACTTTTTTTTTCAATAAAAAGTAGTGCCAAGATTGTTTACCAAATAAGACGAGAGAATAAAAATGAACTGTACATGGCGTAGATTTTAACATTCGTTACGTAATAGGGTATTTCGCACTATGCAAGGAATACCATGCAAATCAAAAATTATGTAATATTGATAGATTTTGTTAAAAGCAAGTGAAAAATGGTGATTTCTGTTCTAAAAAATGTAGTATACATTTATTATTTCAATTTTAAAATTCAGGTTTGTTCATCTGTTTTTCAAATGTCAAAAACGCTATACGCCATGAAAGCTATCGGCGTGACGTCAGTAGCAGTGTAAATAAACAATGGAGTATAACTTTCTTCCTTTACTGACATGTATTGTTTACACTGCGAGTGACGTCACAAGCATGGCGGCAGCGCCGAGACGGCCGAGACCGTGTTTACCGGGGATTTTTGAAATTTAAATTGAAAAGTCTTTTTTTACATAATGTTTGTTAGCAAAAATATTGTTTCCAATTTTTTATGTGTTTTTATGACTTACGAATTCATATAAAAAGCTTTTCGACATAGGCCGTAATACCGTATCGCATCGCGTGTACAGATATCGCCGGCGGACTGCAACTACGGCGAGACGCTGTCGACGCTGCGCTACGCCAACCGCGCCAAGAACATCATCAACAAGCCCACCATCAACGAGGACCCCAACGTCAAGCTCATCCGCGAGCTGCGCGACGAGATCGACAAGCTGCGCGCGCAGATCGCGCACAACACGGTACTGTTCGCATAATTTCACTAGCGGTCCGCCCCGGCTTCGCCCGTGGTATGTACATAGCCTGCAGCACTCAGGGACATCTTAGCTATCCATTGGTGAAAGAATTTTTGAAATCGATCCAGTAGTTCCTGGGATTAGCGCGTTCAAACAAACAAACATCCAAACTCTTCAGCTTTATTATTAAAAATAGTATAGATTCCTTTCTGTTTATTTCCCTCCGGCCTCTCGTGGGCTCTTGTTAAAGCGGCTGCCCGCTGTCTTCATCAGCTCATCAGTTCACCTGACCTGATTCGGCGGCCTGTACTCCTTTTGTCAAGACATGGTCGACATTTTTCAATTGCCTAGACTGCAATCTATTATGAGGAATACTGGAACCTGGCCTGGTATACTGGCCTGGAGTATACTCCACCACGCTGCTCCAACGCGGATTAGGGAACAAACGGGCTAGCGGCTGACCCTTTTCGGATGTTTTCAAACCGACAATATGGCCTCTAACAAGGCTTGACAACTGCTATCCTATCGATTACAACCGTGACCGACGCGTTTGCGATCTACTCAAGCCGCGATTTTGTTTCATTTTTATAATGTAGTATCCGCTATCCATATGTTTCTAATTCATCACAAATGATTTTTCATCCAGGATCCGATAGAAGCGGAGCCGGCGGTGCTAGCCGCCCTGCACCGGAAGGAGGCGCAGGAGAAGGTGCTCACGGAGAAGTGGACGGAGAAGTGGCGCGAGACGCAGCAGATCCTCCAGGAGCAGAAGGCGCTGGGGTTGAGGAAGAGTGGGCTCGGCGTGGTGCTGGACTCGGACATGCCGCATCTGGTCGGGATCGATGACAATCTGCTGTCCACTGGGGTTACCTTGTATCATTTGAAGGTAAATGCCACATGTATTTTTTTATAGTTATTGAGTAGCAAACGGGGATGTAGGCCACTTTCTGGGCAAGCTACTACATACTTTGTTGCTAAAACATACTTTGTTTCAAAAGTCAAGCCGTGAATAAAGGTTATATCCAGGGAGAAGCCGTGCAGAAAGACGAATTTCTGTCACTCGACCCTCACCTCACGTTGTGCTAGGAGTAATAAATGGATGAACCCGCCACCCGCAGGTCCGTCACTCGAGCTCAAACACGACATTGACATGATGTTTTATCCATCCCAGGAGGGCGAGACCGTGATCGGCAGCGAGGAGTACTCCCCCACGCCGGACATCGTGCTGAGCGGCGCGGGCGTGCTGCCGCTGCACTGCACCGTGGCGCTGCGCGAGGGCGTGGCCACCGTGTGCCCCGCCCCCGGCGCGCAGTGCTGGCTCAACATGGTGCTGCTCGACAAGCCCGCCAAGCTCAGCCAGGGTGAGTCGCGTTGTGTACAGTGTATAGTGTACAGTGTGTAGGGACACCCTACTATAACTATGTAATGATCAGCATAAACGACGGGCTGCGCTAGTCGCTCCCCTTCTCTCTTGACGAACGCTAGACTAGACTGATAATATATATTTATTACGTTTATTATAATATAGACTTTTATTTCCAAACCTTCTGATAGACATTAATACAATACAAAATATCCTCTAAATTGGTGACCCCGACGTGATTTGAACACGCAACCTTCTGATCTGGAGTCAGATCCCAGCATCTCCACCAACAATTTAGAGGATATTTTGTATTGTATTAATGTCTATCAGAAGGTTTGGAAATAAAAGTCTATATTATAATAAACGTAATAAATATATATTATCAGTCTAGTCTAGCGTTCGTCAAGAGAGAAGGGGAGCGACTAGCGCAGCCCGTCGTTTATGCTGATCATTACATAGTTATAGTAGGGTGTCCCTACAAGTGTACGTGCACCGTGGCGATGCGCGAGGGCGTGGCCACCGTGTGCCCCGCCCCCGGCGCGCGGTGTCGTTGTGTACAGTGTACGGTATACAGGGCCACCGTCGAACTGCGTAAATAGGTAGTAGATTACCATAGCCAAGTTGGGAGTCACCGCTATCGACTTACGTTCGGTAGCTAAGAAGCAAGCGTGACTTCAAACACACATTGCGGGAAAGGTCATAGCAGCTATGTAAATTTAGCAGGAAGAAATATTCGTGGCGATATTGTAACATGATATTGATTAGACGATGTCTATTCAATCTCAATTCCGTCTCAAAGTGTTGTAAATTTTCTTATTGGACATTTTTGTCAGCAATAATAATCATTGTTCATTTTTTAAGATTTCTACTTCGCTATATCTAAAAAAGATAAAGCTTCGTCAAAAAGGGGGAGCTGTTATAACCCTTATTCCCAAGATAGGTAAACTTACATTAGCAGATCACACTGTCTAATTGCGCAACTAACTTGCGCAATTCTTAGATCAGCATTTTCATTTCTTTCAATAAAATTAAAGCAGTTAGACTAAAAACTGCGTCGCGAACACACTTAGGGCATCATAAATTCTAACGTGTGTGAATTTAATAAACTATTTTATACAGTGGCAAAAAGTAGTTTTTTTTTGACTGGCCTGTTGGTCTAGTGGTTAGCGACCCTAACTACTACGCCGGAGGTCGTGGGTTCGATTCCCACCCAGGACAAATATTTGTGTGATGAGCACAAGTGTTTGTTCTGTGTCTGGGTGTTAATTATCTATGTATAAGTATGTATTTAAAAATATATATGTATGTTTATCAGCTATCTGGTTACCATAACACAAGCTCACAGCTTATTTATTTATTTAAAGACTGTAGTGAAAGCCCGCGTAACAGATGGTAAGTTATGTGTCGTTTTGTCGGCAGGCTGCATCCTGCTGCTGGGCCGCACCAACATGTTCCGCTACAACGACCCGGCGGAGGCGGCCAAGCTGCGGCAGGAGGGCGCCCCGGCGATGAACCTGTCGCGCCTGTCGCTGCTGTCGTGGTCCGCCACCGACCTCGCCGCCAGCACCGAGACGCTCAATGTTAGCGCGCTCTCGTGGGTATTTTTCATTTAACGGGACTATAGAATGAGTCACGTTACTTTTAACGTTTTATTCAGCCCGTTTTTTTCAACCCCAGATAATAAATTTTAAGGCACAGGATCGTTATCAGTGTCTTTATCATTATTATTCTGTTGCTCCGTATTATAATTCACGGTGGATATTATTGCGTAGGCGTAGCTAGATCGGGCGAGGAGAATAAAAAGTAGCCTTGTTGTATTACAAACGATAGAATCACTGACTACTAGTCAAGGAAAAGTAACAATGAACTAATCACACAAAATCATTGACACTCCACCGAACACGTAATGCACTCGCACGACACCACCGAATTTCTTATTTTTAGCGCCATCTTCACTTTCGCGCGCTTTTGTGCACTAGCGCTCGGAGTTGCGTCAGAACGGGAAACGTCAAATGTTATTCATTTGCGTTCCACTCACTCTATGATATATAGAAGAGCCGTCAAATTTATAATTTGTGATCCAATATGGATGACGTTGATTTAATGTGAACAAATTGTACGTGGTGCTGAGTAAAAGCTTTTCAATTGATTTGTCATGTAAATAAGCAATAGTCCTCTAGATGTAAATTAGGACATTTAATTGGAGAACACGTGATTATGCTGTACCGGATAGCGTCGCGCGTTGTATGTACATATTACAGCAAATTCTTTCGCGTGGAACCCCGTGGTAATGTAAGCGGTCGTGCTTGTTCGGAGATATCTTATGTGGCCATATAAACACGGCCTTCTTGTCGATGCATCGCCACATAGATAAGAATTTCCGCGACGCTTGATCGTGATGGTCACATGCGCCCGTTGGATTGGTTTAGGCGTCATGAATAAATTTGCAGTATGCAAAATTGTCTTTTTAATTTTTTTTATAAATGAAATCGTTCTCTGATGCCGGCCAGGGACCTGGAGGGTGAGATCCGGTGCGGTCGCCTCGAGGCCCAGCGCGCTGAGCTGGAGAGGGAACGTCAGCAGTTTTTGCAGCAGCGTCTCGCGCAGGAGCAGCGGCAGCGCGCCTGGGCCGCCGAGAGAGAGGAACTGCTGAGGGCTCAGAGGAAGTTGGACGAGGTTAGTCATGCCAGTAACCCATTAATGACCCACTACAGGGTCGGGCCTCCTCTCACAATGAGAGGGATGTAGGCCTTAGTTCACCACACTGGCCTACTGCGGGTTGGTGGATTTCACATACCTTTGAGAAAAATTTTTTTTTGTGAGCTCTCAGGCATGCAGGTTTCCTCACGATGTTTTCCTTCACCGTAACAGCAGGTGATATTTAATTTTATAAAGCACACATAACTTTTTTACAAAGTCATTGGTGCGTGCCACTGGGATTCGAACCCGGACCCCTTATTCGAGGTCGAATTCTAAGCCACTGGGCTATCACCGCTGTTGTATCACGAGGTTAGTAAACAACATATTTGTATTTCACTTGCATATTGACACTATTATGCTGAATACGCTCAGTGAGTCTTGGTCGAGACACGTCTCGCGCCTCGCCTCGGTCGGTCTCGGTCTTTTGTCGGTTTTTGCGCCCGAGTCCAAGGATCTCGGTGGGTCTCGCGAGGTAAACGAGAGCGAGCGTGTACACACTTGTTCGTTTAGTTGCCCGCGGACGATGTTTGTATGGGGATCTCAGCAATCAATTACTGCGGGAGTCTTCAGTGTTAATGAATAAACGAGTGTCTACAGGAATGCTCTCGATGAATGCGTACAGCCGCCATAATAGAAATAGTATGAAGAAGTCAGCTGTTGACGTGCAATTTCTACATCAATTACTGCGGGAGTTTTCAGTGTTCATGAAAAAACGAGTGTCTACAGGTATGCTCTCGATGAATGTGTACAGCCGCCATAATAGAAATAGTATGAAGAAGTCAGCTGTTGACGTGCAATTTCTACATCAATTACTGCGGGAGTTTTCAGTGTTCATGAAAAAACGAGTGTCTACAGGTATGCTCTCGATGAATGTGTACAGCCGCCATAATAGAAATAGTATGAAGAAGTCAGCTGTTGACGTGCAATTTCTACATCAATTACTGCGGGAGTTTTCAGTGTTAATGAAAAAACGAGTGTCTACCGGTATGCTCCCGATGAATGTGTACAGCCGCCATAATAGAATTAGTAGGAAGAAGCCAGCTGTTGACGTCATAATGAACCGATGTGTTGTTGTGTTGCAGGAGCGCAGCGCGATGGAGAAGGAGTACGCGGCGGCGTGCCGGCGGCTGTCGGGCGACTGGCGCGCGCTCGAGCGCGGCTGGACGCTGCGCCGCCGCGCCTTGCGCGCTCGGCAGCGGGACCTGGCCGCGCGGCGGCACAGGCACGCGGCTGCGGCGCGGGCGGCTCACCATGTGGTCAGTACGAGCTTATTAGCACACGTTATATAGATAGACTGTGTTCATATTTCAGAATTCATTTTTTTAGCGTCCTTACAAAGCGATTGGCGTCCCCTTTTGAAAAATAAACAGAAGCGCACGCAGCCCCACTGCTATTGCTCATGCCTTCTTACAACTAAAGCCGTCAGCAGTAGGAATGACAGCTAAAGCCTTGTCCTAATTGGCGGTCAGGATACGACATAACCGACCGACCAAGCAACGCGACAAAATTTAAGCTGTCCCAAATGGCAATACGCCCAATGAGCTACCAATTTTCTCGTTGAGTGACTTGGCAAGAAGGTCGCCGGTGACAAATTCCGAATAAGAATCAGACATCTTTCAAAATTGACATTTAATGACATTTAATAAAAATTCGTTATATAAATAAAGCTGATAAGAGGTCACCGACCCGCCTGCATTAAAACAACTAACATGAATTATCAATGTTAGAACAGCCCTTTCACTGTGAGCAATGCCATATCACTGCAATCAACTGAGTCACCGTAATTATCCTACCATGGAACCTGTCTGATTACTATCGAGATGATTGTGACTTTTTCACGTATTTAATTTGCCAATTTTTAAATAAATATTTTTTTATTTCCAAAATTAGAAAAATATGTGTTATTTGATACAAATTGTTTTGAAATTTGTTCGAAATTTTGTGAACACACAAATACCGATATTTTTTAATCATAAAATATTTCATTTAAACCTATTATAACTACATTACATTAACTTCGTTACTACATGCAACGCTAGAATACAACGAAAAAATCTAATCAGATCTTTCATCTATTCTATATCTAAAATAAAACTACATTACGTCTGTCGACAAACATTCACCATTATTAAAGCGCAGATTTATTGTTATATAAACACATAAGTGATAACTTTTTATCCTATAACTATAAAAAGAAATGCAGCATGTAGCTCAATAAATAAGTCATTGACTTTCGCAATACACTTTAATCCATTAATTTCATTTAATGTTTGTTTTATGACAAGATTTAAGTTGTTATTCTTATTTCAATACTATTTATTGAGCTACCATGAAGCTTCATTGCGTCTATCGAGTTACGTTCGAGAACAGCTCACTAAGGCTTTACTTTTGTATTATAAGCCCATGAAAATCCAAAATTAACAATTGTTTGGGATTGTTAGTAGATAAAAACTTGTTTCAAGTTGTGTGTCTACATTTGCCTGCGTGGCTGCAAGTTAAGCCTTGATAAAATTTTAACACAGGTCTTTGAATGGAGCCGTCTTGTGCACTGATATACGACAAATGTACCCAATGACATTGTCGTACGACAATATTGCGCGAGTGACCGTTCTGTCATCACGATTTGTGATTTTAGATACATTAATTTGCTCCACCAACCCGCAGGAGGCCAGCGTGGTGGACAGCGGCCTACATCCCTCTCATTGTTAGAGGAGACCCGACCCTGTAGTGGGTCATTAATGGGTTACTAACAATTTGCTACTATGATAAACAATATAAGAGCATAATGTGTTATTTTATACACTATTTGTTTAATATTTATTCGTCGTGTTCATATTAGAAGAAATTATAAATTTCAACACATTGAATATACTGTTCCTTTTTTAACTTTACTTTTACTTCATCATATAAATGTTTTCACCCAACCATTATCGACAACTCATAGTACTTAGCAGTAAGGCTCATTAAACTCACGCAACTCGGTAGTGAAATAAACAAAAACATCGATTGTGTACTCTCACGCGCACTTGTATTTTCTATAGCATTACTCTATGTCGTGTAGTGCATGCGTACACGTTACTCCCTAGCTGTGTCCCGGTTCGCTTCGGTGGTGGTCTGACTTTCGAGTTTGTGTCTATTACGTGCTGTGTGGTAGGTGTGATAATGACTAACAAAAATAGATAAACAATAAACAATTATTACTTGTAATGACCTAAAAATACCAGTATTAACAATTATAAGGCTAACAATTTAGAGTTTTTACGTAAAAGTGATTTTGTGTTGGTTTTGTGCACTTGTGTTGTGTTGTGACATTAGCAGCTATTTAGTCAAATGTTTATCTTTTGAGAGGACAAGAGGAGTACGAGAGTACAGTCACATTGCAATTGCAAATAGTTCAATATTACTGTATACTTTTAACAGTTAAAGAAATTTATATCCTTCTCATTCTAAGGGGGACCTACGTACAGGTCGCTTTTAATTAAAGGCGTGAAACAAATGCAGCTGATATTAAAAAAAATCTTTTGGGTTTGTATAACGAAGTAAATAAAATTCAGCAATTAAATGATATGTATAACATCGAATTATATGTGTACCTATATTTAATCAAATCTAATTACGAGTAGATATACTTACAACAAGACAATGTAAAGCTACTTTTTGCCAATTTAGCATTGCAATATTGATTGTCGTTGTTGTAATAATGTTTCAACTCTATACTCATTGACACAAGCAATGTAATCACACACACAAAACAACTGTCTATTCATATACAAAACTAGCTGACCCCGCAAACATTGTTTTGCCATATAATTTATCGAGCAGGATGAAAAATTGTTAAATTACTAAAATGGCTATTAAAAATAGGGGTTGTTGATAGAAGGGTGAAAATTTAGGGTTGTATGTATTTTTGATGCCACATTAATAAAAAATAAAAATAAAATAAAAATATTAGGGGTGGACCCTTATCATTCAGGGGTATGAAAAATAAATAGTAGCCGATTCTCAGACCTACTGAATATGCATATAAAATTTCATAAAAATCGGTCAAGCCGTTTCGAAGGAGTTCTTATGGTAACCAACGTTGTGTCACGACGATTTTATAGAAAAGATTTACAAAACTCGAAAAGCAGAACCGCCACTGTATATTACTTTGCGGCTCCCGTAGATTGACAAGGAGGAACAGCATATCTCGGAGGTGCAGGCCAGGATCGGGGACAAGCGGGAGGAGTTCCAGGAGTTCGTCAAGGCCTCCGTACGGCGGCTGGTCGCTGAGGGCTGTGTGGATGAGGTCAGTGGACTCAGTGGTCTTAACGCTTGGCCTATCTGGCCTATAAGTCAGTGGCGTGCATTGGAGGCAGGCACTGAATATCTAGCTAGTCATGGGTACATCTAAATTCTCGTTTGAACTATAATAACGATTGTCTTGTCAAATAATAATAGAAAAATAATATGTAAAGCGAGGCTAGAAGCCGGAGGCTAGCGTAAAGGTAGGCACTGCCTACCGTTTCGACGATTATGCACGCGCCTGCTATAAGTAGACACATTGTTGAACAGGGTATGTATCACATGTGACTCAAGGGACTGAGCGGTTAAGGATCACTTGGCTGTAGCGGCATTTGATTTTAGTGCTGGGTGGTGAAGAGGACTCCTCGTGATGATTTATGCGGTATTTATGAAGACATTGCTATCTTCTTGTGTCGGTAATTCGTAGCCGATCTTCAGATCATGGATCGCCTAAATGACATTTACAAGACAGGCAAAAGGAGCACAGGCCGCCCTCCTACCAAATGGACTGATGACCTGAAGAAGACAGCGGGAAACCGGATTCAGGGGGCCCAGGACCGGGCGGAGTGGCGTCGATTAGGGGAGGCCCGTGTCCAGCAGTGGACTACCAAGGGCTGAAAGGAAGGAAGGAAATGACATTTGGTTGCCAGGCAACATTTGGTTTTTTCAATTTAGCCTATTAGCATAAGTTTAGTGCTTAAATTAGATGCCGCAATGTTTAATTTTTTTTAAGAACATATTTTTATTGTAAGCATGTTTTATTAGCTGTACCTTTATTATTTCTTATATCCACCCTACCGCCACACCATTTTCAAAATCTTATAGGACAGAAGTTTAACTAACATTGTTGTTATAAAACAATGGTTTAAAATTTAAATCATCACTTGATGCCACCTAAGCCTTTTCATTGTATTTTTCATAACTTCATTTCCATACTTGGTTACGAAATTGGCTCCCAATGTGTTACAAACTTTGTTTGTACTTTTAGGGGAATCTGGAATAATAAAATAAATCTATAAAATACAGTAAACGTAATTTTGTTTCGCTTAAGCGTATACGCGATCTCTGCATTTTTTACTGAGCCGTGACGTAATGACAGACGCCATGACACCGGCGAGCGTTTTGGTGTGAATTTGAAACTTAAAATTTAAATGTACTTTTATTGCACAAAAACCTTAATTTCCTACAAAAATATGATATATTTTAGACATAATAGAAACTTCTGAATATCATAGAAGAGTTTTTGAAAATAAGTCATCATACCTATTGACTGTGAAGGCCGTACCTTCTGCCATATGGTGATCAGCAAACGCTCACGAGCTCCAAACTCCATCTCACAGTACTTATTAATTACATAATTGTTGATGTCATACTCAAGATCCTCGTTCCGACGCAGCAGTAATGTACCGCCCTGTGAGAACTACAATGGCTCTACCACATGAGAAATGTATCGGTTTACAGAGCGAGAGCCCCAGCCCCGACAGCCCGGCCTCGGAGACGTCAACGGAGTCGTTAATGCACCTGCTGCAGCAGTGCGAGCCCGGCACCGCTCAGACGATCAAGGAAACAGTGGAGCGACACGTGAGTTGCAACGGTTTTATTGTTACTTTCTTATTTAACGGTTAACGGTCGCTGTCATTTGAATAGGGTATTACGGCCTACGTCAAAAAGCTTGTTATATGAATTCGTTAGTCATAAAAACCCATAAAAAATTGGAAAAAAAATTTTTGCAAACAAATATTATGTAAAAAAAGACTTTTCAATTTAAATTTAAAAAATCCCCGCGAAATCACGGTCTCGGCAGTCTCGGCGCTGCCGCCATGCTTGTGACGTCACTCGCAGTGTAAACAATACATGTCAGTAAAGGAAGAAAGTTATACTCCATTGTTTATTTACACTGCTAATGACGTCACTCCGATAGCTTGCATGGCGTATAGCGTTTTTGACATTTGAAAAACAGATTAACAAACCTGAATTTTAAAATTGAAATAATAAATGTATACTACATTTTTTAGAACAGAAATCACCATTTTTCACTTGCTTTTAACAAAATCTATCAATATTACATAATTTTGGTTTTTTCCTTGCATGGTGCGAAATACCCTATTACCCTTTCATACAAGACGGGATGGCAACACACAAGCAACAAGCATCCCGTCCATGAGATTGCGTTCGTTCGACTACCAACTCGAACTCGAACGCGTCGGCGCGAAAGCGTACCCGTAGCCCAACAAGTAGTGCCGAAGAACACAGTGTTTTTAGTTGGTGAGAGACTGGTATCACCATTGTCGGACTTGTTTGGCAGTGGGTATCTTTACGGATTCCTTAAGAAAAAGACTAGAGCGCGGTAATAGCCAATATAATCGCATACGCACGATTGAGTTTCGATTGGAGACGTGATCATTTCTGTCGACTGCGTCAACTGTGATAGCGTGGTTCAGAAATATCATGGCGTGATTTAGGATACTCGTGGTACTATCTCTTGAGTCCCTTAGACGATCCGAGTGGCGCAGTGGTTAAGACACCGGTGCGCTGCGCGGAGGGTCCTGGGTTCGATTCCCAACAGAGCAGAGATTTGAATGACGAATTTGAATTTCTATTTCTGGTGTGGGTGTGTTGTGTTGTTGTCTCGTGTGTGTCCATGGCGCCCACGACACTGGTAATCCTAGTGTGGGGCTGTGAGTGTGAAGCGTCATTTGTTTATTTATTTATTTATTTATTTATTTTATTATTTATTTATTTAATATGACTTTGTGGTACAGAAACGCGAGCTGGAGGCGCTGGAGCGCGAGCTGGCGGCGCGCGTGGCGAGCGTGGCGGCGCAGCGGCTCAAGGTGGACAAGCTGCAGGCCGAGCTCGCGCTGCTCTGTGCGCGGGAACGAGGCCTCGCCACCGCCCTGAGGGACGCCGGTGATTATAATTCAAATTCAAATTCAAAATCTCTTATTCATTATTAGGTACAGTTTGTGCACACTTAATGAACGTCACACATTTAACGTTATACAAACATCCGCTTTGATCGCCCCTCAGGCGAAACGTAGACTGGGAGAAAAAAGCGGGCGGAAAAAAACTCCCAGCACTCTTTTAAAATAAGTATGAATTATTCTATAGTGCGGTATGACTAGGTCCAATAAAGGAACACACGTGACAGCTATCGTGTGTGTCGATATCGCCCCATTGCCATCCGCTCACAAATGAATATTGATACATGGTGTATAGAAATAGCCTATAGTGAAGTTATTCAATCCCACGCTTTCTTATCGTCTAAATAGTCCTTAGTTTCATAATAGGCCTTTCGGCACAGGACTGGTTTGATAGTTCTTCTAAATTTATGAAAAGGCAAGGATTGAATTTCGATTGGAATTTTATTATAAATTCTAACTGACATTCCCATAAATGACTGGCTTTTTTTATGAAGCCGACATCTTGGAAATACCAGCTTGTGGACATTCCTGGTTACAATACAATTAGATTTATGTATGTCCTTAAACGTTCTGAATTTGTTCTTATTTTTATAAAAATACATAATATTTTCATAAATATATTGCGATGCAAGAGTAAGTATATTTATTTCTCTGAATTTTTCTCTAAAAGATTCTCTATTCCCTATTTTATATATTGCGCGAATAGCCTACTTCTGCAGTACAAAGACACTTTGTATTGGCTACAGGGATATCGGTATACTAGCCGTCGCGAGTCGTGACCACAGATGGTTTGTGGTAGGGATATTGCACAATTTCGGCCAATGTACAGCAGTCAAAAAATGCACACATTTACATTCATTAATTACATTTTTAATGAAATACATTAATTACACGATGAAAACGAGAAAATTTCCTACAGAAATAGAATGTTATTGTTCTTGTGATATTTCACCATAGATTTCGGTGCCTTCTATTAGCCAGAATAGTTTGGCGTTTTTGTGTATGTATGGGAGCGTATGTTTTTGGGTGAGCGTCTACATATCTACGTATATACAACGTAGTGGGTCATCGATATTAAATATTCCGTAATTATCCATTTCACAGAAGACGAAAGTGACACATCGCCGCTAGAGGGCGTCAAACGCTGCAAGTCAGAATTAGTGCTGCGACCACACGAAGACCCGCCCGAGCCGCTCTCCGCCGACGAAAGGGAACACTTCCGCGCTAAGAGACTCAGGTGAATAAGTAAACACAAAATTTGGTGCCAACATTGAATAAAAGAATAAAACTCACACACACTTCGATAACTGTTAATTCGTTTTATCCCTTAATTGAATATCGTTGGAAACAGGTTGACTTTTAAAATAGGAAAAACCTGCAATACACCTCATAACGCTGTGACATCAGATGTATAACGGCAGATCGTTCAATAAACTTTGAGGGCGGGAACTCTTTACAAGTATGGAAGCCAACAGTCAAATCTCCAGTAACAAACAAACATTGGTCAACATCTCCTACACAACCAGCGGCGCTATGCTCACTCCTATCATTCACCATCATCAATTCAGCTACGAAGGCATAGTCTTAGTCATACCATTGGACACGGGCCTCCCCTAACCGTCGCCACTCCGCCCGGTCCTGGGCCCTCTGAATCACTCACCACTAACACCATCTATTCCATTCCAGCCTGACTTTAAGCCTGGAGCCGCTGCCGTCGCCCAACTCGGCCCCGAACACGGACGACACGTTCCACACGGCCACCTCCTCGCCCAGGGCCTTCCCCTCGGAGTCGTCGGTGCCCACGCCCTCGACCACCACCCCCTCGGCCGCGCCCGACAGTGGGGATAGAGTGGACCAACCTCCGCTGCCGCAGTTCCGGCTGGGGCCCACCGCGGACGACAGCGACGACATGTCCAGCACTGAGGATTATCACAAGGTAAATGCGAGGCACACAGTTCCGCTGCTCGAGTAGATCGCGAGCGATCGAAAAAGTTAAGCAACGTCGGGCGCGGTCATTAAATGGATAGGTGATCACTAGTGTCCATTAAAGTGCGCGCTTCAGTGCTTCTGGACGGCTCGTTAAACTGTCACGTTGGTTCTGGTTATTGTTGAAATGATCGTCGTTAAAAACGATCGAGTCGTTAAACCTTGTCGAAGGCCTATGGGTGGTTTGAAAACACAACCCCGTTTCTCCATAAATCTGGATTGTAGCAGAGTGTAGTATGCTCCAGACCTGCCCCTATCGTGGGGAGAAACCTGTGCCTGTGCCCAGCAGTAGGACATCAAGGGTTACAGCCAATAATACAACACATTTCCGCAATAATTCATGTATTCTTTACGTTTGACTTATCCTCATTTATAATATTGAGCTTATTTTATTATTTCAGCCCAGAATCGTTGAAGGCCAATCTTCAAGTTCAGTGGAGAGGTCCCCAGAGGAAAGGCACCAACGGGCGAAATATCGCAGGAGGATAGGCGGTATGTGTAAATCATAACTGTATTATTACAATAAATAGCTATAACATTATGACGTCACAACTATGGCGACCAATCATGGCACGTTTATAGTCACGCGACCTTTATTTAAATTTCACCAATTTTTAATTGAGTATAATTAATTGAAAAAATGTTTTTTTTTAAGTTTTTTGCATGAAATATCAATATTATTAATAATAAAGTTTTAAAATACATAAAAAAATCATTATATTTTTTTCGAATACCCAATTGTATTGTATTGTAATTACCCAGGCGAGAACAAGCCCCGGCGGCAGGTGACGGAAGCGGAAGCGTTACGCGCGATGCAGCGGCTGTGCGCGCGCATCGCGTCGCAGAAGCTGCTGGTCATCTCCTCGCTCGAGAACGACTGCTCCAAGGAGGAGCTCAACCGGCAGATTGCGGTAACTCTTATACTAAACACAACACTCCAATGCTTTCACTTTTAGTTCTCTAAATAGAAGAGGACCTTTTTTTTTCCTCGAATGGCGACCGCGTTTAGGCAAAAGGAGTACTCCGACCAGGTGCACTGAAGAAGACAGCGGGAAACCGTTGGATTCAGAAGGCTCAGGACCGGGCGGAGTGACGTCGATTAGGGGAGGCCCATGTCCAGCAGTGGACTGCTAAGGGCTGAAAGGAAGGAAATTGAAGAAGCCCCGCTGTTTGAGTCGACTGGAAGCAATCGAAAAAGTCAAGCAGCGTCGGGCGCGGTCAGTACCTGGACGGGTGACCGCGAGTGGTGAATAAATGCGCGCCTCCGTACTTCGGAGGGCACGTTAAGCCGTCGGTCCCGGTCGTTATCGATGCGGTTTGAAAACATCCGACAGGGGTTGGCCACTAGCCTGTTTCTCCACCGCACCGCATTGGAGCAGCGTGGTGGAGTATGCTCCAGGCATCCCCTGTTGTGGGAGACCCGTGCCTAAGTGGGTCAATAAAGGGTAACAGCCAGTTGTTTTAATTGCAGCCATGAAGCTTATATAAAAATGAATATGCAACACGATAATTTAACACCACTAAGATAATTTGATGCTGCTGAAGTTTGCCTCGGGCTTCAGGCTTCATGCTTACGAACATAAAACGTGTAAAGCCATGTGTATTTATTTAAAAATTTAACTTTCTTTTATTTCACTTCACTTTCGTTGAGGCGGTGCTCCTTATACTTAAAACCCTCCCCAGGTCCTCCAAGAGCTCCAGAAGAAGTACGTCCGGCTCGAGATGGCGCTGCAGTACTCGTTCTTCGACAACCAGCCCAGCAAGCGCGCCATCATGGTGACGCCCATACAGGAGACGCCCTCGCTCACCCTCAGCGAGAGCGACATGCACGTGGAGAAGACGGAGAACGAACACGGGGATGACGACCACAACGGGTACTTCGAGGACCCGCTGCTTAACAGGTGATTTGCAATAGGGTATTTCGCACCATGCAAGGAAAAATACAAAATTACGTAATATTGATAGATTTTGTTGAAAGCAAGTGAAAAATGGTGATTTCTGTTCTAAAAAATGTATAATACATTTATTATTTCAATTTTAAAATTCAGGTTTTTAATCTGTTTTTCAAATGTCAAAAACGCTATACGCCATGCAAGCTATCGGCGTGACGTCATTAGCAGTGTAAATAAACAATGGAGTATAACTTTCTTCCTTTACTGAGATGTATTGTTTACACTGCGAGTGACGTCACAAGCATGGCGGCAGCGCCGAGACGGCCGAGACCGTGTTTTCGCGGGGATTTTTGAAATTCAAATTGAAAAGTCTTTTTTTACATAATATTTATTTGCAAAAATATTTTTTCCAATAGGCATGATGACTAATTTTCAAAAACTCTTCTATGATATTCAGAAGTTTCTATTATGTCTAAAATATATCATATTTTTGTAGAAAATTAAGGTTTTTGTGCAATAAAAGTACATTTAAATTTAAATTTTCAAATTTATTTCAAAACGCTCGCCCGTGTCATGGCGTCTGTCATTGCGCCACGGCTCAGTAAAAAATGCCAGATCGCGTATAATATGCTTACGAAAAAAATGACGTTAACTAAGACGTGACGTAAATTGACGTAATTCGATTTGATGGGTGTTTAAGCTATCATGGCGGATTGTTGTATTTTGTAGATTTATTTTAACAAATAAATTATTAATCTCGACATTAATAAGAGAATAAATACATGTTTCAAAATCTTTGAATCCTATTTCATTAGATCAGATAAATATTTTGGCGATACTTGATTACTGTCATCATGCCTATTTTTTATGGGTTTTTATGACTTACGAATTCATATTATAAAAAGCTTTTTGACATAGGCCGTAATACCCTATTATCGACCGAAAAAACGGCCACTTAATCAGTCACTGAAGAAAAGAAATCTTAATAACAACTTATTTAAAATCCTAAATTTGTATAGTTGGAATCCTATCATTGAATCTTGACAATTTCGTCACCAGGCTAAAAGAAACCGAGGTGGAGGCGTCGGACAACGTATCGACATCGAACGACGAGCAGCACTCGGACCAGAGCTGGCCGGACCCGCTACGGGCGCTCACATCCTCGCCCTCGAGGCGGAACAGCGACAGCGACGAGCACGAGCACGCGCACGCGCACCAGCACTGCGACCACGAACACCAGCGACACCCGCTCATACGCGTGCCGCTCGACATACCCGTGAGTGTCCCCGAGAGAGTAAGGCTCTGTTAAAACATACATGGAATGCTAATATGCTGGATAAATATAGTTCTGTACTCCGAATAGTACACCCCGTTCAGTCCCTTGAGGTACACCGATCAGTGGACCTAGTTCAAGCCCTGGGGGCTTATTCTGTATGACCATTCAGATTTCGTGCCGATATCGTGTGTCATTCAACCGTATATCATTTCATGAACTCGGCAAGACAACGAACCTTAATGTCTTTTCTATAAGACACACAATAGATTGTCACGATATTTGTCTTTTAAGCCTTTTTCGACTTTTTATCACGGGCAAGACACGACATTGCCGCGATACGAGTGTGGATGGTCGTACAGAACCTTGATATACTCCAACTTATGGGCCTAATGTCGTTTGTATAATGCAATGCAGATAGTGGACCTAGTATACTGCCTTGAAGTGCTCCAAGTAGTGGACTCAGGATGCTCCCTTGAGGTACTCCAAATAGTAGACCTAGGATAAAGCCGCAGTAATCCAAGGACCGCGGACACCAGCGACAATCGCTCGTACACGTGCCGCTCGACATACGAGTACCTGTGAGTTATAATGTTAGCGCCTAGAAAACTGCCTCATAAGTTCCCCAAGTAGTAAACCTATTATACTCCCTTGCGATACTCCGAAGTACTCAAAGCAATGTACCTAGGTCCCAGTATATTCCCTTCAGGCACTTCCAAGTAGTGGAATCCAAGTAGTGGAACTTTGGAACTTGGAACTCCCAAATAGTGGACCTAGAATACTGCCTCGAAGTACTTGTAGTGGTGGACCTAGGATACAGCCTTGAGGTACTGGTAAAATGGTATGTGGTTGTCAGATTAATGATTAAAATTGTTTCTTTTCAGGATTACAATATTGCAGGTCTAATGCATCCAGTAGATTTTTGTAAGTATTTAAATTTCTTCCTTTTTTAATTTTTTAATAGGGTATTACGGCCTATGTCAAAATGCTTTTTATATGAATTCGTAAGTCATAAAAACCCATTGGAAAAATAATTTTTGCAAACAAATATTATGTAAAAAAAGACTTTTCAATTTAAATTTCAAAAGTCCCCGCGAAAACACGGTCTCGGCCGTCTCGGCGCTGCCGCCATGCTTGTGACGTCACTCGCAGTGTAAACAATACATGTCAGTAAAGGAAGAAAGTTATACTCCATTGTTTATTTACACTGCTAATGACGTCACGCCGATAGCTTTCATGGCGTATAGCGTTTTTGACATTTGAAAAACAGATTACAAAATTTAAAAAAATCTATTAATATTACATAATTTTGGATTTGCATGGTATTCCTTGCATGGTGCGAAATACCCTATTATTTGCTTAATTTTTCTTTTCTTTTATAGTCTATACTGCCCGAAAATAAAGATTTATTTGTTACTTACATCGTTAAGTCTTGCTTGATTTCCTATAGAAACGTATTGTTTTTAATCAGCGGAGGTGGTCAGCGTGCCGGGCTGGGTGTGGCGCGGCGCGGGCGCGGGAGCTCACCACGAGTACGAAGTCCGCGTGAGACTCGGCTCCGCGTGTCGCTGGCAGCTGCTGCGCCGATACCGACGCTTCCGAGACCTCTACCTCGCTGCACGACGCCTGTATGGCGACAAGGTAACCCACGCGGACACACACACATACACATTCACGCATTGACAAACACACTGACACCGTGAGTAAGAAGTCTGTGTGAGACTCGGATCGGAATGTCCGCTGGCAACGGCTGCGGCGATACCGACGCTTCCGAGACCTCTATGGTGGTTTATATGGTGACAAGGTAAACCAATCTGACACACTTACATTACTACCTTACTAATGGCAGTCAAGTCTACCGTTAGCTAATGCCAGTTCCTTCAATGTGCCATATCAATTCGACAACTCGAGAGCGGAGCCATGCAATTTCATTGTTATAGATATCACACGTGATATCAGATCGTAAATCATACCTGTGTCAGTTAAACATTCCGATTTGTGTCAGGGGCTACATATGGAACAACCTCGTGACAGAAGGCCCAGACTATACTCTTCTGTTGTCGAATACACTTGAATTTTACTCATCTTTGATAGTCTCACAAAATTAACGCAGAGTACTAAAACAAAAACTATTGTAACCCTCTGAATTTTGATAAAATTGTTTTTGTTTACGTGCCAGTAAATCATATACTTATAAACAATTTGCGACCTAATCCGCTCAAAAAACATTTTTTTCCAAGCGATCCACTTAGCAGTTTTTTTCTGTTCTATTACATCCAGGTGGCGGCGATCCCCTTCCCGGGGCGCGCGCTGTGGTCCTCCGAGGCGCTCGCGCGCGCCCGCCGGCCGCAGCTGGAGACGTTCCTGCGGCGGCTGCTGGCGGTGTGCTCCACCGACCAGCGCTGTCCTCTGTACGCGTCGCCCGTCACCAAGGACAGCCTGATCGCGTTCTCGCCCTTCTTCCGAAAGGTCAGTTGTACTGCAGCAGCAATGCAGTGTTGGACGTTTCTTCCGAGACTGCGGTCTTGCCCACAAACTTTTGCTGTGGTCTTGCCCACAAACTTTTGCTGAGGTCTTGCCCACAAAGTTTGGCTGCGGTCTTGCCCACAAACTTTTGTTGTGGACGCTACCGAGGATTGATTGTGTTTGATTGTGTTGGGTTGGTAATCCACACAGTTTGAGAATCTTCAGGTGTTCCTCTGGGACAACTGATTTGTCACGTAGCAAGGCTTTGGACTCCACCTGATTTCATAATTATCATTTCCAAGTTGACCTGCTGAGTGCTGCCATTTTTGGCAAGTTAAACGGAGGAGCCACGTTCAGTACCAGCGCGGCTTAGATGTCATTTTTATGAGGCAAAAAGGGGTGCGCACAGCCACGCCGCAGCCGCAGTGCTTGCAACATGAGGCCGGCTCCTAGAGAGCGCGCTGAAACGCGCCGCCGCTTTTAAATGAAGGCGATCATTTGAAAGCACAGCGCGCGTCGCCGCGTGTCCCTGAGGATCCCGCTTCATCAGAAGGCTTTCGGGTAGCTTAAGGACAGCTTCTCATTAAGTAGCTAACGACTTCTGATTGTCGCGCTACTACAACAAGAACAAAAGCGCGTGACCCCTTCCGAGCAACGCGATTTCTGCGATGCTCGTGACCGATTCTCATTCGGTTATTTTTATTCCGTCTCATTTTTATTAATTTAAAATAATGCTACGCGTATTATTAGCTGGCTTATGACGTGTGTGTTGAGTGTATGTGTGTTTGTGTGCGCAGGGCGTGTTCGAGAGCGGCAAGTGCGGCACGGGATGATGTCGGGCGGAGGCGGTGACGGCGGACGCGCTGCGGCGGTGCGCGCGGCGCGTGCTGCGGCACCTGGCGGCCGCGCTCGCGCACGCACTGCGCGCGTTCCTACTGCTGGCGCTGCTGCTCTACCTCACCGCCACGAGACGCAGGTAACACCACCACCAGGGACCTATCCATGCTGAGCGACGTGCCAGACACCGGCGACATCTAATGGAAACGCTTTAGATACAAGACCATACTCGAGAAGCCGTCGGTACCAGCGACCTCATCGATGGAAAACAATTTAGAAGGCTCATTATTTGTTCGTTTGTCCGTTGTCTAGCTACGATCTAGCTAGAGGCCTATAAATGTAAAACTTAGATAACATGCCGGGAACTATAGTGTATCAGGACCACGGTTAGTTGACAAAACTATACCAATGATACAGTCGAGGACGAAATCGACTATCAATGAAATTATAGTGGTCGTTACTGAACTGGTTTTCGATTGTAGAGATTAAATCTAATATGAAGGGGTTTAAGTAAAAGGGGTGATTCAAAGGGTGTCTTCCAGAACTAAAAGCTAAAGTAAAAAAATAATCTGGAAGTTTGAAAAATAATTTGGAATTTAAATACAATTAATCTTTTATTAGGCCTAAAGCGATTGATAAATGATAAAATGATATCACAATGACTAAGTTATTCATCATAGTCTGGCTGGCTATATAATAAATAAGCTATTCGACTCATTATATAAAAGGTTGGAGATTGGGGCGGATTCTAAAAGATAATAATTAGTGGCTACATAATAATGTTAGGGTCTAAAAAATATTCTACACGAATTATCTAATTCCTAACTTAGGGTATTGTAAGTTGGTACTATTTAAAATTACTATTCTTGAAAAGTAACCGAAGATCACTGTAATACATATTTAAATCATAAACATAACAATAAATTATCGTGTGTAATAAAAATAAATATGTTACCGGGTATTTAAAATCACACTCCAATTTGTGTTACTAGATTGTCATATTGCTTAAGATATTAATACGCCATTAAAGTCGTAAGTCATCTTAAGTGTACAACATGGTCATTGCATGGTTTTACTTCAACATTTTATTTCCAAAGTAAAATTCAGTTTTGTTAAATATTTTATCTCCAAAGGAAAATCAATGTTGCTAATGTGTGGCTACTCGTAATTGCACGAATCCTGTAGGAAGATGTTTCTATTCATGGAACTTATTTCTATCAATTTCTTGCAGTTGCATACATTAGCAACGTGTACCCAATGTATTTGAATTTTTATAATACATTTCAAAGATCTTATCTTTGCTCCCCTAGTAGCTTACCAGGGGATTGTCTATTGCCAACCCCTATACCCGATATTGTGATATCTTCGCTGCCTTATAGCTTGAACCTTAAACAACCCTTACATTTTAAAGATTAAAAGTTCAATCGGCATGTTCTAGTGAACTAGTTATGTTTCCAATCGAATGGTAACGCCCTTTGGTGTGGTTCAGTCGACGTGGTCCGCCGTCTCGTGCGAGTGTAGAGCAGCGAGCCTAGGGTGCCTTTAACTGTTGATATAATTTATGTTTGTGTTGCGGGACTAGTCTTGTTAACTGACCTACCGAGGGAGACATTTTCGAGTTTGAGCGCGATTGAAATTGTCAATTTTGTTAGCTGCCAGTGATAAAAAAGTTTAGTGTCTATAAATGTTGCCTCATTTTTTAAGTTTACGTCATAATTGTGGAAATTGTTATTATAGTTAATGTGGGATATTAAAAACTCCGCCATATTGCTATTATAATGTTTTTTTTATTTTTGGCAATGAAATAAGTTAATTAAATGAAACCGTTAACAATTGACAGTCTTCGACGCGTTGTTATTTAATGTATGTATGTATGTATGTTGGTTATAAATAATCTTTAATTGTTTGCGCTTCGAATATTTGGCCTTAAATTTAATTATAAGTTAAATTAATTTATCTTTTAGTGTAATTGGAAGGTCAGTTAATAAGTTTACTGTCCCCTATTGTTCTTGATAAGCGGATGTCCTTAACTCGTGTACTGTCATTGCATGGCAAAATATTCATCTAATTTGTACTGTTTGATTATTATAATTAATCTTTAACTAGTTTTCTAAATTTCCAATTCAAATCAAATATTTTATAATTTACAATCTTAGGAATACATGAGCAAGCTATAGCGTGTGTAAGCAAGTAAACCATCTCAAAACTACAATTATTTGTTTGTACGTCTTATAAATAGCTTAATTTAGAAATAGGTAATGTTTTTTAAATTTAAAACATTTTCATTATGATACGAATAATAAATAAAACAGTAATGTTATATTTACAAACATTATTTATCAATAGACAGCTCACAACAGCAACATACGCTATATGCATACTCCATATGATCATTCTATGTATAGTTTGCTTATGTATATTCTTGATTGTATCGAGAATCGCGCAAAAGGTGAATAGGACATGTGAGTCGATTGATAGACAGACAACAATAGAACGAGTACGATATTATTAGACTTACAATTATTTGTTTAAGTAAATAGTTTTCGTTGTAGATAATTTAGTTCTGTGGTTGTCCAGTTTATAATGATTTCATTATTGTTAGTTTAAATTTATTTAACTTTATTACAATGTATATTCTGTTGAAGTGGTCGACTTTTATGAATTTGATATGAAAAAGGAATTCTGCTCAAATGAAGCCCTTTTAAAACTCAGACTCGGGCAAGACTGAGATATTACAGATAATTGTTACCTCTTCAATGAGAGTATACCCACATATTTTCATATAAATCATTTAAAAGTACGAATACATATATCCTTTTGATTCATGTTAATGGATTATTTTTAGTTTTTGTTTGTATATTTTGTGCAATGTACCCTTTTGGTGTAAGTCTTCCTAGATATTCTGCGAAAAGCTATAAGCTTCTTTCATTGAGGACATTCCTTACTCTAAGATATAATAACATATATTTTATATTGAATTTTCTCTAAAATTGTATATATACTGGCTCACTAGTATTTTAATCAAGGGTGTAGTGAAACCATATGCTTTTAAAAGGTATATTTATATTTGTACGATAATTTCTACTTTGTTTACCTTTTTTTCGACACCAGTAAAGTTAAATTGTTTTGTACCTATATTTAAATGCGAAAAATAGCAAAAAGTTATTAAAAAAATTTAAGAAATTTAATTTCTATAATTTTGCGCTGACGCCCTAAATTAAATGTTATCTAGTGAGTCTATATTTTTGTCCCTATATTGATAAATATCTAATTACATAATATATCGGCCCGTCAGGCGCACTGCGGGCCCATATCATAATAATATATCGACTTGTTAAGCACCCAAAGATAAATATATTTTTTCACCGTGACCACCTCCAAAAAGATATCGGTGATACGAAGAAGTATCACATAATTGTAGAGTGTGTAGGTATATTTGTAGCGTAATTATAGTGTGTCCAGAATTTCGATAAGGGGAACTTATCTGGAGAAAACGTTCGTTATTGTCCGTACAATAAACATCAACGAATATGTTGTGAATTAGCATTGACTAGTTCCGCTTCAAGTGTCAGTTATGTTTATTAATACGGTCATAAAAACTGATATATTATATTGAGAATGATAGCACGTAACACTGGTAGTACGAAGCTAAGTCATTGGTGCTTGAGTAACGCACATACACATCATTAGCTCATGCGAAATCTCGGAACGTCTGTGTGTGCGATAGTCGAGCCGAGCGTACACTGTGAGACGCTTTCCTTCTGTACTCATTGCTCTGTGGATATGTGGTGGATGTTCCGTCAGGAGCATAAGAAAAGACTTGAGTTTTTAAAAAGTAATATTTTGGAAAAATTATGTACAATTGCAAAAACTTAGATACGTTGGGTTAGGTAAGAAAATTAATATTTTTAAAATCTTGACAGTGTGTCAATTTCTTTTTTCTCTTTTTAAGTCCGTAAACATAGTCATCGTTGAGGTTACAAGCATCAACAGTGGATAGTGTGATAGATAGCTTCGTTGAAATGTCCCTCCTGAAGACAATAAAGTGAAAAATATTCCTGTATTCGGAGACTGGTTTAGTTCCATATCGATACGGTAGATATTAGCTTGTTTAAGAATGAAAACGACCCGCGATAAGTTCTCCTTTTGCGATTTATTTAGAAGTAGGATAGAGTTATTTATTGTGATACCTTGACAATCCTTATCCCTCCCTCGATGAACTTGGAAATCTAATAAAATTTAAATATTGTTAAGAACCTAAACTTTTTTGTGATTTTTGAAAACATTTTTTTCCTTTTGTGTGCTTATTTTGTTATTGTTTATGTATCTATATATGAATATATTCATGTTTGCATATTTAAAGTGTATTTGTGTATTAAGTGTTCACGTTTTCTGTAGTTCATCTCTTAGAATACTGTATTTTTCTAAACGTTACTAACGTATATTTAGAACATAATATATTTCATTGGTATGTATTTGATCTTTATCGGATTGTTATGTAAATACTAACCTTGTTACTACTATTACAGTAGTCTTGTTCGCGTAAACCCACAACTCAACTATATTTTTAACAAATAAATGGTTGTGATGCATTTTTTTTCATTTACATTTAATTTTAAAGACACCTTCATTAATTTTTAACTTTACTATTTGTTATTCATCACATCACATTTCAAAACTTTATGTGTATGTTTAAGTGTTAATCTCGCTTGCTTTTTGAATTGTCATAGTCACTATTTGGTTTTACTTTTAAAACTCGAATCATAACACTGGAAAACAGCATGTCTGTTGCATGAGATTTTTTACAAGAATCTGAATAGTTTTTCCACGCTGATTTCAAAAATATATGCCGTTTTTATGTAGCAGCTCTAGTTTTGGAGTTACGAAGTGACTGGGTTTTTCATTAAAAAGGCACATAGTTTAAGTTTAAAAAATTTATTAAATATATTTATTCTGAATGAAATTTCCTTTTTTTGGATTTTCTAGAGTGAGATGTATTATGAGTACTATTTTGAATGCTCCAGTAATAATCGGCCATCATATGTTCATTCCAGTACCACTGATACCTCTCCTCCATAGTGCGAATATCCTGATGAAAGCGCTCTCCTTGTTCCTCGCTTAGGTCGTCGAGATTTTCAGGAAAATAGTCTAGATGGCTGTGAAGGTAGTGAAGCTTAATACTCATGTTGCATCCAAGCCGCTGGAAGTGTATCAGCAACTGTTCAACGTGCTGAATGTAGCCGTCAGTTCCTATTGCCCCAAAAATTCCTCACTACCCAAACAAACTCTTCCCATGCACATTTGTCGACAGCTGTCATATGGTTGATGAAAGTTTTATCATCTATCAACTTCCTGATTTGTGGGCCATCGAAAATCACTGTCGCTACCACTGTCGTCGTTTTTGGTTTGTCCACTGCACTGGTCTGGATAGCCGAGGATGTACATGGCTGCTGTGGTGTTGGTGTGTCACTAATACTCAAGACTGGTCTTATGGCAGATTTTAAGTTTGGATGTATCCAATTAGAGCGATTTTTATGGTTTATTCCTATGATTTTCGTTACACAGAAATAACAGTCGTCATGATGGTTGGATGGTTCACGCCAAATCATAGGAGCTTTGTACTTAATAGTGGGTCTTTTTTTGTTTGCCCACAGTCGCAAAGATTCAATACAACTTTTACATACCAAACTTGGTATCCAAGGTTTAGCGTTTGACGGCAACGGAAACCCAAAGTAGTCGAAGTATGCCTCTTTTACAAAATCGAACACATTAAAACGAAATTTTTGGAACATATATTCACCACAAATAACACAAAAACAATCAGGATTATTTAAACACGTCCTTCTTGAGGAAGACATAATGAAATTTATAAAGGAACTAGTTAAGTTACACCGCTATTGATAGAAACTATCGACTACTTATGTAAATTCTAGACGGTACCTGAATCTCACTAACTAGAGCTGCTGCAAAAAATCTAAGGGTAGATTTGAAATCAGCGCACCCAAATTAGTAAACAACAGTAGAAAAACTTCATGCAACAAAAAAAAAGTTTGATTTTGTTTTTCTGTGTAATAACAGCAAAATTAACGACAATACACTGTCAATATGAATTAAATGTTTTGTAGGATAATTAGATATTAATAAAGAATAGCATAATTTTATCTTTACCTAAATAATAATAATGAAATAATTCCATCTATTATATAATAATTACAGGGTCATTGATTCTTTCGTGAGTGGAAATATGCATTTATTTCTCGTTTATAGATAGCTATGTATATATGATATAGGTTTAACAACAATATATGTAGTAAATATACAAATATATTCTCATTAACATTAGTAGTATTATCGCATTAAATTTAATTTAATTTATAAATATTATTTTAATTTCATCACAATTTTTTTAGGTGTTAACATAATTTGGTTTAGATGATAATTAATTATTTCCTCATATTTAAATCACATCAACTTATCCAACAAATAATAAAAATATACCTTACTAACAGTTAAAAAATACAAGAATGATCAGTACTTGACTGTAACTTAGGATTATTAATTTTGTTTACCTTATATTATTATTAAATTTGTTGTGTTATTAAACTAAATAAATTCTCGCGACGGCGACGCTTCTGTGCGCTTTCCACACTGAAAAGCCATTACGCATGCGTGCGTGTGCATCGCGATAGTTTAATCCCCATTATCTTGGAACTACCCAGTGAGCTATTATTACATTGCTTTATTCGTGTTTTGATACTTTTCTGTCGTATATTCAGTATCACTTTATTTTAAATAAATTGAACTTATCTTTGTTGTACAATTATTGGAAACACTGAATTCAACCCCACATAAAATGGCCTTGTAGCAAAGCTAGAGAAATATTATAAAGAAATTATTTAAAAAATACAATATTAACAATTTATTCGTCTTATACGACCGTTATTATATTATGTACTTATCTACATGCATTCCCGTAATATGGTGCATACTAGTATATAATTTTGAAAGTCAACTCTTTAAACGCACCAGTATTTAAATGACAAGATATAAATGAAGTTAAATGATGAATGAATAATTATAAGGGTAAGTTTAAAAGTGTCGTAGTGAGAAATAAACACTGTTGAGAGAGAATAAGGTCTAAAGAGTTCTTGAAGATTAGTTTAAGAATATTTACTGGAATAAAAACAATTATTTAATGGATATACTGTAATGAACGATGTATATAGTGTTTGTGAGGGTTCTGGGGATAATTATAAATAATTAATAATTAATTTAGTACAAATCTCACACTGAAGCTACATACTCGTAAATATGAATATATGATTTATTTTATCATTTATATTTCATAACTAAATATAATTCATTTAAAATGTCACATTTTTTGGGTATTTTGATGATGCTATGATATAATATGATTTATGAATTGTCTACGTTTTAAGTTCAATACTGAAATATAAATGTAAACTGTGTCTGTGACAGGTACTTTATGATTTTCTAATTCCATGTCTGCTATTTAATTTTACAACCAAATTAATTAGTTAACTTTAAGTTACAAATTGTAATTGTAAAAAAATCCTTATTTATTATTATATGATGATGTAATTTGAGGACGATTTTATTGTTTGACAATGTCCTATTATTCAACTTATTATGGCCTTTTTCCATACTTCATAAGGTTCAAACTAGGTTAATTAAAACTTAAGCTATGAAAAAGATGTGTTCTTATATTCATTACAGTAGGAATGCCTTCGTGGCGTTTTTGAGCTTGATTGTGAAAGTTTAAACCAGCAAAACGCTACATTCTTTTTTATCTGTAATTATAAATAGTTAGTAATTGGATTTTGTCTGAATATGTAACTTGAGAATTAAAGATAGGCAATGGTAGGAGCCTCTTTTGAAGTTGGCTTAGATTGAACATTATTAATATACATAAAAGAATTTACATGTACTTATGGGCCTAAATTTGTATGTGCTCATTGAACATAAATTTAATTTATAAAATATTAAAACTTATTTTGTATGGCTCATATTTAGAAATAATTGGTATACATGCATATTCTGTGGAACAATAATACTAAGTATAGTAATATTGATTAAATATGGGAGTATGTTTTCAAATAGAAAAAAATTAAGTAATAAATTGATGAATGAATAATAATAGCTTAAATTTCAACAACAAAATTGTAACCTGCATAATGTGACAAAGTAATGTTTTGTTAATACAATAAAAGGCAATCTTTTATTTAAAGTGTTTTATTTACAAACTGTATGAAAGCTTTGACATCCCTTGGTAATCCATTAGTGCTTGATTTCTTGAGTGATTTCTTTGAAATAACAGCTGTTACCTGGCAACCAAACCTCATTATGGCAATTCATAACTGAAGATCCGTTATTAATTTCAGCATTAAATAATAATAAATACAATATCTGATCCAATAATAAGTTATTCATCACCTCAACGCAGCATCAAGGTCAAAATTGGCGTAACAAGAGAATTCATTGGCCAAGTTGTTTCTGTGGTGTGGTTTGAACTCGCACAGTTTTAAATTCAGTAGTTTTTCCACATTCTCCCTCATGATGGCTCCGGTGCACACCACAATCCTGTCTTTTGCTAAAAACTTCACCGTTTGAGAGGTCTTGGAGATGCATTCCTCGGATAGGAACGGAGGATCAGCCACCACTAGATCATAGGAATGTTTGGTTTCAGCTGGCAACTTTTCTGGTGTGTTGTAGTCATAGAATATGAAATCGGGGGCGTGCACTTCAAATCTTCTATCGTATTCGAGTAAGGAAACTGAAATAGAATAAAGGCAATTAAACCACTGTGTAATTAGTAAATTTTTTCAAAAATGTAGATTTTTCTCACTTATTTACAGATCTTAATAAATAGTAAATATTCAAATACTTTACAATAGAAATAAGATAGAACAAAGTTAGATATTTGGTTCATTTTTGAGAATATCTCAAGTATGTTATTCATTAATTACATCAATCTTTTTTCCTTTTTTTGTATGCATGCACAAGAATAAATAATTTTGTGCTAAGCTGTATAGCAACCATAGCAATTAAAATGTCAAATTACCTGTGGCTCTGTCTCCAATTTGTCTCTTGACTGGCACAAAGAGAGTGGGACAAGAGATCAGTGCCACCCTGCCACCATCTGGTACAGATTCATCTATGACCTTCACCAGGGAATGTACTGTCGCTTCATCGTACCAGAATTGACTGAGTTGCTGAAAATTTTAAAAATATGTCAAAAAATAGACACTTTATTTGAGGCATAATTATTGTCTTCTTGAATAGCAACATACTAACAACTTCAGCTAGGACTTCTACAGTTTTTGAGGTCAGTAGTTCATGGGTTGCAGCAACTACATAAACATACATTCTACTATGCTACTATATTACTCATCCTGCTACTATTATAAATGCGTAACTTTGTGAGCCAGAGAATAAATAGGGTGGACGTTTGTTACTTTCACACAAAACGGCTCAACAGATTTGGACCAAGGGCAAAGTCTAGTTTACTATAAGTAAAAAGGGTCACTACCCTATAAATAAGAAGGATTGGAGAAGAACAAGCAATGTATTTACATAGGTGATTTACCCAATTCTCCTCAAACAGAATATTTTCCTTCAATTTATTATCAGCCTCCAATTTATCGAGGATCTCTTGCCTCTTCTGCTGTTCCACATAAAACTCCTGCAGTGCTGCGAAGGTTTCTGCTGAGAGGGTTGGCATATCATCATCATCCATCATTAGACTGCAATCTAAAAGATTAAGGAAAAATATGTAATTTAATCTCCATTTCGTATCAAATTACTAGTTTAAAACACCATAAACGTAAGATAAAAAGCTAAAAACAACCTATTAGCCAGCTATTTTGACAGCTTGATAGAGGTTAGTACTTAGTTGTATTTCAAAGAAGCATGGATGAAGCTTTCGGCTTAGAAAAGTAAGAATTAAAAATGGACTTACCAGTCCTGGCCTTACTAAATGTGTTTACAAGGTTATACCATTGATCAAACTACAATTTAAGGTAATTATTAATCCTATTTTTGCTTACAATTAATGTAAAAGTACAAAATGTAAACAAAAACGCATGAAGATATTTGATTTGACAAGTTTGACACTTAATTTTTGACATTGACAATCTTTTACACTTGTCAAAATTATGTTTTTTAAATAAAGCTAAAACTGTAGGTTATAATACAGCCATGTTTAAAATTTGTTCGCTTTGTTTCAGATTTTTTAACAATGGATTTTTCGGATTTTGAAATATTATTACTTCACAAAAATCCACAATATTTAAAGGAATGTTGCTGTTTAATAAATGATGAATGGCCGAGGAGCGAAACAGCAAGAATGATGTCCTTACAGGCGTCTTGTGACCAATTGCCTACAAGTTTGATTTTAGTTAGAGATGGAAAAGTATTAGGTCATTGTAAACTGACTCCTATACCTAGTATGCCTAACAGCTGTTTCATAGAAACCGTGGTTATTTGTAAGACTATGCGAGGGAAAAGATTGGGTACATTTCTGATGAAGTATGTTGAAGATTACTGTAAAAGCGTTCTGAAACTTGAGATGGTGCACCTATCGACTAAGGGTCAAGAGGAATTCTACGCCAAATTGGGATATACTCTGTGTGCGCCTGTGTCCATCTATGGCAACAATTTGAGCAGTTTTAAGGCGCCAGAAATTATCACACCAGAAAGAAAGCCTGTAATTGAACCGAAAATTATGAATAATGGCGCCCCTCCCCCTCCCCCACCGATGCCAACTACGATTAGTAATACGGCTAGTACCTTGAAGACTAGCAAAACCTTTATGTTCAAATATTTATAAGTGAAGTATTTATTGCCATAGTTAAGTAAAACGATTTACGAATAAATAGACTACACTACAGGCTTTTGATAACATTTTTATTTATTCAAAATAGGAAATAAAAAGCAAATTTTATGTCAAGTTGTTTTATTGTCATCATCATGTTAAAATATCGTAACTTAAAACTTTGCTTTGTCTATGAATTCCGTGGCGCGCTGTCGTACAGTCTCCACGTGTTCAGTGTCTCCGATCTTCTCCTCAACTTCTATCCATTTCCTGTATAAGATCTTCATCTTGCGCGCTGGCAGCTTCTGTGACGTCATCCGCTCCATCACTTGCCTAGAACATATAGAATGTTTTGAATTATTATATTATTAATAAAAATGTTTTAAATCAAGCGGTATTATATTGAGAACTTTTATTCCTAAAAATATATAAATAATTAAATATTTACCAGAAAGTATTGCCTGGTTTAACATGATTATTTGTCATATAAAAGGCATAATCTAAAATTAATGTTTATAGCCTCTAAGGTTTCACAAATATGAGTCATGTGTAGATGTAAGACTCGTTACAAATGCAAACAGACATACACTAGCAGAGCTTATCAGAATATGGCTAAAAGTCACGATCAATTTTTGCAGTTCACTGTCGTCGGAACCGCTATTGAATCTGAACGTGTTAACACATAGCCACATAGACTCGTACATCGAACAGGGGCCTAATAATAAAGCAATTTCAATTATTGAAAGTCATTATCCCTCACCTCACACGGTCCACGTCCCCAGTCTTGGCCAGCATGTCCACGTACGCGGCACACACGTCCACGCGCTGCGGGTACACCGCCAGCACCTGCTCGAACAGCGCCTCCGCCCGCTCCCGCTCGCCCAGCTTGCGTTCCAGCAACGCGAATTGCGTTAGGAGGCTCACGTCTGCCAAGAAATTGAAAAAAATATATACAATACACACAGGGCAAACGACGCACACACACACACACACACACACACACACACACACACACACACTGAAATATCCACGACAGAGCGTATGTTAGTGTGGGGGCCAGTGAAACTTCACAAATATAACACGAACACCTATGATATGTTTAATATTATTAAAACCAAAACACAGAACTCATTTTTTGGTTGAATAAAGTCATTATTATATATTAATGACATTAGAAATTTGCATAAAGGTGAATTACTGACAAAGAATTTTTTCAACGATGTTTTGTGAACTCTCAGGCATGCAGGTTTCCTCGCGATGCTTCCTTCACCGTAACAGCAGGTGATATTAAATTTTATAAAGCGCACATAACTTTTTTCAAAGTAATCGGTGCGTGCCACGGGGATTCGAACCCCTCGCTTCGAGGTCGAATTCAAAGCCACTGGGCGATCGCCGTCAATCTTCTTATGATACGGTTATTACTCACGTTCCTTCTTCTCCAGCGCCGCCATCCCCTTCTGCATGACCTGGCGCGCCTTCTCCACGAGCCCCGCGCGGTAGCACGCGGCGCCGCACAGCGGGTACACCTCCCCGCGCCGCCGGTACTTCCTCACCAGCAGCTCCACCAGGCGCACCAGCTCCTGCTGCTTGGCCGTGTCCAGGTAGATGTCCAGCAGGCTGGCGTGGACCTCGTAGGGGTCGTTCATTTGCAACGCCTCTTCTAGGGTCTTTTGCTGGGATTCCTGCGGGGTGACGTAGTTTATGGATTAATGTGAGATTGTTTCGCGGTTGATGTGACGTACGGATGGCAATGGGCATGATGACTAATTTTCAAAAACTCTCTATGATATTCAGAAGTTTCTATTATATCTAAAATATATCATATTTTTGTAGAAAATTAAGGTTTTTGTGCAATAAAAGTACATTTGAATTTTAAGTTTCAAATTCATTCCAAAACGCTCGCCGGTGTCATGGCGTCTGTCATTGCGCCACGGCTCAGTAAAAAATGCCAGATCGCGTACAATATGCTTACGAAAAAAATGACGTTAACTAAGACGTGACATAAATTGACGTAATTGGATCTGATGGGTGTTTTAGCTATCATGGCGGATTGTTGTCTAAGCGTCACATCGACATGCATACAAACATATAAGGTATATCTCAGCCGGTATACCTTGGTCCCGAAGCGGTTCTCCATGTTGAGGAGCGCGATCCACACGTTGAGGCGCTCCTGCTCCTCGCGGAAGCTGATCGTGCTCAGCGCCTTGCGGGCCACCGCGCGCGCCTTCTCTATCTCGGTCGCCTGCAACGAATACATACTTTTATTAAATCAGTTCTAACACCTTCACCAATATGCGTGTAGTATACAGGGTCCATCGTAAAACGCCAGCAACCACGCAGCACTAGGTAGCTAACACCATAGGCAACAACTTTTGTTCGACGGCTTTTGGTAATTTGTTAATTTTTAATTTCAGTAGAAAAATATTTATTAATTTAATTTCCCGCTTGAATGTTTCTAACTCTACGCACATCGCAAAGATTACGTAAACAAACCCGTGCGAAGCGTCAATTTCTGCATATTATTATCAACAATTTAACACGTCCGATTACTTTAAAAATTTACATTCAGACTACTTTCAGTGCTTTTGGACTTAATGTCTGGGATTGGATCATCTCTCGGAAAGGATCTTGTCTTTTTCTTGGCGGAATATATCCTGGATCCCCAGGTGTGCTTAGATCAAAAAGCGTTTCTATTAAACTAAATTTCTATGAAGATGGAAAGCAATGTGACGAGGACGACGACGACGACCTGAGTGACGACGGCGCAGTGGTTAAGATGCCGGTGCGCCGCGCGGAGGGTCGTAGGTTCGATTCCCAGCAGAGCAGGGATTTAAATGATGAGTTTAAATTTCTGTTTCTGGTCTGGGTGTGTGTGTTCTTGTCTTGTGTGTGTCCATGGCACCCACGACACAGGGAAGTCTAGTGTGGGGCTATGCGTGTGAAGCGTTATAATGTAGGACTTCTAGATGTGACTGCGGTTAGAACTGATCTAGAACCTTCTAGAACTTAAGCTCACCTGCATAAAACTGATGGAACGCAATGTAGGCTAGCCTGGGTGTGTATTTTGGTCTTCTGCGTGTCTTAGGGATCTTGGCGGAAGGCTTAGAGTGAAAAGCGTTAAAGCGGTCCTCCACACCTTCAGTCATTTGAACTATCTCGAACCGGAGGGCCACAGCTAGACTGTCATTCCCAATGGAGCGTCCTAGGTCATTCTAGAAGTTTCTAGAACGTGTTCGTCTCAAACTGTGTGGCACAACAGTGACCCAGGTTCCCAGGCGACCCGATTAATAAATGAGTTTCTTTTTTGTTTTTTTGGCGTGTGGTATGTCTTCTTTCTGATCTAAGGAACTCTAGCGTAATTCTAAGGGTGAAAAGCGTTACCAATTTCTCTATTAATCAGGTCTCACCTGCAGATAGATGTAGTGTAGGCACCACACCTGGCCAGAAGAACCGTCATTTTTTTGTTGTCAACAGTCCAGAACCTTCTAGAAGTCCGCTCACCTGCAGATGGAAGGCGACGTAGGCGATCCACAGCTGGCTGCAGTTGGGGCTGGCCAGCAGGGCGCGCTCGAACTGCTCGCTGGAGCGCGGCTGCGCCTCGCCGGCTGCGGCCCTGCGCTCCAGCTCGCGGATTCTCTCTTCTTCCTCGCGGACCTTCGCCACCTTCTCCGCCGCCGTCAGCTTCTTGCGTTTCTTTTTGGGCTTCTCTTCCTCCTGAAAACATTTTAGAAGTTTGAACCAATGAAGACGGCACAGCCTAAACAATTAGCATTAATAATATTCGTGATATTCGCACCTCCATATGGAGGAAAAATTTAATCTATCTCTTTTGTGAGTAATACTGCGAATAATGTTACTGACAACCAATGGAGGAGAAATGTCCTCGAATGGCGACCAAGGAGCATAGGCCGCCTTCCGATTTGAGAAAGACAGCGGGAATCCATTGAATTCAGAGCGCCCAGGACCGGGTGGAGTGACGTTGATTAGGGGAGGCCCATGTCCAGCAGTGGACTACAAAAGGATGAAAGGAGAGAAGGAACACTGGCGACATTATGTCTGTAATCCAATAGCCCACTACAGGGTCCGGTCTCTTTTCTCTTGCTTTTTTATACTTATTTATTGAGCAATCCAACAGTTATTAATATAGATAAAATAAGATACAATAGTCAAGTGTAAGACTAAAAATGGAACTAGAATACAACTATGGAGGAACTAAAATTGCAATGTTACTTTAATGAAAATTAGTAACTTTAATTAAGTCTCTGCTACAATACTGTAAGTAACGTATTCATGAATAAGCTTGATAAGACATGAACTTTTCAGATTAATTTTAATTCGCATTTGCCCTGTTAAATATCACATGGCATGACAGTTTATAAGCTGCAACGACCACTAAGGATGACTCGACTTTAATAAGATATAAAATTATAAGAAACTAGCTGACCCAGCAGGCTTCGCTCTGCCAATGAATTTTTTTTTATTTTTATTTAATAGCCTATGTTACTCAGGCTGAATGTAGCTTTCGAATGGTGAAAGAATTTTTGAAATCGGCCCAGTAGTTTTTGAGTTTATTCGTTACAAACATACAAAAATACAAATGTTTCCTCTTTATAATATTAGTATAGAAGTATAGACAAAAAGCTTATAAAACATACCTCGTCATCGCTGCTACTGGACTGCTCTTGAGCGGTCTTCGATAGGTTGTCAGTGTTCGTCGACCAGAAGTCCTTAGCACTCGGCACCTCCAACGCCGGTGTCAAGTCTTCAACCACTTTGATATCCTTCACGTTATCTTTTAAAGCCTTCTCTTCATCTTTACTCAATTTCTTATTTTTCTTTTCAGGTTTTTCTTCGCTGTTCGGCGCTTTAGTTTCTAACTCTTCGACTTCTTTCTCTTTAGTCGAAGCTTTGGCTTTTTTGTCCTTTTTATAATCCTTGTTCTGTTCCAGACCAAATTCCTTCAGCTTATCTTGAGCGATTTTCAATGCGTCGAGTAGTTTTTTTGTTCGTTGTTCGATTATCAATTTCTCCATATGCATCGCTGTGTGGTATTTCTTATTCCTCGCGTTTAATCCTTTATCTTCGATATTCACAATCTTTTTCTCTATAACGTCGATTCGTCTCATTCTAGCGTTGACTGCTTTGAGAAGGGACACTACACGTTTCTTGAACTGCTTGCCTGTGACGCAGTCTGACATGTCTATGAGCCCTTGTTCTTGCGGTGTGAGTACTTGGTCGCTGTCTTCGTGGAAATCTGTTTCGATTGCGTCACTTTCATCTGTTATTGGCTGTTCTATTACTTCCTCTACGGATTCTTCCTCTTTTTTTCTCTTCTTTTTGTTTCCTCTTTCGTGTTCTGCTTCAAATGAGTCATCTAGATTATTTTCGATTTCTTCTGCTGGTTTTGTCTTCTTCCGTTTAGTTGTGGATTCCTGTGATTCTGCTTCTGCGCTTTCTTCTGTGATGTTCTCTGTTATTTCAGAATTCGTTTTCTTTTTGTCTTTTTTAGACTTTTTGTCACTAGTTTCAGTTGGATCTTGGTTTGAGTCGTCTTTTTTCTTTTTCTTCTTTGGCTGGTCAGGTTCTGGTTCATGCGCATCGTCAGGTTCAGCGGTATCTTCTAAGGTATCAGTTGTTTTATCGGATTTTTGTTTCTTATACGGTGATTCACTATCTTTAGGCTTCTTCCGTTTGAGTGACTCCCAATTTTCCTTTTAACAAGACATTTAAAGAAAAATTAAATGAACAAAATTAACAAATATTTGATTTAAAAGTATGCAAAAAAATGTTAATGTACACTCACTAACGGTGTGAACGGTGCAGTGATGAGACTTCCAGACATTTTCTTCTTCTCAGCATCTACCCGTAATATAGTACAATTTACCTGCAATGAAAGAAGACAATTTATAAATTATTTTATCTTTTTGATATCTTACCTTGCTGTCGCCATCTGAAGTCGCCTACACCCTCTATATATGTGTATGCGTATTTATACTACGACTACAAACTGAAGGTTTGTTATGTCCAAGATGTCCAAGGAGACCCCAGGCCAAAATTGACAAAGAACTTTTTCTGGAGCAATAATATTACTAGTAACGTGATGCAAAAAAAGGCACGGACCTAGAGTCTGTGGACAGCAATTAAAGATTAAAACAAAAGGTTTGTTATACCTTTTAGCCAACGAATGAACGACTGAAGTACTTACAATCTGCCCCACATGGAAGGCGTCGGCGAGGCTGGGCAGCGGTTCCCTGGTGACGAAGCGGCGCGGCACGATCGCCTGCACGTTGTCGAAGAACGACACCACCAAGTAATCCTTGATGTGCTGCGACATCAGAATAAAGTCAATTTTTGCAAGCGGGCAATCGCTCGTCATGAATGTAGTGTTAGACCAGTTTTGTGTAATGGCGGTAAGAGCTTTTCGCGCCTTTGAAGGTGCATGGGGACTGTTGAGTCCTCACAGAGAGAGAATAAAGTTTTTTAACTATCTGTGTACAAAATTACATTCAAATCCATTCGACTGTTTTCTCCCTGTTCTAACCTATGATCTGACACGCCAGGCGGGTCGTTAGCTCTACAATTGGAACTCACAAGAATGCGCTAATGCGTCGAAGGCCCTGTACTTCTTAACCACTTCGCTGTACCGTGAGTCCCATGTGACTCATACTCGTTGTTTGACTATTATGTGACATAATAGTTAAACGATGGTTATATTTAACAGAATTTATGTCTATTGGACAGATAAAGTGTTGAGTTAACTAAGATAAACGCGGCATTAAATAAATAAATAAATAAATAACGCTTCACACTCATAGCCCCACACTAGGATTTCCTGTGTCGTGGGCGCCATGGACACACACAAGACGAGAACACAACACACCCACACCAGAAACAGAAATTCAAATTCATCATTCGAACCTCTGCTCTGCTGGGAATCGAACCCAGGACCCTCCGCGTAGCGCACAGGTGTCTTAACCACTGCGCCACTCGGGTCGTCAATTAAATCAATTCCATCTCACCGATATGACTCCGGTATATCCCTTGCCGACCTCCGCCTGGTCGTAGCTCTTCAGCGGCACCAGCTCGGGCGCCAGCAGCGACGGCTTCAGCGTCAGCACCAGGCACTTCTTGTTCTCGTCCACCGCCAACACCCTCGCAGTCACTTCTTGACCCACCTGTGGGACGATTAATCAATAATCTTTCATTTATAGGCTGACCTGAGTTTTTGCACACTTTTAAAGCTGGTGTCACATTCTCAAAGGTGATTGTGACACTAACCGTGGAGGTGTACAAAGTGGTTAAATGTGACTCCATCTTAAAAGGACAAAGTGGCCACACTCAGAGCCGTCCTTAACCTATTGGAGGCCCTGGGCAATACTGGGCATATTGTAATTAAGGTTCAATTTCTTCGAATTGTATAAGTTTTTTGGTATTGAATATTGGTTATCGTTTGGTGATCTGACAGGATCTAGGCACTTTGTATTTGATCTGCGGGAGGCCCCTATCGATCGTGGGGCCCTGGGCACTTGCCCAAAGTGCCCAATTGGAAAGAGGGGTCTGGCCACACGAATGTCCGTCAAAATCTTTCTTCTACAACGTTGTCAGCGGCAATTTTTTGCAAGCCTCAAACATAGCTATTTTGGCCTGAAGTAGTAACTAGCTCAGCAGGCGACTCGAATGGCGACTCAACTGAAGTCACCAGGCGACTGGATATACCACGAGACTGGAATCACTAGGAGACTGGAATCACCACGCGACCAAAATCGCGAATGGCGTAGCTGAAACACATCGCCACTGTAGTCTCGACGCGACTGAAATCATTTTTTTTTTTTTTTATTTTCGGAAAACAAACAGTGAAGATTAAAAAAGGTAATTAACTTCGAATCATCATCGGGCGAATAAAGTGGCGACGCGGCAAGTGTCAGCCGCGCCATTCACCAAGTGACTAGAATCACTGGCCGCAAACAAACAGTGCCATATTAATCTACGGTCTTACCTTAAACTTCTTTTTGGAGAGCTTAGAATTGGTCGCCTTCTTTGGGTCTATGAACACACCGGCGTCTGTCATGTGCGTTTGAGTCACAAAGCCTGCGAACAAAGGTTTATTTTAACAAAAATATTCTTACTAACAGAACAGAATAATATAATTTGTAAATGCCACCAGATAGGTTTCGAATTCGTTTCGGATGTTTTCAGACCACTCGTAGGGCCCCCGACAAGATTTAACGACTGCTGTCGTAACGATGAGAACAGGGACCGACGGCTTCACATGCCCTCCGAAGCACGGAAGCGCAAGTAATTCGCCACTATAATATATATAGCGGTCACCCGTCCAGTTATTCACCGCGCCCGACGTTGCTTTCTCGATCGCTTGTGATCTACTACAGTAATTAATTCTATCTACATCTACACTAATATTATAAAGAGGAAACATTTGAGTGTGTGTGTGTGTACGTATGTATGTTTGTAATGAATAAACTCAAAAACTACTGGGCCGATATCAAAAATTCTTTCACCATCGGAAAGCTACATTCAGCCTGAGTAACATAGGCTATATTTATTGCCAGAAAAGATTAGGGATCCTTACTGAAACTAACGTAACGTAACCCAAGGTGTAAAAAAGTGCCCTAAAACGTCCATTGATACTACTATTGATAATTGATAATATACCAAAATTATCTTCTACAATATTAAAGAACATATTAATATCTACAAAAAACTTCGCGATATTAGTCGAATTAATTGGCAGAGCGAAGCCTGCCGGGTCAGCTAGTGTTGCTATAAAATAATAAGAACCTGGATGACCAAGCTTTGCTCGGTATTTTTTAAAAGTAATTTTGTAAATGATTATTGGGAAAAATATTAACATATTTAGTGCTGAATAACAACGCCATCTATGTCAAGTAGCTGTAGTGTTGCTGCGTCGGTAAATCATAATTTAGTTATATTGTTGTATGCATAGATGGCGTTAGATGGTGCATATTTATATTGTTCGAATGTTCGAAAACACGAATAAAAACAGGTTCTCAAAGGTTTTTTAAAAATGATACCTAGCTAGATACATTTATTGCCCCCGAAACTCCTTAAATATCAAATTTCATGGAAATCGTTGGAGCCGTTTCCGAGATCCAGATTATATATATACCTATATGTCGGAGAAAGACCATTTCTACTCGACATCATCATTAGTGGTTACGTGATCAACAGTGGGCGTCATTTGGGTATAATGCAAGCACAAACAAAGTACGAGTACTTCAGGTTTACACAGTATTTATTCAAGGTATCACAATATTCACACACGTACAAGTTAGTTTAACATCTACATGGATGGCCTCAAACTCTTGAGAAAGAGCAGCGAGTTCGTGACACCGTTCATACTCCACCAGAACATTAACTCACAACTGGTCCACACGACCCCATAATCCCTCGAATCTCCAACAACTCCACACAATACATGGCGAACTAGAACGTGTACCGACCACGCTCTGAGTTATCCTCTACTTTCAGGCTATTTCGTAAACATTCGATTACATTACAATAATAATTATCACAATTCACAATACAACAACAAGATGTCGTAGAAAATCTATTGACAATCAATGACATTCCAAACAAGATTTGACAGATTACTCTTTTTTTTTAAAACAAGTTCAAAATAAGGTTCCAAACATTCTCGCATTGTATGGCCAGTAATCAACTTGGCTTGAATCCTTCTCCGACACGGCCTTCCTGACCTCTCACACGTCCTCGTGTGATGATAGGGGACGACCACCATCGATATCTGTGAAGACAAACACGTAATTTTAAAGTAATTTGTTCGGCCACTCCTGACCAAAGGGTTACATCTGTTTTGCAAAAGCTCTATCTTATGTCTCTACTCATAAATACACCTCATACTGACGTCTTAAGGCCACCTCGCCTGTCATTCTATTGAATGGCCACCTCGCCTTTCAATAGCTACCTCGCCCTTGAATAGCCACCTCGCCCTTCAATGGCCACCGCGTCCCTTTAGACACTTTACACAGACACAGACAATTTACACTTTATCGCCAACCTAAAGAACAGTCAACACCTAAATCAATCCAAATTGAAAACTGCTCACCAAATTGTAATAACCCTGTTAACAATCCACCACATTCACAACGTATCAGTCCACTCGTGTCACCGTATTGAAAGTTTCGTATTGCTACTAGTAAATTCCGTATTTGAGCGCCGTTATGCCACATGTTCTTCGAGGCCGCATTCTTAATACATCACAAGCAGTCGCACTGCTACCAAAGCTGTGTGAATGACTGAAACATTTAAAAGATTTATGACAAAGTTCTCCACAAACATAAAATTTTATAAAAGCAAAGTTCAATTTAGAAAGTCATCTTGCGTAGTATTTCAAAAGGTCCTGTTGTCTTTTTGACATGAAAATGTCATAAAATGCAATAACACATTTTCCAACTTGTGTTTTTCCAATTTTAAAATTTACATTTCTCAAACATTAAAAACAAGCTTCGTGTGAAAACAACCAAAACAAACAAAAGAGCAAATATTCAAATTCTGCCGATTTATACCAGAAAAAGCTACTCGAGAAAACCATGTTGCATTTAACCGCAACCATAGACAAACTAGGAAAAACAATCAATTTACTCCCCTGTATAGGAACCAAGATCCGATAAGAATAACTCTTCAGCTCAGGCATCGGACATCAGGCATAGGACATTCTCAGGATTAAATATGGGCAGCGTAACATCCAGATCATCTTCAATAGCCGGCGGGTTGCATAGCGCCTCCATAAGTAGTCTCACACTGTTTTGTTGCATCTCGAACATGATCCGCCAAACATTGTGCTCCTCCAAGTAACTATCCACGTTTGTGCTCGCACCGATCCCACTTCTGATGTCGGAGAAAGACCATTTCTACTCGACATCATCATTAGTGGTTACGTGATCAACAGTGGGCGTCATTTGGGTATAATGCAAGCACAAACAAAGTACGAGTACTTCAGGTTTACACAGTATTTATTCAAGGTATCACAATATTCACACACGTACAAGTTAGTTTAACATCTACATGGATGGCCTCAAACTCTTGAGAAAGAGCAGCGAGTTCGTGACACCGTTCATACTCCACCAGAACATTAACTCACAACTGGTCCACACGACCCCATAATCCCTCGAATCTCCAACAACTCCACACAATACATGGCGAACTAGAACGTGTACCGACCACGCTCTGAGTTATCCTCTACTTTCAGGCTATTTCGTAAACATTCGATTACATTACAATAATAATTATCACAATTCACAATACAACAACAAGATGTCGTAGAAAATCTATTGACAATCAATGACATTCCAAACAAGATTTGACAGATTACTCTTTTTTTTTAAAACAAGTTCAAAATAAGGTTCCAAACATTCTCGCATTGTATGGCCAGTAATCAACTTGGCTTGAATCCTTCTCCGACATATATATATACAAGAATTGCTCGTTTAAAGAAATAATAAACGTCCTCAAGGGTACTGACCGCTGAGCCTGCCCACCTGCACCCGCAGGTTGGTGTCGCTGACGCCGGCGAGGGAGCCCTCCACGAGGTCGCCGGCGCGGACCTGCGCCAGGCTGAAGTAGCGCTGCGCCAGCACGTGCCTCTCGTCCGACACCGAGTACGAGAAGTCCATCATGTTGTACCGGAGCACGCGCACTCGGTGGGTGCTGCCTGAAATAGACAATGTTAATTTAATACCTTTGTTTGTTTTAACCCATTAATGACCCGCTACAGGGTCGGGTCTCCTCTCACAATGAGAAGGATGTAGGTCTTAGTCCACCACGCTGGCCTACTGCGGGTTGGTGGACTTCGCATGCCTTTGAGAACATTTTTTTTTGTGAACTCTCAGGCATGCAGGTTTCCTCACGATGTTTTCCTTCACCGTAACAGCAGGTGATATTTAATTTCATAAATCGCACATAACTTTTTTTACAAAGTCATTGGTGCGTGCCACTGGGATTCGAACCCGGACCCCTCGATTCGAGGTCGAATTCTAAGCCACTGGGCTATCACCGCTGTTAATTTAATACCTTACCGACTGTGTAATTAGAACCATACGATTAGAACCAGCCATTCGAAATTGCGAAATGCGCGCGAAATGGCGAAACGCTTGAATGTTTCGCCCGTATTACAACGGGCAGACGGTGGCAAAACGTCAGCGGTTTCGCATTTCGCGATTTCACGATTTCGCGGTTACATGTCGCATGATTTAAACGATACGTTTTGACCTTATCCACACGCTCTTAGCAGGAATATGTGTCATTACCCGTCTTATAGATAGAAATTATGCCGCAAAAGGGCACGCAGCCTACTTGAAGTTAATTAGTTACTGCAGCCCATAGATTTTTATAGTCACTTTTTGAAGTGAAACTTCTTACACGACTTGACGTGTTCCATTGTTGACTACACTCGCTGCTTGCGTCATGACGCGTGGTCAGAGTTTCATGTGAGGCGCGCGCTCATATTACTGTAGGTATCGCGCCGCTACAACTTCAAAAATGAAACGAGTCGACTCACCTAAGGGGTAAGACTTGGCGACCACCTCCTCGTCCAGCAGGTCCTCGTGCACCTGGACGCGGCGCAGGCTCAGCAGCCCCACGCCGTCCGCGCCCAGCCTCAGGTACACCGTCCGCCCTAGGATCTTTATCACCTGTACAAATACGCATATCGCATTTAGGACAATAATTCAAATCGCTATCGCCCTATAATTTTTATCACCTGTTCCGATCCTACTACTACATATATTATAAAATAATGCGAACGTTTGTGAGTATGGATGGATGTTTGTTACTTTCACGGCTGCACAGATTTGGATGAAACTTGGTACACAGATAGATCATAACCTAGATCAACATATAGGATACTTTTTATAAATTATTGATATCAACAGAGTATAAATTTTTATATTATTCAACCCCGAACAGACTTGAGCGGAACTTAATAGCCAATCTTCAGATAATAATAACCACTTCGCTGTCCCGTGAGTCGTGTCACATGTGATACATAACCATTGTTTAACTATACACCGAGAGAGAGACCCACACATATACACACAGAGAGAGAGAGACTCAGACACACACACAAAATATACCAAATAGATGTTCACAAATATAAATAGAAAATGAATGATACCTGGGCTTCTTCAATGATGTCCCCTTCTTGGAACTTCTGTTCTTCCTTCATGTCGGGGTAGGCGCTGGAGAAGATGTTCCTCATGGTGAGGAACGGTGTGTTGGTGGTGGGCAACACGTACAGGAGCCGCGCTCGGACCTATCAAAGTGTTTTTAAACATTTATTCATGTGATAACAGTTACTATAATTATCATAGAGTTAAAAATAAGTTTGTATTGGATTTTAAGACAATTTATCAGGATTTTATTAGCGGTTTATAAAATTAAATATCACTAGCTGCAACGGTGAAGGAAAACATCGTGAGGAAACCTGCATGCCTGAGCTCACAAAAAATGTTCTCAAAGGCATGTGTAGTCCACCGACCCACACTAGGCCAGCGTGGTGGACTACGGCCTACATCCTTCTCATTGTGCATTGTGTAAACGCACTAGACAGATATGTTATATTATGTGTGATGACAAGTGGGGAGATTACCCTGGTCGTACCGTTAAGTATAAGTAAACTTTTTTTTCATTGAAACCGAGTAGCATACGTGCAAGCAAGCCGCCTGGTTTTAAGTGGTCACTGCAGCGCCACATTCAACGTCAAATAGACAAGAAATCCCATCTGGGGCCCGATTCTGTATGACCATTCACACTCGTATCGTGGCAATGTCGTGTCTTACCCGTGATAAAAAGTCAAAAAAGGCTTAAAAGTCAAATATCGTGACAATCTATTGTGTGCCTTATAGAAAAGACATTAAGGTTCCTTGTCGTGCCCAGTTCATGAAATGACACACGGTCGGATGACACACGATATCGGCACGAAATCTGAATAGTCATACAGAATAAGCCCCCTGAGGTTGTATGCCGGTGCTTTATTACTTCTGATGTACACAAGACATGAAGAACATGCTGCTTTACGACGGGTCAAGACGGTGGCGGTGTATGCTAGCTTAAAAATGTCATACGTTTTATTATACTACTTCTACAAATCAAACGAATCTTCATAGAAAAGGGTATTTCGCACCATGCAAGGAAAAAATCCAAAATTATGTAATATTGATAGATTTTGTTAAAAGCAAGTGAAAAATGGTGATTTCTGTTCTAAAAAACGTAGTGTACATTTATTATTTCAATTTTAAAATTCAGGTTAATGTTATTCTGTTTTTCAAATGTCAAAACGCTATACGCCATGCAAGCTATCGGCGTGACGTCATTAGCAGTGTAAATAAACAATGGAGTATAACTTTCTTCCTTTACTGAGATGTATTGTTTACACTGCGAGTGACGTCACAAGCATGGCGGCAGCGCCGAGACGGCCGAGACCGTGTTTTCGCGGGGATTTTTGAAATTTAAATTGAAAAGTCTTTTTTACATAATATTTGTTAGCAAAAATTTTTTTTCCAATTTTTTATGGGTTTTTATGACTTCCGAATTCATATAAAAAGCTTTTTGACATAGGCCGTAATACCCTATTTATGTCACCGGTACCTTCAGATATAAAATTCTATGAGCATTACATAGGTCATATCTCAATGTCACGTCACACCACACATTGTATTCACGTGCACTAGTTGCAATGTAAACATCAAGTTGCACTTATCAAAACAGATAACGAAATAAATATTTTCATTATTAACATTATTATCATTCTTTCTTAACATTGCTTACTGCCAAAAAGCAATCTCACTTTAATGTACTTGGAAAACATTGAGCACATCCGAAAAACACGTGTGAACTGTGATATCTATAATAAGATAGCCTTAAGAAATGGTAAAAAACAAACAAATTAGAGTTCATGAGTGAAACGCGCACAGCCCCGTTGCTTGAGTGGATCGCAAGCAATCAAAAAGGATAAGCAACGTCGGGTGCGGTCAGTACCTGGATGGATGACCGCTGGTGGCGAATCACATGCGCGCCTCCGTGCTTCGCAGGGCATGTGAAGCCGTCGGTCCCGGTTGTTATCGATACGATAGCAGTCGTTAAACCTTGTCGGAGGCCCGAAGGGCGGTTTGAAAACATCCGACCCCTCAAAATCGGTCTATTTCCTAAAGGACTTTGGATACACATATTTAACACATAGAACGCAACTCTGTAATCACCAATTAATTATTATGTAATTAATGAATAAACCATACCCTCTGTCCAAGCGCGGGTTTCTTCCCGTTGACTTTGTCGACATGCTGGCGCTGTATGTACGCCACTCTGTCCTCGAATATGTGGCCTTCTATTCCGTTTTCTAGTGGCTATCAACGAAGGTAAAAAAAAAACTATGATAAACATGCGCTATACTCCGTTTTTGCAAAATTTATATGGTTGGAAATTAAGTGTAAGTGATGGCAATGAGCGGTGATAGCCCAGCGGCTTAGAATTCGACCTCGAATCGAGGGGTCCGGGTTCGAATCCCAGTAGCACGCACCAATGACTTTGTTAAAAAGTTATGTGCGATTTATAAAATTAAATATCACCTGCTGTTACGGTGAAGGAAAACATCGTGAGGAAACTTACATGCCTGAGAGTTCACAAAAAAAATGTTCTCAAAGGTATGTGAAGTCCACCAACCCGCAGTAGGCCAGCGTGGTGGACTAAGGCCTACATCCCTCTCATTAAGAGAAGGAGACCCGACCCTGTAGTGGGTCATTAATGGGTTACTGGCAATGGCAATGAGAAAAAAACAAACAAAAATAAACCGACACCAAAAAAGTATGAAATAAAGTTTGTTAAGACATACATACATACATACATACATACTTTATGCCAACTATTTTTGAGGTTCCCAATGGTAACTGACCTTGTCGACCGTGAAGTCCACAGCGTTGCCGGGCAGCATGGGCGTGGTGGGCTTCTTCTGGAAGACCCTCTGCAGCGTCTCCAACTCGCTGGTGAGCGTCAGCACGCTGCCCTCCGCCGACTCCGTGACCGACTTGATGCTGCACCAGGTCACCATGCCCTTCTCTGTGGCGGAGACTCAGGTTATGACCTATGACCTTATACTATCTATCTAATTCTAACCCATCAATGACAACCTGTAAAGTCCATTTTTATTCCCTCGTCATATTTGTTAAACAATCTTAACATGTCTTTTTATTTTAATTTGCGATTAAAACGTAATGCAGACACAAAATTAAAAAAATTTACAAACAGATTGTCATTTGATACAGAAACAGATTTCTAGAAACTATAATATTTTTTAAAGCGTTTTTTTTTCAATAAAAGTAGTGCCAAGATTGTTTACCCAATAAGACAAGAGAATAAAAATGAACTGTAGGGTTTCCCATTTGCCGGGTTGAGACCCGGTACCGGGCCGTCAAAATAAAATACCGGATCACGATAAATATAGAAGCCAGCATGAAGTAAAACCAGACCTTAGGATAAAACTTTCGTCATTTCCCGTGAACTTGGATTCTTTAGTAAAAAATAACCAGCAGCTCCATACTTCACACTCTGACTAAATAGATAAATAATGTATAATATATACGTAGTACTAATAAAATCTTTTTACCATTAATAAATCTCTATTATTTTACCTAATAGAACCAGGTTGAGTTTAAAAATATTAATTCATGAAGGGGCAGTGTGAAAATTACCAGGCCAGGCACTGCACTAGCCCATTACAGGTTGGTGGACTTCTAATGAGTTTTGAGAACATTAAAAAGAACTCTGAGACAAGCAATTTTCTGCGTAATTTTTTCCTTCACCGATACAGTAGATTGAACACGTATTTCACTTTATAAATCACCCATAACTTGATCAGTCATTGGTGTGTGCGCCATTAGGATTAGAACCCAGACATCTTTATTCGTGGGTCTCTAACAGATTGCACACTTCAGTCAGTAACCCATTAATGACCCACTACAGGGTCGGGTCTCCTCTCACAATGAGAGGGATGTAGGCCGCCGTCCACCACGCTGGCCTAATGCGGGTTGGTGGACTTCACATGCCTTTGAGAACATTTTTTTGAACTCTCAGGCATGCAGGTTTCCTCACGATGTTTCCCTTCACCGTAACAGCAGGTGATATTTAATTTTTTACAAAGTCACTGGTCACTGGGATTGAACCCGGACCCCTCGATTAAGAAGTCGAATTCTCAGCCACTGGGCTATCACCGCTGTAATTGCACACTTATCTGTAATATTTTATTTACACACCTAGATCAATCTCCGGGTTGGCAGATTTCTTTGGCAAGAAGGCTCTGATGTTGGGTAAGCCAATATCCATCACGTAGCCGTGATCTTCAACAGACGACACTGCTGCTTGTAGGATAGCGCCTACAATGAAAGAAAAACATTCAAAAATTAACGTTTGTTTACTATACTATACCATTGAAGGCGCATGGCTACTTCAGTAGTTTGCAAGAAGTTAAGCTACGTCAGTATCTCGATAAGTCGTCAGTACCCATTAATGACCCACTACAGGGTCGGGTCTCCTCTCACAATGAGAGGGATGTAGGCCATAGTCCACCACGCACCACTACAGCCCGTTGGTGGACTTCACATGCCTTTGAGAACATTTTTTTTATGAACTCTCAGGCATGCAGGTTTCCTCACGATGTTTTCCTTCACCGTAACAGCAGGTGATATTTAATTTTATAAATCGCACATAACTTTTATTACAAGTCATTGGTGCGTGCCACTGGGATTCGAACCCGGACCCCTCGATTCGAGGTCGAATTCTAAGCCACTGGGCTATCACCGCTGCTGGATAAGTGGCTAGTAGCAAATTACGTGCGCGCTTCTGTGTTTCGGAGGGCATGTTAAGCCATCAGTCCAAGTCGTTATCAATAAGATAGTCATAGGACAACCCAAGTGGCACAGTGGTTAAGACACCGGTGCGCTGCACGGAAGGTCCTGGCTTCGATTCCCAGCAGAGCAGAGATTTGAATGATGAATTTGAATATCTGCTCCTGGTCTGGTGTGTTGTGTTCTTGTCTTGTGTGTGTCTACGGCACCCAAAACACAGGGAATCCTAGTGTGGGGCTGTGAGTGTGAAGTGTTATTTATTTATTAAACATTGTCGGAGGGTGGTTTGAAAACATCAGACACCAGTTGGTCATTAGCCCGTTTCTCCACCAATCAGCACTGGAGCAGCATGGTGGAGTATGCTCCAGACCTCCCCTAGTACAAAATACTTATTCAATTAGTGTTGCAGAATTACCTACCTTTATGTAAATCGGCAGTCATCTTTCCACTGTTGACATGTTGTGGCATCATCGACAGCATGAGATGCGTCTGAGCCACCTCCAACACCTTCAGCACCAGGTACTGGCCTGGACGGAACATCTGTGGCAAGTCTCGCATTGTGTCTATCTGAAAGATATTTAAATAATGTTTCACACTCATACTGCCATACTCAGAGACGTTCATGGTTCATTATTAAAATAAGGATGACACTTATGTCAATACACGATTGACATAAGTGTCATCCAAGACGATTTTATTTGTTTGTTGATGAACATTACGTTAAATGACGTCTCACATTACAACTCCCTGTGTTGTGGGTGCCATAGACACGCACAAGACAAGAATACACACACCCAGACCAGAAACAGAAATTTAAACTCATTCAAATCTCTACTCCTCTGGGAATCCAACCCAGGACCCTCCGCACAGCGCACATGTGTGTTAACCCCTCCCCCCCCGGCTGTAGATGATCTGAATCAGACTACCAATGTGAATAAAACCAAACTCAGCTGTCCTGACAACTCGGGTATTGACGGGAGCTCATGTTTAAGGAATTCAAGTGGAGTTGGAGAATATTCAAGTATATTCTGTGTATTTTAACCACTCTCACATTTAATCATATTCATCATTCATCATTCATCATTATTGTATGCCCGCATAGGGTAGACTGTTCTTAACTTATTATAATTTTTGTAACATCTTTCTCGTGTAACAGTCAACAATAAACACATTCTTTTCTTTTCTTCTTTCTTTTCTAGAAAATGACAGAAATGACTCTCACCTGATCATTAACGTAGGCCTCTAACAACTTGTTGTAGGGCTCGCTGATATGACACGCCATTACAATGCCAGTCATGCGGCAAGGCAATGACACATACACCTTTGTGTCCTGGACTTCGTGCACTCTGCCCAGCATCAGGAGGCCTTCTCGCACTACCTGCAGTGTATATAATAAAAAAAAAAATTTTTTTAAGAGTGTGGTTCAGATGGATTGGTAGTGTAAGGCTTAAAAAGTATGAATTTTTATTTTTGTATCATTGATCAGATAGTACGTAGTACGTAGGGCTAAAATTTTAAGCTTTTTTAAACTTTAAAAAGTATTTAAGCCTGCAGTTTTAACACAAATATTTAATAAATATAAATTATAGTCTGACCAGAGCTTTTGTGTACCTCGCCATTTTGTGGAAAAATAATGATGAGTATGTCATGTTTTAAGCCAATGAGCATGCAGTTTTCTTCATTGCTGGCACATATGTAAAACTCTAACATAAGGTATCTGAGTATGGCTGCTCCCCGTGTGTGATCACCTCACCTGGTGATGGCCAAAAACCATAACTTTTTTACGCTAGGCGACCAAGTGTGCTCCGGCAATTTTTTGGTGATTAGTTTTTTCAGATTTTTTACAATATGAGCTGTATATTGATTAAATGACTTAAAATCTACTTCTTTTTCTAGAAGAGATTTTAAATTGTATGGGTCGATTCCATGGTTATTACAGAGTCTTGTGGTCTAGGCCAAAAACCATTGGTACATACCACTGGGATCGAACCTGGCCGGGTTCACGAGGTCCAGGTGCCTCAAGAAAGAGGTAAGTCTTAGCCACTGCGCTATCACCGCGTTGTTACATAAAACTATAAAAACAACTCACTCACATTATATTTCAACCATACGCCACATTTTTTGTAAGACTCATCAATCTGCTTCGCTGCTTCATCAGATAAGTACCCGTCATCTTCTTCAGACTTCTTTTTCGTCCTCTTCTTCTTCTTTTCCGCTTTCTCAGGCGCTCCTAAAAACTAGAAAATACAAAAATGTACCTAATGTGTTTACTATGATCGACTAACGGATTTGCAAAATAACCCTGCTATATCAACTTACGTTAGCACTTTGTTTGAAAAACTTTGTAGTAGGTTTCTTTCCTCCTCGAGGGAAGTAATCCTCATTGTCGGCCATCGTGCTTTATTTAATTATAATATATTTTTAAGTAATTTTTTGAATATAACAGCACTGCGCTCTGTAGGCAGGCATGACAGATTAAGGTTATATATCGTTTAGTTACTGCAAAAGTTTGACATTTTGATTGACATTATGATCGTCTCATTGCACTAAATTTCATAATAAAATTACAATTTTTTAAAATAAAAATTGTGACTACATATCTTATTTAAATAACACATAAATAGCTAGTTAGCATATGAATATGAATGAAAATATAATGAACACAAATTCCATTTATGATAGCAGAATCGATACGCTTTTAAGGTTTGCCATTCTAAAAATGTATTCATTTTATTTGACATTGACGCTCTTGACAGATTGACATAAAGTTTTCTTGGTTTGGTTTTAGGGATGTACCACATAATCTCCCTATCGAGTACAATCGTCTCCTTAAATCGATGTTAATCGCAAAGAAGTATGCAATATTTATGCTGGACTTGCTTTAAGGCCAAATACGGCACGTTTACACCGGTTAACCACCATGATAGTTCCTTAAATGTAAGTATAGGGGTGCAAATACATGTAAATTGTGTGTAGCATACTTCCTTACAAATGTTTGTTCTAAACTATATCAATTTACACACTTACCTTAGCTTCTATGTCCAACGGCAATATGGTTTAACTTTTGATTGTATGCATATAGTACAGCACTCACTCACTGATGTTTTCCTAGTTGTTTTTCTTGAGTGCCTGCACGCCTACAAATGGCGCCGTTTTTATTTAATCAACCTATACCTTAATTTGAGAACTTAATTTGAGATTAATTCGATTTTTCATCCAACGCATAAATGGCGCTGTTTATAAAATTGAAATTTAATGCAAGATTATTTCATACACATACTCGAGCTGTTTCTGAAAATTGATTTATACAGTATACACGTAATTTATATAAACGATTTACTAAAAATCGATTAATATTAAAATAAAAATCGACACTAAAATCGATTATAAGACAATAATAATCGATTATTTTTTTAACATCCCTACATGTCACTCTAGCTAGCAATAAAGTACTTGAATGCTCATGTATATAGTGACTGTGACTGACACTGTGACGTGTGAGTAGATACCTACGTCTGTGTTTATTAAATTTACAATCTACTATCAGCCGGTAAGCTGTTTATAAATTGTATTTGTTTTGTTTAATTTAATAATCATCTCTCATTCGTTGCGCTTAATGCATGATCTGGTAATGGCGGCAAATTTAACCCATTTTAAATCTTCATCTTACCTACTTTTCTACATATTTATATATATTGGTTTTAATACATTTTAATATATGGTTAGCACGCTCGGTCAGTATTAGATAACTTGTAATCTAATCTTATTGATAGAGTTGGAAAGGTGTTTTGTGGATTATTCGGCATCTTTAAACTTGATAGTAAAGTTGTAACTGTGTTTGGTAAGAGTCGTATTTTTTTGGCACAGCTATGAAGAAAATCGTGATTTTCGGTGCCACCGGCATGACCGGTCTCTGCGCTGTCGAAGCTGCGGTAAAAAAAGGTCAGTTTATTCTATTTATTGGTACTGGTACTGGTCTTACTTTTCGAGGATTCGCGACCTTCAAATCATTATTTAATTAAGAAGAGAAAAATTGTTATTTTCAAGTGCTCCTACGTTTTTATCTTTTTTTTCTATGTGGAAACCATTATCCTCATAATCCGCCATGAATTCAGAGGTGTGGCATACATACACATCTATTCTAAGTCCTATATCCCTTCTCTAAAAGTATTATATATTTTAAGTTATATTTGAGGTAGGAACTGCACCACTTAGCATTAGCTGACCAGAACGAATTTTTGTTGCTTCTATAATAAAATAAAAAAAGAGTGCTATTGTTGTCGCTGTAAAAAACTTGGTAAATGAACTTTAGACCTGCCTTCTATGCAAATTATGTTTATTGGAATTCAATTCTCAATTCAGTTCAATTTACCCAAATGCTTAGCAACAATAGTAACACAGGTGTTAGTTACCTAAATAAGAACAAATAAATCGACAGGCACTTAAAGTCTGATTTTACACTGTCTTTGGTAAACATGAATTTTAATTTAAATTTAAAAATAACGATTAAAAAATAACTCAGATACAAAATTATGAAGATTTAAAAATAAATTTTCATTTAATGCTAAACCAAATTTAATTTTCTAGTTACTTTGATCAATTTATTAAAAGCAATAATTAATTCATTTTCAATAAAAAGAAGCGCCAAGATTGTATACCAAATAAGACAGGAGTAACAGGATAAATAAATAAAAAAACGGACTGATGGTATCTAATTAATGTTTTTTTCCCGCCATCCTCTACGTGCGCGATGCAAGGTCGTTTAGAGCAGCGGATTCCAAAAATATCAGTCCGCAGTATAAATAGGTAGGTACTTAACAAGTAAAAATATTTTAACGAACGAAAAATTACGAGTAAACACAAATGGTGTGACATGTAGGTAATGCAAATGTTATTGTCTTGCTTTCTTCGTAAGATCGTTCAAAGGAAAACATGTTTTATTCACACGAAGTCGGGTACCTACCTATTTTAAAACTCAAAATTCTGAGAAAAACAATGTCTGTTATGGTCCCTGAGCCAGGCACAAAATTCGTCAATCATTTTCTTCCGGCCGATAGCTCAAGAAGCGCAGTGAATAGTGATCGCCAAAAAATATTTACTTTGAACTTTAGCTGCCGCTGTCCACCCATGGAGCCGTAGCTGACGATGGCTTAGTTCTATGTTCTTATGTAGACACAAACTTTATTGGCCAGGAAGAAATTGGTCACGATATCTTATCGCTGGCTTACGGACCATTACGGCCGGTACCAATAATCCATCGCCACACATGAATAATCCAGTTTGGTTGCCAAGATATCCTTATTGGTTGCTACATAGATGTTGCCTGGTAACCAAACTAAAGTGGTAGGTAGGTACTATCCATATACGCAAGTTCTACATGCTTATTTGCAACACAGTTACGATAATGTAAAGTAAGTAAAAACTATTTTAATTTCATGGGCTCGAGAATTACTCGTACTTAACGACGGTTTATTAGGAGGACGGTAGGTAACCAGCGACCGAATTATATGGTTCACATCTAGGTTTACCTATAGATCCAGGTGCTAGTCATCTGTGTAGGCTATCATTAGGTAGCATAAGGTTATCATTTTACGATCTATGCAATCTACTGCAGTGACAATGTTCATTTAAATGCAAGCGGATTTAAATGAAATTTGTCAATAAGCTGTGAGAGTTAGGCCTTTGCACATTATTTATAAGATATAGGTAGGTACTAGACGTTTTTTGCGGCTTCGCGTAAATTTTAGAATTCGGTCTAGAGAGGGATAACAAGGATATGTTAACAGGTAAACAGGTAAACCAAATTTCATTGAAATCTGTTCAGCCGTTTTTGCGTGAATGAGTTACAAAGCAAAAGTATCCAAATCCCAAATTTTAACATTTTTAACAGTAGTGCCTGTCTTATCCGACATAAGAAAAAATAGCTTGTAATATGAATGGTCTCACGTAACAATCAATGCGACTAAATTTCTTCTTACGTGAACTAAATTTAGTATCTATCTACTAAAGAATCTTTATTTCTGGAAGGCCAACGAATATATATTCGACTCATTCATGGCTCATATTATCTAGTCTAGGCAGTCTAGATTCATCTCGAATAATCTCGCAGTTAGGTGATCGAAAACGATCAAACAATTTAGGTCGTTGGTCGCGATCAGTCATCAATACTTAGATAAACAGGCTTTAGGCCATAGCTCCACAAATTTGGACATCTAATATAGTAGTGTGCAGAATGTGCCAGTCAGACCATAATCTAAAACAAAATATTGTTATATGCTTCTGCCCGCGACGTCGTCCACGTTGACCTAAGAATTTGACCTGGAGAGGGGTAAAAAGTATCCTATATATTAATCCAAGAAATAATTTACCTGTGTAGGTACCAAATTTCATTCACATCACATCTGTTCAACCGTTATTGCGTGAAAGTAACAAACATCCATCCAACCATCCATCCTCACTAACTTCGCATTTATAATATGTAGTAGTAGTATGTATGTAATATGAAGTTTATTATTAGGTATATTATTTTATGAGAGGAGGTCGACTATCAAGCGCGGTGGCTGCTTGATTGAACACTGATTTATTGTTTTAATAAGATGTAACCTCACGCACACATAGGTACCAGAAGACATTACATACACATAAAAACGCGTCCAAACACGGATTAAATATTGTTTCCTTAACTTGATTTCCTTCGCGAGGTTTTCCTTCTATGTTTTATCTTTATTTTTATTTTAATAAATTATAGAGCTAAATCTTCATGAGGAAGGCCATAGCATATTGCATATTGCACGGTAGCAAACATAGAATACGTCATCTCTACTTAACGCGTTCTCCTAATTGGCTGTCACAAACCGACACAACCGAACAACCTTCCTTCCTTTCAGCCCTTGGTAGTCCACTGCTGGACATGGGCCTCCCCTACTCGACCCCTAATCGACGCGGTATATTCATATAATATTATTGTACAAGGTGATTTACTACGTACTTGACTAATAAGCTACTATTAATAGCTTCAATAAGAAAACAAAAAATCCATAAAATCCACCTATATATTACAAATTGTACCTATGTATAAAAGAATACATTTTGTCTAATACGTTACACCATAATCCGAATTTTCTCAATAAACACAATATCCAAGAGTCAACAGTAAAGTAGGTACCTACAAGTGTAACTAGACTAATAAGTAATTGTATGCAGATTGCAGACATTATCTCGTGTGATCTTTATCTCTGAACGCATAGGATAAGACGACAAACCACGCGGCCCATATCCGCTCATTTATTGACTAGTTGGGGTCCTCAATTGATTTGACCGGTCACATAGCTACTCGTAGCATGATACAAACCATACATTGACGATATGTATTATGAAATTGTAAACAACAGTCCTACTTTCTCCACCAATCCGCATATTTTACGTTAATTTACGTTATGAAGTTGTACACAACTATCGTATCTAACTTTCTCTGACAATCCGCTTCGGAGCAGCGTGGTGGTTTATGCTCCAGGCTCTAGACAGGGGGAGTGGGGGGAGACCCGTGCCCAAAAGTGGGCCATAAAAGGGTTGCAGCGAAACTACTGGGATAATCTTTCAGATTGATACTGTTTCTAGAACGGCAGTAAAGCACTATGATCTATGATTTACTTATTGATTGTTATAACACACATATACAAACTAACTATAGACCGATTTATTTTTATTTGTTCCAAAATTGAGTAAATGAATATAATTATAGAGTCGACCTTCGTCGACAGAAGTAGCGTTCATGAATGTTATTCAAAAATTTTGTAGGTATTCGAATTTATTTAATATACTTACTGAAGTAAAAACGTTAAGTAATTGAGTTTGTTGTTGGGCAGTAGACCGCACCGCAAGTACAACTTTTTTAATATAAAATAATGGCTCAATTCGCGTATATTTTCTGAGCGGCCCGCCTAGTCGAACCTATCCGAATGTATAACGAAACATTCCTTAACTAGATTTGATTTTGTTTAGCTAGTAATAATAATAATAATATAATTATAGATAAGACCATACATTACAATAGACCAGATATTTTAGTATTGAATAAGACGAGTAACACAGTTTTTATAATAGACATAGCAGTATGTAACACGCATAATTTACAAAGTACACACGCGGATAAAATGGCAAAGTACAGTGAACTGGCTGTGGAAATTAAAAGACAGTGGCAAGTCAGCACCGTTAAGACAATACCAATAGTAATCTCTACAACGGGCAATATACCGAAAACGCTGAATACAAGTCTTAAGACATTAGGTATGCCAGTTACTACATACATTCTGCTTCAAAAAGCCGCCATACTAAACACGTGTCGAATCACTAGAAAATTCTTAGATTTATAAAAAACCTTCCTTCTGTGCTTGGCCCAGGCCCGTTCAGTTGCAAAATACCCTTCCTAAGGAGAAAACAAGACAATAATAATATAATACTAATAATGCCCCGACCCCGCCCTTTATAGGTACCTACATGAATTATACATAGCCATGAATAAAATAAGGTGACCATCCGTCACGTTTTGCGTGCCATGCCAGTGCGTATTTCAATTTGGACAGCCCCGTCGGACCGAGCGGGGCACGTAGTATTTTTCCAGCCCTGCCACCCTATAGTTACGCCCACCGACTGGAAGCCGTGAACTCATTGTTACTCGTGAACCATTTCTCGAGGCTATCTCATTATAGACAACAGTTCACACGTGTTTTTCGAATGTGCTCAACTTTCCAAATGCACTCACGATGAGATTGCGTTTGGGCACCAAACAATGTTAATTAAATATTGGTTTCGCTACTATCTGTTTTGATAGTGCAGTTTGATGTTTACTTTGCAACTAGTGTGACATGATATGAGCAATGTAATCCGATTTGGTCTGATGAAACGGTGACATAATTTCAAGGAACATTTTTTCGCGTTTGGTGTTTGATATTGTTTGGGTTAGGTACAATCCAGGGATGTTATGGATATGAAATTTCGGATACGGATATGTTTCGGATATAGGAACGATTATTTTACCGGATACGGATCCGGATAAGGATATGAAATTATTTCGGATTATCCGTTAGTTTCGGATAATTTCGGTTACGGATACTAAGTTCTTCGTGACGTAGTACCTCCTTTCCGTGAAAAGCTTTTACCACATTGTTTACATTTTGCGGAATCGACAGTCATTCCATGAAAAAATGACCAAACTACACTCTATTTAGGACGCATTTTGTACCAATTCAATCAATTCCGTAACACAACACTTTGATTTCAACTTGTCGAACTATTTGTGAATGTAAAATTGCTCACAAGTTACTTAGTTACGAGTCATGTCATTTATAAGTCATAATCATAAGACAGTATCAGTATCATAGCCATAATCATAAGACGACAACAGAAAAAACAAACAATGCGTGCGGTTTGTGTGTCGGCTGCGGTCGCCCGATCAAAACAACTTGTCTCAATTAGGCTCCGCCTCTACCTATCCGATATTATCCGAAACTTTTATTTCGAATTCGGTTACGGTTACGGATTTTTTTTTATATCATTTATCCGATAGTTTCGGTTACGGTTACGGAGCTCCCTAACATCCCTGGTATGTACAATCCATCAGTAAACCCTCGCAGGGTTCGTGTCGGGTCGGGTCTCCTGTTACAATGAGAAGGATGTAGGCCTTAGTCTCCCACGCTGGTCCAGTGCGGACTTCACATGTTTTTGACAACATTTTTACTATTTTTTTACTACGAATATAATTACTCGTACATGTAGTGATTGAAGTGACGTCTCCATTGTTATAATTACAACTCAAGGATATGGAGAATAGGCGTGACGACAGGATCAAAGAATCGTCGATTTAATCATTTTAGGGCAATCTACATACTAAAAAAAATCAAAACACTGGTTTAGTTTTGTTTAAAATAATAAGATTATTAAGATTTTCAATAAAATAAAACATTAAAATATTGCAATTCGCCATTTTGATTGAAACACCACTCACAGCGCATGGCGTCACGCTTAGGTAAACGAACTCCGCTGATAACACTGTCGTTACGAAGAACTCATAGATTGACATAATGACATGTTTACCTAAGCGTGACGTCAGAGCCGACGCCATGACACCGCGAACTGTTTTGGAGCACTATTTGAAAAAATATTAGAAAAATGGTTTTAAACTTCGTTAAACTCAAGTTTATTACTGAAATAAAGGTTTTACCGTAAATAGTAAATATGTACCGCCAGTATGGAAGAGGATTTCAAAATCTTTCGTCGCGCCTATTCTCAGGCGTGCAAGTTTCCTGACGACTTCACCGTTACAACAGCTGATATTTTATTCTATAAAACGCACAAAAGTTTTAAGAAACGTTGCGTGTCACTGGGATTCGAACCCGGACCCCTCGTGTAGAGAGCCCTGGTTCGGCCACTATCACCGCTTTTGATGGTGATGTTTACTTTTCAACTATCTTAACGTTTGTTTATGAGTCCACATCACCGCCTACCATCCATGGAATTTCCGATTAAAAACGCATTAAATGTTAGGTATTAAGTACTTTGTAAAAAAGTTATGTGCGATTTATAAAATTAAATATCACTGCTGTTACGGTGAAGGAAAACATCGTGAGGAAACCTGCAGGCCTGAGAGTTCACAAAAAAAAAATGTTCTCAAAAGGCATGTGAAGTCCACCAACCCGCAGTAGTGTAGCGTGGTGGACGGCGGCCTACATCCCTCTCATTACGAGAAGGAGACCCGACCCTGTAGTGGGTCATTAATGGGTTACTGGCATGGCATGGCAAGGTTAAAGGTTAAATACGTATAATCCTGATGCCTTGAGATTAAATTCTGCATTGCTGCCAGAAAAAATGTAATGTGCAATGTTTTTGGTAGATACGAGAATTTTCCGAAACTGAATCTGAATTCTTGACGCGGATATTAAATGCAAATCAGACCTTGAATATGATTTTAATGTGTTGTTTTCAACATTATAGCTGTGTTAATTATTTATGACCTTATGTTTACGGTTACACGTTTTATTATTTGGTAGAGTCTATTACGACTCATTCGGGAAGGTACCATACCGCCAGCCTCTTAACCCGTCGTACGTCAAGCAGCGCGTTCTTCATGTGTTGTGTTTCGGCTGGGGAGGTGTGGTTGCCGGGGATACTTTATTTGAGGCGAACATTTTAGTCCTTACGAGTAGCAAAGCACAAGCATACAACCTCAGATAGGGTTCTTTTCCCAATTTGAGGTTGCATGCGGGCGTCCATGGGTCGCAGTGACCACTTAACAGAATGGAACATTATTTATTTATTTATTTGGCAATCCAACAGCGTTACAAAGTTACAAAATTTAGGTGATACAATTATAATTCTTATACTATGGCCAAAAATGGATTACACAATTTAACAACGCAAAATTTTATTTTAACTAATTATTATAAAATATAGGTACAGTTATGTACGGTTGTAAGTACGGTTGGGCTGAGTTTTAATGTATGTGTTTAAGTGTGTGTGTGTGTGTGTGTGTTGTGGCCTCCACTCCTTTGTTGCCCCGAGACCTCCAGACCTCTAAATCCGGCCCTGGCAGTACTATATCATACTGTTTACGACGATTTACTAAAGGGTCTATTTTGTAGTTTTTACAAGCATATACACAACATAAGCTCAAACAGCTAGATTACCAATCTGATAAAATTGGTGTGTCCTCTCATCGTGGTAATCTGACTGTACGAGTACTTACGTACAACATGAAGAGTTAGCCAAATATACATAAGATAAGATGAAGATAAGATCTATCTTCTTTGCGTGCTAAGACTTAGTCACCAGTCTACGTACAAGTACATACGATATTAATCAAACACTAGCTGACCTATACTTCGTTCTGCCATTATAAATAATATCATTGCATAATAGAAGAGGCATCAAAAAAGAAAATACTTGACGTTTCTAAATGCATGACATTGGCATATGAAGTATTCAATCTGAAATGGTGTTTGACAGGGAGAACATGGGTAGAACAGTTTATATAGGAAAATGAAATTGTTGTTTTTATTATTTTCTTTGCATTGTTTTCAAATTTTCTCTCCGTAAGAACCATCCTCGTACTTAAAGGAATATCCAAAAAAAAGTTAGCGAAATCGGTCCAGCCGTTCCCGAGATTTTCGCTTAGCAACATATTCAGCGATTCATTTTTATATTATAGATGTAATGTACACTTTACCGAAGGGATTACCTACTTCTAACACTAAAACACTAATATCTGAACACTAAAAATACAGATGCTTTTGTGTTTACGGAAAAATCGTAAGAATTTTGATACACAGCATCTGAACAAGGCCTCGAGTTTGAACTAACGCAGTTTCGTATAGTAATCATATCGAGCTGCCATTAGTATGGGAAGATGTCGATACGACAGACACACATATGACATACTAATGACAGCCGTTTACTTCTAAAACTTTGACGATAGTGTTAATTTCAGTATATCGATGACGCAGTGGTTTAGACGCTGCCGGCGCGCTGCGTGCAGGGCTCTGGGTTCGATTACCAGCGGAGCAGAGATTTGAATGACGAGTCTAAATTTCTGTCTTGTCTGGGTGTCTGTGCTTTTGTCTTGCGTGTGTATGGGAAATACGACACGGAATGTTGTGGGGTAAAGAGTGTTAAACGTTATAAAAAAAGATATTATTATCTACGAGTTACTGTTAAAGCATCTATATCATATAACTGTCGATGTACACATAGCAGTTAATGAAACCAGTTTCCATTCGGCCACCTTGAACTGCCGGCTTGTCGGTCGGTACAAGTTGTAGTCCAAGAGCTGATTGACATTTTTCGAAAAGTGTTTGTTGCATCATAAAATCATGTTGAATCGATTACATATTTGTAATATCCGAACTCTAAAAATGCAGACCTGGCTGGTGGATAATGAATTTTGGCCAGTCATGAAAGAACTATTTTAAAAAAATTCAAATTTAAAAAATGAGTCGTCTCGCCAGGCGTCTCCTCTAAAATTATTCATTAAAAGTTCGAAAAAAATGTACGTTGAAATACATATTATTTTTATTTACAAACCTTTTGAGGGATAAAAAGTATCCTTATGTTAATTAATTTATTTTATTTTCATTAATTGTTGTTAATCTAGGTTACAAACTACGTGCGCAACAAATTTCATCCGAATCTGTTCAGCCGTTTTTGCGTGAAAGAGTAACAAACATCCACCCGTCCTCACAAACGTTCATAAGTATAATAGTAGTAGGATAATATTATATTAATAACAAAATCGTAAATTCAACGTGATTTTACGATGCCTCAAACACTTCTCGAAAAGTGTCTGCCAGCTCTTGGGCTATAAATAATTATGTACAGGTAAATGCGCAATCAATAGGTACGCAAGTGTATTTTGTAGGTAATATTTTCGCATTTTAATTAGCCTATAAAGAGTTTTTTAGCCGTTTGATTAGATACTTGTTAGTCTTTTTGAATGGTATGTTAGACTTTTTGTTAAAGCAGAGATTTCTTTTTTTTTAAACGTAAAATACAGCTAAATTATGTATGTACTTAATGGTGACTGCAACACATAACACACAACCCGACGTCAAATAGGATAGAACATAGGATAGATATATTTGAGGACTTACGTGGTGGGATCTTCTCGGACTATTTCCAACTATCATAATATTTTCACACGACTATCGGTGGGTTTATAACCGATGTACAGATAAGAATTGCGATTGATACTTTTTGGTTGCCAAGAGTACAACTCATGACAACCGATCTTAGAAATACACACTGCACGTCACTAAGTCGACGTAACGTAGGACTAACTTGCGTGCAGTGTGAGCGCTCCCGCAAAATGTCTAAGGTCGGGATTGTTCGCGCGGGAACGTACGCACACGCACGGTTCGAATTAATACGAAAGCGTGTCCAAACTTGTTATACTCAGTGATGTAGGTAGGTAACTGAAGGCCCTGGGGCAAAAAATAAACCACAGCACCAACTAAGCTATTTAAAATCGTTTCGATGTAATAAAGATTTGTCTTATAACTTATAGTCGGACAAGTAAGTTGCCATTATTAAAGATTCCAGGAGAATTTGGTTTATTTTTATTCTGGATGTGGGAAATTTTCACTAATTCAATTTGTAATTTGAAAGCCAGAGTTCGGCCCTGGGGCACCCTCTAGCTCTCCGGTAACTACGCCACTGCTTATACTGTTATGTTTTGTTGGTGTCTGGGGTGCAGTTCCGTGGGTAGCGGTGGTAGCGGCCGACGCGACAGACGCGCGCGACGGTCGCCGGGGCTTCGGAAGCGGCGCCATACATGACATTTCATAGTGTTTAGTATTGTCGCATCAGCCGCGGCGCGACCGTCGGCCCCTACGTCGGCCCCTACCCACGGAACTGCAGCTTTAGATGTTAAGGAAATAAACGCCTTTCTTTATCCCTCCTCAGGCCTAGAAGTGCGCGCGTTCGTGCGCGACCCCACCAAGCTGCCGGAGCACCTCAAGGACAAAGTGGAGGTATTCCAAGGCGACGTCCTGGAGCCCGACTCCGTGATGAACGCGATCGAAGGCACCGACGGCGTGGTGGTCGCCCTCGGCACCAGGAACAGGCTGGACCCCACCTCCGACATGTCCGAGGGCATGAAGCACATCGTGGAAGCCATGCGGGCGAAGAACGTGAAGCCGGTGTCGGTGTGCATATCGGCGTTCCTGTTCTATCCCCAGGACAAGGTGCCGCCGCGGTTCGCGGATATAACGAAGGACCACGCGCGCATGTTCCAAGTGCTGAAGGAAAGTGGACTGCAGTGGGTCGCTGTCTGGCCGCCGCACATTTCAGGTGAGTTGTGTGTCTGTCGTCTTGGCCGAGTCTGTCGGGGTTTTTGTGTTGCAAAAGTAGTAGTTGAAAAAAATCAGATCGCTTCTCAAGGTGACTGAATTTCAACAGAGTAGAAACGTAAACAACATATTTCAAAAGGGTAACGCACCACCTTTTGTAAGGTAAAGGTCTTTTTCTGTCCCACAGACTGGGCTAAGTAGTTATCTATAGGTGGTTTGCTAAAGTCGGGATTCCACCGAAGAAAAACTTTTGTGTTATCACAAATGTTGACACTCTCAGAGTGACACTCTAAGAGAGGATTGTAAATTCTCCCCTTTTTATCAAGCTGTTCTCCAAAGTATAGGTAACCATTATTTTCCCATTTGTAGACGAGCCCAGCCGTGAAATCATTGTCGAGATCAACCCGGAAAAGTCGCCCGGGCGGGCGGTCTCCAAGCACGACCTGGGCAAATTCCTGGTGGACTGCATCGGCGATCCCAAGTACTACGAAGCCATCATCGGCCTCTGCAACGTTCCACTGTAAACTCGAATGCGCGGGCTTCATCGTAGCAAGGGTGGTTCAGGCCGCGGTCAGTTTGGACGCGACTTCGTAAGATTCATTCATGCATATACGTGCGTTCACGCACGAATAGTCCCGATCCTTGAAATGTTGTGGCGCTCGCGGCTCGTGAGCGACTGAGTTGACGCACGATCACGACTAACTCGCACGCAGTGTGAGCGACTCAGTTGACGCACGACTAACTCGCACGCAGTGTGAGCGACTAGCTTGACGCACGACTAACTCGCACGCAGTGTGAGCGACTAAGTTGACGCACGACTAACTCGCACGCAGTGTGAGCGACTAAGTTGACGCACGACTAACTCGCACGCAGTGTGAGCGACTAGCTTGACGCACGACTAACTCGCACGCAGTGTGAGCGACTAAGTTGACGCACGACTAACTCGCACGCAGTGTGAGCGACTAAGTTGACGCACGACTAACTCGCACGCAGTGTGAGCGACTAAGTTGACGCACGACTAACTCGCGCGGAGTGTGAGCGCTCATATAGTATTCCAAAGGGTCGGAATTGTTCGTGTGTGAACGCACGTATACGCACGAGTTGAATTCGTACTAAATCGCGTCCAACTGTTGAACAAAAAATGTTAACACAGCATCCCGTCATCTTGAGATGGGAACTACGTTATTATATGTTGAATATGCAAGCTAGCCGCTGCAGTCTTGAACTAAGAATAATTTTGTACATTGATTTTGTAAAAAAACTTTCTCTTGCCAAGATGAAGATGCCGTATACAGAATTATTTTTGTGGTTGGCGACTTACAAAAACTTTGTAATTAATTCGAATTTTTATCACCTTACAATTTTTCTGTACTGAGATTTTTTTTTGCATTTTTTACTCAATAGTTATGCGACCTATTTAATTGTAAACTATTTACTGCTTAAATCATTTTTAAATATACCTAAACACTTGTCTTTTCACGTATTTTCCAATCCAGTATGACGGATAAATAATAACTGCGGTTTTTTTAATGTAATTGGTCGTGTACTCTGTCCTACTAACTATATATATTTATTTTTAGCCTCATTATTAGTTTTGGAGTAAAAAAATAGAATACCGCAATCATAAATCATAAATGAATTCGTTAAATAAATAAAATATAGGTAAATATTGGCAACTAACACATCAGTCAGCAACTGAACGCAGTGACCTTAATATTTCATTTGAGATTCATAATAATAATATGAATACTAATATTAGTTTATATTATTATCATTGTTTTTATTTATTTTGTCACAAGAATGCGATCTTTGGTCATAATTATAAAGGAAGAAATACACGCGTTTCGCATTGTAACTACTCAAGCACACGCTACGAGGTCGCGTAGGTTTATAATGTACATATAGTAATTGTGTGCTAATTAAAGATAGCTCAGTCGAATTTTTCCACCTTTGGGCTGTAAGAAATTGTCTCTAGCTAGGTATAAAAGGTTGTATCAAACGTGAAGTTATGCCGTGGTTGTACTATTATCTCGTTGATTTATCTACATTACACTGGACTATAAATTGTAGTCTTATTTAAAAAAAATGTAAATAAATACAACATTTCTGTACCACTTGTTTTTATTTCATTACCTATTACCGTCACCGTAATAATAAGTTTAGTATAATGATTGATTAAATCAGAGCTATAATAGCTCTTGATTTAAAATTTAAATATGATTATGACTGGCGATATTTTTTGAACGTAGTCACTCACGTATTGCAAATTAGTTTTTTGTAGAAAGAAGCAACATTTGTAAAAAAATGTAGGATTTCGAGTGTGCCGTGACTACCCTAGAAAGTATCGTAGGTATAGTTGCTGTAATTCGTCTTGGCATCGTGTTTAGTGTGAGTATGTTTGTACCTATAAGTATACAGTTTTGTAGCAGATGTCGTCCTCGCAACATGTGTTCTTATCGCTTCTTCCAAGCAAACACACAGCAACGCGCGCCAACGCGGTTTTATCTATGTGTAACTTGTCATTGCCGTATTCCAATAACGCAGTTTATGTGTATCGTGTTATGTATGTCAGTACCCATTAATGACCCACTACAGGGTCGGGTCTCCTCTCGCAATGAGAGGGATGTAGGCCGCCGTCCACCACGCACCACTACTGCGGGTTGGTGGACTTCACATGCCTTTGAGAACTTTTTTTTTTCTGAACTCTCAGGCATGCAGGTTTCCTCACGATGTTTTCCTTCACCGTAACAGCAGGTGATATTTAATTTTTATAAAGCGCACATAACTTTTTACAGTCATTGGTGCGTGCCACTGGGATTCGAACCCGGACCCCTCGATTCGAGGTCGAATTCTATGCCACTGGCCTATCACCGCTATTCATGTGTTATGTTTAAGTAATGTTTAATTAGGTGTAGAGCCTTACTGCCGTACTCGGAGGCATTCATTAACGTTAATGGTTCATTATGAAAATAACGATGACACTTATGTCAATACGAATAAAGACGATTTTATTTGTTTGTTAATGAACATTACGTTAAATGACGTCTCTGAGTGCGGCCGTTAGTCTTAGTTCTCCGTGGCAAAGCACCCGCATACAACCTCAATATTTTTCTATTTGAGGTTGAATGCCATCGTCCCTCGGCCGCAGTGACCACTACATCAGGTGGTCACTGCGGCCGAGGTCACTTACTAAGAGTTACCTGCTTTAAGCAATATTTTTTTAAATAGTCACCGTTTTTTCAATACAATTTTTATTTTATTTTGCTTTTTTTACATAAATATTGAAGACAAATAGATAAATACAGTTATAAGTAACAGAGTCGCCAGTCTCTTTCCAACGATAACTCGAAGTCCGAAATAATTCTAAGTCACCAAAACGGTATGGTCCTCGATCACATCCAAATGCGAGAAGAATGCATCGTTGGTATTCACCGTGAAATCGGAGTTCAAGCTGCAACGGCTGGTGGACAAGCTGTCAGGGTAGCCATCGCCTACGTCGCTCATGTCCGAACACGAGCTCCAAGGGTACTTCACTCTCACCGCGGAGCTCAAATCTGACAGCCAGCCCGAACTAGTGAAGGATTCGACCGACCACGAGCTGAGTGTACTGGACAAACCGCACACCGTCACACTGTTCAATGGATGAATAGATCTCGAACTGTCCATTTCCACGTGGTCAACAGATTGAATCGTGAGCGTGGTAACGCTCAATGTGTTCAACGGGGTGGAAATGCTATAAGACGTCGAACTCCTCGGAATAGGGGAGGAGGATTCCACGCTCGTCCAGACGTCCTCGTCGCTGTCGCAGGCCGTCTGCCAAGATTCTGTCGTCCACGGCGTGGTTATCATGCTCAGGGTGTCGTCGGTTGACCAGCTGGAAATTTGGGACGGTTCGTTCGCTACGGAGGAGGTTCGGTCAGAAGTTAGAGACAACTCCGGCGAGCTGAGAGACGAGCGAGCGGGTTTTTCGGTTGTTGCGGTTAGAATCGACAAACTTTTGCAGTAGCGTAACATGGCGGCAATGACTTTGTGAGCCAAATCGTTGCACGTCGGTAACATCGTTTTATCTTCACACCTGCTTTGTCTCTTCAGCTAAAAGAACAAATCGAAATTCATTTTAACATCGTTTTTGCTCCTAATATAGATAATAAGAACTTAACTGCGATAGATATTTTTAATAACCCTAGATACACAAAATATAAGCAATCGTTAGGTGGTAAAACCATAATAGCTCGTCAGAGTATTGCATGAAAGGGACAAATCAAATTACCGGTAAATTAAAAACGATTTCAAGACAACACAATTTTTGTTGTATGGCAACCTTGATGCAAGCTCGTTCGGGGCTGATTTCATACTCCTCATTTCAAACATGGTAGATACGTGCGAGTGTTATTGGCATTGAATCGTATTTTTTCTGTTACTTACCGCCAGCCTCTTGACTCATAAGTTACATTATTGTTCAGGCCGTGTGCAGTCTAGACATCTCGATGAGCGGGTAGCAGTCAGTCGCGACGTCGAACAGCCACCGGTAAGCTAGAAGCGAGTCCACCACGACCTGGAGATAGGCGAACGGGTTCATTGTTCGAGGGACCGCCCTTTCATCCCTACTCCAAGCGTTACAAACACATTGTTTTGTAATTATCTTTATTTGTAATTATTCTGTAATTATCTTTATTCACGCAATTGCACCTATTGAATTATAATTTTGGGTTTAAACAACTGACCCAATAATTTTGGGTACTATTTTTTGATTTGATTGGTCGATTGTCAATGAATAGTTATGACAGTTGCTTGACGTGATGGAAATAAGATTCTTTTATTTTGCATTTTCAATCATTTGCCAGTCATCTTACACATTAAAATTAAATCAAATATTTTTGAGCATATTAATGCTACCTTTAGGTTAACTGTACTTAAGTAATTAAAAACGGTATTTAAAAATAAAGATGTCAAGTTAATAAAAAATATGCTCGGTTGAATAACATTTATTATTTCCTTTTTTATAAAGTTCTATCTAAAATTAATAAACTAATTCCTTACAACTACATCTTATTTACATGTTAATTATAATATTTACAGAGAATAATTTGTAAGGTAACTTGCACGATGTGTAATGGAATTAACTGGATCCACTGTACCCAGCCATGCCTCTGCAATTTTGCCTATAATATAAATTTTATTTAGGCTACTTTTAATAACATCTGTCCACGTTCTCGTTATTGACAGCAAAACAACTGTTTATTTGTTAAAAAGGAAAACGCGGGTTATTGTTTGACATTTTTTCTAAAACGAGACATTTTTTGTCTCCAGAATGTGTTTGGGATCACCGAGATGTTTAAAATGGAAGGGATGGTCAGCTTATCTTAACATTTTCTACCGTTTCTAAAGTTTTTAAACGACTTCAAAAAGTATGAAATAAAATTTGTTATATATTTTCGGCTTATTATTTTTCGGGTTGGTTTTTTTAGGTTTTCGTATCAAGTATTTTGTTTGTATTTAAGATAAATTTTGTCACCAAACCCAAACTAGTAAGTCTAAAGTATGTAACAATTATTATTTCATACTTTTTGAAGTCGGTTCAATTATTTAAAATCATCTACGCCATCATTTGCTCCTTGGTGCGTTTGTCGTTCCTCAGTAAGTCTATGTCCAGTAGTGCCTTGCCGAGTTCCCCGGTCCGGAACGCCTTGATCAGTGTGCGCGCCACTTCGGTCAGATCCGGCACCTCCCGCACTCTGCCGTCGAAGTCTCGGGTCTTTCTAATGCGGTTGAATTTCACAGCGCCTGCGATCAGCACCTGGAGGCGAGTGAGCTATTACTAGAACCAGTGCCGTGAGAATAAACAATAATAATAACAACGCTTCACACTCACAGCCCCACACTAGGATTCCCTGTGTCGTGGGTGCTGTAGACAACAACACACACACCTAGACCAGAAAGAGAAGTTTAAACTCATCATTCAAATCCCTGCTTTGCTGGGAATTAAACCCAGGACCCTCCGCGCGGCGCACCGGCGTCCTAACCACTGCGCCACTCAGGTCGTCACGGTACGGTAAATATAAGTCTGGCACACGTTAAATATACGAATACTTAACGTAGTGTCCGTCTGCAAGAATTTATTGACCCACTGCAGGGTTGGGTAGTCCACCACGCCTTAGTGCGGGTTCGTAGACTTCACTTGTGTGTGTTGATATATTTTTTGTATAATGCACATAACTTCAAGTCATTAGTGTGCCACTGGGATTCGACACCAGAGCTCTGGAGTAAGCAGAGTTTTAAACCATTGGCCTATCTGCGTTCTTGAGAACAATTTAAGATATCGAAGAGACATTTGTATGTGGCACCAATGCTCTCATAGAATGTAGGAGGCGGAAAGTCAAAAGTCAAAACCTTTTAATCTCATTATTAGGTACAATTTGTGCATTTGATGAACGTCATACATATAATTAGCCCCTCAGGCAAAACATAGACTGGGAGAAAAAAAGCGGGCGAAAAAAAACTCCCAGCACTCTTAAAAGTAAATAAAACTTAGTCTATAATGCAGTATGGCTAGGTCCAATAAAGGAACACACGTGACAGCTATCGTGTGTGTCAATATCGCTCCATTGCCATCCGCTCACAAGCTGTCAACTCACTCTATTGATATCATCGCAGGGCTCCTCCAAGCCGACGTAGTCCACATACTTGAAGTGCGCGTGGCTGTTGAGCCAGAACAGCAGGTAGTCCGCGATGGCCTCCTCGCCCACCAGGTGGTCCTGGAGCGACGCGCACAGCGCCAGCTTCAGACCCATCTCCATGTCCGTCACCGATGGTTCTAGGATACCTGCCAACAATTACCTTATCTATACTAGTCTATACTAATATTATAAAGAGGAAACATTTGTATTTTTGTATGTTTGTAACGAATAAACTCAAAAACAACTGGGCCGATTTCAAAAATTCTTTCACCGTTGGAAAGCTCCATTCAGCCTGAGTAACATAGGCTATTAAATAAAAATAAAAAAAATAAAAAATTTCATTGGCAGAGCGAAGCCTGCTGGGTCAGCTAGTTAATTATATTTTTGATTAGCTCACCAGGTACACTTCATCTGCCAAAATATAAAATTATCTACTTTTTCAAGCATACTTTTAAGATTTTCTCATTGTATAAAACCTACTTGAACTTATATGAACATCAAAACTGAAGTGAGCTAAATCGGTCCAGCCGTTCCCGATTTTCAGCAAAACTAACAAACATCAATTCATTTTTAATTATATAGATTTGAACGACTAAACACAATTAGTTGCTCACTAATTTCTATATGAGCACTAGGCTGTCTTATCATTAAGAGCAATTGTTGCAGATGACCACTTTGATGGAAGTCTTACAAAAATATTTAAGACAGTAGAGTGCACAGCACACATGTGAACGCACACACGAAAAGTGTATCTAAAGAAGCTACTTTTAGTAATGATATGATGGATGAGATAAGGAAATATTAGGAACAACAGGAGACACAAAGATACAATAAGTCAGTGGTTCGGTAGTACATCTTGAATTTATGGAATTAACTTCTCTGTTAGATTTATAGTCCAATTCATAGTTAGGTGACAAAAATGTAAACAAAGGGGTTACCCGAGCATTAAAAGCGTATCTAATGGTAGATTTCTATTTTCGACAATAATAAAATGATACGACGATATTGGGCTATAGGCACAGAATACATTGTCATAATACAAGTACAGAAAGCCCACTTCTAAAAGTCATTTAAAGAAATATAGACTCTAGCTATGATACGATTAAGTTCAATTCAGATTGCGCAGCGTTTAATCACTATGCTACATGTTGTGTCTCTTTCTAGCGTGTAACTGTTACCTATTGCACTTTCCTTTCCCCCACTGGCTAGCCTCCTCGGATGGGCCGCCATGTTTTGATACCTACACGGGGAGTGGGACAGGCCTGCTATAGATAAGGAATGCCATAGGATACATACCAGGTGTGTCAAACATGAATATGTCAGGCCTGGTGTTGATCCTCATCTTGGTCATGAGGCTGCGGGTGACGCCGGCCACGGCGCCCACGGGCAGTGCGTGCGCTACCCGCATGTTGGTGCTCCGCAGCATGTTGATGAGGGACGACTTGCCCACGTTCGGGACCCCAATTATCATCGCGTTGTAGTCTTTTTCTTCGCTTCGGTTGTATCTGGAAGATTTTTATATTTTTTGTACGTATAAATAAACAGTGCGTCTAGTTTAAAAGGCTTATCATAAAATTATAATACACATTTTAAATGGCTGTTGTTTCAACGACAGGGTCAATAGATGCCTATATTAGGTCTATTTTATGGTATTATAGTAAGATGTCAGTAGTTGGTGGACTTCACATGCCTTTAAGAACCTTTTTTTTGTGAACTCTTAGGCATGTAGGTTTCCTCACGATGTTTTCCTTCACCGTAACAGCAGGTGACATTTAATTTTTTTTTATAAAACGCACATAACTTTTTTTACAAAGTCATTGGTGCGTGCCACTGGGATTCGAACCCGGACGATGATAAGATGATGAATCAACACATTGTATTTAGGTACTTCATTTAGTAGTATTTACTAAACTGTTCTAAGCCTAGTGTTATTTAGATATAGGAAGGGGCAGGGAGTGCACAGACTTTGGTGAAATGACATTACGGTGGCAAATATTTGTAGCTACCTAGAGACACTAGGACTTGGTAACTTTTCAACGCTTGGCTGCAAGGCAAGGCAAGTGTGTCCATGACACTAAGGGATCCATTTCAAGAGTAAGCGCATTTAGTTGTCAAGGGAGTGTTCAAGCGGGTTCAAGTTCACTTCATGCACAGCAGTAGGTAACAGTGGCCAAATATGCAAAAAAGCACCCGGCCTAATATGACAAAGTAGGTATTTACCTATTGGAATTCTTAATGATATCCACCATCAGCGGCTTGAGGCTCTTCAGGCCTCTGCAGTGCTGGTCCTTGCAGTTCGTGTACACCACATGCTCCATACCCTGTTCAGCCTTCAACTGGTCCTTCACTTTAGGTATGAGCGACTGAACGGTCAAGTCTTTCTTGTTCAGGACTAGTATGTGGGGTTTGGCACCTGTGAGGGTCTCGGTGAAGATCGGATTGCGGCCCGTGAACGGTATCCTCGCGTCGTGGACTTCGATCACGCAGTCTACTGACTTCAGTTTGCGTTGCATCTGCTTCAGCCCTTTGTTCATGTGGCCCGGGAACCATCGCAGCAGGTTCTTGCTCACGTACGGACACTTCTTGCGGAAGTTGTAAGCGGCAGCGTCGAACTTCGCTGCCATCCTTGTGTTTGTTTTGCTTTGGAGGTTATGTTATTGTTTCTGTATTAAGAAAGTAAGCTAGAATATACGGGTGTGTTAATCTGTCCGGTGTTTTACAACTGAGATAAATAAGTAGTTACGTCATGAACTGAAATTTCAATAAAATGAAATTTAATGTAAATTACGTAAAGCTACAAGAAAATAAATAGTAAATAAAAATTAAAGTTGCTTTTTGCACCATCTGACTTTGACAAGGATATTCATATTATTTATGACAACTTGACAAAATGACAGTAATGATTCTGTGTTGCCATAGCAACGATGTACTTTTGGTTGCGTTCAAATTAATTTATAGGTGTAAAACTTAAAAAAACCTACTTGGTAGGCGCGACCAATTTGAAATCAAATTGACAGCAGTAAAACAATGATAATATTTGGTTTATGTCAATACATAAATAATTTAAAAGGAAGTGATTAATTATTTAAAGTTCAATATAGTAAGGCAAAATGTCTCAAACATTTCTATTAGAACCAGATATTATAGCAGCGACAGAGAATGTAATGCCAGATCTTAATAATGACTTGATTTTAGCCAAAAACTTTTTGAAGCAGCAAAGTGGAGCGACTGGAGATTCACTGTAAGTTTTGCATCAAATACTTGTCTGTAAGCCTTTTATGGCCCACTGGCCTCAAGCAGCGATCACGTTATAATATGGTAAGGTAGTGAAAGAGCAGACAATTTACCTACCTGCCTCTGCTGGGAATCGAACTCAGGACCTTCCGCGCAGCGCACCTGTGTCTTAACCACTGCGCCACTTGGGTCGTCCTTTGGCATTAAACATCTATCACTTTGCCCAGCTACGACCACCTAGTGGACGTGGTGCAGAAGATCCTGACGCACAAGCCGCCGGACGTGGTGGACAGCTTCGAGCAGTACTCCTGGCAGGTGAAGCTGGAGAAGCTGCGGCCCAACTTCGACCTGCTGAACGACATCTACCTGTCGCCGCCGCAGCTGGCCGCTGTCAGAAGAGTCGATGAGATGTTTCGGGTTATTGTTGTTTTATTTTTATATATTATATTATAAAACATGGCCAAGGTAGAAGAAATAAAAGATAGAAGTACTAAGGCTCAAGTCGCCTCAAGGCAGATCCCACATGGTATGCTTCTTAGCTAAATGGCGTAACTAGGACAAAGCGACCCTGGCGTCCGACCCGAGGCATTCCGAATAGGTGATAGGTGATGTTTGGATGTATTTTAACCAATCGGATTATCCACTTGACGGTCAAGATCTCGTCTCGTAACACTTAACAAAACACAATGGGAATCACTGGTAGTCTTGCTAAAGGTAGTATGTGGTCTTATAACGCTCTTTCTGACAAACATTACGTCTTACGTATTACGTGCGAGAATAGCTTAAATACAACAACTGCATATGAATTAAAAGTGAAACGTGTTCTCAGCTAGTTGCAAGTAAATCGGAGAAGATCGAGAACCTCGGTGAAGAAGAACAGGAGCTGGATCTAGAAGAGGACTCGCTGAAGCCCCGAATCGCTGATCTGATTGAACACAACTATTATTTTCACGAGGTTTCTTTCAAGATTATTCAGTTGCAGTAGTTTACGTATCTATTACACGTTAGGGTTTTTACTGTTTACATGGGTAGCCAATGCCCACCTGATGTTAAGTAGGCACCCATCTCAAATAAGGTAGAATCCTATCTCTCTATCTAATCTAATCTAATCCTATCTGAAGCCGTATGTGGATGCTGCTAATGAGAACTAAGATGTCCGCCTTAAAGGATCCGTAGATACTTTCTCACGGAAAACCACGACTCGACATTGGAGACATGAAGAAGAATACATGACTGCTTCACTGGGGTATTAAGAGGACGGGAGCAAGGCACCGTTCTCCCCGAGCGAGCTTCTATTTTTCTACCACCTATAACATTACACTGTGAAAAATAAATCTCTCTCTCTCTCTCTCGACTAATCTATGAACATTGATGTTTCAGGCTGGATATGGCTTACCGGACAGCGAGTGCTATGCAGTGTACATAGCCCTTAACATGCTGGCGATTAAAGAACCTGTGGCTACAGTGAGGTAGGTATGGATACTAATTACCACTTTGTCACTCCTTCCTTCCTTCCTTTCAGCCCTTGGCAGTCCACTGCTGGACATGGGCCTCCCCTAATCGACGCCACTCCACCCGGTCCTGGGCCGTCTCAATTTTGTCACTTTGTCACTCATTTGTTTATACTTGTTTTTTTACTCATAAAAACGGACATGTTTTCAGATTTTTCGGAAAGATTTACGGAACGAAAGCGAATTATTATGTAGCGGAGACTGATCTCACTATAGAGGAGTTGGATAGGAGGATCAGAGTGAGAATCTTTAACATTTCCTACATGAAAACAGGCCCGTTAAGAAAATTTAGGGGGGCATCGTCATACGAGCCTATACCACAGTTTTAACCGCGGTATTGCAATGATACTGGCAAGCTTTACCGGTCATAAAATCGCAGTTTAACAGGTTCCCTGTCCAGCAAATACTTAGACACAATAGTTAAACAATGGGTATGGTCTCATGGGAAAGGGAATGGGTTAAGGAAATAAACATCTTTCTTCCTTTTTGTTTAACTCGCCCGTCTATCCTAAGCCGTAAGAGTAATATTCGTATTTTTTATTTAGGAGTTCGATATGAAGGACATGCCAGGTGAAGGCGAAGGCGAGGTTGAAACTCGCGTTCATGAATTGGAGGAAGAACGAGAAATAGGTAGGAATCTGTTTCCATGATATCGGCGAACAAATTTTTTAAAAAACTTTTTTAAAAATCAGTAACTGCATGAGTTGCATGACGCTGGTATAGGATGAGAACAAGTATATTTTTTGATTATTTACCATGGTCCAATGGTGCTCCAAATTTGAGGCTGGAACATAAAATGTACATTATCTATTTCTACATATACTTATATTAACAAATTCGTCCTAAGCCTAACATTATAATTGGACTGGCAATTCATATCAGTATCAAAATACGAATTAAAATGCTGTCCACAATTTTTTACAAGCTAAACATTATTCTTGTCTTCTTAAAAATCGCTTTGTTAACTAGTTGGTGAGGGTGAAGCTAAAGAAGTTAAGCCGAAAGAACCCGTTCCTCCTAAACTACCGCCCGTGCCGGTGTCCACATGGCAGCCCCCGCCACCCATACCCGTGGAGCGGCCTGGGCAAGGCGTCAATAGGAAGGTGACATGTCCAATCTACTATTAATAACATTGACGATTAAAGACACTGTTATGACAGGGGAAAGCCTAAGGCTTACTCCAACACGCTGCTCTATTGCGGATCGGTGGAGAGACGGGCTTGTGACCGACTTATCGTGCTCTCCGAGGCACTAGCGATCTCTACTAGCCTATAGACGTATAGAGATCATTTGTACTGAAAGTTACTTAACTTTTACGATCTACTCGCCTGCGTGGGTTTATAAATGCGCGTTTTACATTATACGCTTTAGATGAGTCGTTACTGATGACCTGAAGAAGGCAGCCGAAGAAGGAAACCGTTGGATTCACAAGGGCTGAAAGGAAGGAAGGAAGATTAGTCGTTTCATTAAATAGTTGTTTTGATTCGACATCGTTGAAGAACCTATGAACGCTCTTAAGAGTTGAACGTAAAGGTGCAAGTTGGTAGCGGGCGACATGAAGCGGCAGCGGACGACGTGTCGCCAGCGACACTACTGGTTTCTATGTATTTCTATGAAATTACCTCCTTAGTCAGCGACACGCAGCTAGCTACACGTCGTCGAGCTTTTTCATAGAAATACACAGACACCAGTAGTGTCGCTGGCGACACGCCGTCCGCTGCCGCTTTATGTCGCCCGCTACCAACTTGCACCTTAATTGAACAGGTGTACTGGGTATGCAACAGCCCGGGTGAGCAGTGGGTCTACCTGCCTGACGTCACTCCCGACCAGATCAGGGTCGCCAGACTCAACGTGCGCTGCATGACGGGCGATTTGGATGCTGAGGTAAGATGCTAAGGACATAAACAAGTCTGTGACGAATACATAACGAAATTCCTGCCACGAAAAGCTAGGAAGTAAATAAAGATACTTTCCAGTTGGGTTTAAAAGATAACTATTACTATTATCTTAGTTAATCGTAAAAATTGTAACATTATAATACACAGTATAAGTTTGTTAATTGTGATCTCCGAGGTGGTCGTAAAAAGTGGCGACCTACTATTGCAGCTGTTTACGATCATATTCTTTTGTATACTGTATTTTTTGTGTATTAATAAATTCATTAATTCTTTAATCAATCACTGGCCTAATGCGGGTTGGTAGCCTTTGCATGCTTTTCAGTACGTTATGGAAACTCTTGGAACATTTAAGAAAGTCGTTGGTGCGTGCCACTAGGATCCGAACCTCTCGAGCAAGAGACCGAATTCAGTAGGCTGCTACATGCACCTACCCACCTGCAGGTCAAACAACTGGGGCACTGACTGTTTTCGATCACTTTTAGTGTCAAATTTTGAAGAACGAAATTTCTTATAGGTGCTTACATTTCCACCGTTTCCTGGCACGGAGAGAAACTATCTGCGTGCCCAGCTGGCTCGCATCGCGGCCGCTACTTCGATATCACCCCAGGGCTTCTACACCTTCGGCTCTGGAGAGGAGGAGGAGGACCTGGACATGGAGGAGGGAGCTGGTGACTTACCTTACTCTTATATTCCGAAAGCGATTGCGGTAACGATTCCTCTTTAAGACTCACTAATTTGAAGAAAGGATATTTTCTCATAAGACTGAACAATTTAAACGAGAGAAGTTTATTAGTTGATAGCTCTCTGCAACTAAGAAGACTCGAGTTTATAGAAATCTATTTATTTCTTTTAATTTTTCTTACTAGTAGTAGGTAGTGTTTTTTTCAATGGCAGTTTTCGAAGGTATTTGGTGGGAATAACAAATATAAAGTTTTGTTATATGGCAACCTATTCGCGCCCCATTAGAGTGAGATTAAGGATTTCACTGTCACGCAAATAATATACGTACAAAATGAGATAGAAATACACTATCACGCACGTTGCCTACGTCGATGACCGATGTTGCTAGTGACATTTATTTTACTTTTTTTAAAAGATGGCGGAAAACACAATGAAAATATAAGTCTATCAGTTTCCCAAGTTTCCAATACTCAAATCACGTAAACCACACCCTTTTTTTCACATAATAAACACACACTGTATTCCATTTATGAAGCGCGCTTCAATGTATAGCTTAATCCAGCCTCAACGACTTTTCATGACGTCATCTTTGCAGGTGACATGGCCTTCAACCCCAACCCGTTCTACCAAGGTCACGCGCTAAAGGACCTCATGGACCCTAATCTCACCTACTGGGTCCACCACGGCCGGTACATCCTGAAGCAGGGCCGGACGCTCTGGTGGAACCCAAATGCTGATATGGTTAGATTGTACTGTCTATAGTCACAGACTACATAATAGAACATTTGTACAGAAGGCCCACTTCGATAAGTCATTTAAAGAAATATAGACTCTAGCTACGATACGATTAAGTTCAATTCAGATCGCGCAGCGCTTAATCACCTACGATATATCTTGCGTCGCTTTCTAGCGCGTAAGTCTTACCTTTTCCACTTTCCCGCTACATGTTGCGTCTCTTTCTAGCGCGTAACTGGGACCTATTCCACTTTCCTTCCCCCCTCTGAATAACCTGTTCGTACAGGCCGTTGTGCGTAGGTACATGCCTGCTTTGGTTATGAATGATTTTCAAAGGCACATTTGACAATATACCTAATCCCGCGGATGGATTAGGTCGATAGGTGCAACTGTTACTGGAGAATTATTATGTGTAGAGTCCTTAGCCTTAGGAAAACATGTGGAGTCGAGTGATTTAGGTCTAAAACCCACTTTAAAATTTCTTGTTTGTTTTCACACAGAAACGGCTGAACGGATTTGGATGAAATTTGGTATGCACGTAGTCTCGTTAATCCCTCTCTGGACCAAGTCTTAAAATCCACGCGGACGAAACCGCGGGCAAAGTCTGGTCGCTAATAAAAGAAATTAGTTCATAAATTATCCGCAGACCACTCTTTCCCAGTGGGCACTTACCGAAAGTGCTCAGGGTAAGTGCCCAGGGCCGCGCGATCGATAAGGGCCCCCCTAAGATCAAATACAAAGTCCCTAGTTCCTGTCAGATCACTAAACGATAACCAATATTTATTACCGTAAATCTTATATAATTCGAAGAAATCGAATCTTAATTACTGGCTACAATAGGGGCCCCATTATCCTAATATGCCCAGCATTGCCCAGGGCCTCCAATAGGTTAAAGACAAAACTTTGGTTAATCAAAGTCTAAAACCCTAGGAGGAAGGCTTGGAGGAGGAGGAAGACGAAGGTCCAGCGCCAGTTGAGCCCGAAGTGGGGCTGCCTCTCTTCACCCCGCTGTCCGAGGACTCCAGGGTCGAGGGTCTGAACACCTGGACGCCGCGGATCAGCTCCGCGCTGGTCCCCGACCGGGCCGTCGTCGTGCTGCGGAGCAACCTGTGGCCCGGGGCCATCGCGTACGCTAATGTCGGGAAGTTAGTAAAAACCACCAAATAAATAAATAATTGGACTGCTAAACGATCACAACTTATTTTAACATAATTATAATATAAAATTTAGTTTTAGTTTTTTAAGATATAATTATTGTGTGCCCGCATAGGGTAGACTGTTCTTAACTTATTATAATTTTTGTAACATCTTTCTCGTGTAACAGTCAACAATAAACGCATTCTTTTCTTTTCTTTTTCTTTTCTTTGGAATTGAAGTTATGAAATATTGTTGATGTCCACGGTAACTGGCATTTATTAATGAAGACAGTGAAGATGATATTTGACCGTTTAATTTTATTTTATTGTAAATATTTGTTTGAGCATTTGGACAAGTTCTTTTTTAGCTTAAAATACATTCTAGTACTTTTTAGCTGAATATTTTGTCCAAAATGTTAAAATGCAAATATTTAAAACAACAACATGAAAATTTACTTAAGTCGGTTATCATAATCAACAACCAACGTCGCAATCGTTTTGTTTACAGTAGGACGGCAACACTAATTTTCAATGCATTCAATCCAGCCATACAGTTAGATTAACGGCGAATTATAAATAAGGGTGGTTGTAAATATAAATGTTCTGTGGTGAACGCCATTCCGGATAAAATCTTCCTTCCTTTCAGCCCTTAGTAGTCCACTGCTGGACACGGGCCTCCCCTAATCGACGCCACTCCGCCCGGTCCTGGGCCCTCTGAATCCAACGGTTTCCCGCTATCTTCTTCAGGTCATCAGTCCACCTGGTCGGAGGGCGGCCTGTGCTCGTTTTGCCTAAACGTGGTCGCCATTCGAGGACCTTTTTTCCCCATCGGTTGTCAGTCCTGCGAACGATGTGGCCAGCCCATTGCCACTTTAATAAAATACAATTGAAGAATTATTGGAAAGAAAATGTTGCCAATGTTGCCATATTAAAAAAACTTAGTCCTTTTTCTTTGTTAAAATACACATCCAATAACAGAAAATCCGAGTGCCTCTACGTCGGATGGGGTCTAAAGTACCAGCCGCCGAACTTCTCCCCGCTGCAGCTGCCGAGGCCTCAGCTCGAGTACCCCGTAGGGCCCGAGGTCATGGAGATGGCTGACCCGACCTTCGCCGATGAGGAGGTAAGACATTAGAGTGGACTCCTCTGTACCATGTTCACGTTTTGTATGCACGTCATACTAGGTTCTTGTAATTAACCACCATTAATTCCGTATAAGTAAAAAAAAAAAAACGAATCGAGCCTTAGCTAACCTTTTGTAATCTTCGATTTTTAACGGCTTCCGAAAAAATAACGTTGCGTATCTTTTTTTAAATGAAAGAACGAGAAAATTTCGACTCTTTCTACCCGCTCAATTCGACTCGACCTATAGCTTTCTCATGCAAGTTAAAAGGAGTCCTTAATTCGTCCCGTTTCCCACCAAAATTAGTGACGTTTTTAAAAATTAAAGTCGCCTCTGTTTATTAGGTGTTCCAATTTTTATATTTTGACAAATGAATATTTGCATACAGGCGTACCGCATCGCGCACCTGCCGCCGCCGCCGCCCCCGGAGCTGCCCGGCGAGGGCGAGGGGCTCGGGGTGGAAGAAGAGGAGGACGTCGAAGACTGAGCTGTCATGTCCTGGGGGCTTATTCTGTATGACCATTCAGATTTCGTGCCGATATCGTGTGTCATCCGACCGTATGTCATTTCATGAACTCGGCACGACAAGGAACCTTAATGTCTTTTCTATAAGGCACACAATAGATTGTCACGATATGTGACTTTTAAGCCTTTTTTGACTTTTTATCACACGTAAGACACGACATTGCCGCGATACGAGTGTGAATGGTCATACAGAATCGGGCCCCTGATGATGTGCTCTCGGAGATTAAATAAACTTGTGACTACACTGTCTTTTCTTTAAATTACTAAACTGTTAGTATTAGGTGTTTTCATTCTTTATAGCCTGATCCTATTGTGGAGTAGTGCGATGATTTCATGCTTTTGAACCACAAACCCAAAATTCACGATATTTACTATATCAATTGAATTTAAATAAATGAATAGCGTTTCACACTCATAGCCCCACACACTGCGCGGCGCATCGGCGTCTTAACCACTGCGCCACTCAGGTCGTCACCTCGGTTGGTAAATGTAACCAAATAAAAGACAAAAAGTAAGTCTTAACATTTACAATACAACACAACATTTAATTCAACACAAAATATAACATTTATTTATTTATTTCACTGCAGCAGATGGTAGTGGATGGTAGCTCGCTCAGACGTCTCTCTGATACACAGATTGACACTACCGACAGCTGTCAAATCCGGCGGGATTCTAACAGCTGTCAAATCCGGCGGGATTCTGACAGGTGTCAAATCCGTCGGGATTCTGACAGGTGTCAAATCCGGCGGGATTCTGACAGGTGCCAGAACCGGCGGGATTCTGACAGGTGCCAAGTCCGCGGGTCTATCTATCGTCTACTTCTTGTACTTGTGCAGATGCGGCGCGGACAGCTTGACCTTGCCGGGGAAGTTGCGCGCCACGTTCTCCTCGCGCACGGCGCGCAGCAGGTCCCGCTCGCGCGCGCTGCCCGCCCGCTCGCGCAGGAACACCTGCAGCGCCGTCTTGGCCGCCTTGCCGCGCTTGCCCGTGCCCGGCGTCAGCTTCACCTTGTACCTGCGACGCACCACATCCGTTGACTCATTGTAGGTGCTATCCGTTTGTGAACGGATGGCAATTGGAGCGATATTGGCACACACGATAGCTGTCACGTGTGTTCCTTTATTGAAACTAGTCATAGTGCACCATAGAGTAAGATTTATTTACTTTTAAAAGAGTGCTGGGAGTTTTTTTTCGCCCGCTTTTTTCTCCCAGTCTATGTTTTGCTTGAGGGGCGATCAAAGCGGATGCTTGTATAATACTAATTGTATGATGTTCATTAAGTGTGCACAAATTGTACCTAATAATGAATAAAAGCTTTTGAATTTGAATTCGAGCGTTAAACTATTAAAAAATAGGGGTTACTGATAGAAGAGTGAAAATTTAGGGTTGTATTTATATTTTGATGCCACATTATTTTAAAAATAAAAATATTTTTTTTCCAAAAAATAAAATAAAAATATTACGAGTGGACAACCCTTATCACCTAGAGGTATGAAAAATAGACAGTAGCCGATTCTCAGACCTACTGAATATGCATATAAAAATTCTTAAAATCGGTCGAGCCGTTTTGGAAGAGTATGGTAACTAAAACTGTGACATGAGAATCTTTAATATATTACATAAGATTATACTAGAGCAGGGAAGCCAGGCTTCCACTGTCCTTCGGAAAAAAGAGTGAAGATTGCGGTACCTTCTCTATCTGTCTCATCTCGCGCACGTGCAATTAGCGAGAACCTAAAATTGTTTAATTAAACTCAAACTCAAAAGCTTTTATTCATTGTTAGGTACAATTTGTGCACACTTAATGAAAGTCATACAGATAAATTATACAATCTACATTCATCCGCTTTGATCGCCCCTCAGGCAAAACGTAGACTGGGAGAAAAAAGCGGGCGGAAAAAAACTCCCAGCACGCGTGCCATGCGCATGCGCGAAGCATTTTACACTGACAACTTGTCAGCAGTGAGTACATCTATGAGACATCCGAGTAGCGAGTACATGAGCCCGTGTGCCTGTGTGCCTGTGTGTCTGGTGATAGCGGCGACGTGTACTGACTTGTAGTTGAGCACGGCGGAGTAGGGCGCCACGACAGGCACGGCGAACAGGAGCTCGTCCTCCTCGAACGGGACGCCCGTCAGCTGCGACAGCATCTCTGTGGTCTCGTCCACGCCGGTGCTCTCCGCCTGAGGAACACATTCATTTGTATTAAGAGCGATAGCCCAGTGGGTTAGAATAGGGTTGTCAGTAACCCATTAATGACCCACTACAGGGTCGGGTCTCCTCTCGCAAATGAGAAGGATGTAGGCCTTAATCCACCACGCTGGCCTACTGCGGGTTGGTGGACTTCACATACCTTTGAGAACATTTTTTTTTGTGAACTCTCAGGCATGCAGGTTTCCTCACGATGTTTTCCTTCACCGTAACAGCAGGTGATATTTAATTTTATAAAGCGCACATTAACTTTTTACAAAGTCATTGGTGCGTGCCACTGGGATTCGAACCCGGACCCCTCGATTCGAAGTCGAATTCTAAGCCACTGGGCTATCACCGTGACGTCATTAGCAGTGTAAATAAACAATGGAGTATAACTTTCTTCCTTTGTTGACATATATTGTTTACACTGTGAGTGACGTCACAAGCATGGCGGCAGCGCCGAGACGGCCGAGACCGTGTTTTCGCGGGGATTTTTGAAATTTAAATTTAAAAGTCTTTTTTTACATAATATTTGTTTACAAAAATTTTTTTCTCATTTTTTATGGGTTTTTGTACATAATATTTGTTTGCAAAAAATTTTTTTCCAATTTTTTATGTGTTTTTATGACTTACGAATTCATATAAAAAGCTTTTTGACATAGGCCGTAATACCCTATTGATATCCTCCTTTTTTAAGTCAGTGAAAAGCAGCGTAGGCATACCTCAAGCTCAGGCTCGGGCTCGTCCCCGTCGGAGTCGGCTTCGAGGATGACGGGCGTGGGCTGCGGTATCTTGTTCTTGGGGCCCACTTTGTTCGCCTTGGCCATGTTCTTGGCTGCCTTCTCCGCTTTCTTTGACACCCTCTCCGGTTTCGCGGGCTGGAAAATATAGTATGGATGTGTCTCGACAGTCAAACGCAGACATCTGTAGCCAGGTTCTTCTTATACGAAGAACTCGACTTATGACGTCGCCGCGTCGTCATCAAATCAAGTGACTTTATGGCACAGTGTGACCTAAACCCGCAATTCACGCACGCTTTATCGTGACCTAAGTTGCCCACTTCTACACGGTGCGTAAATGAATTGTGTGACGTAAACCCGCAACTTACGCACGGTTTTTCGTGACCTAAGTTGCCTATTTCTCTTTCCGCCCTCTGAAGTCCGGGGCGGGTTTATGTCACACTTGCTATAAAATAGTATGCGACACTTGTGATCAAAGTTGTCTATTATTGCACGGCATTTAGCTAAGCAACTTAGGTCACGGGTATCGTAATGTACTAATTGTCATTATTGTTTTTGCATGCACGATATTGGAAGTTGAGCTGAGTTTTGAGAAAGCACTCTTTTTGGGAATTACAATTTGAATTTAAAACATGATGTTTTATTTTAATTTAAAACAAAACAAAATTGCTTTATGATGGCTTGAGGAGTTTGTAGCAACCGCCCTAGGTCTAAACGGTCTACGCAACACATGTTCCACGAACCATACCAGCTATGATGGTTTTAGGAGTTTGTAGTAACACCCCCGGTCTGGGTGTGTGTGTTGTTATCTTGTGTGTGCAGGGCGCCCACGACACAGGGAATCCTAGTGTGGGGCTGTGAGTGTGAAGCGTCATTTGTTATTTATTTATTTAACCCACTTTGAGCATCTCCAGCCTGAAGGCCCGGTCCTCCTCGTCCTGGTCCTTGTACTTCTCCCGGATCTTCTTGAGCTTGCCCTTGTGCCCGCGCTTGAGGCCTTCCCTCGGCTTCTCTGGCTGCGGCTGCTTCTGCCCTTCCTTCTTAGGCTTCTTGCCGCGACGTTTGGGGAGCTCCGGGAACGATAGCGGCTTGTCTTCGCCTGAGGAATCATTATTCAAGTTGTATTTATATTTCTTTGCACACGTGGAACTTGTTTTGGTATGGACCCACCACCCTCCCTTATCTCTCTGAGTAGGTATATACCATCACAACTTATTCCAATAGTACACGACACGTGTTTCGCCCCAAAACGGAGCATCATCAGGTGATGTGGACTCTACAACGGTTGGTTGCTGAGTGAGGTCGCCGTTCGAGTGAGCTGCTTATATACCTTTTCTCCCTACTTACAATATATTATATGAGGAATCATTGTTAAACCTGCGTTCAATATTCAAAGTCAAAGTCGAAAGCTTTTATTCATTACTAGACTGCGCGCGCGGCTTCGTCCGCTTGGTTTTTAGACCTTGGTGGACTTGGTGCAGAGAAGGGTAAAAAGTAACAGCGGTTATTGTGACCAAACTATGATAGTTAGATATGTGCTCGCGGACTTTTTTGTAGATCTTAATAAGACCTACAAACCCGTAGTACATCATTTTGTTGTATTGACAATAGTTTTTGCAGCGCAAACATAAATAGGTCGATTTAATTCAATTTTGTTACGGATCCCTAATTTTTTTGAAAATAAAATATAGCCTTCCTCTATAAATGGACTATCCAACACTGAAAGAATTTTTGAAATCGATCCAATAGTTCCTGAGATTAGCGCGTTCAAACAAACAAACAAACAAACAAACTCTTCAGCTTTATAATATTAGCACAGATAAGGTACAATCCGTACAATTTGTGCACACTTAATGAACGTCATACATATAAATAATACATTCTACATTCATCCGCTTTGATCGCATCTCAAGCAAAACGACGTTTATCTTACTACCACCCGTTTAAGCATTGTATTTAACACGTTAGTGAAAGTTATTGATGTATACCAATGGGATTCAAACCTAGTACCCTCGAGTCAGAGGCTGGATACTTAGCCACTGAGCTATCACCGCTGTATTACATGTGAGTTACGAAAAAAGTAAAAATAAAAAAATTAAAACAATAAAAACTTTAAAATGTAGTTTTAAAGTACTTACTTTTATCAGACATCTCAGACATTGTCCTTGTTTTAGTAAAAACTTTGCCAGTCTCGTGATCAATCTGAAAAACGGAATAAAATGATTATTAGATTTTACAGTAACAAAAAAATTGTATCAACTCATATGAAATGAACATTTATAGCACAGCGTGACATAAACTGGCTGATATTTCAGTTTTGCATGCGTAAAGTTGAACTTTATTGCACCGTTATTTTAGCGTATTTATGTCACTCGTGTTATAAAATAGTACACGACATTTGTATCGGAAGTTAGACAATTATAGAACGGCGTTTAGCGCTAACTCCACGCCGTGCAATAATAGGCTACATAAGCCACACATTTTGAAATGTACTATTACATCACTAACCTTCACATGCGTATCAAGCACGTCATCATCAGAATCGCTATCCACTTCCCTATCTTCTTCACCGCTCTCTTCTTTCTGTTTCTTATCTTCCATCTCTGTCTCACCAACATCATCTTTGCTTTCTACCTTTTCCTCATTATCATCCGTATCTTTTATCTTTTCCTCATTATCATCCGTGTCTTTTGTCTTTTCATTGTCGTTACTCGTGATCACAATCTCAACTTTCCTTTCGTCTTCATTTTCTTGGTCTCTTTCTATTTGTGGAATGGGTTGTGGGTCGGTATTGTCGAACTCTCTCTCAGAGGCGTCGTATTCCGTTGCCGTGTCGCCTAGTCCACTGTAGGCTAGAGATCTCTCCTCCGTGATGGTGTCCATGGGTCGATGGGTGGAGTCTTTGCTCGATTCTTCCTTGTCTGACGGTTCGTCTGTTTAAGGAAATAGTTTTTTTAATTAAACTATAAAATACTTTAGGGCCGAGTGATTCTCACGTTTTACTTAGTGTTATATCTGTTAATAACACTGTCCTTTACTCTATATATCTTTCTTTTTTAGTCCTCCTATACCTCCTATAACTCCTATACCTATCTTTTTTAGTTAGCGTTAGCAGTACCCGCATGTACTGAGTATAGGTTATTAACTACTACCGTCATGTAAAATTTTATTGACATTTGTTCGGAAGATTTCTCTTAGCCTGTTTGCAAGGACTTCTTATAAAAAAACATGGCATTCTCTATGAATGTCGCCTTGCGTTCGTCACTTAAAAATGCGTTAATACTTAGAAGGGCTTAGAAGGAGACCTCGTCCTCTAAGTCAACTCCCATGGTGTTGTTCACGTATAAGCGATGTCCACATATTTTATAATAGGGTATTTCGCACCAATTTTTTATGGGTTTTTATGACTTACGAATTCATATAAAAAGCTTTTTGACATAGGTCGTAATACCCTATTTATAATTAGGTGGCCCAACTGCCTGTTTGCCTGTTTTTTCTATAAAAAGGCACGTGGGCACCAACCCCGAAGTCGTAATTTTCCAACAGTATACTGACCGTCATCATCGGAGACCGGGATCTCCACGTCGGGCAGGTCCTGGGCGTCCTGCAGGGAGGACACGTCGGACACGGCGTGCTCCACGTAGGCCGCCTTGCGCTCGTCCCGGTGGCGTTCTATGCAGCCGTCCTCCAGCTGACAATAAACGAGCCCAAATCAACTTCTGAGCAAAAACTAGCCAGGGAGATACGATAAATACTATAACTCGCTTATGCAGTGCACTTTAAACCTGTCACATTAACATTTGAAAACTATCAAATAAAATGTAATAAAACTAAAGAAGTACGAACTTAATAACCGATCTTCAGACACAGCCTACACTAGATTGATATTGATACTGTTTTGTAGCTAAGATACATAATCTACTTTATAAAATTTCTTTGAAATAACAAATGTTGCTTACCAACCATCGTCATTAGGGCGGTCTAGAATTTGTAGATCGTTTATTAATTTCCGGCGTTTGTCAGTTGATTTTGATAACTGTGTGTTTTTGTAACTAGGATGGGTTTCTATAGATGTAAAGAACGGCTTCACTTACCTAATAGGTGTTCAAGCGGTTACATAAAATGTGTGATCATAAAGTCTTAGGCCTTAGTCGACCACGCTGGCCCAGGTGAAGCCGAACTGCAGGTGCTCGGGCAGCAGGTAGTTCTTGCCGCGGATCACGAAGGAGCCGGCGGTGAGGTACCACCACGCTCGGGTCAGACACTGCGGGTGAACGTTAGGGTCTCAAGGGGCACTCACCCGGAACATGAAGGCGAAACCGAACTGCAGGTGCTCGGGCAGCAGGTAGTTCTTGCCGCGGATCACGAAGGAGCCGGTGGTGAGATACCACCACGCTCGGGTCAGACACTGCGGGTGAACGTTAGGGTCTCAAGGGGCACTCACCCGGAACATGAAGGCGAAACCGAACTGCAGGTGCTCGGGCAGCAGGTAGTTCTTGCCGCGGATCACGAAGGAGCCGGTGGTGAGATACCACCACGCTCGGGTCAGACACTGCGGGTGAACGTTAGGGTCTCAAGGGGCACTCACCCGGAACATGAAGGCGAAACCGAACTGCAGGTGCTCGGGCAGCAGGTAGTTCTTGCCGCGGATCACGAAGGAGCCGGCGGCGAGGTACCACCACGCTCGGGTCAGACACTGCGGGTGAACGTTAGGGTCTCAAGGGGCACTCACCCGGAACATGAAGGCGAAACCGAACTGCAGGTGCTCGGGCAGCAGGTAGTTCTTCTTGCCGCGGATCATGAAGGAGCCGGTGGTGAGGTACTCGCCCGTCGGCGCCGACTTGGACACCTGGTGCGCGTGCACCCACCACGCTCGCGTCAGCACCTTGGCCTCCCACGCCACGCTGCGGACCACAATTTATGGGTTACACTTTAAACCTGAGTAAGTGGACTAGCAGCGGTGATAGCCCAGTGGCTTAGAACTCGACCTCGAATCGAGGGGTCCGGGTTCGAATCCCAGTGGCACGCACCAATGACTTTGTGAAAAAAGTTATGTGCGCTTTATAAAATAAAATATCACCTGCTGTTACGGTGAAGGAAAACATCGTGAGGAAACCTGCATGCCTGAGAGTTCACAAAGAAAATGTTCTCAAAGGTATGTGAAGTCCACCAACCCGCAGTAGGCCAGCGTGGTGGACTAAGGCCTACATCCCTCTCATTACGAGAAAATCAAAATGAAAATCATTTATTTGCACGAATATGGGTTAGTTATTGGTTTTACAGGGCATTTTGATCAATCCATATTCACCTTTTCAGGTATGCAAATTAAAAAATAAAAAAAAATAAAAAAACTAATGTTAGTAATACAAATTAATTTATAAAATATTAAAACTTATTACTAATACACAATTTATTTGACATGTTTTGCACAATTTATTTGTCAACTTAGCCAAGTATATTAATTATTTTCATTTTATTTAGTTATGATTTTACCTAATCGAACTCATCGGCTGCCTATGTGCCACCCACCGCTGGGTAAAGAGAGAAAAAGCCGGAGGAAAAAACTCTCGGCACAGTTTTAGTTCTACTTTATTTATTTAGACGCGCGTTTCCACATTCATTTTAATAAAATTATTTTTATGGGGCTCAAAGGAGTTCTTTTAATTTTATATTAAAAAAAATATTTCTTTTCGTTAATGAATTCTGCAACCGAATAGTATGCTTTTTCGGTTAGAAACATTTTTAATTTTCGTTTAAAATTAAATGTATTATTATTACTTTTTAGTGAGTTACCCGAGGAGACCCGACCCTCTAGTGGGTCATTAATGGGTTACTGGCAAGAAGTTTTCCTCAAATAAAGTATTTCCGGCAACCATACCTCTTCAACCGAAAAACAATCCACAAAGAATATGCTGTTCATTGTGTGCTAAGAGGATAGCTTTAAGGGAGGGTACCCCAGGTGAGGTACTATGGCCCTACCGCCTAGCGAAGCATCTCAATTCGTCGAAAGCCGCCCACTTACCACCTGGCATGCATATCAATTAGCCGAATGTCACCTGTAGGCCACGGCGGCCTGGCCCGCCTCGGAGAGCGTCTTGGGCGGCACGGGGCCGCTGCGCGCGTTCTTGACGACGACGGAGGCGGCGCCCGCCACCTCGGCGTGCACGTACAGGTCGCCGGCGCGCATGTAGCGCTTCACCAGCATCTCGTTCTGCTGCTGGTCGCGTCCGGCTATCACCTGTCAACGATTAATGACACATGACCGATCTCTCCGCTCGTCCAAATATCTCATCCTCTATACCCCTCCTCGTTCCACTTCCTTCTATGTTCTTCCTTTACTGTCACTGCCATCCGCTTATGGCACTCCTTACCTAAATTCATCCAGGAAGCTAAGTCTTTGGATTCCTTTAAAAAATTAGTTAAGGCATACTTCCTAAACCCCTGACCTACTATACCTATGTGTCTCCTTCTGTCATACTCTATTCCTAATTTCTTCCTATCTCTCGTCTAATTTCTTCATCACTTTATTCATTACTATTTTATCGAGAAACACCCGGGACCAACGGTGTAACGTGCACTCCGAAACACGGAAGCGCGTGTAATTCGCCACTAGCGGTCACCCATCCAGGTGCTGACCGCGCCCGACGTTGCTGAACTTTCTCGATCGCTTGCGATCTACACAAGCAGCGGGGCTATGACTTTTTCATTATTTTGACGTTTTTATATGACTCGAGTGGAACACAATGTTGGAAGACACTCCAACTCACCAGGTAGTTGTCGGAGGAGATGAACCAGTAGAACTTCTCGAACCAGTAGGTCTTGCGCGCCTTGGTGATGTTGGCGACGGCGCTGTGCTCCTTCAGCACCTGCTTGGTCTTCCTCTCCGCGCTCTTCAGCGCCTTGCCGGCCGACTCCAGGGTCTTCTGCTGTTTCTTGGCCGCGTGGCGACGCTGGTCGTAGTACCTGGAGTGTGAAGAAGACTTTGAGATGGGCCTAACGATATACCTTTGGAGGAAAGGGGGAGATCTCCCACCAGGCGATGTCACTGCTGGGGACCGCGGTCCGAATATTGACTTCGGACCATTTGTATATATGCAGAGATTCTATGGAACTTTGATAGCGCGTTTGAGGATACGTGTTCCGATTGGCCGGTTGGGTATGACGCATCTGACGTGTTCTATTGTTGACTACACTCGCTGCTTGCTTCGTGACGCGTGGTCAGCGTTTCATGTGAGGCGCGCGCTCATGTTACTGTAGGTATCATTGACCACCAGCGTGGGATTTCACGTTTCTCCCGGTCTGTCATGCTGGCCTGCGTGTGTTGGCTTGGGCCGCTTTCACCGTGAAGCCCATAGGTCCAGGGTTACGAGCGATGACGGATGGAGCAGGTGTGACGTGGAACGGAGACCACGGAAGGCGGCGACGTAGGCAGACCACCCGCCCAATGGTCAGACGATATTGTGTTAAACTGTCTTCGCCTATACCTTAAGCACTTACAGAGACCTAGGCAGCTCTAGAGACACCTTAGGACCGGTAGGTGGGGGGGGGGGGGGGGGGGGGGGGGCTGTGGCTACTGAGTCCTGGCTAGAAGCCGATGATGACTTTAGACGCGTAACAACTTCTGTGTCCTCTTTCGACACTGGTGTCCCGACATTCCTGACGTGGGACCGGAGTTAGTGACGACCTGAGTGGTGTAGGGGTTTCACTTGTGCACTGCACGGAAGGTACCGGGTTCGATTTTCCGTGGAGCAGAAATTTGCAGGATGAGTTAAAATTTAAATAAAGTCTGCACTACTGAAGAGACAGCTTGCTGCGAAAAACGGCTTACTGCAAAGTTCTGGACCTTAAGCAGTACTTTCACACACACACACACACACACACTCACGCACACACACATATTAATAAGGGCAATACAATACTTTTTTACTACAGATTGTCTAAATACCTTCTTTTTTAAAATCTTTATGTTTTTTTTCTCTGTTTGTATTTTTACGGCAGCTAAGTAATAGGCGTTTGATGTACACGCTATCTCACTCCCGCATCCCACCACAGGGAGAAGGGGGGGACTGTAAACCAGCGCTGCAGGAGGCCCTGGCCACGTGACATCAAAGCTGAGTCTCCTCCTGTTGCCCACCATAGTTTGTAGTTTGTGAAGTTTTACTGTTTCTATTTTATTTCTTTGACTGTGGCAATAAATACAATTTGAATTTAATTTAATTGAATTTATGATTCCGGTGTGGTGTGTGTGTTCTTATCCTATGCGTGTCTGTAGCATCGATAGAGGGAATCCTAGTGTGCGGTTATGAGTGCGAGGCCTTATTTGTGTTTGAGAGGCGGACAGAACTCACTTCCTGGCGTTGGCGAAGGCGGAGAGCGCCAGGTCGATGTCCACCAGCACGGGGGGCAGGTCCTCGCCGGGGGGCGCCGCGTCGCGGTAGGGGTCCGCCAGCAGCAGGCTGATGCGGTTGCTGCCCAGCTTCAGCTGCTTGATGGCGGCCGCCACCGGGTCCTTGTTGTCCTGGGCCGCCTTCACCATCAGCTTTATGTCGTCCCACGACATCTGGAAATTAATTATACATAGAAATATCAGCTCACGAAAAAATATCATCAATGATGCTTAACACTTTGCCTGTCCAATAATAAATAACGCTTCACACTCATAGCCTCACATTTATAGTTTGCCGACATCTAGTGGTGTTTTTATGAACTACGTACGATGGCATAATAGCAAAAAAATATATTTGTGTAGTGAGTGACCCCCTCCAAAATTTCAGGCTGCGACCGCGCCTGATTCCCTGTGTCGTGGGCGCCAGGAACACACACAAGACAAGAACACACATGCCCAGACCACAAACAGAAATTCAAATTCGTCATTCAAATTTCTGCTCTGCCGGGAATCGAACCCAAGACCCTTCACCAGTACAAATTAGAATGCAAGTCTCCCTAACTTTTGGGTTCAATCACCAATCTTCGGTTATGGATCAAGATAGATATTTCTTTTTTCCATATTGTGTATATATATATTGTGTGTGTGTGTGTGTGTGTGTGTGTGTGAGAGCGTCCATGCGTGTGTGCGTGCGTAAGTATATGTGTGTGTTCTTGTCTTGAATGAAGGATGTGTTACCTGGTTGGCGAGCGCAGTCCGGATTCGTTTGTGTGTATATGTGCGTGCGTGCACGTTTGCTCTTGTGTGCGTGGGGGTGTGCTCTTGTGTGGACGTGTGTGTTCTTACGTCACCCATCATTCATTACCTGGTTGGCGAGCGCGGTCTAGATTCGTTTGTGTGTATATGTGCGTGCACGTTTGCTCTTGTGTGCGAATGGGTGTGCTCTTGTGTGAACGTGTGTGTGCTTACGTCACCCGTCATTCGTTACCTGGTTGGCGAGCGCAGTCTGGATTCGTTTGTGTGTATATGTGCGTGCGTGCACGTTTGCTCTTGTGTGCGGGGGGGTGTGCTCTTGTGTGAGCGTGTGTGTGCTTACGTCACCCGTCATTCGTTACCTGGTTGGCGAGCGCGGTCTGGATGGCGAGCCGCGCGCTCTCCACCAGGCGCTCGTTGCGGGAGATCATCTCCGCGGCCCGCCTGTCCGCCAGCTGCTCGCTCTGCAGCGCGCTCACTCTCTTCTCGTGGTCCTTGCGCACGTTGGCCAGCTTCTTCAGAGCCTCACGTTCTATTTGGAGGGCCTGCAACCAATTTTTATGTGGTGAAACAATAGAATAGAATGATTATATTATTTATTCTCATACACGCACAGTAAATTCATTGTCAGTAACCCATTAATGACCCACTACAGGGTCGGGTTTCCTCTCACAATGAGAAGGATGTAGGCCTTAGTCCACCACGCTGGCCTAGTGCGGGTTGGTGGACTGCACATGCCTTTGAGAACTTTTTTTTGTGAACTCTCAGGCATGCAGGTTTCCTCGCGATGTTTTCCTTCACCGTAACAGCAGGTGAAATTTAATTTTTATAAAGTAAATTCATTAAAAAAACAAAAACTAACCAATATTATCTGACACCATGGGAAATGCCTCACACTTCTCTCGCATGCGTTCACTTTAACAGAATCAAGGGTGCGCCTGTTTCATCCACATAGCCATTCTATCTGCTACCCTTTTTCTGTGATTCTAATTCTTAAAATCCTACTACTGTAAAATAATTTAAACAAATTAAACCGACCGCAAAAAAGTATGAAATATGTAATTTTTTTTACATATTTTTGGCTTACTATTTTTGAAGTTGGTGGCAAAATTTAACAATAGAAAAAGAAACTTGATACTAAAGACACTAAATTTTGTTTCATACTTTTTTGAGGAAGGTTTAATTTTTTTTCGTAATTTTTAGTTTTAAGTCCAGATCACGGAAACTACTGGACCGATTTTGATAAAACTTTTACCATTCCCTAAGTTGAACAAAAAAGAACGAACACGATCCGTCAATTAGTTCCGGAGATATGCAGGGACAAAATACCTACGTACATACATGCACACATAATAATATGTACATGCACTCATGAAAATTGGTATTCTTGTATGGAAGCCTCTCCCCCTCCTACCCCTCTCTGTGCCAAATTCCTAGATCAACGTGGATGAATAGGGTATTACGGCCTATGTCAAAAAGCTTTTTATATGAATTCGTAAGTCATAAAAACCCATACAAAATCGGAAAAAAATTTTTACAAACAAATATTATGTAAAAAAAGACTTTTCAATTTAGATTTCAAAAATCCCCGCGAAGACACGGTCTCGGCCGTCTCGGCGCTGCCGTCATGCTTGCGACGTCACTCGCAGTGTAAACAATACATCTCAGTAAAGGAAGAAAGTTATACTCCATTGTTTATTTACACTGCTAATGACGTCACGCCGATAGCTTGCATGGCGTATAGCGGTTTTGACATTTGAAAAACAGATTAACAAACCCGAATTTTAAAATTGAAATAATAAATAATAATACTACATTTTTCAGAACAGAAATCACCATTTGCATCACTTGCTTTTAAAACAAAATCTATCAATATTACGTCATAATTTTGGATTTTTCCTTGCATGGTGCGAAATACCCTATTCGCGTTCGGAGGCTAGTATAGTTACACATGTGGTACAGTCGAAGCCTACCTTAAGATCAATCTTCTGCCCCTCCAGCGCAGAGAAGAACTCGTCGACGGCTCGGTCGAAGGTGTCGTGTGCGGAGTGCGGGTGCGACTGGAACTGAACGAGCAGCATCGGGTGGAACTCCTGGTTTGCGAGCAGGAAGTTGCCGCCCTCAGAGTCCGGCCACTCTTCCTTCTTTTGGATTATGTAGCCCTGGTGGACAAATATTTGTATATGTGTTGTGAGAATCTTAAGTTTTTACAGTAGTGAACAATAGCAAAAATGCTTAATCAAAGAAGTAATATTTTTACAGCTTTTTTAAGCTTAAAAAGCACCCTGTAGCTCTTCCCATTTAGTGTTCAGTAGAGGCTGTATAGTCCATTTTTATTCTCTTGTCATATTTGGTAAACAATCTTAGCATGTTTTTTTTAAGTTTAATTTGTGATTAAAAAATAATGCAGACAGAAAATTATAAAAATTTAAAAACAAATTGTCATTTAATAGATACAGTAAACAGATTTCTAGAAACTATAATTTTTTTTAAGCAATTTTAAACTTTTTTCTAATAAAAAGTAGTGCCAAGATTGTTTATCAAATAAGAGAAGAGAATAAATGAGAACTGTACATACAAAGGTAACATACAAAGGGCCAATGTTTCTTTGTAAGCTAAGAGGCATAGTCCGGGATCAAATAAAAAGTAGTTTTTATTCCAGAACAAATAATTATGTTTATACCTTTTGTTCCCTCTCATTAACTTTTTGAAACAGCTCCTCAGCTTGTTTCAAAGCTGTCACGAGCTTCTCAAAGTCCCTTTCCATCTCGAAACCTTTATTTGGGTCCTTTGACACCTTCATGTTTCCAGCGAGCCCATTTATCAGCAGCACATGGTCTATGATGGCTGATCCAAATTCTGTGGATTTTATTAAACATTTTTAATAAATTTGTAAACAGTGCTTTCAGTGTTTGACTATGTTATACAAGAGCTTCCAAATTTTGTGTTAAACATAAATTAAAGTAAATGTCCACCAACCCTCAGTAGGTCAGCGCGGTGGACTGTGGTCTACATCCCTCTCATTGTGAGAGGAGACGACCCGCCAATGGGTCAATGGGTTACTGACAATGTGAATAGGAAAGCAATAGGACTCCTGAAGGTTCGTTGTGGTAATCCATAATTTATTTAACAAGTTAAATTATACCTTTTTCTACAATAAATCCATTAATGTCCTTGCACTTGCATCCTACTGTTATTGCCTACTGTTACTATTACTGAATTACCTTTTTCAGTGATTTTTCTTTACACTTTGGATATCAAACTTTTACTTGAGATATCTTACCTAAATGTGGATTGAGAATCTTTTTGAGTGTGTCCCCAGGTTTGGCGTTAGTCAGTACTTCTCTAAGTGCATCTTCACTGGGTACTTCGTAGCTTACTTTCACTCTATCTAGGGGATATTTTTCTTTTACTGCAAATCTGCAAGAAATGTGAATTTATGAGCTTATTTTACTTAAAATTTGAATATGTCATCATTTGTAAAAAAGAGGCTGGTTGGTGGTGGAGAATTCTGTGAAATACAAACTTCCTTGATATGTTTTTAGCAGGTGACATTTATTTTATAAATTTTTCCATCCTATCAGTGTCAAGTTAGACAAATAAAAGAAAATGAGTGACACAATCGTACACCTTAGTGGTGCCTTCTAATCTAAGTCTCGAGATAGTTGACGCCTTTAGGTCAAAACTTAAGGTCAAATTGAAAAATCTCAAAAATTTACCAAATAATAAACGGAAATTCCTAGCTATCCCCTAACAGCGATAATTTTATAGTTTGCTGACATCTAGTGGTGTTTTTATGAACTATGTACGATGGCATAACAGCAAAAAATATTATTAGTGTAGTGAGTGACCCCCTCGAAAATTTCAGGCTGCGACCGCACCTGTCTAGGCATAAGGAGAGCAGGGCAAACGTCACACTACTGCCAGTCCTTGGGATACAATAATAAAATAACCTTAACAGTTTGATTGGAGCCAGAAGAACAAAGAATCTATAAAGCCATGGACAGAAACCCATGTTTGGCAGTGTACAAAAGGCCTGGTTACCTGATCTTGTCAGCCTCAACATGTGGCCGGAGAACATTGAGGATGGTCAGTTCGTGGTCGGTGAGCACAATGTTGCCTCGGTCATATAGTTCCATGATAATGTGGTACGCAGCCTCGCCGGAGCCAAACTGTAAATCCACTATTCGGTCCACACCAAGCTGGCATAGCTTCTCCAGGCGTTTGTTTTTAAGATGTTTCCGGAGCTGAAATAGATGTTTGTATAATTAAAATGGTCACTTTATCTACACACTACCGCAACGGTCATCGTCAAGGTAACACTTTATCAATTGTCAGTAACCCATTAATGACCCACTACAGGTCATTAATGTCGGGTCCCCACTCACAATAAGAGGGATGTAGTCCTTAGTCCACCAGGCAGAGTAGGTCAATTGTTTTTCTTTTAGAGATTTGCAGTAAGGATTAATCACATAGATCACTTTGCATACTACCCTGCATCACTTACGGCTGTGAAACCTGGGCTCTGACAAAACACCACAGAGAAAAACTAGGAAGATGCCAGAAAGCAATGGCCTTTCCATTGCGTATGCTCTGCATCAAATTTAAAGATAGGGTCAGAGCTGCAGATATTAGAGGAAAAACTAAGCTGATAGACATCCTGACACGCATAGACCAGCTGAAGTGGAGGTGGACCAGACATATGCTCCAATCCAAACAAGAAAAATGGAGTCAAAGAGTGACAGTTTGGTACCCTAGAGATGGTGGTAGGACACGAGGTCGCCAGGCAATAAGATGGGAGGATGAGTTGAAGGCGACCTTAGGTCCACTGTGGTTAAGAGTAGCGGCAGACCGTCCACAGTGGAAGGTGTTGGAGGAGGCCTATGCCAAAAGGCACACCGAGTTGAGAGACATTTTGTAAATTTAGTGAAAAAAAAAAACTTATAAACTTAAATTTGTAATCTCGGAATAAAGGCTTATTATTATTATTATTATATTAATCACATAGGCTCTTTGCTGTCAACCTTGCGATGTGATACAAAGGGAGGGATTGATTAAGGCCCTATATCATGCGATAGACTAAAAAAAAGAGTATACCTTCATGGTGAATCCCGATGGTGCAACATTCTTCGGCCACTCAAACTGTGTGGTGTGGAAGCGGCTCCCCGACTCCAAGAGCAGCACCTCCTTCTCCTCAGACCTCTGTAGCCGGATGACATATGTCTTGCTGTCTATGTCATACACTTGGTTGACTCGCATGCCGATCAACCTGTAATACAATTTTTACTATTGGTTTTTTTTTCAATGTAACAAACGCAAATAGGGTAAAAAATAGTAGAAATCCTATTTTTACATGTATACAATTTACATGTATGTGCATGTGTTGATTCTCGTGTGGATTAGAAAGTTAAGAGGTTGGGAGGAACCCCGCAAGCGTCTATAGATCTGGGAGATCCATAGAAGCTTATGAAATTCATAATTTTTATTCATTGTTTAGAGATTTCTTTAAACTGTAAAACTTCATAACTGTTTTTTGTTCGTCTATGCGAAACAGACTCACTATAATACTTGTGGAATAAATATTTGTAGGTATATTATGTTTTTAAATGTAAAACATACCTTTGCAATTCGGCTACCATGCATATTATGTCGTAGGAGTTAAAACGGGTCTTCATTTTGGAGATATATTTGTTTCGTTGCTATTTTAACATCTGATCGTGGTGGCTACATCAATATTGGTCATAAGATGAAATATCTTCCACTATCAATAAATTGTGTTTTGTATATCGAAAACTCTCAGTAAGTAAATGATAGTATAGTAATGCACATTATTTTAACTAGGATTAGAAAAGCCTTTAAGTACGACTTTAAATCGTACACATCATAAAACAGTAATTCCTCCGCGAGGAAAAAATTAACAACACATTCAATACAACGAAAACGAATTTTATCGAAAAATTATTACAATACACTAAAATGTCAGCTGGCTGGGACAGACAGCTGGCAAAAGTCAGTTTGACGTTTTGATTTGAATTGACGTATTAGACTACAGAATAAAAAACGAATTCGGCAATCGTAAGCCCCTAAAAAGTATTTCCATTTGTGTTTTATATGTAGTTAACATAATGTTTATTGAATGCCTTTTCCTTCGAGGAGTTTAATATCAATTGTAAATTTCAATAATTGTATTTTATAAGCATGATTGACGGTTACGTTGGCAATAGTGGCAATGTCGTCAGCAACATCAGCAACTGTCAATGTGATAGCGAGCAATGCTATTTCATTGAGGTTATGTTATTGTTTTAATAACCAAAAATAATTTTGATATTAGAATTCTTGTTGTTTGGAATATAAAATTATATAACAATGGAGGTTGATGACTTACAAGATTTCAAGCTAGAGCCTATGAAGTGTGAACTAAATTACCTGACAAAATCAGATGGTTCGGCAATTTTAGCTCAAGGTAAATATTCTATTTCAGTTTTGATTTATCATTATATGATAAGATAGAGATGAGGGGCGTTACACAAACCACTGAACACAACATTGGCTGTTTGCTCATTTGCATCCCTATGCACAATATAAAAAATCTGGAAACCGGTTCACAACCATTAAACTTCCCGCCACTTTAGAGTTTACATTAAATAGTAAATACAACATTTTTTTTGATCAGCTATCAGCAGGTGACAGTGACCAACTACCTTGCTTCATGTTTGCTGCCTATTATAAAAAAAAAACATGTATATAAAAATAAAACTAAATCCAGCATTCTTGTACCATTACAGGTGAAACAGTGGTTCTGACTAGTGTCAATGGGCCCTTGGACATCAAAGTGCAAAGTCAAAATGTAGAAAAAGTCAATTTGGAAATTCTATTTGTCAGCAAAGCGGGTAAACCATGTGTTGGGGACAGGTATAGACATAAATTCTTACTTACTAGCTGATATGGCAGGCATTCTACCTACTTTTGAGTCTTGATCTTCCATTAGTGATCCACTACATAGAGTCCCCTCTTTCAGTGAGGATGATGTAGCCTGGCATAGTGGTTGTCGTCTTTGAGAATACTATAGAAAACATGCAGGGATGCAGATCTCTTTGCAATGCTTTCCTTAACTGTTACAAGAAAAGTTATTGAAGCATGGCATTGAAATTTAAACCCAAACCTGTCCAGTAAAATACTGAGTTCAAGTGGCTCATCATCAATACACACATGTTTCGGTGATATTATGCTATTTAGCACTAAGCCTGCCTTTTTTATGATATGTGTTTTGGTATAGTATCAATATAGATTTAAATAAATAACTGAAAGTTTGATTTTTACCATGTTTCAGATACAAGGAGAACATAATAAGGCAAACATGTGAAACAGCGATACTCTGCAGCCTGTACCCTCGTGCTGGCATCTCTGTCACCATCCAGGAGTTGGAAGACTTTGGAGGTGTAAGTATGGCCCCAACTGGTTACTTCTAAGAACTACCCCAATGGTATAATATATTGTATCAGGCGTGTAAAGACATAAGTCACTAATGTCAAACGTCAAAACACTGACAAGTGACATTTTATTCGATTTTTGATTACACTCAATGTGTCATAATGGCAGGGAGAAAAGGTATATAAGCAGCTCACTCGAACGGCGACCTCACTCAGCAACCAACCGTTGTAGAGTCCACATCACCTGATGATGCTCCGTTTTGGGGCGAAACACGTGTCGTGTACTATTGGAATAAGTTGTTATGGTATATACCTACTCGTTGGTATATACTCGTTGGTATATACAGCTATGGTATATACTACGTTGCAAAGAAATATAAATACAACTTAAATACCCCAATGGTGTGACAACTGGTGTAGACTTATAGTACAAGATAGTAATTACTCCTACCAACCAATGTGGCAATGTTTATTGGTGTAGGCTGTTTAGTCAAAGTATAGTTGACTAATAAAATGTATATGAGATGGAAACTGGCCTGTAAGAAACATGATGCTAAGTGGTCACTGTAACCCATGTAAACCCGATTTGCATACTGTTTTATTATCCATAATTTATTTTCAAATTTATGGTATAATTTTTTTTATTTTAGAATCATCATACACTGTAACTTTTATAATTTTTGTAGTAGCCAAGATTAAATCTTTATCAAATCTAATCTAATCTGAATAGCTACTAAATAACTAAACTAAAAACGAAAACCCTTTGACAATCTGTAAAGGAGAATATTCTTAACTCCAGAAAGAAGCAAATTATTTAAAAAAAAAATTAGAGTTTCAATTTTTAAAAAGCTTTCACATGCTTTTCAACAGCATTCTCCATATGTTACAGGTTCTAGCATGTGCAGTGAATTGTGCATGCTTAGCGCTGCTGAACGCAGGCGTGGCGATGCGGTCAGTGTTTGCGGCGGTCTCCTGCGCCGTGCTGGAGGATGGGAACCTGGTGCTGCAGCCCACCGCTGAGCAACAGGCCAGCGCGAGAGCAATACTCAGCTTCGTGTTCGATGGACGGGATAAGAGTCTGATAACAGGTAATGGAAGCAGCAAATGTCAGTAACCCATTAATGACCCACTACAGGGTCGGGTCTCCTCTTACAATGAGAAGGATGTAGGCCTTAGTCCACCACGCTGGCCTAGTGCGGGTTGGTGGACTTCACATGCCTTTGAGAACGTTTTTTTTTCGCAACTCTCAGGTATGCAGGTTTCCGCACGATGTTTTCCACGATGTTTTCCTTCACCATAACAGCAGGTGATTTTTAATTTTTATAAAGCGCACATAACTTTTTTGTACAAAGTCATTGGTGCGTGCCACTGGGATTCGAACCCGGACCCCTCGATTCGAGGTCGAATTCTAAGCCACTGGGCTATCACCAACCAACCAATGGAAGCAGCAAATAAGCATGCACGATTACCAACTTATGACGAGTGTCACCGAGGCCAGACCATCATTAGTATCTGACGTCTGTGGAGAGCTGGCTTACTAACAGTTGGAACTAGTGTTCACTGCTTTGGTTGGATTTATCGCTATCTAAATGAAATGAAATGAAATGAAAATCATTTATTTGCACGAATATGGGTTAGTTATCGGTTTTAAGGCGCTGATAACATGTAATTCAGCAAATTTGCTATTCTTATTTTTCATTTCCAGCAAAAATTACAAAGTATTTTACAATGGGAAAAATATATGTTATTCTAGACCGTATTCCGAACGACAACATAGTCGTCGAAACACATTTTGACAAAGTTGCCTCGATAAAAAAAAATTGCAAAGTTACCCCTTTTCTGAATTCTTATACTAAACTACAACGTTGTTTGTTAATATTTATTCAAATAATTTAACCAGTATATTAGCAGACCTTCGTTATTATCACATCATTGTGTTAATTTTTTTCAATAAGCTTATAAATATTCAGTAAATCAGTAAAATTTAAAACTTTTCTTTCGCGTGCTCCGCGCAATATTTTCGTATTTTGTATTTCTCGCTTACTATTATGGCAATTGACAGAGAGCGCAGAGGCGCGATGCTAGGTGGACGTGCGTCGCTCCGTCATTCCAAAATAATACACAGTTGTCGTATATAGCACAATTTCATAGCTTTGTCTGAGGCTTGTGTGGCGTATTAAGTAGGACGCCAGGCTGTATACGCTGGGGCGTGGGTTCAAATCCGCGTGTGCGTGACTTTATTTTCACTTTTATATAATTATATTTTTTATATAATACAAATTTTTACATCGATTATTGATTTTGGAAATTGTTGAATAAATAAGAAGACAGATTTTATTAAGTTACAAATAAATAAAAGTTTCAACGTCAATTTAATAACTTTTTTTTGTTATAAGGTATACAATTATTTTTGAAATTATAAATTTATCTAAAATTCGTTATTTTTTTTCGGAATTCGGAAATATAAATAACCATTAGATAGCATAATATGAAATAAAAAAATAGTAATACAAAAAACATTTCAATCCAGAATGTCTTCTTATATTTTGCTTCGGGTTCGAACCCGGGTCATATAATGTAGGATTCCCTCCCGTTTTCAAATTGTACGCCGCCGAAATTCGCGCGACGCGACGTTGCCAAACCGACAGTAAAGAAGACACCGCTACGCGCGGCGTTGCCGTCTAGAATTGTACCTATCACTATCACGGTAATTTTTATAAACGGTTAGGAGGAATAGTGGGGCCGCCGGCTAGGGCTGTGCGTCTTCGTGGATTGATAGGTAATAATACCTATTAGGTATAAAGGAAGTGTTCAATAAAATGCGTGTTGTTTTTTGATTGGTAGATTTAATTAAAAAACCGTGTTTACGTTTGAATAACAAGTCGGTTTGATAAATTTGCGACCGAGAAATATTTGCGCCTTTACTGAGACGTACGAAATGCTTTATTATTAAATATTTTGTGAATATTTCATGAGTCTATATATTTTTGTTGTTATTAATAACGAGAAAAAAAACGCATGCATTTAAGTTGAAGATTTGAGTTGAAGGCCCAATGGAAATAAACTGAATGTTTTCAAACATAATACATACATCTAATAATATAATCTATAACACCTATGCAAGTATTTATTTTTATTACCTACTAGCTGACCCGGCACACTTCGTTTTGCCATTATAAAATATGTATATTATATCATTGCAGTTTGCATAATAGAAGTGGCATCCATAAAGAAAAATCTTGACGTTTCTAAATGCATGACATTGCCATATGAACTTATGAAGTATTCAATCTGAAATGATGTTTGACAGGTAGTACATGGGTAGAACAGTTTATATAGGAAAATGAAATTGTTGTTTTTATTATTTTCTTTACATTGTTTTCAAATTTTCTCTCCGTAAGAACCATCCTCGTACTTAAAGGAATATCCAAAAAAATTAGCGAAATCGGTTCAGCTCCTCCCGAGATTTGCGCTTAGCAACATATTCATTTTTATATTGTACAAGGTGGAGATGACGTTACCTCATTAATTTAAACCACAAAGATCGTGTACTTAAGTGTGTTAAAGCATACGAAAAGGTTCAGGACCGAAAATAAAAAAAAATGCAAATTTCAAACAAAATAATTACACAAATAAAAGACACAAAAAGTAACAGGCTCAAGGTGAAAGGTCATTGACCTGAAACGAAAGGAAGCCAAAAGCGGCTTTTTTCAAACGGTAGGCATAGTACTGCGCCGCCGGCGCGCCGACTGATTTATGGCCTGTGTCGGCTGTGTAACTAGAGGGTTTTCAACAATTTAAAAAATCGTTCCTACTCCCATGCCGGGAGTCTAGGTTCGATTCCAGCTCTCGCCTTTCCTAAAACCACGTGATGAAACCTGTATGTCTCAGAATACATGTTTTTACATGATAGACGAATTAACTGGTTATACAAAAACCAGTTAAATCGTCTATCTGTCTTTTACTCGATCTCGTGACAAATTTACTTGCTTTTATGTGGTTAGGTATTATTTGAGGCCATCGAAAAATTTGAGGGTAATAATAATTATGCAATAACATTATGAAGCTTGTTCCAAGCCTCTTTAATATTGTAAGAAGAAATTGAATTGTTGGTTGACATGTTTAGGTACTGCTGAATTATTGAATTTTTAATTTAATAGTGATTTAATAGCGAAACAATGGCATTCTGGGTACATCCTCTGAAAGAGAAGACCGTGTTTTATTTATTTTTTGGTGAGATGAATAGAAAACATAGGTATTATATGGACCTTTGATGGAGAATAATAATAAGAAGTTTTAGGTGTTCAATAAAAAAGCTCCGCGTTTTAAAATCACATCATTACTAGAGTCGTCCATATTTCTTTAAAACTGGAAACAGTGCCATCTATTGACGATGTTGTCCACATTTCTTTAACACTTGAAACAGTGCCGATTTTATCATTTTATTTAGTTCTCATAGAGTCCGCTCCACTAACAGTGGCGCATGAGGGGCATGGGGTAGGCGGGAGCCGCGAGCCGAAGATGCCCGATTCCTAAAATCATCGGGTGTTGTCAGGCTCTTAAAGGGCATTTTGATCAATTCATATTCACCTTCTCAGGTATGCAAATTCTAAAGAAATTGCACAACTGACAGGAGCGTAGTCCATAATTTTGTCAAACCTTCAATTGCTTGTCTAGAATTAGTTTTACAAGGTCTCAATCAAAGCCAATTACAGCTTTCACTGTCACTATGTGATAACAATGTGAGCCAATCACAGCACTCGCTCTATTTACTCGATTACAATACAAGCCAATCACTGCTCTCGCTGTTGTTTTATTTACCGGATTGTAAGGTTTAACGTTTGTTTTTGGAACAATACATTGCTCATGTTTTGCAGTAGTCAATTTTTTGTACATAAAATAAAATAGCTGAGCTACCAATTGCGTATTGCGTTTGTGCACGCTACTCTCACGACCAGCTGAACCAATTTGAACACAAACTTCACTGTTGTATAGAGGAAAACTCTGGGCAACACATATATTAAAAACAAAATTAAGGGCATCCTTAATTTAAGTTTAATTTTATTATATATTTGTGGCGCTTGCAGTGGAGACTATGGGTCCGTGGTCTTCCGACATGAAAAAGTTCATGTCGGAAATGTCGACCAGATTGGTTCTTGCCTCTGGTGACCCAAGAGCTGGCGGTTATTTCGCTCAAAGGCTGAGCCTGTGTGTTCAGCGTGGAAATGCCGCCAGCGTCTTGGGAACGATGCTTCACATGGTCACTTTAGATGAAATATTTTTATTATGAGTTTTCTTTTTTTTTTTATTGTATTCTGTAAATAGATATTTTTAATAGTAAAGATTTATTTAAGTTTCTATTTATTAATTATGAAATAATACTTTATGGAATAAATAAATTATTGTCATAATTTTAAACTCGAAATAATTATTACGGTACTTGGTTGACTAGTTTGACAATAAAGTAATGATTGTTTCACAGGTTTTACGGAGGGCACATTCGGTGAGGGGGCGTACCACGAGGCGTTGGAACGGTGCCGGCTCGCCAGCCAACTGGTGTTCGATTTCTACCGCGACATCGTTGGCAAGTACGCCAGCCGCATCTGACACAAGCCGCCCGCTGGTGCAAGCGGGAAAAAATCTTAGGAGTCTTTATAGCTGGACTATGTGAAGTGTCACAGTGCTAAGGAATAAAGTTTTTCCCTTTAAGTGTACATTAAAGGACTTACTAGACTGTCCTATCCTAACATTCAAACTTCCAGTGTTGCCGTTAAGATCATCTAATTTATGGCACCATCAAAGTAAAAAGTTGCAATGAGTAGTTAAATGGGTTTCTTGTCGCATAAATCGAAGAAAATACATTATAAATTACGAATGTTATCTATTTATCCAATGTAGTAACCCTTATATTTAATCTGTGGATCAGATTTAGGAAGCAAAGATACAGTCCGTTCACAGTTATTTTACCTCTGGCCGTTAAGTTGGCTAACCTGAACTCAGGGATGCCATATGGAATTTGTAGTTTCTGAGAGTTGTAATATTAACAGTAAGATGACCCCGCAAACGTTGTTTTGCCATATAAGTTATCGAGCGTTAAAAATCGACTATTAAAATATTGGGTTGGTGATAGAAAGGTAAAAATTTAGGGTTGTATGCATTTTTTGATGCCACATTATTGAAAAATAAAAAAAAATGTCCAAAAAATAAAATAGAATCGTCATTTAATTCTATGATGAACTTGTCCATTTCTGAATCTATGAATTCATCTGTTTTAATAAACTGATCTTCAATGTGGTGTACATGTTCACATTGTTTTTTCCATTCTTCTGCAGTAATAGATTCGAATGCTTCTTCGGTTATTTTTACCATATTGCTAGATTCCTGACCAACGTTTTTACTGGCTATACGCCTTTTTAAGAGGCTCCACAAAAATTCTATAGCGTTTAACTCACAGTGGTATGGTGGTAATCTAGCCACTATGTGACCATGCTCCTGGAGTAATAGCGGCTTCATAAATTGGAGCCTCTTTATGCTCTTTTATAATTTCATATAATTGAGCTTTTATCATTGTTGGCAGAAAAGATAACCCCTTATTTGTTATCCAGTTCTGCATATCAGATTTGGTTGAACTCATAGTTGGAGCCTTGTTAACTTTTACTGAATGATATGGTGCATTGTCCATAACTATTGAACTATTAGGTGGCAAATTAGGAATTAGTTTTTCTTTAAGCCACTTCATAACATTTGTTCTATTCATATCATCATGGTAATCACCCGACTTCGACTGAGACTTAAATATTAATTGAGCATTTGGAATAAAGCCCATTTCACCACCTGCATGAACAATAATCCAGCGTGAACCAACCGAATCACTTTTTAAAATGCCTTCTTCATTTTTCGCCTGCCAACATTTTTTAACAGAATATGACGCGTGTATGTATGTTTCTTCAAGATATATGATGGGTCGTCCTTCATTACGACATTGCCTCATAACATTTAGGTATCTGTTCCTCCAAGCTACAATATCATATCGTTCCATAAATAGTTTTCTTTTTGATCCACATTTTTTAAATTGGAATCCTATTTGATGAATAACTTTCCATAATGTGGTACGACTTGAAATTGATGTCAGCTTTTAATTCAGATAATAGCTTACCTAAAGCAGGCACCTCTTTCCTAACTACATACATTTGATGTATTTTATTTCGAATCGCACAAAGATCAAAGTCGTCTAATTCGATTTTTTTCCGCTGAATGCGTTTCTTTCTTGGCGTAGAAACTTTTGTCGATGTTGAAGCAGCAACTTCGCCTTCTTTAGTAATAGAGCTGACAGATTTTTCAGATATACCTGGAATTGAGATGATTGATACTATTTTATTCAATTCAGATAACTACATATGTTTAATAATTATAATATGCACCACTGCACATTACAGATTTTCCTCTCCACAATCCTAAGGATTTTTTAATATGGCCTATTTTACGGTATAGTTATGTCCATACCAAATAATATCAATAACAATAATTGAGTGTGATTGTTGCTTTAGTGTTTGGTTGCAATCTCAATCACGAACGTTACGCTCAATTTTCGTTTTTCCTCATACGTGGTAAATACGATTAACTGGTAATACTACATTAATTACCTGTCATAGCGGCTACACGCTGACGCATGTTTTCAAATGGGACTATAGGGGCTTTATTAGCTTTTTCACGTTCACAAAATTGACGCACTGCTAGCACAATCTCTCTGCCACTACTTTGAATCCTTTTGGGCATAATGTAATTATAATTATTTACTGAAAGTAGATAAAATCCGTGGAGCTTCCCAAACAACCAAAATATTTGACAGCAAATAATGCCAACCTAACAGAGAAAAACGTCAGAGGTAAAATAACTGTGAACGGACTATAGGTATAGGACAGTCACGCAAGTCTTAAATATTCTATTATACTTTGAGTACATAATTAGTTATAGTATATTATACTGTGACTTGGAATAAAAACATTTTTAAAAGCTACTAAAACTAAATAATAAATTAAAGTAAGATTGATTAAGATTGTTGTAAATTTAAATAAGTTTTAAAATTTGAATAAACCATACTTTTTTTACTGATTGGCGTATCTATCCATCTTTCTTTATACCAAGTGATGTGCAAGGACCTGTTATCACGATGATCGCGATAGTGAAATTGCTATCAACGATACAGGACTTTAGTGTGGTAAATACAAGGTTATTTATAACTTCTTAAATGGTTTCTACTAGAAGCGATTTCCATCATACTACTATATTACTATTAATTATTTTTAAATGATAGTTTGTGTGGATGGATAGATGGACGTTTATAACTCTTTCACGCAAAACTGGCAAACAGATTTGAATGAAATTTGGTACACAGAGAGATTATAAACTGGATTAACATTGTCAGTAACCCATTAATGACCCACTACAGGGTCGGGTCTCCTCTCACAATGAGAGGGATGTAGGCAGGCGTCCACCACGCACCACTACTGCCCGTTGGTGGACTTCACATACCTTTGAGAATATTTTTTTTGTGAACTCTCGGGCATGCATGTTTCCTCACGATCTTTTCCGTCACCGTAACAGCAGGTGATATTTAATTTTATAAAGCGCACATAACTTTTTTTACAAAATCATTGGTGGGTGCTACTGGGATACGAACCCGGACCCTTCGATTCGAGGTCGAATTCTAAGCCACTGGGCTATAAGCGCTCTTAACATATTTTTATCCCAGTCTGTACTGCGTAGATTTTAGAAATCTACGCGTTTGAAGTCTCCGGGTAAAGTCTATGAAATAAATAATTGAACGAGACCGGCGATTTTCGAAACTCACCAAGAGATGGCAGCACAGGTTTCTTCAATAACGAGTTTTATAAAGATCTTTGAACGAATCAAAGAACAATCGGAATCTAGTTGCTTTCCAGGCAAGCCCAATCACAAAGTCTAGCCGGAGATCTCTTTCCCAAAATAGATATCTTTGTCAGCGTTTTGTTTTTACGTCGACTTATTTGACTTAAAACTTTTTTGTTTTGTGTAAGAAAAATTAAATAAGAATTAAGAACACACTTTGCTACTCGTAGCTTTACTATAATACAATAATCAGTCCGATCACTGGCCAGGTACACGTGTCGCTGCACTTGCAACAAGATGCAATAAACAAAAATAATGCACTGAATAATTGAATGGGCCCTTTGCCTCGCCCGCCGCCACCGAATATAAAGGATGCGCTAAACCTACTTACTATAAATTGTTTGGTGCATAAGCACTAGGATTGGGGCACACCTGGTTTGGGTAGAGACATTCCTAGTTAATTAGGTTTTGATTTTGTAGAAGAAACTGTAGGAGAATATCTGTTTAGCGTCGGAACGTTGTGTGTAGTAGGAACGTTGTATGCATTACCATGCCCTGAGGGCTATACATCAACCGGTAGGACCACAATACGGACACGGGAAGACTAATATATTATATTTACTAGTTATATTATAAGAAGACTTAGATAAAAAGTATCCTACTCCAATATAAATTCCATGATTAGGTAATTATTCCGCCGAATCGGTGCCGCGGTTGGCGTGCAAAACATAACTCCTCCAAAATACTGTTTTTAATACAGCCTACAGGGTACCTACATAATGTAACTCGCTATCAAGGAAGACGTAAAAACGTCTTGATTGAATCACGTCAAACGAGTTTTCGTATATAAAATTTACGGAGCAAGTATACAAATGTATGTATCCGTTAAACCTTCAACGTAAGGTATAATCAAGTGCAATTTGACGGCAAAAACTCGCACCAATGTGCGCTGTACACGAATTCCGCAAAAACCTGATGTGTCCCGGCCCTGCCAGTGGGATTGCATTGGCGGGAAAAAAAACGAGCAAAGATGGCGACCGACGCGATCTCGGATGCAAATGGTGGACGCAAAAGCGCCGCCGGCACATTTAAATGTCGCCAACTGATGCCGATTTCTCGACGAGCGTCATTTTTGCTCTATTTACCGGATCCATTGTGACTGTGTAAGAATCGACCGCTCGCTTAAATGGGAACTGGAGATCTTTGAATGGATACTTCGCTTTGATTCAAGGCGTCTTGCGGGCTCAGTTTGGGTTTTATTAAGTTGTAATGGTTTTAATTGGGCGGTTGTTCTGCATTTTAATTAAAATAGCGAGTAATTGTTTTAGTCCAGTGGACGTGTTGTTGCTGTCGGAAGATCCTTTCTTTCCCGTTTTAGATGATTTTTTTATTTGAGGCCTCTAAAGTTATTTAGGTATATAGGTACGTTCGAGGCAGACGCAAAACAAGTTCTAATGCAGCTAGTGAAACCATATCATCATATCTGATAGCTCAGTTAAGTAACCAAAGTTAGTCCTATTCAAATAGCTTGATCTTACTTATTTCTAGACCACTTGTATACTTATTCGTTGCGACAAGTTAAAGTTATTTCAACCTAACTCAAAGCTCCCTAATGGGTCGGCTGGAGACGTCTTCTTTCCTTATACGTACGAAAAATTTTAGTAATCAAATAATGCACATTTTGACGGTATTTGCGTGGTTCCAACAGACCGCTTATTGTCTGTAACCCTTTCCCCTTTCAAAGAGAAAAATGTAGCTTTAGTCAACCACGCTGGCCTAATGCGGTTGGCATGCTGGTTTCCTCGCAAATTTCCTTTGGTATCTACATAGGTACGTTCGCGGCAGACAAAAAACAAGTTCTAATGCAGCTAGTCAAACCATATAAACAAAAAATACATAAGCTCTTAGTTGACAAATGCTATTATTCAGTAAAATAATTTCTAGACGATGAACTATCAGCTTAATAAGAAATTTATCTGCGGACAAATGGTCTGAATTATCTTATTATGTAAAATGTGGTTGATTAATAATTATACTAAGTAGATACAATTAATGAAAAATTAAATTTTATTTTTTATAGTTCTTTATAAAGTATTATAATTATAATTGTACGCCCCTATAAGGCAGAACAAATGTGACCATGTGAAACTATTGTCATCTGTATATTTACCTTTTGTCCACAATAAAGAGAATATGTATGTGCCACTGGGATTCGAATCCAGGTCCCTCAGTAAGAGCCTGAATTCATGCGATATCTGAGATATCTGGGCTATCGCAGTCGCCGCTTATTAACAAGTAAGTATTAGGTAAATATACTTATAGTAAATTTAAAGTCTATAGTACACAACTACGAGTAGATACCTACGTGTTTTCTTCACCTATATGGGATTTTATCAACAGGTAACTACTTACTGTATGTCTTATGCGTAGGCAACATATATGTCAAGTTGTTCAGCTCTCTGTAAATGAACGTTGTTTGTAGGCATTGGTCAAGCAAGGGTCAAAGCCAATTTGCATAGGATGAGCACGAATATAATATCCTCATGAATGTTCAAGTAATCTTCAAACCATCAATGAAAACGAACCAAGGAAATGTCACAGAATGTTGTAATACGCATTTTTGTAAGCAATTTTCCTCTCTAAAAGATTGGTGTGCAATCAAGGATTGTTTTACTGTTTTGTTGATTCGGTGTTAAATAAGGAGGTTTTAGTTGCGTTATTTTATTGAACTGTTTTATTCGATTTCAGGGTGATCCGAGCGGTTTTTTATTGTCACGAACGGGTCATAGATACGTCGGGAACAGTCTTCAATACGGGATCATTTATCAGACGTTTAGTCTTTTCATTGTGATCCTGTTCGTGATGTGTTCAAGAAGTCCTATTGTTGGCATTCGTCAGTCAGCCTTTAGGTTTCATCATAATTTCATAATATTTCTAGCAGATATTTTTATTATCACATAAGCTGCCTGATACGGCTGAATGATACCTCGTCATCGTTGGCTAGGGTCAATGGGTAACACTAGTAGGGCGAATATCATCATCTTTAACGGCTAGACACAGGCTTCCCATAGTGAACTCAACACTCAACCGTGCCCTAAATCCTGAATCCAACATCTTTAGCGGACATCTTTGGACATCCAAGAAACGCCATACCTACACCCTAGCCAGGCCATTCATCTAATTCAATCGATACTGACATAAATCAGCGGGCCACGAACACGACCAACGATCAAGAAACATGGCGGCCGTCCGCTGTCATCCTTTCCCGCGCAATTTACATACTTTAACATTTGCGTATTTTGCGTTTTGAGCCGGCATTCCCACGATCGGCTGATCTTAACGTTTGATCTCTGAATTGTTTTGTTAGCCAGTTGATAGGTATCGACAGCGCTAACTTAACCTAGTTTAATTAATTAAATCCTAAAAGTACTTTAACTTTAAGGCAAGGACAAAATCTTAAACTTGTTTACCTACTTTGATTAGAGATTGTAGTCATTAAGCGACTTTCACTAAGCGATTTTTGCTAAAACAAATTCAATGTTGATTTGGCTATTTCGCAAAGGAGTGTAGAGTAAGTTAGGTAGTTACAGTAAGTAGTTACCTATTGACTTATTAGTAGCAGTGTGGGAAGGCCGAGTGGTTTCCGGAGATATAAGATTTGAGGCGACATATCAAGTTCTTATAAGAAGAAACCCTGGATGCTTTACAACCGCGGGCTGTATTTGCCTTGGTCCTGTATGTTGTTATCTATGGGCAGCAGTAGCCGCTTCTCATGAGTTGCCCGGGCATAAACACTGTCGTCAAAGTATTCGTATAGTGCACGTGTGCCTTAAGTATCTATGGAAAGATGTCAGACAGACTGTCATTATGACATACTGACGTTTACCGTACGAATACTTTTATCTTGCTGACCTTTAGATGCCAAAACACAGGTTCAATTGCAGAAGTAGGACTCAGGAAAAACTGACTCCGGTTGACTCCCAAACAAAGCAACACCCTTTCAAAACTGCAAAACTCGAATCAACAAGACCGTTACTCAACTTCCTACATCCCAAACAGACTGCTTACAACGCCAATAATTCTTGAGCATCTGTATTCATTATGGGCACAGATAGTACAGTCCAAGAGCTGCAGACATTTTTTGAGAAGTTTGCGGCATCATACAAACATGTAAAACTAAATTTAATGTTATTAAAAATTTTAAACGCCTCACACTTATTTCCCAAAAAGAATTCGCCAGCCAGATCTGTATTTTTTGTGTTCGAATATCCTACTAGGTACTATTAGGAGATATGAATTCGAAATTTTGTGAGGATATATTAATGGATATTTGTTACTCTTTCACATAAAAACAGCCGAACAGATTAGGATGTAATTTGGTATACAGGCAGATTATAACCTGGAGTTAATTCAGGTTATTTCTAATCTGCCTCGTAATACAACACAATTACTTTTTATCCTTCTCTGAGTAATTTTTTCAATATGATTGTCAGATGCCTCAAACACTTTTCCCAAAATGTCCACTAGCTCTCGGGCTATATAGGTAACGCTACTGGTTACTTGCAAGTTAGCGTGAGCCATGTACCAGCGTCAGTTAGCATGAGATATTGCATGTCCGAGACCTACACCGATGTTCCTGAACGTTTACAAAGTAGATAACAGAATTTAATTTTATTTTGAGATCGGTTTATGATTATTGAAGTGTGTGGCGTGTTTGGTATTTTTATGTTTAGTCGTTGAATGAATATTGCGCCCGAGTCAATTGCCAATGACCTAAGGCGCAGTGATTAAGACGCCTGGGATAGGTTTTGTTTCAATCCCCAGCGGAGTAGAGATTGAATGATAATTTTGAATTTCTGTTTCTGGATTTGTGTGTGCACTTTTTGTGTGACCATTGGCACCCACGACCCAGATAATCACAGTGTAGGGCTATGAGCGTAAAGCGTTTTTTAATCCACACTTCCTCAACCAGGCGTGGCCCGAAGGGGGGGGGGGGTGTCACAGGGGACATGACCCCCCTCCAAAACTTAAGGTTAATTTGAAAAATCTCAAAAATTCGCCTAATTTCAGGAACAAGTGGTGAATGAAAAGGTATTTTAACAAATAATTCAACCGCCTATTCTAGATTAACACATCACACACAGCAATGCGTTCCAAGGAATGGCAATAAACAATAATTTACTGAATTGTGAGGTTAACTGTGCGGCGGGAATCAAAGACGAATTCTTACTAGACACTTCCTACTGGGAGGACTTGATACAAGGAACGTAATTTATTACGACGATTCATGGGAGTTTAATACTGTATTTTGATTTGTAATTTTGTACCCAGCAGACAAAAAATTATATATGTATATATAATGGCGTGTTTCTGCTTCTGGTTTGGGTATGACCTAGAATATCTTGTCTGTTACCCATTAGTGACCCACTGCAGGGTCGGGTCTCCTCTCCCAATGAGAAGGCCCAATGTGTGTTGGAGATGGAAGCATATCTTAGCGTGTGTTTTTGAATTTAACAAGAAATATCAGTATAAATAGTTGTTAGCTCACAAAACATAAAATAGACCAAGTCGTCAAAACAGACGTTCTTCCATTACCCTTTCGCGAGATCAGAGCAGCGATTAGGAGCGATTCGATCGATTAACTCGTCCGTAATTACAGAACGCATCGTTCCCTTGCTATCTCCATTCCACACGTGTTATTTAGTTATAATTACTGCGATTAAACTTTTAACTTAATGATAGCATGCGCTTTTTTAATTGTAGCAACATCGCATTTGAATTCGAAAATTGAAGTTTTTGTAGTTCCACAATCGTTATTTTTATTTACTGCCGCATCTTTAATTTGTTTCATTCAATTGCTATCACGCGCGATCGCTAATTGATCGAGAAAAATTGTTATGTTTCAATTCATAACGAGAAATAATTATTCTGTCGAACAAACAAACAATTGGAATTCATTTTACACAGTTTAAATTAAAACGGAAATATTTTTACAACTTTAATCCAGTTAGCGATTGTCGCTTTAAAATTATTATTTTACAATTATTTAAATTATTCTTGAAATCAAACTACCCAATTGCAACCGTTGAACATAACGAATAATAAAGACTAGATCTAAATTCATTCGTCAACCGCAAACAAATTTCTACTTAAAATTATTTTAATTCGAATCCGTAATTCAAAATTCAAATGTCAACGGAAGTGACGCACAACCCGATAATGGTGGATGCGTGCGCGCGAAACGGCGATGCATTCGGAAATTAACGAAGTGAGCAAATCGTGTCCGTGACATTTCCCATGATAATATGTAATTATTAGGAATTATTTAATGATTTTAACTTGTTGTAATGAATTGTGCTCTATCCTATCCTACACTTGATTTTGTCCAAGTAATGAATGAATTATGTCACGAATGTTTATTTATAAGAAATACATGATTATGACTGCCATTCATAATATTCGTGTTATACTCAAGTTGGTTTAGAACAGACTGCAAGTAAGTTTTCTTAAGTTTATCCTATAGTATAGGCTGACCCGGCAAACTGGTGATCACTGTCTATAATGAGGCTATGCGCTTTATCAAATGAATAGATAATGAATTAAATCTTCATGATACAGTAGTTGATTTCATTGAAAAGATCCTCTTTTTTATTTCGATAGCTACTCTAGGAAACATAGAAAATACATAAACAATAAAATATCGTCAACGTTATGATTGAAAAATCCCATCCTTAATACTTGTCAATGTGTGAGTTTCGTACACAAGCACGTATCAATAGGCATGATGACAGTAATCAAGTATCGCCAAAATATTTATCTGATCTAATGAAATAGGATTCAAAGATTTTGAAACATGTATTTATTCTCTTATTAATGTCGAGATTGATAATTTATTTGTTGAAATAAATCTACAAAATACAACAATCCGCCATGATAGCTTAAACACCCATCAGATCGAATTACGTCAATTTACGTCACGTCTTAGTCAACGTCATTTTTTTCGTAAGCATATTATACGCGATCTGGCATTTTTTACTGAGCCGTGGAGCAATGACAGACGCCATGACACGGGCGAGCGTTTTGGAATGAATTTGAAACTTAAAATTTAAATGTACTTTTATTGCACAAAAACCTTAATTTTCTACAAAAATATGATATATTTTAGACATAATAGAAACTTCTGAATATCAAAGAAGAGTTTTTGAAAATTAGTCATCATGCCTATTTCGGCCACGCGAATTCGATGTTTTAAATTTAAAATTGAAATGTCAACGGAAGTGACGTACGACATAAAAATAAAGATGTGTTCGGAAATCACCCGTATACTACCAGTAAAAGAAATTAATTTATATATTCATAATTATTTTGTAAAATAGTAATGGCAATGTAAACAAAAGCCCAGGTTAGGGTTTAACTATTTTAATTAAATGTTTATAATCTTCTACTTCAAAATCAGACCTTCTTATTTCGTAGAATTTAAGGAAAAATCGGTACTTACGTCAACAACTGACTTGACAGAAAACATTTATTTAGATCGCTAAAACGTAAAATGCAGTTTTGAAAATATAGGTGGAATCTAAATGCATTTGTGGAAGAAATATCTTAGAACGGTATCAGATCGGATCATCACCCAGGAATCGTTACGGTATTACCCTCAATTCTACCGAAATTAAAAAAGTATTTTAGGTAGATAGGAGATTAGGTAGATAGATGGAGCTCAATTCTAGATTAGAATTGAGACATAAAGGGGGACTTTTGACGAGCCAAACCCGTGCACTGCAGTGACACATATAAGAGTTGCAATTTAGATCATCTCTTAGTCATTCAGGGTTCCTCATTAATTTTGACGTTTTCATATCCTGACACTCCATCCTTAGTCGTACTCTGGTCATTTGTGCACCGCAGGCGCCCCCCTAGATACGGTCCTGGGGTTATACCCTTACCTATCTAGCCTTTGTAATGCCTATTTTTGTGACGAGGGGAAACCTACATAGGTAGAGGTACTCGAGAGCCGTGGGAGCGACTCCGGGTTAGGCTGCTTTTCCACCAGAGATGTGGGAGGATACGTAGCGAGGGATGCGTTTTTGAAGAAGCAATAGAATTGCTTCATTTACCTAGCCTCGCTCCGCTGAGCCGTTTCCACCAGAGCTGTGCTAAGCGAGGCTATTGGTAAATGAAGCAATTCTATTGGTTCTTCAAAAACGTCCTCGCACATCTCTGGTGGAAACGCAGCCTTATGTGGGATTGTTACCCACTAAACCCCCTCGGTGGCCTTCTTCACTTGGGGGTCTCCGGGATCTCTAATGGAACGCACCAGTGCTGAGATGCTTGTTAGGGCCTTGACATTTATTCGGCCCATGCCTGGCCGTCAACCTTATATATCTTCTGTGGCATCAGATTCTACCACACCACGTCACCATGTCGCAAGCAGTTCGGCAGGCTGGTGGAGCGCCAGGAGCTGGGGTGGCGCGACGTGGTCTCGGAGGCAGAGCAGGCGGTGGGGTACCCGCCCTCCTTCCTCAGCCTGCGCTGGCTCTTCAACGACGAGATCGCCAGGACTGCGGTGCATCTGCGGAAACTGGTGAGTGAAGAAAAACATTCTCTCTCTCTCTCGACTACAAAAAGAAAATTGGGTATGTGTATTTAGTCTTTAGCTCATTTCAGTCAGGTTTTAGGCTCGCCAGGGCGGACGCCAGCTCCATCGTCATGGCTACCTCACCTTCGGTCGCTAAATGGCGTAGAATGAGCTGATATGCGCTCAATTGAAGCAGGCTGGTGGAGCGAATTTTTTTCTACGACACGTGCTGATATGACTTAAATATTATGAACATTCTTTCACAGGTCGGCTCCAATCACCCTCTTCTAAAATCGGCGAAGAATCTCCTGCAAGGCTCAAAAAGCAATCTCCAATCCGTGGGTCTCATAGTCTTGCTCGTTTCCAAAGCCGCTGGATTCAATGAAGCAGACTACGGCAGAGATCACCATACTTCTGGGGTTCTCCACGCTCAGAGAGGACTTGCAGAGATAGTGGAGATGAAGAGAACTGGCCATCTCATACATAAGACGGTGGTCAACCTTCAAGAGAAGCGGAAGTTCGGAGAGAAATACAAAGATTTGTTGTATGGGAATATGATCAGTTTACTGACAGGTGCGTCAGAGAGCTTAGTACCATTTAACAATAAGTGTCAAGCAATTCTGAATCAATCTTGTCTACTTCTAAATTATAGCAAAGGTACAGTCATATGAAATGAGTGACCTATATTTTTTCATATCCAGGAGATTACCTCCTCGCGAAGTGTCTGAACAACCTCGCGGGACTCAGCAACAATGAAGTCACGGAGCTAATATCTTCGGGTCTTCGGGATCTAGTCGAAGGGGATTTTATCGGAGAGTTTGATGAGGACCATCTTCCATTGCCTACGAAGCCTAAAGGTGAGTCCTTAGCCCCTAGTTCCTATGAAAAGGTATTACAAAACATGGCATCCATAACTCATAAATTCGCCCTCTTTCGTGAGAAATGTACAAAATCAAATGTACGTAGCTTACCTACACAATTAAGGCTGACAAATTAATATGGTTTTTTACTGTTCTAGGCGGCAACGAAATCAGCAGACATTATGCGTGGGAGTACGAAGAGAATCTCTGTAAACTTGGCTCCAACGAGTTTCTGGGGCAGGGGAAAGACGAGTGGATTTTGCGAACCATGCTCACCTCTGGCAGCTTGCTCGGGAAAGGTTGTCAAGCGGCCATGAAGCTATCCAACAGAGGTCCCGAGATGGAGAGGGATGCCTACATACTCGGTGGACACCTAGCCTTGATCTGGCAACTGTATTTAGACGTTAAAGACTTCTTTACACACCCATATTCTTATTCCTTAGTTGGTGCACCAGTGATTCTAGCGTTGTGGGAATATCCCACTCTCTACGGGCATATCTTGGAGGCGAAGCTAGAGAAAAGGCCGGTGGATTACAAGCAGTTGTATTATTCCGTCCGCAGCACGCGATCCTTGGAGTATTTGTCGAACTTTCTGGACGATGAATTGGCGGCCATTTTGAAACATAGCGAGAGGTTTCCGGTCGAAGACGCAAGGCTGGCGCTGCAGAAGATGGCGCTAACTGTCCATAACGAAGCCCTTCAATACATGGAAGAATGATTGAATAAAAATTAAATTAAATTTGGTTTTAAATATCGTTTTGATTTGAACTCGTTGCATTCTAAGGTTAGATCTAAGGCTAGACACCTGCTACAAGGCGGCGTAAAATAGCGATAAAAACCCAGTGGCTAAGAATTCAGGCTCTTACACGAGAGGTCTGGAATGAAAACATCGTGAAGAAGCCTACCTACATGCCAGATAATTCTTCATAATGTTCTCATTAGAATGTGAAGTCCACCAACGCACATTACACCAGGCGTGGCGATCCCTGCGGTGGATCACACAGTGTTTATGTAATGACGGTGGCAAGTACCTACATATACCTACATACAGATTTAGATTCAGGTTCGACGCAGATAGCCTCAGATAAAGGCAGATATGGGTGATCGCTTATTGTAACCTCTACACATAGGCCAGCGCATTCGCCAACGCGCTGGCGGTGTGCTTGCCAACGCGCTTGTGAGTAATCCACACATTGGAAGGTCGTTCAGTTTGGTTTGGTTCGGGCCAATGTGCGGACGGATTCAAAATGGATGTTGAGACACTAACTCTTGATCGCTGCTCCGGGCACACTGATCGCCAATGTGTGGATGGTGCGCCAAGCTTGCGACAAGTGTCCTTTGATGTTGCCGACACCGCGCGGCAAGCTCGCAAGCGCGTCGGCCAACGTTCAAATACCTACCGCCAATGCGCCAACGCCCGTTCTACACATTGGGCCAGTGGCTGGGCCAGCGCGTTTGCCTATGTGTAGTGCCTGCTTATGGCGAATTACATATGAGCTTCCGTTCGGAGGGCACGCTAAGAGGTTGGTCCCTTTGGAGTATATATATCTAATATAAACTGTTAACTACTCATTACGCAGGTTGCGAAATGTCAGTTTCATAATACTTTATATAGAAATATAATGTTAGTTGTTACCATTGCACCAAATTGTAAAAGCAAACATTAAATCACTACTCCGTATTTAAATATCGATTTACTCGTAAATTAGTTTTGCAAACTCTAGCAGTTTGCTCATATTTAGCGCTAAAATCGTGCGATACCTACTCAAACATTTACTATTGATCACGATATCATGACCTAAACAAAGTATGTTTAGCGATGAATATTCAGTTTTAAAAATACTACTTAGTCTGAACTGAAACTAGTCTTTTTCTACAGTAGATACACATAATGATAATAATATGCTGTTTATAAAAAAATGGCTTTTGGTAACTTCTGATTTAGTCTACCTTCTAAATAGAATTGATCATCTTTGCCTCCATAATTAAATGGATCTACTCTTTATTGTACCGTTTTCACTCAATTGCATTTTTACACGGTAGGTACATAAGCAGACGATATTTCAGCCTGATCGATTACAAAATTCACGAAGCAATTATAATTGAATATTTATCATTTGCGAATTAATTTTTAAGTGGCGGGAGTGACGAGTTAATTGAATTTCGGCGTCCATGTCTGCTGATTGACCCGCCTTTCCGGATGTCTGGATTTATCCGGATGCGATGCTTGTCAATTGCTGAAAATTTTAACTTTAAAGGATACTTAATGCATTTCTGGTAATTGGTGATCGTAGTTTATTATTGACGTGATTTCCTATTGATTCGATAATTGGTTTGTATATATATGCGTCTGGTAACTAGCTGCACTGTAGGAGCGTGCTGCCTAAAGCAGATTACTACTTCATTTGCACTCCAATCTTTTGGTAATTCGTCTGGAAAGTTTTCCGAGAGTTTTGAATATTGGTGCCTTTAAGTTTTTTACATGCTCTTTCCGACTTTGAAGTTGCACCTCGCCGCCGCCGCCGCTGAAAAATGGCCGCTAAAGCAGTTTTTCAATAGGAGATATTCCATTCCAACAACTCAGCGTATGGAGCTGTCATCATTGGAATACGCAACAAATGTACGCAGTGACCTTGTCGTGCGAGCAACTTTTACGTGCGAGATGGCTAATGTCAGTACCCATTAATGACCCACTACAGGGTCGGGTCTCCTCTCACAATGAGAGGGATGTAGGCCGCCGTCCACCGCGCCACTACTACGGGTTGGTGGACTTCGCATGTATTTGAGAACATTTTTTGTGAACTCTCAGGCATGCAGGTTTCCTCACGATGTTTTCCTTCACCGTAACAGCAGGTGATATTTACTTTCATAAATCGCACATAACTTTTATTACAAAGTCATTGGTGCCACTGGGATTCGAACCCGGACCCCTCGATTCGAGGTCGAATTATAAGCCACTGGGCTATCACCGCTGACATGGCAAATAGGCAGGGCGAAATAGGACATCGGGTAAAAGCCTAAAAGGGATTCCGCAAAGTTAAAGAAAAAAGAAAACGTAACAAACTTAAATTATTTATTGTTCTATTTACACAACAATCACATTTCAAATACAACAGTTAGTGAGGCGTACCTAATAGAAACAATATCAACTTATCAAAAAATAATTAAGTATGATAAAACACTGGCCTTTTGGTCTAGTGGTTAGCGATTATAACTACTGCGCCGGAGGTATTGGGTTCAAAACCAGCTCAGGACATACATTTTTATGAGCACAAGTGCTTATCTTGTAGGTGTAAATATCTTTAAAAGTGTGTACATATTTGGAAATATTTACATATCTATATATGTTATAGATATGTAGATATGTACAGTTAGTAACATACTCATTATTGCTCATAAATCGGTTGTTTGATTACCATAACATAAGCTTACCACTGTGTATCGTGGGGTGGAGGGTGGTTTGTGTATAAATATTATGATTACATAATATAAACTGTTACATAATTTCTATGTACATATAATTAAATTATTGTCATTTCTAACACAATAATTAAAAGATGGAAAAGCTACACAGGGTACATCGTTTCCATGCTTCGAAGAACACGTTAAGCTTAGGTATTGGCAGACAATTAATTATTAAGTAGATTATATTCTAAAATAATAACACTTATAGCTGGATGTAGTGTTCAACTTATTTAAAAACAGGCATCTCAAATTTCTTGGCAGTTGCTAGCCTAGCACACAATAATATCTACGACACATGTATAGAATACTACACGTGTATAAGAATAAAACAATAGGGTCACGATAGTAAAAACAAAATACCGTCTACATAATATCAAATTTTTAAGAAAAAATTGACAACGTTAAATATTCAACATTCGATTTCAAAATACCATAAGGTTCCCGTAGGTACAAAAAAATACTACAAAAAAATATTAAAACCCTTCAAAAGATATAAAATTTAATCAACGAAAGTTGGTTTTAGTGCTGTAATGCATTTTTCAACTGTAAATAATCTTGACAATAGTCGACCCAAGGTTGTTTTATCATTATCGGTTTATCTTATTATCATGTAACCTACTTACGATCGATTTCTTATTGTTTCTAAGCAGGCATTGACTTAGATTCATGATTTAATAATTGTAAAGAATTAGCAAATTACACTCGTTATCTTCATTATTTCATACTTAGTGTCATTTAATGGATACCTTAGCTGGTTCTGGAGTTAACCAAAAAGAAAAAAAATGTATTTGTAATTTTATTTTTCCAAATATTTTTTAAGGTGGTAAGCTATAAGTGGTAAGAGTAGCTACGAGTATGTTCTTAATATCTTATGATTTGGCTGGGGAGATATGGTTGCCGAGAATACTTCATTTGAGGCAAACATTTTAGACCTTATGGAGCAATGCACAGACATCTCTGACCTCAAATAAGACTTCCTTTTTTCACATTTAATGATAATAATACAGTGACCACTTTACAACAGGTGGTTGGTATACAAGTTTGCTTCTCTTTATTTATAACTAGCTGACCCAGCAGGCTTCGCTCTGCCAATGAATTTATTTTTATTTTTATTTAATAGCCTATGTTACTCAGGCTGAATGTAGCTTTCCAATGGTGAAAGAATTTTTGAAATCGGCCCAGTAGTTTTTGAGTTTATTCGTTACAAACATACAAAAATACAAATGTTTCCTCTTTATAATATTAGTATAGATATAGATAAAATAATTTTGTAGCAGTGTTACAGTTTACATAGTGTTAAATGTGTTATAATGTGAGGGACCATGAGGAACTGAGGACAAATAAACTTTTTAGTTCTGACCTAAGTCAAAATTGTCTATGACCATGATGCTACCTTTAAATTTGGTTTCCAAATCACTTGATTACTTGTTTTGTATGAATTCATATGGTACCACAACCTACAAACCACCCAATTTCCACCAAACTGATGTTTTTTTAAACCAAATCAATATTTTTAATACAAAATAAAATTATAGCTACCTAGACAACATTTTACAATAAATATTTTTATTCCTCTAACAATTAGGAACTATTTTACAAAAACAGCATAAAATTTAGCTAACTAGGCTTGCCATTCCCTACCAATCTACACTGGAACACCGTGGTAGAATAAGTACTACTTTTTGTTGTAGGGAGAAGTCTCCTCTCACAAGGATGTAGGCCTTAGTCCACCACACTGTCCTAGTGCAGATTGTTGGTTGGTGTTCTAAAGAGTGAGACGTAAAGTCCAGTTTCCAATTAATGTTATAACGTTTTGATAAGTCTTTTAATAGTATTTACAGACTGATTGTCACCAAATAGCTCAATGTATGTTCTTGCTTTATCCGCATGCTCCTCATACAGTAATCTGGTCTTTTCTATAGCATTCGTTTTAAGTATATGTGACTTTAAACTCTCTAAATTTACCTCTGAAACACTAGTTACTTTGCCTAAATGCTTGTACAGGTCGGGTGTTTCGTTCAAAGCAAATAAGACGGGCGCACTTACCAATGAGAATGATTCTTTGCCGTTGCTAGAGAATTTTTGTAGTTCGCTTGCGGCTTGCCACGCTAGGCATAAATGGCAGCCGAATAGGTAAGCGACTTTTTGTTCCTTCTCACTTCTGTCCGCTAGTAAAGTAGCGCCTTCACAGCCGCGGCCAAACAACGAACCGCCGTTAAACATGGTCCTCACTGTCCACTCCCTAACCGGTGACCCCAGTATGTCTGTCACATCTAAAGGCACTGTCGCCACGTTAATTTTGAATAAGTCTCGGTCCCTGCTCACCGGTTGGCCCGGTAAGGGGATGTTCTGGCAGTCGCGGTGTCCGAAAAATTCGCCCTCGCTTAAATCTCTTAACGCTGTCGATATTAAATAGGAGAGATCCTGGTTTTTTAACCTTGCAAGCATACCGTTAGCCGTGACTAGTAAGTAGTCACCTATGAGGATGGCTATTTTGTTAGCGAATAACGAAGTTTCTGATGACTGCCCTCTCTCTTCTAGTGGTATGTTTAGGAGCCCTCTATGTATGTAGTGGCCAGTGCGAATCATTTCTGTGAGTTCCGCAAGCATCCTCTGTTTTTCAGTCACTGTTGTGATGAGTAGGGACGGAGACTGCGGCGTGATGGCCTTAGACAGTAGTAGTATGACAAGACCCCATGGTTGTAAGTTGTTATGTTCGTTGTATAACACTGTCTTTGCCGTCTTCATGATTGGATGGTTACTGCCAACCTGGAACAATAAATTTAGAAAACTCAATTTTTTGTAGCACTATAAGAACACGTTATTTATAAATTCTGAGTGGCTGAGTTGGTACCAAAATGGTTAGAATAAAAACTACCAATTCTAAGCTGTAAAAGGTTTTATAGTAAGGGCCAGTCTAAATTGGATATGGGTGTTTAAGGTAACCAATTTCATCTCAAATAAATATGAATGTTATAAGGAAATTGTTCTTCAATTAGCCTCCCCTAATCAACGCCACTCCACAGGTCCTAGGCCCTTTGAATCTGGACATTTCCTATTGTCTTTTTCAGGTTGCCAGTCCGCCCGGTAGGAGGCTCATACTCATATTGCTTAGACATGGTTGCCATTTGAGGACCTTTCTACGCTCTCTTTCTGGCTCTCTGTCCTTCAAATTATGTGGCCAATTTCTACTAGTACCGCTTGAAATTTTAAGTAAAGGGATGTATTTAGGTGGCCACCAGAGCCACACACTAGTTGAACAGGTTCTAGAGGGTACTTCATTTTACTATTACAGTATATTCATTATCGTTACTTACATCTTTTTAATATTTCCCAGTAGATGTGGAACAGCATAATAAATAATAAAATGAACATTTACGAAATACTTGACATGTAGCAACATTACCCTTGACCTTCCAATACCAGGAAATAACCTCGGTGAGGACTAACAAGTAATTATGTTTAAAAGTCTGGTTAATTATTTTGCTTCCAATGTTATTTTTTTTACATTTTAATTATGAACAAATAAAATGAAATAGCCAATTTCGGTTAATTTAAGGTCATAACTTTTGATTGCATAGGGTTATGAAATACATTATTTTGTTTAAGTCATGACTGAGTTTAATTTTCTGAAGACGAAATTAATTTTTTACGATGCAAAATTTATGTAAGAAAGTAAAAGCGAAGATTTGATGTGGTTATGAGGTAATATGAGGAAAAGTGCACTTACAACTTTTCGCAGATGCATTGCCATATTAGCGAATTCGTCGCTTAAAAGCCATCGAAGGTTCATGAAGGAGGTCGGGTATCCCACTATCTTCTCAGCTTCTCTTATAACTTTGCTCCACTGGGCCAAGGGAGGCCTAAATACGAAGTCTTCTTGGGTCAAGTTAGTCACGGTGTTCTCGAGTCGAATTTGCTGTGATAACACCATTGTACGACGCAAATGACGCATGATAGCGTAAGACATGGTTGCACTGTTTATTTTTCAACAATTTAATTAATAAATTACATTCGTATTCTTTCGCGCTTAAATTTATTGTGAACAAAATCGTAAAGTGCGCTCCGCACTGTGACTGTGATTATGTCATGTTTATTGTGACATTTGGGTTTCGTTCGGAAACGTGTTTCATATGTCACGTTTTTAACCTGGATTGTTTTAAAATTTTTGATTATGAACAAAATAAATATTTATATTTTATCACACATAATAATTAGAAAGAATATATTCAATAGTTTGCCAGTTTTTATATAGCGCAAAATTCTTTGATTACCACGATTATCAGTTTATCAGCAGCTTGAGCGCCCTCTCTTGGACCATTGGTTAAATTAAAATTTAAATCTTTGACATGGGTGCGACGACGGGCGACCACTTTTAGTTTTACGGTTCAACTAATAGTTATTTAGCAGGTTCACAGTACCTACGTAATAGATATAATTTATATGTTTAAATAGAAGACCAAAGTGCCAAAAGGATAAATATTTTTGTTAGCTAAAAATCCTCCCATTTTTTTTATTAATACATACATACAAGAGCCCATAAAGAACATGCTTAATACATAAATTTTGCAGGCAAGTAGTGAAATGAGGGGTTCATCAGATCTGGAAGGGGGGTATAAACAAGCTTTATCGCGTATTTCGGTCGACGCGGGCGGATGCAATTATGGAATAATTGCTGCGGTCAATTCGCAGAAATAATTCACTAATACACATCTACGCAGACCACGCCTCGCTGCATATCCATCGCGGATGCTACATAATGTACGGTGTTTTGGAGGGAAAAGCTGCTTGAGTACCTACCAACTATTTTCTAGGTGGTCGAGTATATCGTCGAGTCATAGTAACTCGTCCGGGAAGGCACCTTACCGCATGCCTCTTAACCCACCGAAAGCAGCATTTGTCTTGTGGTTCGGTTGGGGAGCCATCTTACTTGTCGTAAAGCATGTTCTCCATATCTTGTTCGGCTGGGGAGATATGGTTGTCGAAGACACTTTATTTCAAGTCACCTTAGTCCTCATGAGTACCTAGTAAAATACCTCAGATACAATTTCTTCTCTATTTGTGGTTGGATGTGGTCAACCATGGGCTGCAGTGACCACTATCATCCGGCCTTGCATGTCCGTTTGCTACAAAATTACTAAAAAAAAACATGGAAGTCAGCGAGAGAGTGCTCATCACTTATCTCTGTACGCTTCTATAGCTCGCCTACTCTATAATACACCTCTGTGTTCAAAAACCTGGCGATTATTTGAAAAAAAAACACAAAAAAAAAAACAATCCGATTTATAAATCCGTCTGTACTACCTACGGCGCGGACCTCACTCAATCAGCAACGCTGCGATCAAAATGCAAATGTGCATTTTAGTCGTTTTGCGGCAGACGGGCCCACCATAAACTGGCAACAAATTATACATCGGTTTTATTTTTAATTGCTATGGACGAGCCACCGTCTTCGCCAGGGGCCTGACCCTTCTATTTTTGAAATATTGCGCCCAGACACGTGATTGGCCGCCTGGAAGCGTTAACGTTCAGTACTTCGTATTTATTAGCGTTATATTCGAGCGGGGCGACGATAAAATCTAAAATGAATTATGTCTGGAGTGAAAGCTGCTACGTATACCTGTCCTTTTTTAATTTTGTCCACGGGTTCATGTTATGTGACAAGAACGACATAATTACGCGCAATGGCTTCCAGAGACAGTGGATAGGAGGCCGTTACATGTTTATGTTTTAGGTGATTATAGTCCTCATGAGTAGAAATTCTGAGTGGGTCCATTCTGGCCCAACAGATAGGATGTCTTTCATTTTGCAGGTTTGACGTCTACTATCTACAAAGAACAGTTGTAACGACCGCAAATAAGTTCAAGAGCTGCATGGCAATTGATATGGTAAATGTGCCTTTCAAGGGCTGATAGATATCAGCATCAGAAGTCCACTGCTGCACATAGCAACCTCCCCTAATCGTTACCTACTGTTTTCAATTCAATACGAATAGGTCGTCAGCCCACCACATCGGAGGGTGGTGTGTAGTTACTCCTTTTGCCAAAATGTGGTCGCAGTTCGAGGACTTTTCACACCCATCGGTATTCGCTATTCGGTCCAACAAACGATCCAGCTAAACTATCGCCACATTAGATTGCTTCAGCGCCGTACTTATGCCTTCGCTGGTGTTGGCTATTCACATTTCATAAACTTCAGATACTTATTGACGTATTGTCGGATAGGTATACCTCTTGAGGACATAGGTACCTCATACCTACCTCATACCACGTCAAGAGTAAGATGCGTTGTAGTCTAGTTTCCCGAGCGATGCCCGCTCAAGCAAGATGAATAGTTTAGAAACGTTTTCATTGAATTTAAGGTTTTAATTTTTTTGGTTTCCTAGGTATAATATAAATACTACATTTTTAAGTTGATATTACTATTTTTTAACTACTCAATATGCAGAGACCCTATTTTAATAAAAATAATCGAATAAAATATCTTATTATATCATACTAAAATTTCTTTAGAACCCATCAAATGATACAATCTTTCTTGTAGAACACACTAAAATTAATGACAACCATGTAAATATTTAAATTCGAACGCACCCACCATATTTTACGGTTGTTCATAATCGACATAACGCTTCGTTTCAGAAAATTAAGCGCTCGTCTACGGTCACCAAAACGTTCTTATAAATATGCATAGAGTAATTTTTGAACAGGGAACCTTTAATAAGTGAGGTGCGCTCCTCCAGCGGACGGTAAATTGCTTCTTCGGTTATTATTCTCTGCATCGCCAATCCTATCCATTTAAAACCAATTATGTTTTATTATAGCCTCCAGAAAGAGAAAGATGCCGCGCGATAGGGCGATAGAAAGGGACCGAGCAAAGACCACAGACAAGAGTAGGTTCTCCGAGCGCGCGCTTTTGTTTTTATTTTTTTAAGAGCACAGTCGGGCACGGGCCCGCTGTCTTGATGCCTGATCGTGAATGGAGCCCTAATGGACGCTTGGAAATATAAAATTAAATCGGATATAATGAGTTACATAGGCTATCACGATCGCGGGTTCGACGGGTCGCGGAAGGCTTTTGTTCTCAGGTCGTCGAACCCGCAGCGTTTTTAGTAATTATAATCGACTTTTTGTTTCTTATTTCACGTTTGGCCTAATGGAACGTTAATGCGAACCGTCAAAACTCATGTTATTTCTCAATAAAAGTCATCAGTCATCGCCGGGTTAGCCACATTTTGATGGAGGATATAGCTTTTTCTCTAAAGAGGATTTTTAGATTGATTACCTATTAACTTTGGTAAAACATATAACACAGGAGCGTCAATATTGTGCATGTCGTGCCCACCTGTAATTGCGGGTACACGATCTATATATTTTTGTGTTAATATACTGTGCTTGTTTTGTGTATCTTGTGTTGGTGAGCCTGGAATAAATAAATAAATAAATAAATAAATAAATAAAACCACTCGAGAAATGTAACGTAAAAAAGACCTCTTCCTGTCATAAAACCTGCCTTTTGAAGTCATTTAAATAGAACACCGAATTGTCCATTGATATAGATGTAGGTATGTTTGTTTTTACAGCAGAAAGAGATATGAAGAACATGCAGCTTCAGGGCGGGCTATCTATAGGGCCAAAGCTTCTTAGGATGCAACTAACGTACTAACAAACATTAAAAATGACTATAGTCGCTAAAATCCTTTGTTATTTTGAACTTTAACCTAACTAACCTTGCCCATAATAATATAAGTGTTTAACATGAAGCGTAAAGCTTTAGGACGTTAACGTCGATGAGGCATTAGGAATAGTAACCCATACATCCACACATCATTAATTTGTAGTAGGCACAGCCTGTACCAACAGGTGTCCGGGATACGTACTCATTTGCTATTTCTTAAAAGAAAGCTTATTTTATCTAATTTGTAGACAAGATTAAAACAGATAATTATACAAAATACAGGTACTGTTTCCATCCAGACGAGCGGTTAAGTAATTAATTCTGAATCTTAATTCATCATTATCGCTCGCGGCCGTTTGAAACTAAACACCTAATCAAGGCGGGCTGAGGTGATTGCACGATTTTGAATTTGTAAGTGTCCCGCTGCAGGGTCGGGTCTCACAATGAGAAGGAAGGCCTTAGTCCACCACGCTGGCGTAATGCTGATTAGTGGGTTTCGTTTCCTGTGAGATCATTATGGAAAACACTTAGCCATGCAGGTTTCTTCACTATGTTTTCCTTCCTCGATTCAGCCAGTGTATTTATTTTACTGCACATACGATAGCTTTTTAAGAAAGAGATTGATGTGTGTTACCGGAATTCAAACCTGCTCCTTCAGTTAGAATTCTTAGCCACTGGGCTATCACCCCTTTTATTCTCCAGCGCCACACTAGCTATGGTCACATTGTCTCACTCAATGTTTGCAGTGTCCCACGGTGCACTACATAGACAAAACGATCGAAATGTCCCACGGTGTAGCTACACACACAATGACCGAGCTGTCCCACGGTCAATCACACACACATATAATGGTCAGTGCACATTATCGCACAATGCACAATGCAACGCGACGCGCTTTGATCGCGCCGCCGCGCGCCGCACACACTTGCTGCACTATAAGAGATGAGATACGTTCATGCTACAAACTTGCCAGTAACCCATTAATGACCCACTACAGGGTCGGGTCTCCTTCTCGCAATGAGAGGGATGTAGGCCGCCATCCACCACGCTAGCCTACTGCGGGTTGGTGGACTTCACATACCTTTGAGAACATTTTTTTTGTAAACTCTCAGGCATGCAGGTTTTCTCACGATGTTTTCCTTCACCGTAACAGCAGGTGATATTTAATTTTATAAAGCGCACATAACTTTTTTACAAAGTCATTGGTGCGTGCCACTGGGATTCGAACCCGGACCCCTCGATTCGAGGTCGAATTCTAAGCCACTGGGCTATCACCGCTATTATGCTATATGCTACAAACTATTAAACTAATAATAAGGAATTAAAAAGTTAACTAAGTATAAGTAAGAAAAATGTAGCGCATCACTGTGATGTGTAATTTACTCTCAACTTTTTCAGAATTGTAAAATCGTGATGTCGTAGTTAAAAGTAGAAAGATATTGAATTCGGCAGGCACAGGGCCAAGCAAAGCAATGTCGTTTAGGTTAGATCTACTTATGTCCAGCAATGAATTTCAAATTGCTACCAGGATTACATTCTATCCAGATTTAGAACATATTCCTGTAAAACTAAATATGTCAAATATACAACCCTTTTTTGCGATATCTTTATAAACTTGTCACACCAAAAATACGCAATGTACTTTTGACTTATTGTGTTATAATCCCGCTATCTCTTGAAGTTTATCACTAGGTTGAGCGACAAGGGGTTAAAAGGACCTGTATTTATTAAAATGGAGGTCGGTTCCTGATTTTTGACGCCCCGTATGTAAATACAATACATTAGGGCTGTGAGACCTTTACGAGCCAACAGGTACTTAGTATAGATATACATTGTATTATTCAGTAGGTATCTACTCCTCAGCCTGTCTTATTAGGTACCTACTAGATACCTCTTGATCGTGATTACAATAAGCTGAACCTGTCAAAATCAAAAATCAAAATCAAAGTCTTTTATTCACTATCTTGTCAGTGACCCATTAATGACCCACTACAGGGTCGGGTCTCCTCTCACAATTAGAGGAATGTACCACCACGCTGGCCTATTGCGGGTTGGCGGACGTCACATGCTTTTGAGAACATTTTTTTTGTGAACTCTCGATGTTTTCGTTCACCGTAACAGCAGGTGATGACAATATTATGATTGCCAATTCGTTAGGTAATCGAATTCGGTAGGTAAACCAGGAAAAAATCACTAATTCACTATTTTACATTCATTAGAAATAGAATTGGAACAGAATTGAAATAGAAACACAAAATCCTTTACTTATTTACGGATAAGGTAACACACAAAAAGACATTCAAAATTTAAACAATAGACATAAAATCTAACTAAGTCTACGCCCATTTAAATTTAATTCGAATTCATTTAATGTTTTCAATATTAATAGTGCATCAAATTCAAACCATAAAACAGAATCCGTTTCAGATTAGAACCATTGTTAGAAGCACCGGCGACGTAGTTTCGCTATTACCTGCTAGATGACGCTACTTGTATCGTTTGATGATATTATGAGTGTACGCTCACCCTTTGTGAAGTGTTGCCTATCGGTATTAAAAATGAAAAATTTTAAATTTTTGATCAAAACTTAACAGTACAGTATAAAGTGATTTCAAATAATAGTGACATAAATAATACTGTGGGTAAATGACTTTAATTTTAGTATGATGAAAAATATTCTGTTCTTACTATACGGTAGGTATTATAAATAGTACCTACCCACTAACTATAAACAGATTTCATCTGGTTTTTATTCGCTTCACTCTAAATAATATTTCATCAATTACAATTAAGTAGCTCTACCTAATTGTGTTTTATCATCATCAAAACAAATAATATAAATTAAGTAGGTGCACATGAAACGTAAAAAAAGAAAGTTTCTTTAGGAACAGAATACTTCAGAACATAATATTTAAAAACAAATTATGCCACAGCCCACCGAAAATTTTCACAGAATAGTAAATCAAACTAAGCATCATAGAAACAGGAAAATAGAACTCGTTGGTACATAACGAACAAGCAACGTTGCTATTTTATAAATTGGTGTTAAATTCAGCGCAAAACTTTGACAAGTTAAATTTAGGAAAACATACAACAAACAGTACAACAATAGAGTTTAAAAATGCACGATGGCGGAAATAAAAACCGCTGTTTTAAAGTTGCCGAGCATTCCTGATATATTATTTAGGAGATTTCTCTCAAAGTGAGTAACGTGAGATTTCCGGAAGCAGCCTCCTTTCGAGAATCAAATATTGAAACGTTTCTATTTTGTTCGTTCGAGTTTTCAGTTGTATTGTTCTTGGATTTTATTAAAATTGTTGCTTGTTTATTAATGGTATCTTGGAACCAAACAATATTTCTCTGTACCTATCCATAACTCTGATGATCGTAACGTATCGTAACAAGTAAAGAAGATAATACTATATAAATATGTAATACCTACTTACCTAATTACCTTTGCCTGCTTTTATGTCATAAATCAGCCTTTATTATTTCCATTGAACGACGACGCGTCGATACTCATCAGGATTTAGATGTTCACTTCAAATTAAGTACCTATCTCGGCAACCACGCCCCCCAGACATGAAGAACTAATTGATTGAACTGATTCACTTAAAACGGGTTTTAAGAGGGTGGTTTTTAGTACCACCTACTGGTACATTTACGAAACTAACTAAGTAGGTATATATGTATATGAAATATGAAGCGCGCATAGCCCCGCTGCTTGAGTAGATTGCAATCGATCGAAAAAGTTAAGCAACATCGAGCGCGGTCAGTATTAAGGTGTTATATTAGTGGCGAATTCATTTGATTCCTCTAGGCTCTACCTAAATCGCTCTTAAAGCGCTTCCGTTCATCGGAGGGCACGTTAAACCGTCGGTCCCGGTTGTTATCGATGCGATAAGTCGTATACCCTGTCGGAGGCCTTGAAAACATCCGACACGAGTTGGCCACTTGTCTATTTCTCCACTAATACGTATTGGAGCGTGGCGGTGGATGCTTCAGGCCTCCCGCGTTGTGGGGACCCGTGGGCGGCGTGGGCCTTAAAAGGGCGCATTCAACTTTATGATATTGTAGGTATTCAAAAGCAAAATAGTGTGTAATGGAAGCCTCTCCCTATATCGCGGCGTCTAGCGGCTGGAGGCTAGGTCTAGGCAGGGAACTAATGTGTTTTTGATGATCTCCTGCTCTCCTGGTGGAGAATCTGCGTTTAACGTATGAAGCGGTTTGATCTTAAGTGCAAAGTTCATGTGTTTAACCCTATTTTTATATCTACCTACACGGTTTGGCTTCGAACTAGCGATACCTAATTTAAGGGGACAAAATAGACCAAATTTCACTGACCCCATATGTCAGTAACCCATTAATGACCCACACATCGGGTCTCCTCTCACAATGAGAAGGATGTAGGCCTTAGTCCACCACGCTGGCCTAGTGCGGGTTGGTGGACCCCCCATATATTTAATTTCTTTTATATTTTGTAATATAATAAGATGGAACTGAATCCGACGCTTCAAGTGTGAGTGAGTACGGGTAGGAACAAAGGAACACCTTCCTTCATTTCGGAATTAAGTTGCTAATATTAGCAGCTAACTAAGAAGTACTTAGTTATCATTCTTAAGCCGTTTTTGCGTGAAAAGGTAAGAAATATAGGTACATTACAACTTACTTATAAAAGTTAAGCGTTTACAATATTAGGCTTATTAACATTTTAAATTTCGTTTCATACAATACGTAAGTATACATAATATATAAGCAGATGCAGCTAAATCTAAAGACACACGTTACTAGGGAATGTATGAGGAACTAGGAGGAACAAAGGAACACGTCGGGTATCGTCGTGAGACGGGTTCAAGTACATTTCCTTCATTTCGGAATTCCCGCTCACAATCATTGTAGCAATTTTCCGGAGCATCCGTCGCGAGGGAGGTAGTGTGGGAGCCGGGTGGAAAATATTATTCATCATTTTCTGTAAAATGTTTACAACATAATACCTATTAAAGTGTTTGAAAAAAATATCACCATCATATTATCATATATTATCAGATTACTGCAATGGATAAATGAAAATTAAACCTTCAACGAGGACTGTACGACTGCGTATAACTAGGTTCGAACTTCACTTACAAGTATAGAATAAGTGGCAACACTGATTTCCTGTCACACACAAAAACTAAAATTCCCAACCACATTCGTTCCTAAACTACCGAAATAATGCAAGTGGCTCTTAAAAAACCTGGCTGCTTCATGCCACTTTTCTCCTACTTGTAAGTTCGTTTGACCTTTCATTTACCTATAACCCTTTTATCGCCCACTGTTGGACACGGGTCTGCCCACAACAGGGGTTGGAGCATACCTGGAGCATCATACACGGTTCCAACACGGAATGGTGGAGCTACCTATAGGTACTATTAAAATTTTTGTGGCTTCGTGATTACTCAGTAAGTTGATTGTTTGGATACTACGAGTATGTACTTTGGATACTGTGTATGTAACCGGGTAGATAGATGTGAGGAGAGCTCCTCCATCCATTTACAATCACTAGATATTCCTTCAGATCTGTTTATGGACTACGGAACCCACTTCACACAAGAACTAGCCTGCTAAAAGTATAAATCTACTCTCTTACTTAAAATAAAAATATCAGATTAATAACTCAAGCGGTTGTTAAGATTTCATGTTCAATCAGTGAGTTAGTGACCTTTCGTTTTTATATATTCGTGTATAGATCCAGGAAGCTCATATTCCTGGCGGTACTGCGTGGGCGCCGGTTCGTTGACTCCGCCCGAGGTGCACCGGAAAATAACATTATTAGTAAATTATCTACCTACTTACTACAAAAAGCGTTGCGTAAAGTAATATCTAGGTATAGTCAGAACTTTGGTTTTTGTATTTTTTGCTTAAAAGTACGACGTGATCGAGTAATTTCAAGTAAAAATTATTTTACGCGTACAATACGTATTTTGTTTTAAGTTGTTTGCTAAAAGATGAAGTTTCGCGTTTGTACCTAAGTGGCTGAAGATACAGCGTCCGCGTTCAACGCGAATGCAACTACGGGCAAGATAGAAAGAAAGTGGATAACGAATGTTAAAATGAGAACTGTCATTATTGTCACGACTGGGAGAAAATATTAAAGATTCATAAGGTTTATTTTTATTAGGGGCTGTCCATTAATCACGTGATCTTTTTAAAGCATTTTTAACTACCCTCACCCCCACCCAACATCACGTGTAAGTATTTTTAGTAGATATCTACAAAAAATCTTAAATTTTTTAGAATGTTATCTTAAATACAGGTATGAAGTATACTCTTATTTTATTCTGAAATTAAGGACCATGATAAAAATGTGAGTCAAGGTCACACTACACGCTGATTTTTGTCAACCCCCCCCCCCCCCTTTCAAGCCTCACGTGGTTAACGGACGGCCCCTTATTCATTTAGATTTCCCCCAATATTACATAATCTAAGAAACACATGTGCACGTGTATCTAAGGTTAATATCCTATACTTCCACTATTGTAAATGTGAAAGTTTGTGATGATGGATGTTTGTTACTCTTTCACGCAAAAACGACTCAGATTTCGATAAAATTTGGTACGCACATAGTTTATAGCCTGGACGAACATATGGGATCCTTTTGATCCCTCTCTGTACCAAGAGAACTTGGTTTCTCTGTACCAAGAGAGTTGTTTCAGAAGAAATCCACGCGGTAACCTTTAACCTTATGAATCAAACCGTGGGCAGAGACTACAACCTGGCTACAGCTATCAGTCACAGAGGAGATGGTCATAGCAGAAACGCTGAAAGAACGCCAACAAGAACAAAGAAAATTTTCTGGAGCATTTCCATAAGTACCTAAAGCGAACAAGAAATGAAATGCAAAATAAAAGCACGCACCTAGATTCTGTTGACAGAAAACAAACACAGAAAAAAAAATGGTGGGCGTAGTCTAGTTTATTATAGGTATATAAGAAGCGGTGATAGCCCAGTGGCTTAGAATTCGACCTCGAATCGAGGGGTCCGGGTTCGAATCCCAGTGGCACGCACCAATGACTTTGTAAAAAAGTTATGTGCGCTTTATAAAATTAAATATCACCTGCTGTTACGGTGAAGGAAAACATCGTGAGGAAACCTGCATGCCTGAGAGTTCACAAAAAAAAATGTTCTCAAAGGTATGTGAAGTCCACCAACCCGCAGTAGGCCAGCGTGGTGGACTAAGGCCTACATCCCTCTCATTACGAGAAGGAGACCCGACTCTGTAGTGGGTCATTAATGGGTTACTGGCATATAAGATATTTATATGTAAGTTTTCCGACTCTGACTCCCGGGGTAGCGGGGGTGGCGCGCGTGGAAATTACATTCCGCGCGCCGCGTATCTATCACTCGCGAATTTAACTTTAGTTGCGCACTAGTTGCCGCTTGCTACCCGTACGTAGTAGGTAGTAGGTAGTAGGTAGTAATGTGCATGCTGCTAGCATTACTGCAGTGGATTTGATGATCTATACTTATACAATTGAGTTGAAGAGTTTGTTTGCTCAAATGCGCTTAATTCTGGAATTATGTGTATTAAGTGTGTTTGTTACTCTCACGACTCTTTTAAGCGTTTCTAACTTGTAGTTTTTAAGTTGCATCGTCATTCGTCATCGATAGGTATGTGTCAGTAACCCATTAATGATCCACTACAGGGTCGGGTCTCCTTCTCGTAATGAGAGGGATGTAGGCCTTAGTCCACCACGCTGGCCCACTGCGGGTTGGTGGACTTCACATGCCTTTGAGAACATTTTTTTTTTGTGAACTCTCAGGCATGCAGGTTTCCTCACGATGTTTTCCTTCACCGTAACAGCAGGTGATATTTAATTTTTATAAAGCGCACGTAACTTTTTCACAAAGTTATTGGTGCTTGCCACTGGGATTCGAGCCCGGACCCCTCGATTCGAGGTCGAATTCTAAGCCACTGGGCTATCACCGCTGTTTTCTTATCGTCATAAGGTATAAGTTGTCAAAACTCCTCGACTTGCCACTATCCTGTTAACATGGGAATTTGAATTCATGAAATCTAAATAATGTGTGTGTTTGTGTGTGATTCAAATAATTTTCCTGAACAGTCATAAATCCGCGGGAGCGTGTACCAGGTTGTCATAAATCACTTGTACGTCGATCTTTCAATAATCCAATCAAAGCGGCTCCCTATTCGAACTAATGTTATTGTCAAACCTACCAACTTTCTAGCCCGTAGATGTAGATCTTAATAGATAACGTGAGCAAGCCCACCAGTATGAAGACTAAGCGTGCCTACTGAGACATATCTACTGAGACATAACAAGAACCTTTTAGTGATGGGAATCCTCAACGCGAAGTTGAATTAAAAGCGTCTGTACGAATAATATGAATTATTCTATTAATTATTTATCATCATTCTAATCGATTGCAACTCTTCATAGTAATGACTAACGACGAGTACCTATCCAATAAATCGATTTTATTAGAAAAAATATTATATTGGAGAAATGACTAATGTGACGTCCTATGTGAACAACGGTTGAGTATGGACAAACTAAAAGCGACGATGATCGGGCATCGCTTTTCAAATATTTCGACACGGAAAGTACTAACATTTGCGTGATCCATTTCGACCTATATCTATGATCTAGCCGAAGCGAGCATCCGAATGTCCAGTCACGTACTCGATAGAGAGGGATGGGCTTACTTAACTGCATTATGCGCGAACGAAACAGTTGCAATGATGTAAACAATCAAATAATTTCAAAGTAAGAACGTCCTAATTCAAATGGCCGTGCAAGGAAATTCAAACTTTAAAGTATAAGCGTTAAAGTTGACAAGAGAGCGCGTGTGCTTTGCTGAAAAAATTCGCAATAGTGACATTGGTGACATCGTCTTGCACTAATAAAGGATTTTGAACTGTTGCCCACTAGTAATAAGATTGAATTTGGTTTGTGAGTTGCAAACGCCATTTTCATTAGACGGTAGTGTAGTGGCGACATCTATCTTGTGTTCCTCATATTGACATGGCCGTCACAGGCGGAATCGAAATGAGGTAATAAAGAAATTGGAATCGATTACGTATGTACGCTTATATCGAATAATATAATGAATGTGCTTAATTAAATAATCTTACGAGTTATGGTTGTCAAGTTTTTTGATGTATTGTAATGGTATCCGGCTCGAAGGACCAGACAGAGCTCTTATTGTCATATTTCGAACTAAATCACTTATGCATAATATAATAATATGTTAACTGTATCACAGTTAGGATAACGAAACTGAATGAAGGTTTATTAGGTTGTGTATTACAACTAGTTAATCAGTAAAATAGTTAATCAGTTGTGTGTTACAACTTCTAATGTATTTTGAAGGTATCCGGCTCGAAGGACCACGGATTTTTATCGTTATTATTTTGTACCGAATTATTTATGGTTTAACATTGTATATCGACCTGTGTCTACTGCCTAATATGTTGTCTATACCTATCCATTGTAAAAAAAAACAATTTTTCTATTGTTTTCAGCCTAATGTTTGCTGACGCTATTCTCGTGACGAGCGATCAGTCCGTTTGACGAATGAAAAATTCCTCACGCGCCCGACGCGTTGCTCACCGCGAGTGCACGCGACCGCTGACCGCGAGTGCACATGCACTTAGTTACGCGACCAGTGCAAATGCACTTAGTTACAGGACTGGTGGTATACATCAGAGCTTATTGTGCGTTTAGTGGACATGTATTTAACGTGCGTTTACAGTATTTTGTTTGTGATTCAAGCGAATATTAGGCTACATTATGACTAATTGTCTTGGGTACAAGAGCCACACAAGAAACGATCTAATTGCGTTATAGAAAATACTTTCTACATTAGTTGTACACATTGGCCGTATACGAGGGTACCTATCCAATGAAAGGAACTTTGTACATTAGACGTAGAATGTGTGGTTTTAAAAAACATTGTACTTACTTTTTTCTTCTAGTGTTGCTAACGCTACGCTGACCTATGTGCGAGCGTCCATTTGACAAATGAAAAATTCCTCACGCGACCGACGCGTTGCTCACCGAGAGTTCACGCGACCGCTGACCGCGGGTGAACATGCACTTAGTTACGCGACCGATGCATACGCGTTTAGCGTATGTATTCTGATATTCTGAGCCTGAGTTTAGTGCGCGTGTACTTAATATGCGGTTAACGTGTAGTTTGCTTTGTTTAATGATTGCAGCGCACGTAAAGTTATTTGCGTGATGATATTTATAAATCACGCAATACCGGGTAAATATGAAATTTGGTAAGAATGTGTGTACTATGGATATACCTACTGAATAATGTTGAGAATACTCAGGTACAGGTCATATAGGTACGAGGGGTTAATGCAAATTGGCAAGTACTTATTTTTACGACGACTTATATTCGGATACATCGTCGTGTCCGGCGATTTAATAGGCAAGTTACTGATATCGATGCACAGTATTATTCATGAATTTAAAAATATCTTCGCAATTCATGAATAAATCCCGAAATCGGGTCAGATTCATCTCGCCGTTTACTGGCCGGATTTGTCGTTTAATAAGTCCAGTGCAAGCGGGTGACTTATCGCCCGGAAGTTGATATTACGCCGAACGCACTGCGGTGCGCCAAACAATAACAATAATTCCAACGAAAACGGAAATTTCCTAGCGAAAAATCGTTAAAATGGCGGACGGAGTCCAGCGCGCGCCATCAAAGCATTATTTGGTCCATTTAACGTGAAATAGTTGGTGTACTAGGAGCGCAGAGGCGGGGGGGAGGTTTTAAAATACGATTTATTACAGTATCAGCGGTTTAAAAGCGGGCTCACGCTCTGCGCGCCTGGTAGGCGCATGTCGCGGGCGCGCCGCTCAGCGGGGTCCCTTTGAGCGCTGCAGTCCCGATCGCCCGTATACACTATACACTATACACCGACCGGCACAGGTTGTACACATTTTCCATATTATTATGATTTACGTAGATAACCTTCCCGGCGGGCGCATTCGTTCGCGTGATTTATTCCACATATAAATATTTCTGTGCGTAATTGATTGCAAATTAACCACAAAGATTGTTTATTAAGACGGCGCAGGCGTAGAGTCCCGATATTTCATAAAGGACACGCTATAACACTAATCTATTCGTGTCGGTGTTACGCTCTTTAATAGTTACAAATGTTAATTTAATTTATTCATTTGTTACGGCGCGCATGGATGGTTCTAAACGTCGCGCTACTGCATACAACATGAATAACTCGTAGGCAAGCATCATTAAAGTATAATTTTGGAACAGTGTCCACGGCTTTACAGTTAAAATTACCACAGGAAGTAGTATAAATGAATTTAAATACGTGCGCATGTCTTAAAATACAGAAATACTCATTGTTCAGTCTACTTTCTTTCTCCACTACAACAAATAGAAAAAAAAAGTTATTGCTTCGAGTACCAATATTATATCTATGTCATTTTCACTTTAACCACCGTCACTTTAGTCCAGGTAACATATATAATTAGTTTTTAATGACCTCTATCTGGGGTTTGCATCCTGTTGGTATCTGAAGGTGGTTGTCTCCCCTGAGGTCTAAGTCCTCTAAAATCAGTTTCAACAGTACTTTCCTCAATCGAAACACAAAACCTGCTGCTTACTTTCAGATTGATTATAAGAACGGCGTTGGTTACCAGTTATCACCCAAGTGAAGTACACATTTTAAATGAACCCGTTAGTTTATAAATGACTTTTTCTTTCCCGATAAACACTTCAATTCTTCCTCGACATCTTACAAGTGTACTGTCAGTTATCGGCAAGTAGGTAAATGCCTGGTAGATACTTAAGCAAATACTTAAATTAATAGCCTCAGTCTCCATTCAGGCGATAGCTGTCGGTGCTCGGGCTAGTGCCGAGATGAATTTATGTTCCAATGTCAAACCCTAGTACGTAAGAAAATTCTGTAATTGTAGACGTAATTGCTGTAGTTATTTTGCTATTATCAATTTATTTTAACTATTTAGTAAATTAAGTTAATAAGTATTCATAGTTTTTTATATGTAAAAACCAGACAAATAGCTAGTAAAAAATATACCACGGGGATCGTAAGAGCGTTGTAGGCTTTAAAGGAGGACACTTTTTTTGCCTTTTTGAAGAACCCTGAAATGTCATGGAAACAATTTTGTCGTAAGATCATTCCACAATCCTCAGATTTAAAAAACTAAAAAGCACGCCTCGTTTACTTGAGATTGAGATTTTTGATGCTCGTACTAAGAATCGAACTCATACCCACTACCCACTGAGTAATTTATCGAGATCGTAACCGCTGCGTCGGCAGGGCCTAAAGGGTTCAGTTCAAAATCTCATTAGCCGCGGGTCCGTTATTTAGTTAATTATCCGGTAGTCCAAGGATAAATCGTGTCTTATTGTTGCCTCCTGCCTCCGCAGGTGACGGCTTCAGATAATAACGACAGCATAGCTGTTTAACACGGCTAGGATAGTATTATTCTTATGTTATTTAGTTTATAACTGGTAATTTTCCTAATGGTAATTGCATTTGCTGCAGAAAAGGAGAGATATTGATTTTGGATTTATAAAATCTATGGATTTTACGGATTCGCACTTTTGAGTCCAACTATGGGATTGACGTCCCTTTTTAAATAATATTTGAGTTTTGGTTTAGTCCAGTCACTTAAGCAAATTTAAAGGAGTCAAATTCGGAATGATCGGATAACAAGTACTTATACACCTTCATTTTGGTGTTCTAAAGGCTATCTCAAAAGTGTGTAATTTCAAGGTTAAAGTTATAATTATTAATGGTAAAAACTTCTATTACCATTAATTATAATACTGCTAGGTTGCTTAGTGAAAATAGTTCACGTTATCTCACTAAAATGGCCGCAGATCGTACATTCTGGGTCCCTAGTCCACATGACTTCGAGCACATTTACCTGGTTACAAGAGTAGAGACGAACGACTCTCTCTTTCCCTTTCATACGTCATCTGTGCGTTTATGACGCTCTGGTATAAATTTCAGTTGTACTAGGAGCTACTTATTACTCCTAGTTATATACTTCCTAGTAAATAATATAGTAGTTTGTACTCGTAGTAATTTTTTGTAGAAAGCAATTTTGTTTTTTTTATTTACCAAAGGAATTTAAAATGGCTTTTTTTAGAGTGATAAACGTTGCGATAATGTTTCTCTTGAATTTTTATACGATTAAAGCAATCACGAGAAGAAATCTATTTGTGGTAGCGTTATATTATTACGTCAAGACGTGTGGCATTGCGTTGCAATATTCTTTGTTTACTATTAAAATCCATGCCCATGTTAAAATTACATAAAAAACAAACAAATCACAATCCAGAATCGCGTAGGAACAGTACACGCAATTCTAACGCAAGTATAATAATTGTATTTGCGGACGCTACAGCCACTTGTTTGTTTCGTAAAACTTTAATGAACCAATAAACATGTCGCGAGCGCCGCCTTAAATTAGCAGCGCGGAACCTGCGAGCCATGCCGCCCTGGTACTCCACCTGGGAAACGATGTTTATTATTTAGATTATCCCAAGGTTTTCGGGCCTTGTGATAATTTCTAAATAATGGGCGTTGGAGTTGCTTTTGTATTGGAGTTATTTGAGGTGCTACAAGTCGGGTGTGCTCTGTTAGGACGGGGTATTGCAAGCTGATATCGTCCTAGTACATTTTCACTGTTTACACCGTTAACTAAAAAAAACTTTTTTTGACACCATCGTTTTCGGCCCTTTGATTTTTTATAAGTCTTGTACATATTTTTAAACAATGGCTTTGGAGTTGCCATTTTATTGAAGTTATTTGACGTGCTACAATATAGGCTAGCTAAGCAATAAGTCCCGTCCACATTTTTTACCATTTACCATAGTCTTACAAATATACTGTATTTTTCATATTTTTATTGCAATATTGTGTTGGTTTTTCACTAGAATGCTTTCCAATAGCATGTTCTGAGTCCCTAGTACTTATTGATAATCGACTTTGATCATACTCCCCTGGTATAAAAACTTTCTCGCTCTGTCAATGTTCACTATGGTGCTCTGGTACAAATTTCACTTGTACTAGGAGCTATGAAAGAACGTCCCCCTGGTACTTTTTTATTTGTATTTTTGTTATAGGGTCAACTCGGGTAACTTTGAACTATTTTGGGTAAATTTGGACCACTTTTAGGTATTGTTTACTTTGTACATAGAATCTTTTTATTATAAACTTTAATGTAGTTTTTTTTATTATAATTGTGGTATTATATGGGCTTTGAATATCAAATTCTAACATTACACTAAAATGCTCTATACGTGTAGAGTCGTAGACGCAGTGAACCAACTAATGGGGTGCAAACTCTACATGCAAGCGTGATAGCGGAGAGAATAGCTAATTTATATGGAATGTGTAGATATCAAAATCTTTAGGGGCGCGTTGTCAGGAGGGTAGATTCGAGCGTGTACTTGTAGTATGTGAGTAATGGTCTTTTGAATCTAATTTAATTCCGCTTTACGGTTTCTGTTTCTTCTTAAATATATTTTATTTAATTCGATTTTGATTTATGTTCTACCTTAGTACATTTAGTAATTTAATACTACGGCGTGTGGTTTGATTCATAATCATAATATTTATTTGTAACCTACCTAGTGTACAAAGTAGTTGTAAGATTTACAATATGTATAATATGTATATGCCATATTAAACCCAATTACACACAATTACACAATTACAATACAAATGCCATAAAATTCAGTACAAAGTAGTCAAAAGAAATTAATTATTCTTTCAGTGTCCACTATGTAGAATTAAAGTATTCTTTTGTATGATTAGTTATATGTTCGACGCATTCATCTTATGGAGTATACAAGGCCCAAATGCAAAATTCTTTTTACTTTAGATAGCCTGTCTAACACATTTCTTTTTTATCGTCAAATATAAAGCATTTTTCTGACTCCTGTGAAAATTCTCCAGTACGTCGAGGGTATGATAAAGTTGAAGTAAAAGCAGTGAAAAATCCCGAATACGCCGAAGAATTCGGCAAAGCGTTCGAGAGGGGCTCTAATAAAAGTTGACGTTAGTTTTTTCATTTCTTTTGCGCGGATGCCGTCACACATCCGAGTTACCAGGGCCACATAAATTGGCATAGCTTTAGTTTCATCTGGAGTTCTCTTTCTTTTGTCGAGGCGAGGGGTTAGGTGAGGGCTGGGGGGTAGGGTGGGGGCTAAGGTTGACAAATGGGCCGCTCCGAGCATCCGCGATACAATCGGTGCGTTGCTTACTGCTCCGCTCTAGGAAAAATGTAGGGCTGCGTTTGACGAAATGTTGATGGAGTATTTTGGTTCGAGTTTTGAATTTATTCACTTTGCGATTTTTGAGATTTTGTGTTTTCTGCTCATCTTAGCTGGGTTGAAGTTGAAATAATGGTTGCGTTTTCATCACGAGTACGTTTACTGTCATAGTTATGATTTATAGCCATTGATCAGCTAAACAACGATTGACTTATGGAGTACCTAGGGGTTTGTGGAGCATAAACAGATATATGACCAGGCACAGTTTGAGCTATGGTTACTTAAAATACATTCAGAAATAACCAACTGATTTATCGATTTTTGACGAACGTAATAAGAATTCCATCATGCTCTCCATTCATTCGCAGAGGGAAATGAAGCCTGATAATGACAAAAGTTTCCCTATAAACAGCACAAATTGCTTACAGGAATTCTTGTTATAATGACGTTAGCATATCACGGGACTTATATTTTTCTAGATGGTGTCTTGTAGGGTCATCATAGTTCACACGTAAGCTGACAGCAAACTTATAAAATGCTTTTTCTCGATATTTTCATTTTCCGAAATCTCAACAAAATTATAATACATAGTTCAATGTTTATGATTTACTTGACATCATAAATTGTACTTGATAAAGTCATTATACCATTTTGATGTACCTAAAGGTTTTGGTTTCGTAAATATTTATGGCATATTTATCTTTGAATCATTATGACAACTTGAAACCACAGCCTTAAAAATGTTATATTGAAAATTTAGTATTCATAGCCATAAAGTTACCCAAAAATGTTCAAGTTGACCCTACCTCTATCTATATTTTTTTATGTGTTACAAAAATTAGCTCATCAGGAGGACCTTCTATTTCTATATATTTTTATAGTAGTGAGCTACTCGGACTTTTTATTTAAATGTCCATTTTTATTTAAAAACATTTCGCCCATTGTCGTGATACCAGGGCGAAAGAACCGATGAACAATGTGCGAACCCTGCAGCACGCGTCACTGGACCCGTCCCGGAGAGCCATTACTCAATGTCGGCCGCCATTTCCCAGCCCCGCCCGCTACGAGCTACGAGCTACGCCGTAGCAGCCGCTGCTTGCTTCTGTGCGCCTGGTGTTTTCATTCAGCTATTGATACATTTTGGTGGGTTTTCTAATTCTTGTTTATTTGTTTTAGAAAATGTATTTGGTGAAAACTTTCTTTATTGACTTCAAGGTGGTTTCATTTATTTTACTTGAAATTATAAAAAAGCTGGTTAAAATATCTTATTTTATTGACTTCAATAGGTAATGGTTATTTATGTACTTGACCTATAAAAAATCTTTGGTAAAAAATTAATTTTTATTGACTTCATCGACTATTTCTAATTGTCAAAAACTGTTATATTTGTGGTTAGGGATTCAAAATTATCCAAGTTGATCTTATTGGATTTAAAAAATTGCGTAAACCAGCAAAATGTAAAAAATTGAAATAGTCACGTTTTTGCCATAAACTATGCTTAGGGAAAACCCTTATAATTCACTGTCAATATAAAGTTTTGTAAATGTAATTTTTACTTCGTATGTCTAACTTTGTGTAAACAGTAATGTGTGCATTTATTTATTAAGATAGTTGATGCTCGATAACAAATTAAAAAAAATAATCTTAAGAAAATGTATGGCATAGCAGTCAGTTTTTCAATTGGAAAAATCTTACAAATACAAAATTCACTTGTATAATTTGCCATTGCCATGTACCTACTATTTTAAAGTAGTCATCAATCAAAGTTGTGTGTTAATTTGGTATGTATGGATTGTCCTAAAGCAGTAAAATTAAATGAAACAAAATATTTTTTTAGGGTTTTTAATATTTTTTACACAATTCGTAGCATTCATAATGCCGACACATTTCTCCTCCCACGACGTCCCGTCAGCGATTAGGTGTTGCCATAACTTTACATCATAAACCAGTATCCTTAGCCTGAGTTTTAACACTGGCAATCAAAACGAACCATAGACGAAACACACTGTAATATATCCCCCACACATTCGCAATTCAAAAGTGAAATAAAAATAAGTGGTTAAGTAATGAACTAGATGGCGCTACGTGCGTACCTAAATGTATGGGAAAACTAAATTCGAAGACAGCGAATAATCTTCTAAAACTCAGACTAAAGTTACAGACAATTCGTGTATACCTTCGTATCATATGAAAGTCGCCGAAATTATACAATACAAATATATAATTAACATTCTTTGCAGTGGTGTCAGTAGAGCCGTTCGCTGCGAGACGCATCTTGTAATTAGTTCCTATATTTACAATAACTCCATGACTTTCAAACTCATTATGTATAATGTACATATACATATAATAAAGAGAAAAATCAAAATAAAATTCTTCAATTAATACATTAATAACTAACAGCTACTATTTAAGACTTTCCTCTTAATAAAATATATTACACGAGATGACGTTAACAATAGGGTAATATTAACAAAGACCGATGTTGAAATTTTATGGTGTGAAAATTGTAAAAAAACCTTTTAATACTGAAACTTCACCGGGAAATAAATGGTTTATACAAAGTAAAGTGAACACTGATTGTATACTGATGTTTTATATTTACAAAAGATAACAAATCTTTTCTAAAATGATTACATTTACGATGTGATTGCTTTTCTCGAGATTAATTGCGAACTTTAAGACAATCTCATTTTAAAATTATAAAGAGCGTGTTTAAGAAAATATACACTACATTATTGGCTAAATTTAGAATATTATAAATCCATAAAATTCGGCAAGATTTTTTTAAATGGTATTACTTAAAACCAGTGTTGCCACAAAGCAATCACACCGTATACGACAAGTACAATGTAGTAGATATTACACTAGAATAAAGCTTGAGTTCGGATAACTTTTAAACTATCAAAGTTATTCCGTAGCTAGGGACCAATTTGACAAATTTATAGCTCCCATTTCGTATACATGGCTAAGGCTGGTAATGTGACATTACCCTTCATATATTGTGAGGATTCAAAAATATCTAAATATTTGGTTCCGTGGTCAGTAGTACATTATACATATATTTCAACCATTAAAATCTAAATAGATAACACAATTGAAACGCAAACAGTGCTTCATTCACGAACCAACAGCACTCCACGGAACGGAGACCTATTCCTTTTTTAAAAATATCGCGCCAAAACCAACTGTCATTCTACACGCGTTGGCAGAATCGATTGGTTTCAGCGATTCTAATTATTTGAAAAAAATAAGGACCAAAAATTCGAAATTTGAAAGCTCAAATCTATTTTTCAGTCGAGAAAATTACGTTTACAGTTTCTCACTTCGTATAACTTGACATTGACATTATTAGTAAAACTCCTAATTAGCTTTAAAATTACGATCTTCCGTTTACGTAGAAGGCAATCGTCGTCAGGTATCGAGACAATAATATAGAGCTAAAAATCTCATCGCATTTAACAATGTAAAATATCATTTTTATCGTATACATCGGTTACAAATTGTGCTACATTATTGAACACCAAGGCAAGGTGAATTTATGATATCCGAGTCCCAATATCACCATAATAAATATAGTATATAATAATAATATGATACATAATAATAGATATATAATTCGAAGATATGTATGTCACCTGTAAAGCAAAAATCACAAAACTACTGCGCGGACAATAAAAGGTAGGGTTGCCAGGAATTGACATTCATCTAAGATTACATTTTGAGCTCGACATTTGAATAAATTAGTTAAGGTAACAGACGTGAGGCGATCGAAACTGAAGTTAAGTAAAATTTTACATTTTTAACCCTCCGATGGTTGTTCCCAAGTACATCAGGACTGGTCGAATGACGAGAGAGATCTATCGATCAGGATATTATAGTATAGACTCTACATTGTTTAAAAGAAGTCCTTGGATAAAGGCATTTTATATGGAATTTGGTAACATAATAATACAATAAAAAAATTTATCACACATATTTTTAGAACCTTTTCTCAAATAATAACTTAGATGAGAACATAATGAAAAGATTAGTAGGTATAATCGCTTATTTTTTTTGTATAAATGTCACAAGCACTAAAAAAGGGGTGTATATATGGGTATCTGTACTTCCGTAATGAGCGGAGCCAAGTATTTTTGGAAATTTTATTGTTTTTTCAATTTTGATCGATCGATTACCCTAATCACCACCAGCACCCGCATAACAAAAGTTATTCACAAATAAATCATACCTAAATAACCTATTACATACATACACAACTCCTTTACAAAAATTCCCTTCTATTACCGCCTGTCTTCTGCTACCCCAGTACTTTCAGTGATAGTTACAACTTACAACTATTCAATTATTTATTTATATTTACGTAATAACAATACACAATTAGCTATAAATATTTATACGATAACTATCAAACCATTTTTTATTGTTTACATTCATCAACGTCGCTCCTACGGTTCCGTGTGATAAAAACAGTTTTTCTTTAATTAGTATTTATAGTGGGTGATTGCACCAGTCGTATAATACAGCGTCCAGAGTCACTTCGCGTAAATTTACATTAATTTAAACATTAAAGTTGACTTTAAATCTTAATTTAGGAGATCGTATACTGTTTCAAATATTACAAAATGTTTCGCGTTATGTACATTTAGCATCGTTCTCCTGTTTGTTCGTGCGCACGTCGTGTCACTAGCCGCGGTCTCGCCCGGTCTCGGGCTGGCGGTCTCGGCCCGGTCTCAGCCTGGCGGTCTCGGGCTGGTCTCGGCTTGGCTGGTCTCAGCCTAGCGTATCTCGACAGCGCGCAGGCGACGCCGGACGACGTGACTTATTCATATCTGGAACAATGATGCACACATTATACATCTGCGGCGGTTAATTGGAAAACTGTAATCATGGCTGAGCCGTGACGGCCTTTTAGAACCGGCCATTTTAGTTTTCTATTCGAATGTTCATAATGTTTTAAATTGGAAGAGCATTGTTGTATTGTGAATTATAGTTAAAATATCAGAAAGCATACATCCTTGCTGTATATAAGTTATTTTTAACATACAATACAATATGCTCATTTGTTTAATAAAGAAAATATAAAAAATAACATAAACAAATAACAAACTCCCACTACAGGGTAAGGTCTCTTCTCACAATGAGAGGACGTAGGATTTAGTCTACCACGCTAACCTAAAATGTGTTGCTGGATTTCACACGCGTTTGAGAACTCTTTTATGAATATCAGGCAAGCTGGTTTCGCGCCACTGGGGTTCGAAACCGGAGCTCTCGAGTGCGAGGCCGAACTCTTAGCCACTGGGCTATCACCGTTTCATACTACTAACTCTACACACCTAAGTACAAATAACAAATTTTAATAAGTGGGAAAAACAAAAATCAATGGCGTAACTAAACCGTCCGGGGCCCGTGGCTAATTCATTGGATGGGGCCCCAGTACTTTCTTAATTTCTTTTAGTTTTTAACTTTAAGGGCTATTTCTGGACCCGCGGTCTCAGTCCGGGGCCCCTTAAGCCCCGGGAGACGTGGCATTTTGCCAGCCCTGCCACCCTATAGTTACGCCACTGATTTTAAGTCAGTTAATATACTCACATACACAAGTCCTCGGATTAAAGATGGTGTCCGTAGTACTCCGCGGGGTAGTGTGCGTACCCCTGGTGGAAGGCGGGGTCCGTGGGCGGCCTGTGCATCATCTGCTGGCCGTCCATCATGTAGCCCATCGTGGCCTCCGGGCTGTAGGCTCCGCTGGGCCCCGCGTGGGGGAACACTGCGGGGTAGAACACTGAACGGTTAATTAGGCCTGCCGTTGGTCACGGGTGTCAGTGTTTGTGTGAATTGGTCATGATTTGCGGACTTTGTGAAATTGGTCAGTTTGTGGCGTGTGTGAAGTTGGTCATCGTTCGTGGAATGTGTGAAGTTGGTCATTGTATAATAATGTGTATTGAAGTAAATCAGTATTGTATTTAAATTATATTACATATTTGTCAGTGAAATTTGTTAGGTACTTTTTCTATTTGGTAAGTTCGTATGTACTTTGTACTAAAAATACAGAATTTCGTTTGTAGATCGGGCATAAAACGTTTCATTTTGTGAATTATAGTCTATTAGTTTAGTCAATTGTTTTTTAAATTAACTCTTAACATATTATTTATTCGCAAAAAACGATCCGTACTCGGCCATCCGTACACCCATGACTCAACAAATTATTCCAAACTTTCTGAATGGGATGCAAAAAGCGAACATCAACAGGCAATAACAATAAAGGCCTATACAGACAGCCGAACTTTTTCGACGACGCGAAATTACGTCACGACAAAAAGCGTCGGCACCGCGTCCGCCGTTTGAATCCGCTCAATTTTGCCACAAAACTGTTATGTCTTCCGGCGTCGATATATCGATGGGGATTATCAATCGTAAGCTAATGGTGTTCGTCCATTATAGACGGGTCTTTCCGCCTTGCCGTGGCTCCTTTATGGTGGCACGCGCCATTGGGCCCGAGAGGCCCGCACAAACACGGGGGCACTCGGGGCCGTAATGTTAGTTCGATATTGCGAAATATCGAACGCACTTGATGGTTTTGTTTTTGAGGTTCTAACGGTTGGATATGGTACCTATAATTGAGGACGATTGAAGTTAGCAGTCATTGTCTGTAACCCATTACTGCATAGTCGGGTCTCTCGTTGAGAAAGATGTAGGTCTTAGTCCACCACGCTGGCTATGCAGGTTGGTGGATTAGCAGCCATCAATGTGTACTAAGAATTAGAGTATGTATTAAGGACTAAAATAAATTGCTGCATTTTGCAACTGGAGACATATATGACTTGTAGAAAAAATAAGAAGGACGTACGGCGAAAATTATAGATAAGAAGATCTAAGTCCGACACTTGGCATTGATGTTGTTTCATTTGACTCGTTAATAGTAAATAATTTATGGAAACGCCTGGCCCTCCAGACCAATAACAGCGTAGCTTTTACATAATTAATACTATCGTACCATAACTGTCTACTGTATCTAATATCTTTTTAAATAAAAACTGCTACAAATGGATTTTTAATCAACAATGTCAAAGTGTCTATTTGAAATGCAATAAAGAGTAAACAGCTCATTTATTGCGTGTAACGTTGCAGCTCTTATCTTCACAATGAGTTCCAACACTGTTCCTAAGAATATTAATGGCCGTCGTTGAACTATTGCTGTCAGCGCAGACTATATTTTTTTATTCCGACGGTTCTCAGACGGTCCGTGAGCACTCTTCAGACGACTTCAATTTTTTTTCTAGCACGCATTTCCTGTTTACCCGCGGGTGAAATGTTTTTGCCTAGCATCTTTGAAATGTTTTTTTTTGTCTAGCCACTTTTTTATTTACGGCAAAAAGTATGAATTTAAATCAGTAATTGAAGTACTAATATGAGTGGCATTACATGTTTTATCGGAACAAAAATCGATCTGGAAATTAATTGTGTTTGTTTTTATTTGTTTGCTTCGCCCTGTTTGTTCAAGTGATACTTTCATAATAGATTTTTCCAATGAAATACGAAGCTGAATTATTAATATTCATTCGGGTGACACCTAATAAATAAAAAATAAAAAAGTATGTTTAGTCCATTAAAAATAATTAATTTATGCGTACTTTAAAAACGAACTGTAGATCATTTAATTCGATCTAACTTGGTTATTTGTTTCGTATCGAGTTGCTATTAGTATGGGAAGATGTCGAGACAGATTGACATATGGCATACTAATGACTGTCGTTTACTATACGAATACTTTGACGATAGTGTAGCACACGGTACAGGTCCCAAATACGCACTGTACTCAGTGAGTCCAATGCGTTCATCACGTCTACGCCTGGTACTCTAACCCCGGCTATTCTGTACAATAGCAGCAAAGGACATCCGTGAAGATTATCGCCCACTAAATCATAGTTTCCTGGTACCCGGGCTCCGGAGCGTTATTGTTTCCTGTCGGAGTCTGGAGTACGGAGACACGCTCCACTTGACTCGGTCGGGACTCTCCCTGCTCTTGGGAATTTAGGGATTGTAAAAATTGAGGGAAATCGCGAAAATTGAGTTTGACTTCAATATTTTGTTAAAGATCAAACTGTAACCTTTTAGTCTGTAACTTGGTGGTTTAGTGGCTTACCTTAATATGTAGGTAATAAGGTACTTTAAATATATACAGAAGACTTAAAGTAATAGATCTGTGGAAAGATCAATTACTTTAAGTCAACAATTTAAATTCAGCTACATCCAAAATTCTGTTTGGGCTCATGACTCAACCTCAAATAATCTAGAAGTAGCTGGGTATTAAAGCAAAAATATTTTATTAATGTTATCTTGTGGACACCTATTTGGGCCGACTTTAATCATTTCGCTATAGTTATTTAAAATATTTCGTTATTTAGATCTCACTCGCTTTACATTTTAAAACAAACCATTCCCGAAACCTCGCTTATAACATTTCATCAGCAAGTTTGCATGCGATAAAAACTTGGTGACATAACTTTTTGGCATTTGAACGTACGTCGCGGTCAGTTGCGGCCATTTCCGGCGAATATTTCGGCCAATCCATTGTCTTAAGTAACCAGGCGTCGGGGTTTTGGCGGCGGCGTCGCACTCTAAACAGGCAGTTGATAATGCCGGCCAGAATCCTAAATATCCCGGCGGATGCCGCCAAGTTTGCCGACGACGGAAAATGGAAAAACCGGAGGGTACGATAGATGGAAAATTGTTTTGGCAATCGACTAAAGAAAATGGCCACCGCATTTTCTGCGGTCACGCCGGCCAAGAGCTTTCCGATCGAACTTTCGTATGCCCGCCGCGTGCGATCCCCTCCGGGTTCCGCATTCGAACTCGCCTCCGACCGCAACTCAATCCGCGCTTTTTGTTCCGATTGCGTCTACCGCTCGGCTACTATTTGTCAACGCTTTTTCTCCTTTCAAGCGACTCCGGCGACGCTGCGTGCTTCGGCGCTCGACGTCCTACTACGACCGACGGAACTCGCTACTTCGCGGGTCGTAATCGATGCAATTATTCCAGAATCCCTAGTCGGACACGCGCTAATGATGAAATCGCTTCATTATACGACGAGGGATCGCCGCTCGCTCAGCGCGGCGGGAGTCTTCGAGCTGACGGCGTATTTTTGCGGAGACCGCGTCGCTGCCTTTTTAATAAACTGCAGAGCGTCACGATTTAATCCGCGCGAAAAGCTGAATAAACGATCGGTCGGAAATAGCGCGATGGCCGACGCTCGAACGAATTGTAATTTACAGTCTCGCGCGGTAATGGCGTCGCATCAGAGCGCAATTTATGCCCTTATAATAAATTCATTAGCCCGTGCCGTCCGCGTCGAGCCCGTATATATGCGGGCGTCGATCCACCGGCAACGTTATGCTCGTCGACGGACATGGCAGTGTATCGTCGTGTTCGTGCGCCGCGTATGTCATGCCGCCCCCGTTCGGTTATTTGCGATTGAGCTTGTAATGAGGAGAAAATATCGATTGGAAACCAATTACGGAGGTTGTTTGGCATCAAAGTGATACGAGCCTTCTTGTCGCGCGCCGTGTATCGACGAGATGAATGTAAATCGGTACCTCTTTATACCGGCCATTTATAGCTGCGATTATAAACGGCCGTGTAGTCGTAAACGTTTATTCTAAGTCCCCGATATTAAGATGTAACCGTTAAGTTGATTCGCCGCAATAAATGCCTCCAACCGTGGAGATGTCATCAATTAAGTCGTATTTTGCGAACGTTCGTAATAGTTCTTTCTGTTAGTGGATGTCAGTTTCGAAGAATCGTTTTCATTAGCTAAGAGATATGGAGATTGAATTACAATCCGACGATAAGGCGGGTATATGGAGGGCTGTTTGCGCGAAAATTGAGAGACAAAAGTGGATCTAATCCCGTGTAGGCAAAGAATACCCACACATCTAGATATGAGGTAGGCACGCCGATTGTCGGGAGGGGAGAGTGATGGATCGCTCGGGACGGGTCAACGAATTCGGACATTATTCTTTTTTACCCTTCTTGCGTTCCGTTCGCAAGAGTAAGCCCTTTTTCTGCGACGTCCTTTTTTTCCTTCCCCCGAGCGGAATTTTTGTACCCGGGGAACGTTTTATGGACTGCGCTACAATTACAAAGTAAAAGTAGAATTGGTCGTTTGTAATTCTATCCCATATTGTTGACGAAAGTAGACGCTTGCTTATGCTTCCGATGTTCGCTGTCCGCTACACTGGATTGATGCCTTTTTTTATTGGTCTGATTTTATTATACCGCCACGATGCACGGTTTTTTACGCAACCTTTTCCAAACATTTTCTCTATAAGGGAACGTCCTACACATGGTACCTACTAGGTAAGATCAGGTATAAGATCTTTTTGTACTCAATTCACAAGAAACTAAGGCGGAATACAGTAGCAAATTTCCTCAGGACCATCATATTCGAGCGGAAACGTACGTCAGTCACCAGGAGCAATTTTCCCAATAATCCTTTCATTACAAGCAGCAGGTACCAGGCTCACATAAGTGTCCGGCGGTCGCTAAAAGCCCCGGTCTCGTGGGAGGCGGCCAGCCTGCATACTGTATGAAGGCGGTCAGCAAACTCAATTTTCGGCTTCAAAGTCGTTGCGGTTCGAAATTCGAATTTCGAAACGTGTTCGATGCATCGTCATTGAGTTTGGAAGACCCGTGAATACAAGATCAGGTGGACGAGGCTATAGCTTTGTTCGCATACAGCCAAAGGAAGTTTTAAAATTTATTCTGACGTGTAAATAACCAAATATGTAAAATCGTAACGAATACTAAATATATGAAAACTTTGAGTTTACTTGTGTAAGTTTGTGTGTTATGTGTTTTTGTGAAGAGTGTGACATAGTAAATTTGTACAATAGACGTATAAGAAAAATGTTACCTGCTCTATTCGACTGGTCTATCATTGGTTGTACTATCCTACGTCTTGCGTTGATAAACCTGGAAAGAAGAGAAAACACGTTAGCATTCACAAAAAATACGGAAAATTAACACTTAGGAATACTTGGTTATTTTATATTTTGATAGAATAGACATTTTTCGTACTTATTTTACATGAGGTTTTGCTCTTTTTACTTGCATGGCAAATTTAAATCGTTTAGTTCATGTTGTCAGCATTCATTAATGTATTGGTTAAAATATTTATGGGTAGGTACAACTTGTAACATTAAATTGTTATTTTTTATTCAGAGATACCACCATTTCTCCATCAATCTGCATTGGAGCAGCGTGGTGGAGTATGCTGCAGACCCCCCTGTTTTGGGGAGAGATCCGTGATCCTATAGAGATATTAAATAGTAACACAGTCGCCCATTTAATTAAAAATAATAACTTTCTGCATTTTTTATTTATTAACGTACCAGGCACACATAACCAGGTAGAGGCTTCACATTCACGCGCGGAATTACTTGGCCGATGTTATATCTACGCGGTGCATTCCCAAATTAACTGTCAGTATGAATTTGCTCGTTCGCGGGATACTTCCCGATTGCTTTGTGATTCGATTAGTTTTTCGTAATGTACTCGTACGTCGGAAAAGTGTAATAATATTTGTGTGCGAATTTCGTCTGCGTTGATTTTGGCTTTTCATGGCTTTATTGGCTGCACTTGTAACTTACAAATAATGGAATTTAAATAATAAGAAATCAGAATTGGAAACTCAAAATTTCACTTGGATATACCTATTAGTAAGTAAATGACCTAGTCTATGCTCTTCGGAATTTGTTTCTGAACTTGTTGTACTAACAAACAAAGGAATCAATTTTTGAAGACTGCCAGTCCGCTGGATATATTTGTAAAATTAAAATAGGAAATTGCCGAGTCTATCTCTCAGAACTTTATTTTTAGAGTTAGGCTATCATATCTAGCTTGCTAATTAACCTTTTGTACCAACCAACAAATCATATTATTAGAGCTACTAATAACGATACGACATATTTTTATATAGGTATGGTTTTAATGTTTTTGTATTATATGTATGTACCGATACTCTATATTGTATTCTGTACACCCTACCTTTTTCTGACTTCTCTCTACTCTTCAACTCATAACCACTTGGTTGTCTGAGCGATATGACCGCCATTTGTCCTATTTTTTGTTTTTTTACTCATTCTACTGTTTCTTTCTATTTGTGTGTACAAAAAAGGGTTTAAATAAAATAAATAAATAAATATTGCTCATATTGAAACAATATATTTCTGCGATTTACAGACATAAAACATTCAGATGAGTCGATTTCATCCCGTGACCCTTCGACGCGTTTCAGTGAAGTTCGAAGGGTAGCGAGGCCCTTGTAATTACTACGTCCGATGCGTCTAATGTTTTGTTAATATCTAGATTAGTTCATTAACTCTTCACCGCCGGGACCCATTGGGGTCCGCTGGGACCACCCCGTACTCCCCCGGAAAGTAATATTAATTTTGACGGTAGTAATTGTTATTGCAACGCTCGCGACAATATGGCCGAGACAGTTCCAACGGTTTATGATTTATATCCACCTGAGTGTAAATAAGATTAACTAATTGTTAAGCTACATTCGTTTTGTTGATATTTTGGTTGTATGTAGGGGATTTGTCCAGCGCTGAACGCCACAGAATGTTAACATAATACAAGTTCTTTTATTTTAGTGTTTTAGTTTCAATTAAATGTTTACCTAATACCCACCCATTCAAGAAGTAAACACCCGAAGCTAAAATAGAGATAAATTTTATGTATATGCCGTCTTAAGACTGTTGTATCAGTAATTTAATTATGACTTCACAATTAGCTTACCAATTCAGCACGTATCTATGGATTTTTATTGTTTTAAGTTATTTGTTACCAAGTCGATTTTTGTTTATTTACTTACAAAAACGAGTCACCATCCGCACGAAAAAAATACGAAATAGCTAAATAATTTCATTAAATCTCAACAAAACATATCGTTGCATAACAAAACAAAAACGCAGCAACGCCATGAGCCCCACGTACGGGTCACAGAACAGAATTTGCATCGAAGTGCATTATTATATTCGAAACATTACCGACACAACCCGCCGCTGCTCGTAAATCATAAAAACTGATCTCGATCCGTTAATTCCGCAGCCTGAGGGTTGACAGTATTGTCAAATAGTCACGGAATGTATACAGGACGTAGTGAAATAGTTTTTGTACATAACAATACCTACATTTTAACGCACTGAATGTTAAAAATTGGAAAAAAATGAACGAAAACGCAGAAAATATTATAATTTTGCTTAAACACTATTTTTATTTATTTTGAATCCAATACCAAAATTTTTCATAACATAAACAGACTTCATAATTTCAGATTCTTTGTTTAGGTATTTATGGTTAAGTAATCAAATTTTATTATGTTTAATAAAAAAATAGTATTCCTTAGAAATAGTTTTGTCACCATTTTAAACTATATAAAAAAACTTTTTTGAAATTTACCCTAAAAATTCAATTTTAATCACCCCATCACAACATTGTAACACCCTATACACAATGCATCGGTGCACTCCGAATCCAAAAATGCACACAGTCGCGATTTATGCGTTTCGTATGCAAATTAGATTAATTGTAACGAGATTTGTGAGTGAACCCTTCTCAGTGAACGGCCATTATAATGTGAGACAATGTTTTCCAAAATCAAATCGGGTACATGTGTTGTGCGTCAAATTACTACTGCCATCTGAGGTTCTATTAATGAGAGTGGAGAAACGGTTATTTTGAGGGTTCCGTCGACTTTAACGTTACTATAAGAATCAAGATTTTCTCCTTCACAAGCACTACTAAGTTCTATGACACGTTCATTCATTAGTCTGTCAGGGTTGTTAAAATGTTTTTTTGCACATCTCAAACTATTACGTACGTAATTATGATTAAAATTAATTATCAGAGTGGCCGAAAACAATATACAGGCGAGAAGTCAGAAAATTCAGCGCCGTTTTCAAATTTGAAAGTTTTTGCGGAACCCCTTGTATTAATTGCGATGACATATCTGTCGTTCGCGTCAAATTTGTCGCACGATAACTTTATTGCGCAACTTTTTCGCATGTCAGTACGAGTACGTATTGCTAGCTAGCACAGCTTCATTCAAAGACCTGCGTTTGAATTTTGTCGCGTGTTTGGTTGGTTGGTTGTGTTGTATTACGACAGCCAGTCAGGGACAAGACCTAAGATTTATAATCTTTATGGTGAGCAGTACTTTTAATTACTGCACCAAATAACCTTTCTACATAGATCATATTAGCATGATAATACGTAACAGAATATAGGTGTCTAACGTAACATTATCTTTATAACATGGAAGACAAGACTGCGTACTTCCATATAAGATACCATCCCAAAGGTGAACATAACTTACATCTTTAACGAGTAATTTGATCCTAGTACATGGATATCCATATTTGCATCCGTTGCATAAACCAGGCGCGCATATCAGCTAGGAGTACCTTCGGCCATCAATGGCGTAAAGTACCCAAGACGACTTTTACTCGTTTTGCTACAAATGGACGTGTGGGGGAACAACTTATGCGCACTTTGAACGCGCTTTTTGTAAGGGAACAGCGTGTATCTGCGGCGTGCGCGCAATGCTCATGGTTGGCATGATATGAGAAATATAGTATAGCTTTAAGTTCAGATAACATTCATTTTTTTATTTTTGGCAGATATAACATCAAGAGTGAAAGGCTAAGGTTTCTAATAATAATTCTTTCCTTCCTTTTGTAGTCCACTCCTGGACATGGGCCTCCCGTGATCGATGCCACTCCGCCCTCCTTTGGAATTCGTTGGATCCTTTGAATCCAACGAATTCCTACTGTCTTCTTCAGGTCGTCAGTCCACCTGGTCGGAGGACGGCCTGTGCTCCTTTTGCCTAAACGTGGTCGCCATTCGAGGACCTTTCTTCCCCATCGGTTGTCAGTCCTGCGAATATGGCCAGCCAATGGCCAGTTTAATTTGCAAACATCGAGAGCTACTTATATCGGTTGCTTTCGTTTTACATCACTATTTCCGTATGCGATCGCAATCAGTCGCATCTCCGATAGCAATACAAAATTAAACGTTTAAAGCGTGTATGACCCTCTTCAAACCACGCGCCCTTACGATAACCACTTCGCTAGACTCCACTAAACTCATGGTATCCTGGTAGCACAGTATCCGTTATTATTATTATTGTGCGATTTCCCGGCTTTTCCCTAAATAGGAAAAGTTAAAAGGGCAATTTAGTTCCTCGGACACGTTCGCGGGGTAGTTTCGGGAGCCCTGCGAGGGTACGGGGTTCGACACCGTGAAATACAATTTAAAGCTCCTTTTTTGAACACACAGCTTTGCGAAGCGATACTATAGCTAGTGATATCTACCAGTCGATGTATACTTAAATTTCTGGTACCTCTCAGACTTATGTTCTGTCTTCTTTTTGTAAAAATAATTATAATGCCTTCAAGCAAAGTTGCGTCAGTAAATCAGATACCTAGATGGATCTACATTTAGGTACTTTAAATTACAACAAATCAATGTTAGTTCTAAGTATTTTTTTAATTTAATTTTAAGTCATTTTTAGTTAAAAAAAATTCCAATAATAATATAATCAACCAAAATATGTAATCAGAATAGATTTCAGGATCTTTTGTCGTGTTTAACGTTGTCATTGGTGGTCTCTGCAATGACGATATAGTTTCTTTTTTTATTTAAAACACGTGTTTTTGCCACTGTTTAGTTGTTACAATATATATTTCGTCTCACAGTGGCGCGCCACCCCCGCACAGCAAGTCTGAGCTACATCGCAAGAATAAAATTTAATTTCGCTCCAAGTTTTTGGATTTTAATTACCTGAAAGCAAATTAAATAAGCGACGGGCCCAGAATTCCTGGTGGAGTCTTGGAGAGACCGTTTATAATTTATTAGGCGTTTCGCAATTCGCTTGTCAGGTGTTAGGTTTATTGAAACGGATATTTGCGAACGGTATTTTCTGTTTGTGAGATTTAGCGAACTGAATTTAACGGTTCATAAGATATTTGGAAATTTGAATAAAGAGCTGTAGAATCGAAGTGTGTAATCATTTATTGTTTTTATGTGTTAAGGCGGTCTCAGATTAGGAATTCGGTCTCTTCAGCTGTCCGGAACAATCCAGCTTCGAATCCCAGTGGCATGCACTAATGACATTGTAATAAAAGTTATGTGCGATTCATGAAATTAAATATCACCTGCTGTTACGGTGAAGGAAAATATCGTGAGGAAACCTGCATGCCTAAGGGTACTCTTAGGTATGCAGGTTACATATTGTACTCAAAGGCTTGTGAAGTTCACCAACTCTCATTAGGCCAGCCTGGTGTAGGTACTAGAGCCTTCCTTCCTCACTTCTTAGTTGAGGATTCTACAAAAATGTAATCCACTGTTTATTATTTTCGCTCCTCTTTAGAAAAATCCATGATGGATTTCCCAAGAAATACATTAGAACAAGCAACAGCTGCTTATACGGAGGCAATCGCAGATGGGAGAGCGTGGGGTAACACCGGGCGATAAATAACCTGCTCCCAATTAGACGCCACTCCTCCAGGACTTACCTGCGTCACAGATGAAAACTTTTGTACGGAACGGTGTTTATACGCTTAGGAATATACAAAATAGCGAAACACAATTATAGGTCGTTTTTTCTTAAGAAAGTTAATGTGGGTACCTACATGTTGTGTTTTAAATAAGTAATTTGTTAGAAGGCGATCGTTATTACTGAATAATAAATAACTGGAAAGGACCTTGGTTATATACGTCAAGTAGTGTCTCGTCCTAATGGCTGAAGTAACCGACCGATCAACTCGACAAAATTTAAACACAGGGCTATGGAGGTGCCTAAATTTAAATACAAACTGACATGCGACAATATGTACGAAATGACGTAGTACGAGCAACTTTTGCACGCGACATGACAACTAGGGCACAGGGTAGTGTTACAAAAAATTAACAAATTTTTTGTAAATTTTTTGCAATAACATTATGTTTATAATTACGTAACTATATTTATCTCCGATCTTGCAAACGGTACAGGTAAGGGAAGGGCGGTAAGGGAGGACAATAAATTCCGTTTTTCGCTAATTAAGGAGCAGTCCCGCGCGGCCCGCCCTACCCTGTCTCAGTAGTTCTGTTGCTTGTTTAACTTTAATTAAATACTACGTTTATACACTAATTACTTATGTCTAATTAACAGTTCGCAACTAATTTTTGGTTGTATTATTTTTGTACTTGTTTTGGTTGTATATTTGGTTATACAACTCGGTATTACTAAAGAATAGGCGGAAATACTAAAAAAACATTTTTACGGTTAAAATTATGTTATCCTATAATTTTATTTGTGTTAATAATGTAATTTATATTCTATTGACACATTTTTGATTTATTTTCAGTTTCTTGGGATTTTTCACAGAAAAGAAGACTATTCTATATTTTTTTTAATTCTCATGTTAGACACAGAAACAGACAGAGATACAGATTCTGTAATTTCATACTAAATTTCATTCAAATCCTTAAAATAAATTAAAACCATACATTTTGGAACCAAGCATTTACACTTATTTTAGACCCTGCCCGAGTCCCGAATATCCTGTTTGTAATTTCCTCTTCAATTTCAAAGTTAAAGTTATTTTAATAATAACAAAATAACAATATAACAAAATCATAGACAGTATTTCGATTGTACAATGTACTCGTACTGTTATCGGACAGGTCCGTAATCCGGAGGCGACGTGGCTTATCAGCCGTGCCCGCCGCCCTATGAAGGCATTAGTTTTCATAAAGCCGCAGATAGCCGGGGAGGATTAGCCTCCTGCAAGCGCTGCGGTCCTGGTACCTTCAGATTAGGACCGGGGATTATTTTTTCAAAAATATCTCAAAAATCTTCAAAAAAGTTTGAATTGAGAATTCGCTATTATTGCGATAATGATGAATCGAAAAATAAATGAATAATTAAAAGGAGGAAAGAATAAATGAATAAAAGGAAAAAGAAAAAAGTCTTGTCATTTTTGTATTAAAAATTTTTCAAGCACTTTTTACATGAAAATGCCACCTAAGTTAATATGGAACTGGTCTGGTGGTCATTACAACTCGGGGATAGCCAGCATATAACATAAACTCTAACAGGGCAAAAGTAGTTAGTTGCATTGCTACTTTACGAGACCAAAATGATGGCCAAAATCAAAAGAACTTGCTTGCATCACGGTGTGTTATTGACGATGGTAGCAATCGGTACCATCTCAGGCAAATGGTCATCATTAACCACATCAATTATCCAATCCAACCGAATCCCGTCAAACGCACAATCCCTGAGTTACTGGGACATGAAAGGAAAAAACAAACGTCAAATAAAAACTTACGACATATTAGCGAACTCGCAAAATACGGTTACCGCAGCTTCAGTACCAAGCGCCCAACAAAACATAGCAGGGTTCGCTACCAGGCGCGTATAATTCATTATTAGCAAGTTGTTTTTCCGTCAGTTTGCGGGTTGACTCCGCAAGTGCGGAAACTGTTTTCGGGGCAAGAATTACGTCCGACGTAGAAAGTATTTGTGCTGGAATGTTATGGGAGCCGGGTCGAGGCTTATGGAGAATATTTTGCACATCGAATGTTCTCGTTTCCAAATTGCGAGGTTTTCAGGACTAAAAGCGATTTGAAGAAGGATGAGAACTCTCTCAACGTATCTAGAAAAAACTAAATCGTGATAGATTCTTAGGATAGTTCTACAAATCTATGCGATATTCATACACCGTCGTGAAGCGCGGTTTATGGAGAAAGTTTATTCTATAAAAAGGTAAATTCAATGTTTTGTTACGGTTTTGACGTTTGCTGATCAGACTAATTTAAGCATAAACATAACTCGGGAAAACCATCCAAGCCTGTATCTACTTAAAGCCTGGAGATTTGTAATCGACGCCGTATCTACAGGGCCACAAGCACAAACAAAGGGTGAATAACTCAGGGCCCCGTACAAATGCGGCGAAACCCCGCAAATCCACTCCGGACAGACGGACAGATCGTCTGATGTCTGGAGATATTCCTGTCATGCTCGCCTTTTCGTCTGGGTATCGTTTCTTTGTCTAAAGGTGGGTGTGTCTTAACATTTTGATGTAGACAGAAATAAACCCATAATATGAGTGAATTTTTGATGTGTAAAGGTGGGTGTGGTTGTATATGTTGGACAGAAAATAGAAAGAAAATGAAGTATGTAAATCTCATATGAGCAAATTCTAAGGATCCTATGGAGAAGTCAGTTAAGACTTGTCAGATCTCAAGAACAAGAAATATCTACACAAAATCAATAAAGTCATCCATACAAATATGAGTTATACTCAAGGAAAGGAAAGAAAAAAGTTTGTTTAGTGAGTCCTGAATAAGACTTCAATTTTTTGGTTGTTGCGCTTGAGTTGGACGTAAAATAAAGAGACCATTTTGGCCACAATTTCTGTGGGCTAAGATGACATAAACACTTACTCATGTCGAAAATGTTAGCATCCAATACGAAGACATAGCTAACCTTGTACATTTTCCAATCCCAACACTGGAACAAACGAATTGGCAAAAGCGAGTTACGCAACTTCGGATTGCCTGAAAACGAAAGCATCCAATAAGTCAAGCCTCGTTACTTAATGCGCCCGAGAATATTGGCGATAAAGATCACTAAAAGTGATTTACGACCGTCAGTGCGTTTCGGAAAACTGGAAAAACAAAGCGGACTTGATCACGTACAAATCTACTAATCCGTAGTCCCCTTGGCGGACAATAAATATTTTTCACGAAATCCAACGTCCGCGGTGTCGCATAGAAACTGCTCTAAATCAGGCAATTATAGGTGTGACCAGTAAATATTATAACCAGGGGATCACGAGTGGAGGACGGCCCGAATAAGGACCGTTAAGGATATTACGTATTGTGATTTTATTGTCGGGACGTTATCCGGACCTAATATTGCCTTTATGAGCTCGGCACTTGGATTGGGCGATAATGTATGATCTGCTGATCTGCAAACTTATTTGGTTAGCGTTTTGGAACAAAGATTTTGCATTTTCGTTCTTCTGGATCAAAATTGTCTTTGCAATTTGACTAGATACCTCTAGTTCACCGATAATTTGCAGTACACTGTACTCTGAAATTGGCTTGTTAAAGTCAGTCATTGTAAGCTAAGTTTGAAGTTGACGAGACATGAAATAAGTATAGTAAAAATCATTTTCACTATGAGTGACATAGTGCAAATGATTTTTACTGTACTTATTATAAAACCATTGTTGTTAAGCAAGACTCAATTTGGAACGCAACAGTTCACAATCAAACTGAGCTAATATTTTAATATTATTTTCTTTCTTTTATTATGAGAAGGAAGGTTTTCAGACAAATAACGTGTACTGGCAGCGTCTTTAAATGAAACAGGGTGCGTTATAACAGGAAAATGCAAATAGGGCGCTTTGGATGCATAATGAAATTACATAAGTAGTTATGATTAACATCCGACTTTACTACTTTACCATGTACATTAGTATGTCAAGGCAATAAAGCGGTTTTGAATGGAATTTGCAAGGACCATGGCAATCTAAACATTCCGTAAATTGTAATTTACAAATAGTTTAATGTAACTATCAAAACTGAAATATAACGTGGGTAGAATGTCGTCAGATTGTTAGGGCTTTCAAGCGCGACGATTCGACGCAACAAGACGATTTTTTGCGACACGATTTTACTGTGAACAATCGCAAAACGTTCGCTGCGTGCAATGCGTTCAGAAATCGCTGGTTTGATCATTCTAAATTACGACTGAGCGCTGCTGTACGCGATTTTAAAATCGCTGTGTATCGCGTCCATACTTTTGCAACTATCGCTTCGAATCGTGATCGCTACAAAAATCAAATCACTATTATTAAATTGCTGCTATCTTTTGTCGAATATGCACAAATTGTTCTACACTTCAATATGTTGCATTTCTGCAACAAAAATATCGCGCGATAAAAATCCATACTTTTGCAAATATCGCTTCGAATCGTGATCGCGACAAAAATCAAATCACTATTATTAAATTGCTGCTATCTTTTGTCGAATATGTAAATTGTTCTACACTTCAATATGTTGCATTACTGCAACACAAATATCGCGCGATAAAAATCCGAAATCGTATAGTGCGCGCATACGCTAACACGGATAGAATGACGTCATATTGTTATCGCGACAAACGCTTAATTTTAAGGAGTGCGCCTTAATCCGCTGGGCGCCTGGTAGCCGGTGGGTGTAATTACGCGATATATCCTGGACCCTCGGGCCCTCGAACCCTGACCCTCGACCTCCTCATCACGACGCAACACATGGTGCCGTGTGCTAATTGTTAGGGTCCGATTTTCACTGTTTTTATTCGAACACTTAAGGGGAGTTGACGATTTGTATTATGCCTACTGTACTGCTCGGCTCGGGGCAGGGTGCGTGATTCCTTTATACGGTTATAGTTTTATGATCGTGCTCCGTTTATGTGACGCAGTAAAACGAACATGTGTGCGGTGACGACTTAATTAACTTTATGGAGAAACTGATTTGTTTAGCTGTTGGCTTTCGTATAATATAGATGAAGGAATGTCAGTCACAAGGACAAGATCCAAAAGAAAACCACAGACGTCGAATATGAGCGAAGGAAGGTACGTAACTTTGCTCAAATTGATTTGACTTGGACAACCTATAGCAGACAATGTGAAACCGTTGGATTCAGAAGGCTAACACCGGGTAGAGTGAAAAAGTAGGACGCAATGGACCCCATTATGGGTGGCTTTTGCCCAGCTGTGGACTCCCAAAGGCTGATGGATGGAATTTACATCGTCTCCAAATTCCAAAATTCTAGCATCAGCGGTTTGGGCCGGGCGTAGTCAGTCGATACATTGCCTTTTATCTTCTTATATTTTTATACGTAAAGTGAAAATTTTGGGTACCTACCTACAATGCACGGCGGAGCAGTTTGAAATTTGGAGAAGAATTATAATACTATAATCTATAGTTGGTCTAATTCCCTCTTCCAAGCAATACCCAAAAGGGTTCGTGCCTCCAAAGAGGCACCATTGATGGAGAGGTGACGCCATATTGCGCTGATTGCTGACGTCAGATTTATCCCGTATTAAACTCCAACCCCGGTGTTGTGTTGACGGGGACACGCTCGTCTCCGAGTTATTAGTTTGATCCCGATACTAATATAGTCCTCGACTTCTAACTTACAAAATTGACTGATAAATAGACTGCTATTTATTACAAAATGTAACGTTGCGCTTGCACGTTACTCTAAAGTAATAAAATATTACAAGAATAAATGAAGTTTCAATTTAAAATCTACCAATAAAAGGCTATCAGCGCCATCTATCCGTAACCGCTGTCAACATTTGTCAGTTGTTATCGACATCATTTCTAATTGACTCAATAGATGTCGCTTCGTGCATACGATACTTGTTGTTTAATCAATATCTTTTTTTTTAAATAAAAACAATTTAATTCTTCTAATTAATAATCTAAAACCTAATAATTTAATCTAAACTAAATAACAAATATCTAAAATAAATTTAACTACATTCTAAGCACAGATTATGTCACTTTGACATTATCTGTGGATCGTGATTGGCGATTTTTCGAATGGACTCGAACGGATGAACGGGGGTCCCTTCTCTCTGGTCGCCGGTGATTCTTGGCAGACCACCGCCGCCGACCCTCGAGGCCTAACCTCGAACCAAGTACGGCTTTAATCCCGCTGGGGTGAGTTTCCTTGAGTTCCATGAGTTTCCATAAGTTTCCATGATTTCTAAATTCAAATTGTAAGGTGTTCTTATTTTGAATTTATAAAGTGAAGTGTATTTTCCTATTGGGACACTGGTTCCTACAAATCATGTTTCCCTTCCTGACACGGAGCCTTTCTACGCTTCCAGGATTTATTTTCTACCCTTGAACTATAATTCCGATTCTACCCGGACAAGACCCTACCTATCTACGACACTAGGAAGAACACGAAGCCGACCGGCCGCCTACCGGCATTGAATACCGGTGGAGATCTCCCCGCGTGCACGGAACAAATAAGAAGCCAACACCACCTGGATCCACAGTCAGGCCAGTGTCCTTCCCTAACCTACCCCTACGCTACCAGAACGTGAGTCAGCTGACGAAATATAAGGCGAAAATTAAGGTATCTATAGCACCTTATTCCGAACCCCTACCCTCTATCTGACCGTCGCTCGGGACCTAAACCCCGGCAAGCGCGGCAAAAACTTCGTAATTATTAGGTACTAAATATACACCTAAATAGTTGGGATATTTTATGATAATTCCTCTAAAATGTAATAAATTGACATTATTTCAATTGTTTTTGCTGAAATTAACTTTTTCCTTTGCCCTATAAAAATAATTACATTCTCATGAGGGTATTCTAAAACCTAGAGTCGTATTCCAGGTGTCTTAGGTGGCGTGTTATGATATAGCTGCGAGTAGACATTATCATGGTCTACTCGTAGCATTCGAGGACTTAGATCGTTCAAACTTAAATGGAAGGAAGCTCTACCTTTGAGTACTAACATAGGCCAAAATGTATGGATTTTTGATGATTTTTGAGAATTTGGTATTATGTTATGATTATGTTATGTTTTAGTTGGATTCCAATGACGTGTTATATAAATTATCTTCATGATTCTTGGGCAAAACTATTTAAGGACACCTAATCGTCTATTAAATTTATACTGTGAAAATACCATCTATAAATTGGAGTCAATTTGGGTTCCAACGAGTATCGAACACTTCAACTGATAAATAACGTGTGCGGTCGTTACGTCTCCGATATTAAATTATATTCCTGTATCTGGTTTTCGGGTGTAAATTTAAAATAGATACCAGGGCGGCATGAGCGCAGTGACCACTAATGAGCGCGACAGCAGCGCTGTGCGGCCGCTGCGGTGGGCGCGCGAACTAATTTGCTGGAGTGATGAATTGCTGGTTGAGGCGTGTGCTCCTACGGGTCTTGGTCGCCTGGTAAGCCATCCTGATTGATTGTGTTAAATTAACCGGATTAATAAGGACAGTAAAGACCAAATTGTAAAAAAAGCGTCCCACGGCTGAGCATAGCATTTCTCACGACATAATATGCCACCACGCTGCTCAAAGTCAGCCAAAAGATAACTTCAATTTTCATTAATTCTCAGGTAGCCCATAAAATTCCATGTTTACTTTTTTACCAAGATGGTGTTGCCCCATCCTAGTGTTATGTGTTTTGTCCCCTTTTTTGTGTTATGGCAATGACGCATTCACGCTCAGCCATACCTACTCGTAAGTTCTGATTCTTAATTCTGGTATATCATTACCAGGTGGCCAGCAACAATGCAAACAAAACAAAATATCTATGTTATTCAACGTAACCTCTCTGTATTACTCGTAAGATTCCTACACTAAAACAAATGCAGATATTAGTTGTTTATCCGGTTTTGCGGCAATTTGTCTGTTGGCGACCACCCCACACTACATGCTTTAAGGCTTGGCTTCGGTGATAAGCGATTTATTAGACTTATACAATCGTACGCACTTATAAGAGGATACAATCTCGGTTTAAGTGAAAGAAATCGATGTCTTTCAATGACAAATTGAGGGCCATTGCGAGTGGGAATTTTAATAAATTATAATATACTGAAGCATCCGAGTAATCCGGTTTTCTGATTAGAATTCGAAACTGGAGGTCGCGAGGTTACATTTTCTATTCGATTTTTGAAGTCGTGAGAAACTCGCATGAGAGAAATGAGTAATATTACAACGTTTTTAAAGTAATGATAAAAATCTTGTAACCTGCATGAAACTTGTGTATATTTTAACCATACAAGTAAACGCATATTACAATCTACGCATCTTATAGAGCTGTACGCTCAAAAGAAGGCATCGGTCATATACTCGTAGATTTAAAAAACATAAATCAGTACAGATTTAAAACATATTTTACATAAATATTGTGGATTACCTAATTGGCTGAAACCACCGACCAACCAACCGAAACGACAAAATATAAACACAGGGCTCTGTAAAGTGCTGTCCTAATTGAAATACGTAATAGACATGCGACAAAATGTATGGAATGACAGTGTACGAGGGACATGCAAATAACCCAAAAATCTTTAGCTACACTACACCAAAGACCAAACATTGAAAGATTAAAAATAGGAAAACACGAATCGGAACAGATTAAAAATATATTTATGGGGAATAACAATAAATCGTTTAAAAGCTTCCATGTTTGTTTACGCACCCGTCGTAGCCTGTCAAATAACAATATTAATGCCGCATTCACACGGCGCTCGTTTTAGAATTGAAGTTGGCGATTTAGCACGTTTTATGAGGGCACTAGGCCTATTCCTATATTTGAACTGGAGTTCCGTATAATATTATTATTTGTTGTGACTTTCGATGTCCACATATTCAAGTTATTGGTCACTCGAGGTAAGGTGAACTAAAGATTTCTTTATTTATGTAACTTTAAAAATAACTAATCTGCCAAGCGCAAGCACGACATCTTAATGAAATATGAGAAAATGTAAGAACAGATATAAAATTGCAAATAATAGACATATACGAATAAACAGACGAAGGATGAAGAAGAAATTAAGAACAGAAGACAAATTTACTCTTTGATGGTTCTAAAATAGTGTTCAAACAAAATGCTCGTCTGAATCCGTTTAAATTTTGGCTGATGCAGTGTTCATTTTTAGCAATTACCACTAACTTACCACTAGGTTAGTTAAAAAACCAAAAATCCCAAAAAAATGTCAGTTTGTTCTTTTCACTTCCTTTAGAGGTACGATAATAATTTTAACATGATGAACTGAAAATACAATTACATAATTATACAAATATGATAGATTTTAACGATTTATTTAAAAAAATCTTTTTGGTGGCTCATTAAAATAACAACCTACTTTTGTTCTTATCACTTTCTTTTCTTTCTTTACGTCACAATGTTTATAACATAGACCATGTCTTTGGTCTAATAAATTGTTTACCACAACATACCTACAATCGCTGTAAGCGCTGCAAAGCGCTTGAACTGCGGTGGTCATAATTGGAACGGCCATCGGATTAAGCGCAACAAACTCCAATCTCCCGCTAAATCCAAATAAATTGAGAAAGGAATGCGCGCCCGGGCCCCGGGAGCACGGATTAAAAAAGTAATGTTGTCTTTGATAATAATATATCCTTTTTCTTTTATTCATTGTGCTTGTTAATCTGTATGATTTGAGACTGGCTATAATTTTTTATTTTAAAAATTAAGTCTAATTGAATATTATCTTAAGGTATTCGTAACTTTACTACATTCTACTACTGTAACATTAAAATACATAAAAATGTGCCGTAAAGAAAAAAATCGAAATATTTTTTTTAAGTTTCGAAGGGTGTTAACGAACAATCAAATTAAAAGCGCGCCAAACGTAGTCTTCCAGAGTAGGAACACATAAAAAGAATTGGTATTTGGATCAATAAAAAAGTCGTACGCTTCTTACTTCACAAGTTTACAACCAGCTTACCATATTTGTGTGAAAAATAGGAAAAAAAAATGTCCCACACTTAAACATTATCATAAAACGTTTTTGTTTTTTACATCATTTCTGTGCATAGCACTGTCATACCCATGTGTCTAGCACACAGCAGAATCTTGACCTTATGTTGTCTGTGGTGCGTTCCACAGATACAAGCTAGCGGTGACACAGGCTATCCGCACTTTATCAATCGAATTCCCATTTTTAATGGTCGCCTCGCGTGCCCATTCTCAAATTAGCGTAGTTTAATCGCGCTGTCGCAATCGGAAACAGCCGAAGCGCTTTTATTTTGAAAAACCACAGCCCAAGATAACGCCTTCGATTGCGCCGCCATGCTTTTTAGTGTAATTTAATACCAAACTGGCAACACCGAAAAAGTTGTGTAATCTGTGTCGTTATTAGCTTAAAGGTTACGGTTTTTTGTATGTTTGTTTTTATTATAGTTAGAGGTGAATGCATACCGCGATTAGTTATGATAATAAGGGTGTTAAAAAGTAAGGTTTTAGTAGAATTTTATACACTTCGTATCAAAAATATAAATATGACGTCACTACATCAGGGGTTGCAAACATTTTCTACTCTTAATTTCACTTTCTCTTACTCTTTACTTACTTTATTTCTAGTTTTTTTTAATTTTTAAGGTATTCAATCGAAAATTAATTTCATACAGTGTCCTGGCAACCCTACGTGTGTAGCACATAATTTATCACGCCCGACCAACGAATGAAATAGATAAAACAGGTGATCGAAGACGCTCTCAGCATTGCCTCGCCTATCAAAGTTCCGATATCTCTTAAAACTCAGCGTGGTTTTGAAAGATACATTATTTTAATGGACAACTCGATAGTGCTGTCTCTACCTGTGACATACGACGCGTATGAAATATTGTGTCGTTCCGTTAGCGCTAAAACTGACAAGTGATTGTATGTAGCGCCATTTTAACACGCTTTTTTTGTATTATTTGTAGGCAACGGAATAAGTGACAATGGTAAATAGTCAAATAGATATGCATGCTGAACTTTAGTAAGGAAGGTTTATCTACTATGTGTCTTGTCTTCTAGAAGACATAATAATGTTGTAGAACAGAACATTATAAAACGTGTGCCTTAAGCCGTGGCTTAAGCGCGGGTTTAAATCACTCTGTGGTATAAAATACATTCCTTTATTAACGCCTTGCATACATAAGTATACATTACTGCACCATTCTGAAATCCATAATCACCAAAGTCTAAGCCAATTATAAGTATTACCTACCATTAGAACAATAACTCATCAAAGATGTACTATTGTACTATCATACCAAGTTAGGCCTACGACATAATAAAAGCTGGAAAAGATAAAAATAACTAAACATTCTTAGATATTGCGTTATAAAAACGTACTGCTAATGTTGATAACCAACTCATTTCCCAACATACGATATTACTTACACTATATTAAGCAGAGTTTATAGTGGGACATACATTTGTAGCGGAGTTACTCGACGTACGATCAGATAGGGCAATGTAATACTATTTCGGATGCCAAAAGTATATATTGACTCGCATTTGGAGGCTGAAGGTCATAGCAGATTGGGGGACTGAGAAACTATTCAGCAGATAACATAATAGGAATTCTGTTGAACATGAATGAACAAAACTAGTTGAAGTTTTAACGTTCGATGAGGTTCAGAGTATTTATGAAAAAAGCGCGAGTTACACCGTTAGGATGCCATGTAGGTGTAGGTTTTTAGGTGGTAGAGCCATAATAGCTCGTCCGGGGAGGTACATTACCGCACGCCTCTTAATTTTTCATGTCTTGTGTTTTGTCTAGGAATAAGTTCGTAGGAGATACTTTATTTGAGCCGAACGACTCAGTCCTCATGAGTAGCATAGCACTCGCAAGAACCTAAGATATGATTTCTTCTCTATTTGAGGCTGAATGTATTTATCCATAGGCTACAGTACCACTTAACATCAGATGGCATGCCCGTTTGCTACTCAATTACTTTTGTGTTTGAGTGTGTCAGCTGCTCTATGCTCTTATTTCGAGAGTCACACGAACATTCGCACTGCTCACATTATAAGCTAGCCGACACAATACATAAAGAGAAGACAATAACGTTTAGTCGTAGTTTTAGATTTTACAGAGCAGTTTGAACAATCCATATTTACCTTTACAGGTATGCAAGAAATATTTTTTTTTTAAAGACAAAGACAAAACGTTTTCTGCATAAACATACTAGAGTAAAATAATATAATAATAGAGCTGTTACAAATTATTTCGATCAATCTATATTTACCATTTTTAGGTATGCAATGTGGTACTATTATGGTATTGCCTTGTTTTTGAAGCTATTATGTTTGTGTCACAACTTTCTACTAGCAATTACAAGTGAACCGTCGGTTTTCAACGACGCGACGAGAAGCGACGATAACGTCGATGTGTCGTCGGCATCAATCATGTCACAATTAAGCTTTAAACGAGTCCGGGATTTATTGTCGTCCACAAACCATTTATAAAGCCGGCAATTAAACGGAAAAATGTTAGGCGGGATTTGCTGTCGTGTATTTTTATGTTCGTTCGAATTTGTATACTCATAGCAACACGTATAGTCGTGTGAGCGATATACTGATGTGTGCCGATGAAGAAAATATAGACGGGTTCATTTAAAAAAAATGTAGATAAAGCTGTAAGCGTTACGGTATTTGTTTCGATATTTTTATGCCCTAGAATATTAAAAAAGTAAAAATCAGCATGTCAGTAACCCATTAATGACCCAAAAAATCAGCATACCCGTGTCAAAGCTTGTAAGAGAAAGAATTCAATCAACAAGAAAATAAGAAACCATTACAATGTGCCATTACAATTATGATATTAAATATTCTTCTATATTCTTATTTTAAATATCGTTACGTCCATACGTAATATGTGTATAAAACTTAAAAGTAATTAAATGCCTTTTATGACAAAGCTAATCTAAGTTAGTTACCAGAGATAAATGAAAACTAGCATCAATCTCTATAAAGGAGCAGTCGCAGAAACTTCGAGACGAGAATTTGGACTTGGAGCGAACTTCGGATGTGCAGTGGTACCAACCGAAGGGAACAAACTTGCATATAACTGAGTCTGTGAAGTTGGCAGCGCTGCTACAGTTGCAATTACTGTCGAAGCGACCCATCTTCGTTTTGAAATTGGAATTACTCTGACTTTTTTAAATTCTTTTTTTTAATTAATAAGCCAAAGCGAATGATACAATCAAGTCATCAATAGAGGATAATAATTTTTAAAGCTTTATATTTCGGTGTCTGCGTTATTTTTTGATCTCAAACAAAAAGAAAAAACACGCTTACATTGTTTACCAAATAGAACAACTGTAAAAATTGGGCTATAAGTAAAGTTCGTCATTGTCCTAAACTGTGAAATTCTGGGACAAAGGTAGATACTACCATCTTATTAGGTGTCTCGGTCGATCAGCGGCATCTACGAGTAGACCGAGGGCTAATGGTCTCGGGGCTGGTTATTTACAGCCTTTGTGTTCGTATCGAGCCATCTGCTGTATGAGTGCGACTCGTTCTACGCTAACTGAGCTCGCGCGAGGTTCAGAACAATGAGGTTCGATGGGATGGACAGATCTGGGTTTTGTTGGCTTTATACGATTTGGTGGTACACATTTATAACTCGAACGTTAGGACATCGGTTTTTGGAATATCATACAAGTATAATGTAACTCCGTGTTACTACGATACTACGTTACTACGTTAACTACGAGTTATTTTCGAGTCGCATGCAAAACTTGCTCGTACGACAACGTCAATTGCATATCAGTGTCATGTCCAATTAGGACACCGCAATACAGAGCCCTGTGTTTAAATTTTGTCGTGTCAGTTGCTAGGTTGGTAATATCAGCTGTTACGAATAAACCATACCTACAGTGCTACATTCTAACAGTGCTGAATTGGTAGGATGTTCCAAAATTGTAGCTTTTGAATCCTACTTACTTTTGCAGGACTATGACGTCATACGATACGATCTCTCATTCAAAGCCGGCTAAGCACTGGCGATACCTTTGGTATTGCTCGTGTCAATTAAATAGGCGACGTTAACCAATTGGTCACCGTCCATTGGACTATCAAGTGGCTCATCTGCCTATTTGCTTGGTCTCATAAATTAAAAAAAAAATCGTAAATCCGAAAGTCTTCCAGAAGTAATATTACGAAATCGTCGCCATGCAACGTAAATGGACACAGCCGTCGGATTATGACCGTGTGATGTTATCGCGAGGTTTACGCAGTTTTATGTTAAGCACGACACATATTAATTGTTTTGTCGTTTCACAACGTTTTCTAGCGAAGAAAAATCTGATTCTCGTCTCGATTACCGCGGCTAACCAGTTTCGTTGTGGATTGACGGAATTCCAGTAATCGACGTCGATTAATCAAGGTGCATTTGGAATTTTTATTTACACTTCTAAATAATAATGCATAATGTATTCTTGTGAAATAAGTACCTAGTCGTATTTGTTGAATATCACAATCGAAATTTTACAGAAATAAAATATGTTTCATATCAACTAAATTGACGTGTCGTTTAATTTCCCGCAAGCAGAATCGAAACGCGAAATGGTACTTTTATTGCGTAAAATTAACAGCACGAGCGATAATGCAATCATGCAGTAACGGAACGCGAGCGGATGTGACCGCGCGTCTTTCTGTCACAATTAATTTCCGGGCGTTGGAATTGGCGCGAAAACTGTCGCGACGCGGGGCCATGGCGGGAATTTTAATTACGCACCCGTATTCCGAATACCAATGTCGTCTTGTTTAAATTAAATATAAATTATACGCTCCTAGACCCCGCCGCCCGCCTGGTATTGCGTACCTACTGCGGAGCGACAAATAAACAGTGGAGCGGAATTAGAAGGCTTCCCATTCTAAGGACGGAAACACAAGAAATACTCGCGCATTTGTAGCGAATTTTCTAATGGGAAACACACCTGTTAATTGCTTATTTTATTCAATTGGATCAACTAGGCTGTACCAGGAAATAACGAGATAGGGTCGGTCTTGAACCGATTTAATGTATCTAATGTATCTAAAGATATAAATTTACCTAATGAACTGTCACAATGCGAACAAACTAAAATAGTTCCGCTATAGGTACCGCTAAAAACGCTTTGCGAATTTAAACGTCAAGTTTAAACAAAATTAACTACTAGAGTCACACGGCTCCTCGGGAGAGCATTAAAGTTTCGAAACAGCCAGCTAAAGAGTGGCAAAACTTATTAATTTCATAATAAAACTCCGCAAATAGAAACTCCGAACGTAATTAGAGGGCAGATGAGGAGCCCGCGACGCAGACGGGTGCACTTCTTACGGCGTTTAGCAAACTTTGATATAAAAAGATTAAGTATGACAGTTTGAAATATAGCCACCGCAGACGGTGGAAAAAATAACAGTGCAAAACTTTATCGGGCGGGGCCGGCTCCATTGTTGGCGGGTACGGCGAGTTAATTTCGAAAGAAACAGCCGAGGCGCAGGTGTGCTTCGCCCGTTGTATTAATTCGAGCGTCTCGTCTAATGCCAACGTATGACTGCTTTACGGGCGCAGCTGAGTCTACGGGAGCGTCTCCCGCGCCCGGCTTTAAACAAATCCAAACGCAGATTATGACGTCTCGCCTCTGACAATCCGAACGCGAACGCACCCATTAGGTACTACGATACTACTAGCTACTAGGTATATACTTATGCGTAGGTACGTCCCGCGTACAGAAACGGCGCCATTACCCACCGGCTTTAATTGTAAATTATTGCTCGGACGACGCTGCTCGGCCGACGTTAGCTATTAACATAATTGTTTCAAAAGAAACGCAAGTAAACGATCTACTAGAGATCGTAGTAAAGATATTTAAAGTAATTAAGAGGTATATTTGCATAGCGATGCGACCGCGTGACATTTCGTGGGCTCGCCATTTTGTTTTTTATCTCGGCGCTCGTCGCTTATCATCTTCTTAGAAAATATGGGGGCGGCGTCCATTAGTTAGATGTAATGTTTTTGTTTTATCGCCGTCTCGTTGTGCCGGTTTACACGAGTGTTGTTGAGCCGCGTCGAAGGCTCCGAATATGCATTTTGATGCGTCGAAACGGCTGTAATTATCATTCGAGGAGTTGTAACTTTTCGTTTATTGCTTGTATTACAAACCGTTTCGATGCGAGATTGCGCAATAAAAGTCTATTTTTAATTGGAGCATTTTCATTTTTATGATCTCGAAAATGGCTAAAGGATTTTATTAACTGACGTAAATATGATCAAAGTAAGTGACAACGTGTGACACTCGTTTGTAATTTGTAATATCAATCGTTCCGGGGCAAGACATGTCTGATGTCTAATTTGAGCCTCCATCTCCGTGGCGAGGCGGCGGAACCATCGAGATTACAAGTTAACTTTTCCGATCACAACAGCATAGACAAAGGCTTAAATTATACACGGGTGGATCGGCAGAGACGGATTTACCCTTTGACAATCGCCGAGCGAGTTGGGGTGACAAATTGTTGTCTGTTATTTCGTTTACATTGCACTTTCGGTCGGTTTATCTGCTTACTTATTCATCAGAATGTAAAGCTATTCATGACCGAGGCATTTCCCTGATTAAAAACGACGTAGGCGCGGTCATTAATCCGACTCTAATATTACGATATTATTGTTTCGTCCGGTTAAAAAGTATTTCTCATTTTATAATTAGAACAAGAGGTAATTAAGTCGAGAGGTAGCTAGCCAGTGGGATATTAGAAGTCGGAGTAGTGGTCGGGGGCTAATCTAAATAAGCCGGGCCATAATTCAAAACAAGAGAAGCGCTGATAAGAAAGTTTCATTGCCCAAATGGTGAATTTAAAACCGGGCTTAATCAGGTTTATGGAGGTTTATCCGAAATCAAGCGGCCGGCCGTGGCTCACGGCACCTGTGTGTTTAGGTAGGGATTACTTTGCGAAATTTTCGTAAATATTGGACGTTGGATTCATTTTGCCGCGTTGCTTGAATACGAGTCGCCTGTTACAAAATGTTGTCTATGGGTTCAGCTTTCATGAGTCGTTGAGATTCTTTTAAAAAATCACAGCCTCGGTTTAACAGACTAATTTTAAACAGAAAGAAAGTAAAAAAATATTGTGACGGTTTTTTAAGACTTAAATTTTCAGAAGAGTGAGATTAAAATTGTAACGTTAATTTTAGAAGACGTAGTTGGATGTCTTTAAAATAGGTTTCAAAATTGATCCAAAAATATTAATGAGACTACAAAACTTTGTAGTTATTGCATGAATGTTCAAATTCTTCTTTGTATAGTATTGTATCTTCAAGAAATAAAGCTGAATATCTTTGTAAGTTCATCTCACAATGAAACAGCCCCGATTATCTCTATTGTAGCGTACTTGACATTAGCCAACATAAGATTACATTTTAATTTTTATTTTAAAAGGGAGCTTTCCGTAATACCCTCGCGTATTCAAAAGCACATACAATTAAATAATAGGATTGTTTGTTTGTGCGTTTCGTTTAACTAAGCCGTTTGCGAGGCGAGCCGCGGTACCAGGGCGGCATGAGCGGCAGGAGGGCCTAACCCCTTCGTTTGATAAATGGCCAATTACGGCCCGCTCCGTCCCTTCTGTAGCTTGTTGCCTATTTTGAATTGCTTTTGCTTTTTCGTTTAGATTAATATCTAAATAGGATAGATACGGATCCCGCTTAGCTATCTACGTTGTTTTTAAACGTAAATTTTCGGGAGCTCTCTTTGTTTTCTCCCGTTTTTCGCGGCCATTGTTCTAGGTCTTAGCGTCTTTGTTCTTGAGAGAACACCGCTTTGTAAAACGCTAATGTCTGTTGATTATGGGGCCCTGTTCCGTAGTTTTTAAGATTTGTTCTTTATGTTGAAATGCCCGTTGGGATGAGATTTTTTGAATTCAGAATGTTTTTAGGAATTGTGTTGCAATTGAGAAAATTATGGAAAACTTTAACCCTAAACCAGGATAGCCATCAATTAGAATTCCCTAAATAAATAAAAAAATAAAGTTCAGCTTGGATCAAAAACGTACACAAACATCAATTCAATTCGCATCAAAAAATTAAAAAGACAGACGGGATCACGTGTTTTACTACCCCTAAAGGGTTGTAATTTTTTTTATTATTTAAAGGTCTCAGGTGCTAATATTCGTGAATTCTTAAACTCGTGTCATTAGCTGATAAGGGTGCGCTCCCCTTTGTTTATTCTCTCTATCCGAGACTACCAGGCACACAATTGCAGCTTCGAATAAAAAATAAAAGTTTCATCCCTGTATGCGAAGGGGTTATTTTTATTTTACTTTATTTAACTGAGGATTTTGAGTTGCTTTTCCGCTGTCGCTGTAAAGTTTAATCTGTTCGTCTGTTTGTAATCCTCATCAACTTGCCGTTTTCTTTTTTGAGATGAGAAATGTTTGGCTGTATGGTCTACCACATTGGTCGCATATAAAAAGCCTCAAAAAATTGTTGAATAAAAAGATGTTTTATTATTAAAAAAAACATTTCGCTTTAAAATTAGTAAATTTGATGTTTTTTTTCCTTTCTTAATACTGATTTGACGTCAACTTTGCATAGACAACAAAATGGACTGACATTAAAAAACCAATTGCATTGAAAAAAAGTTATCTATGGTATTCCTTTTTTGAACCAATTGGCGGGCATGATTGATCGACTCGTCCGTCTGATAATTACATGTCATGGGACCCATTAACACCATGAACTTAGGCTTTGTTTTTTGTGAAGTAAATCAGTGGTTTTTCTACTTCTCATTGTTATGTTTTAAAAAATGTATTAATATAAGACAAAAGAGAAGTACAGCAATACTATATGATTATTTTAAGTAAGTTAAAAATCTAAAACCCGACTAAAAATATGTGTTAAATGTTCAATACCTTTTACATTGATTTTCTGATCTGAAATTGTGATGTCATATGCCACTTTACTCTAAAGCTTATGATAGAATACTACTGTTAGAAAATATTACCGAATGTTCTTTAAAAAATGCACGATAATTTTTAATACATCTCTAAAGTTAATTTAAAAAAAAGAAAACTAACAATCTACAAAAAAATCATTCCATCTCTAATGTAACTTCTTTCCCGAAGGCGAAACGATTTTTTTCATAACGCAAAAAAAAACTGTCTTAAAAAACAATCTTTTTAAGAAATCTCGTTTGGAGTAAATATAAATTGATCAGGTTAGCGACGCACGGTTCGCAAGTCAGGCGGTGGGAGTAGGCAGCATATTATAATTTATTCCCCGATAACCACACCAGTGCGTGTGGTCAGATCAAAAAAATATATAAATGCCACATTTAAATAACAAGTCGAGTAATTTGTGTTGCCATTAATACGGAGTTTTATGGCACAATGAGAATAGGTTATCTAGGCGGCTATAGATAGGACAGTAGCTAATTGGCTATCTTATTTGAAGTGGGCATAAACTGACCACTGTCTGTCTTATTTTACGAGAGGTGTGAATTGAGAGACTATCAAATTGTCCAAACGATTAGCAAGTACATAATCCGATATAGGTACCCAAGAGAGGAAATTTAAGAGAAGAAAGTCTTCGTTTACTGTCAGGGGGTTTTGAGGTAGTCTTAGCTTTTGGTCAATTCAGAGACACGAGGGCTAAGATTTTCGATGTTATTGCGCAACCCCAAACTGGTTTTTTAAATTTTGTTGCAAGTAAGAAAACTATGACGTAAACTTCGACCTCGAACTCTACCAAGCTAGCCATCAATTAGGTAATAGAAAAATAAAGATATAGTTTTTCGTTTACCTTGAATCAAAAGTTCATAGCTATAGTGCCAACTACCCAAACTGATACCACCCAATTATAGGTAGTAGAGCCAATTGAGGAAGAATCACTCATGTATTCTAACCAGATGTTAAGTAACTACTTAACACTCTCTCATAAACTAGGTCCAGTGTTGTGTTAAGGTTAGTGGTTGAAGGTGTGGCTGCCGAAGACATTTTAGTTGAGGCGATATTAGTCCAAATGCGTAGCAATAGCCACGTACGACCTTGCCAGGAACCCATTAATGACCCACTACAGGGTCGGGTCTCCTTCTCGTAATGAGAGGGATGTAGGCCTCAGTCCACCACGCTGGCCTACTGCGGGTTGGTGGACTTCACATACCTTTGAGAACATTTTTTTTTGTGAACTCTCAGGCATGCAGGTTTCCTCACGATGTTTTCCTTCACCGTAACAGCAGGTGATATTTAATTTTATAAAGCGCATATAACTTTTTTACAAAGTCATTGGTGCGTGCCACTGGGATTCGAACCCGGACCCCGTACGACCTAGGGCTTTCCTATTCGAGCGCTACATTAGCTAAATAAATAAGAATTGCTATACCAAAATGGTCTTAGCCGTCAACGTGTACCTAATTGAAATTACATTACCCACTATCAATATATAAATGAGCCAAATTAATCTGTATAAGCTCGCAGAACGCAGGTTTCCGTATACGGGGCGCGTGGGCTTGGATAAATGATGGCAGATACTGGCCACTGCGACAAATGAATGAAATTTGTTTAAAACCTAAAAACGCATATCGAATTCAAAATTGGAAGATAAGGATATTGAATGTTCTTTTTCGTTGCGTATTTTTTTAAGAATTTCGCGCGGTTGGTTTCGCTTTTTTAATATTTAAGGCAATGGTAACGTAACCGTTCGGAATAATTTGAAAACTATAATGCCTTTTTTAAGATCAAGCAAATAATAAAACAGAACCGCCTATGAATACGTAAAACTGAGCTTTACGTAAATTTTAAATATTGATAAATAAACCTGCTATAAAATAACGAAATGAAAGTATAAAGGAAACTTATCATGTTTCTTTGATAAAATAATTAATAATGGAATGTGCGAACCGTGACAATGAGACCTACAGATAATTTATTTTATTCTTACGTGCGTCCAAACGGTATTTTATTTATAAAAGTGTAACCATAAATCGAGCGGGAATCATGTGATTTGTCTTGTCATAGACAACACGTAACTCCACTATAATGTGAGATCAGCTTTCTATGAGCAATTTAAATGCCTCTGAGTTTTTAGGCGTGACTGCCGCCCATTTGGCCGTCTTTTCCAGATTAATGGATACGTCATGTTGATCTTGTTTTTTATCTGTTGTTTCTATTCTGTCAGAAAATTGCAATACAATAAAGTTTACGCCGACGTTTATGCGCTGAATGAATCTTGGAACAACATAAACATTTCTAAATAGCCTCTTGAATTATTTTTGATTGCGGGTGGTCTTAGTTAATATTATTTTAAGAATGTATGCCAAGATTTTGTAACTTCTGGAAATCCGATACATTTATGATTTTTACCTCCGTTGTGAAGCGCTAAGGTTTGCTTAGGTATTACCACTTGGCTGCCCCATGAGTCACATGTGATATCTCTTGTTTCACTATGACGTGTATAGGAGAGACAAAGTTTTAAAATTCAAAAAGGGTATGGTTATTATTACAAGTATTAATGCATTTGAGTTTTGTTTTATTCTGCATAAAAATATTTTTTTATCTTAAATTCGCATCAATAAAGTTGCATCTTGTAATCTATTCATTAATCGATTTGCAATACAAAGATAACTCAGGAAGCAGACTTCCAATTCCTCCGCCTACTACTAAAAAAAAGTTTCACAATACAGCAACTGTCAACTCGTAGATAACGTCACAGAGTAAGACAAACGTCATTTTTATTTTTTAAATTTAATTGGGGTATTAACGGCGCTCAGATAAAGTCACTTTATACTTCCAAGTTTTTTTTCTTTTTCTCTTTAAGCCTTATCAGATGGCTTACCGTTTGAATTTAAAGGTACGTCAAGTTTATAAGAAGTTTTAATAGACCAACGCAATCTGATCGAAACGGGAAAGAAAGCATTAAAATAAAATTGTTGAATCGAATTCTTAACTCCGTAGGGAACGGATAATAAGTTTCGTATCTTAAACGGTTTTTTATTGTTTCAGCAACTAGATAGATTACTTTTGGTGACGAGGAGTTACAGAGATACTTTGGTAAAGAGAAATTTCTCTCCAGGTGATCATGCACAGGGAACGGATGTTCTCCGATAACGTCATATTCAAGTTTCGTATTTAGAAAACTTCGATAGCGTGATTCAGGATCCCCGTGGCGCCATCTCTAACCGATTGACAGAATCATCACAATTCCTCCTGTTGCGGTTGCAGATACCTCAGGTAACCATCTTAGTCTACATTTAGATCTTTGTCTTCATATAATATACAATATACTATTATGTACTATGTACTATTATGTATTCTGTGGTAATAGCACTCAGGTAGCACTTCACTAGTTAGGCACTTAAGTCCTTTATGAGGTTAAATGAAGACGATGGTTTACAGTGACCACTTAAATATTAGATGCACTACACGCTTGTTACTTCTACAATACCTACATTTGTTATTTTTGCCGTCTTATGAAAATAAGAGGCGGCTCCTGGTGTTGCTCGTGTCAACAGAAAATGACTTCATACCATTAGGTCACATAAAACTGTGTTTGTTTGCTTTAACATATAAAAACAACAGATTCTACATACCTATATCTTCTGCATGACAAAAAGGGACCGTTACCAAATAAAAAGCCATACGATATACCATCTATTTCCTCTTCTCAAGGGTCGCATTCGTTTGGTTTCGGCGATACATAAGCCGGCTACATTATGTGCAGGAAATTCGCAAAACACCAAATACATAAGCTCCTTGCAACGAACGGAATCCCTATAAGTTAGTCTGTGTTTCAGATTTGACGAGTACCTGAGTACATATATTTGGCTGCGACTCTTATTATATGCGACTCTTTCAAGTCTGCCCATAATACTATTCAGTCCGCTGCATATTCTTACACGTCGTTTCATTGCGGGTTGGAACCACTAATAGTACCTACTAATAGTATTGTCAGTAACCATTAATGACCCACTACAGGGTCGGGTCTCCTCTCACAATGGGAGGGATGTAGGCCGCCGTCCACCACGCTGGACTACATGCCACTGGGATTCGAACCCGGACCCCTCGATTCAAGGTCAAATTCTAAGCTACTGGGCTATCACCGCTATTGGGTTACTGACAAGTAAACTAACTTAAAAATACAAGGTTTTAATAATGTCTGCATTAGTATGTCTACTCGGAGGACTTTTTGAATTTTTTATATAATATTTATGACTTAAAAAGATGTTGTTTCATTCAAATGTCCATTCAAGCTTCACCCATTTCAATCAATTTTCTTTTCCATTTTTGAAATCGTGCAAATCTAGTCAAAATCGTGCTTGCTACAAACCAAGCAACCAAGCAACGTTTGACGCGGTCCGCGCCATCTAGCGGGGGGCGGAGGCGCTGGCCGCCTGCCAGGGCTCCGAGCCGCTTCGTGAAAGCTCCGTGTTAATACTCAGTATAAATCGCTTCCAACTATTAGGTACGGCTACATTATTTATTTAACGAACATCTAAAATAGGATTTGGTCGAGTCAAACTAGTTTTCGTTCAAAGTAGGATGGCGATAGTATCTTGTAATTTCCCATTCTGCGTTTGTTATTATAGTTGAAGATCAAGCATCTTTGATATAAATAGTTTGGCGACATTCATATTAAGTTTTAATTGCAAATAGTTTAGTATAATAGCGCCTTGAATGTTTAGTCTCGTAACTCGTAATCGTAAATCGTAACCACTATTCATAAAACACCTTTAACCTTTAATATGAAAAACCTTCTACTTTAAAAAAAAACTATTTATATACTCATTTAATGGTATAGGATTTCACTAAAAGCACTGTGCCTTAAATCTTGATAAAGACAATTTCTTAGTTGCAGAATTTTTGCCTGTTTCAAATGTATATATATTTCAGATTTCTTTCATTAACTACATTCAACTCGTATAAATATAAATTCATATAAATATTCTATTGACTAATCTAGCATAATAAGAATTGCAGTTTTTATTTGTTTACTTATTTGGATCTATTTAGATTGCTTTTGTACGCAGACTGAACGGTTGGTTCAAAGATGTCACTGAATCAACTATATCTTTTACTGTACTACCAGGTGGAGCCAAAGTGGTTACAGATAGCTAACAAATTGATCAATTTTCTTCACCGTTACTTCCCGTACCAACCGACTACCGCCTGCAACACTAATTAACTGATCACTGCTAGTTAAAGCTTCGCACGTCGTACATAGTTTAAATGTAGTTGGATTACCCTTTTTCTATCCGATTTTAATCGATTTTCAGTCCTTTGATTTAGTTTTAAGGTAGTAAGGTACCAGTTGTAGGTACTACGCAGTAGCAAATTAATGATCCACTGTGCCCCCATTTTTCACCCCAATATTTTTGGTTATGTATCCAATTCTGTAATTAATCAATCTATAATAAACCAAATGAGCGTAACATAACAAAGGTTATGAAAAGTAGAAAAAAACGAGTTACGAAGAGATTGGTCATTCTACTATAAACGAATTAAAAAGTTATATGAGTCCTTCATTTTAAGAGCGATGCCCGCCGGGACATTTAATTATTATCTACTTGTATACAGTAAATAGAGTCAAAGTGCGCCTATCAGGGGAGGCCCATGTCCAGCAGTGGGCTACGAAGGACTGAAATAATGATGAGTTTGATAGAAGCAGTTTAATAATTTCATCACAAACTTTTTTACATCCTGAAAACGTACAAGCCGCCTCAGAGACATGTATATGGTAGAGCCGATTTTCAAACGGTGTTGATGACGTCACAACGGCGCAATACCGGCGCACATTAGCGCCGCGACACAATGGGTGATTTATCGTACCGGATAACGGACCCGGATGTACCGGATTTTTCCCACCCACCCGTCGAACTGAATTTAGTGGCAGTCTGACGGATTTAACGTCATAATCATAAATTATTAACTGTTGTTAGATAGATCTAAATGAAAAAAATGTGTATTATGATGTATCTGTGTATATAACACACGTTAAAACCCAAGCGAGGTTGGAACTGGCAACTATTTCTCAATACTTCTGGTAACAAAACCATCTCCGAAATTACTCTTTTCAGCCAGATATTATTCGGTCGGTCATTAAAAAATATCTATCCGAGCATACAGTATTATTCACGGGGTTTCGGCGTTCATTTTGAATAATTAAAAATTTGGCACGGGACACGGGAGCAGGGGAGTAGGGGGGATCAGCTCTGCGAATCACTATCTCCGAGATAATGCCACGTATATATCAAGAACTCGACTGGATAAATCTTTTATTCTTCTCTGAAAGATGTTCGGAGTTTTCGAATTTGGTGTCGAAATTATGAAATGGTTTCTTGGCAGTGAGAGTTTGACTTTCGAGGTGAGAACTGTTTTCTAATTTAACTATAAGACCGCATATTGCATTGTGCTATTTTCAATCTGTACTTGTCTGGTGTGCAATAAAGAATATATAAATAAAAAATAAGGTTTAAAGACTATCTAATAAGACCAAGTTAGACTTTTTAGTTTTACAACGATGGAGAACAAGACTTACAAATTTTTAAGTGTCACTAGATAAGTAGTTAGCTACAGGTAATCTTCTTGAAGATTTACAAATTTTATTGTTTCTATATAGATACTTCCTACAATTTCATGTAACTTAAGGAACTAACAAAAATTTTGATTAACTTTTATTATGGGTCATGAATTCTTTTCGTTTTGGCTTAGATATAATGTAAATGTTTGCATCTATACCAATTTTCTCATCTTCATTAATTTTATCTATCTACATGGCATCAAGACCACATTAAAATGTATCTAGTTTATCTACTCACTTGTCGTACAGTATAGTTTACGTAAAACCTTTTTCGAGACTGTAGACAAAACTGTAGAAAGGCATGCCAATATTGATCTACAGTCTAGACCCAGACAGACCGCAGCCGACTGAGTCTAGCTCGAAATTTTGAACATACCCGACATTGTTGCGAGAGGAATTTCTTAAACGGGAATTTCTTAACCGGGAATTTCTTAACCGGGAATTTCTCTGAAGCAATAGCAATAACGCTGGAAATTTTGTATCTGATGCGGGAATTGAATTGAACTATTTCAAATACGGCTTGTAACTCCCATTTTTGGTCGGATAAAAATAAAATAGGCTTTATTTTGTGTGGGGTACCAAACCTCCCCAACTTAAATAGTAGATATAAATAAAAGAATATCCTGTTTAAAAGCTGGTAATGGGGTGTGCGGTAAGGTAAAGAAGAAAGTACTACTAAAATAAAAGTCATTGAAAACTTAAGTTTCAATTATTGCATCCACAAAGAGTGCTTGTTAGGTTCACCGAGAGAAAGTAAACTGAAAAATCGCTCGATAAAACCTTTTACAAAAGTAAAGTGTAGTGGACTATGGTCCGAAAATAGCCAAAGGTATCAAACTCATTGAAAGTCCGACAGCCGAACTACTTCGCAAACAGCGATCCTCACAATTCACAAAACAAAGTACAGTCAAATAAAAAAAGGTCGCGCCCGGAAAACCGGCGGCGCGTCATAAGACGTCGCAATAAACACGAGCCCACCTCCGTCACATCTGACGTCCGTCTATTAAATAATAAGCGTTCCTTGCAACTTACACTTTTCCTTATTCAATGTTACCGAAAACAGGATACATTATAGATACGGCGAGCAGACACGTACAAAATGAAAACGGGGGTTCGGGAGGGCGAGGGAGGTATGGAAATGTTGGTCAAATATATCATCCGGTGGCTGACAGGCCAATTCTCTTATCGCGCGCGCGCCGTTCCCGCGCATCTAAGCGGCCTTAGCTAATATAAAATGGTTTTAAATTCAAGTTTAATTCCGGGCTATCTGCGCCCAACCCGTAAATACTCGCCCCGTAAATACACGGCCCACATACAAAAGGCTCGATTTACGCGTTTGACGGCTACCGAATATTTTAGCGGGATTAGAACGAGTTACGCGTAAGACGGGAGCGGATTTTAATAAGGAGAGGACGATTTACGGTTTGCGTTGTACGCGCTTTTTGGTTCGGTGCTGGTTTATGACGCGCTTAGGTGAGGGCTGAGGGTTCATGGAGATGTTTTGTGGTGTAGAGGAAAAATATGATCTTGATCCCTGAAGGACCTTTAAGAAATAAGATGGTCGCTTTAAAATTGACCCTGAGATGCAATGTCACGGAGCTATTTTACTCGTAGTGTTACTGATTTAGATAATACTTAGTTAATTATTTTAATATGATTTTTTAATCGTGTCATTTTTCCATATCTTTATATAAATGATAAAAATATTAAAATGTAGTACCTACTTAAAAGAAATAACTGAAACTTTGTTTTGAAAATGAACTGCATGCTTTTCAGACAAATCAGACAAAGCGAATTTATGAAAACAATTATTTATAATCATAAATAATGTCTTAACCCCGCGAATGCATCCGGCGTAATAACAAGAAACAAAAAGCATATTGAATAAAGACATTTTAAATTTCCGAAGTAATAACTGACTTATATGCGGAAAATTCTAGGGCTCTACTAATAAATGTAATATATTTTCTCATCAGTCATCACACTCCACATAACTACCAGTACATAAATACAGAAACAATACAAGAATACCGCCTGTACCAAGCAGCTGCGTTCCGTACATAGCGAATATTATATGAAGCGAGTTTATAATGAATGCCGCCATCTTGCGTTCAATTATCGTCCTCTTATTAAACACCAGTTACCCGCCGACTACTCACGCAGTCGAAGGGTTGAGATCTTGTTTATTGGCACTCATAGTAGACTATTTAATGTTAGTTACAACGTTGTGTAATATCCTAAACCTTATGTTATAATAAAATAATAAAGCAATCATTGGCCATCTTTTTTTGGTTAGCCCCATCTGTGAATTGGTTTTCATTCATTTTTTTTTCATTCATTTGACAGGTGGGGTAAAAGCGTTTAATGCAAATTTACAGCCTTGCAACTGCAAGGATGCAAAAGATGTTGAATGACAATCGAAGGCATTTAGTAACAATTTACAGCGTTGAATGACAGTTTAGAGAGTCAAATGATAATTTAAAGTGTTGAGTGACAATTAATATAAACCGCAAAATCACAATTTAAAGCTTTGAAAGTTTTCAGTGACAACTTCAAGCCTTAACATGTAAATTATAGTAATATTATAACATATTAGTATAAAAATTTGCAGTTTAATAGTTTTTCTTAAAACTTTGACAAATAACATCGTGTTAAGTCTTTATTCTTCTCATCCCTTATTAAGGTAATTATATTTCTGTGGGCAAAGGTTTTGCCAGACAATAATTTTCCCACTGAAAATCTGTTTATCGCTTGAGCACAATCCATCCAAAATCTACGACCAAGTTGGATAAATAAGGCGCGCCCGTAAAATTGCACTAGCCCCGTCAGTTTACAACACCAGGACATCATAAAGTGCAAACAGCGTTTTCCATTACAATATGTTTACCGATCCGCGGCGCATTATGTATGTTATCCTGCTACCCTGGTAGGACGAGCGGCTGAATTTATGAGACGCCCGCAAATATTTGGGCGCTAGAACCCGCCCGCCTGACACCGGGAAGATTGTCGACTGTTTACACAACACAGTATGCTAATTTTTCTAACCGTATTCCGTTCGCCACTTGCGGTTCCGTCTGTTACAGCGAAATAACGTAAAAGAATAAAATGGCTCTACCATCCAGTGTAGGTACCTCACCATTCCACCGCCCTCTTAACAACTCGTAGTCCTGAAACAATATCTATGTCTTGCGTGTCGGTTGGAATGGTGTGGTTGCCGGAGATACTTTGAGGCGACTTTTGTCCTCATGAGTAGCAACGATCTCAGAGGTTGAGGTTGGCTCGTGTCCCTGGTTTACACTGACTTTGCATTTCTACGCATACTGCTTGTATATTACGATAAAAATGTGAGAAAACTATTTTTTGTATTGTATGATGTTGTACACTCGATGTTGAGTGGTCACTGCAGCCCATGGACGTCAAAAAGATCAACTTAAAATGAAACAACGTTAAACTCAGTTGTTCCTAAAACATTTTTCTAAACAATCGCTTCCTACTTCCGTATTTCGGTGCTCCGTGACGTTTAGTGTCATTAAATCTCGTAATAGGATATCATAAATCGCCGGAGGTGGACGGTGTAGAGCGGGCGGCGGGCGGCTGTCATCGTTTGTCAGGGCATTTCACGCATTGTTGGCGAATAACGCAGGCATTGTGCGCCCGGCTGGACGGCTGACGTGACGCGCGTGCGATATGCTCCGGCTCGCCATGTCGCCCTGGTACCGCTATGTCATGAGTGTCATGACGCAGAACTGTAACTCACAATTGAATAAGGAAGCGGAATGTTATGTCCGTCCGTACGTCCACGTCGGTGCATTCTTAATGGGATTGTGGAAGTGGAAACGCATGTGCAGCTTGAGGTCGGTAACTTCCAATGCACACGTAAAGGACATCACACACAGCACAAAAGGAACAAGTTTAGGTGTTAAAAAAAAGTGGGATTTCCAGTGCAGCGACTGACGTCCGCGTAGAGTCGCTGGATCTACGCGACAAAGCGATAGCGGATTATGCAGCGTCAATCGCTATGGTCGTAGTTCGTAGACGACGTCATATTTAGTTATAATAAAATATACCTATAATTATGTAAAAAAACAGTTGAATTAAAATCCTCCTCCTTTTTTACGTCGTTTAAGAATAACTAATTGCACTCAAACGCCTATCTTGATAACTATTTAGAAATGTAAAGCATCTACTTAATGCACAGTGGTCAAAAGATATACCAACATACATACATACAGGGGAACAGTCAGCCTTTTGGGTCTTTTGTCTGAAACTTATTTGAATAAGAAGACAAAACACGCACTACTTCGATATCTTCATCTCAAATCGACCCAAATTCCAACGGACTAATCAATCTATCTAGCTTCCGATACCAATCGTATATCCGGGACCCCTCCAGCTTACTGCATCCTGGCGATCGAGGATCTTCGTCCTCAACACAAGGACTGAATCAGCAGATCACAAAATTACCAACGTCCGGGCGCGTTCTTTACAAAGCGCACATAAATTTTAAAACAGTCAATCGTGCATACCACAGTGATTTGAACAATTAGCCCTCGAGTAAGGCCGTATTCTGAGCCTATCTATCATCGAGATTGTTTAAGGAAAATCAATTTAAAGTATAAACCCCTCAAACACTGAGAATTTAAGTAATAAACACACCCTTACGGCCGCACTCAGAGACGTCATTTAACGTAATGTTCATTAACAAACAAATTCAATCGTCTTTATTCGTATTGACGTAAGTGGCATCTTTATTTTCGTAAGTAACCATTAATATTAATGTATGTCTGTGAGTGCGGCTGTTAAACAGTTATAGGAGTGTCGGTGGTGGTCCTTCGACACAGTCGGCGGTTACAACTTTTCCTTCAACCTTTAACCTTTAAGAATAGCCACACTAAAAGATTGTTATCAATCGTACCTACAGCTGTACTCTTATACGCGGCTTATCTTCCAGATGGAATAAAAAATATCACATAATACGGCGCGGAAAAAAATAACCGAGGAATAACATCAAATATGTTCGGTATGCGACGTGGAGATCACATCAGAAATTTAAGCCTTCAAGAACCGGCGGGAAAAAAAAGAAAATAAAAAGATTGGAAAAGATCAGTCGTGCGTGTGTTGTACTCTTCACGAAATGGGTTCTAAATGAACCGCCGGAAAGCATTACTTTGAAATGAATATTTGATTGATATAATGAATTGTTTGATTATGCAATATCTCTTTAGTTGTAATTTAAAGCAACCTATAAACGTGCCTACCCCCGCAGCCGAAACACAGGATCTGAAGATGCTGCTTTAACATGAGTTAAAAGGCTGGCGATAAGGTACCCCTGTCGAGCCACTGTCTACCACGTACAATGACTTATTTGGAGTAGTAGGTACAAATAGTAGGTTTTGTATGCAGAACCCGGTATATGACGTTATTTTACATTTTCGACAGTTCAGTAAAAGTATCTCAATTGACTCTTGAATTCCATCCTCCATCCTAATAGGGTATTACGGCCTATGTCAAACAGCTTTTTATATGAATTCGTAAGTCATAAAAACCCATAAAAAATTGGAAAAAATTTTTTGCAATCCCCGCGAATACACGGTCTCGGCCGTAACGGCGCTGCCGCCATGCTTGTGACGTCACCCGCAGTGTAAACAATACATGTCAGTAAAGGAAGAAAGTTATACTCCATTGTTTATTTACACTGCTAATGACGCCACGCCGATAGCTTGCATGGCGTATAGCGTGTTTGACATTTGAAAAACAGATTAAAAAACCTGAATTTTAAAATTGAAATAATAAATGTATACTACATTTTTCAGAACAGAAATCACCACTTTTCACTTGGTTTTAACAAAATCTATCAATATTACATAATTTTGGATTTCTCCTTGCATGGTGCGAAATACCCTATTGAAAGTCCTGTGATCACAACGTAGGTAAGTCTAGGGTCCCGTTTGACTCTATTTGGGTATAGAACCCTAAAGGACAGACTAACTAAGCTGACCCCTCAGTCGGACGCGTAAATTCGAATCAAGGAATCAAATGTCAGTTTATGAACACTGTTGGTTGTTTTTTTTCGGTTATTTTGGGACGCAGCGGTGCGTACAAGTAAGAGTTATTTGTTTTAAATCTGAACGTTTCGGAATTATACTCGCACCAACAATTATCATATTACATTCATGGCGTGTGATGATAGGAATGAAATTTTGGAATGGCTTTATTACGGATAGGTACTATCTACTTTTTTACTTGATTTGAGAATCAAAAATGTATAAAAGCAGTTGGATTGAAAAGATATCCTTTTTTTATTTTCTGACAAAATAAAAAAATAGGTAAGTATCTAAATAGGAAGAAAGAAAAGAACTTTTAATAAACTTAAATTATATCTTATCTATTAGAAAATCAAACGTAGGAAATAAATAGTCTGATAAATTAATACAACCACAACAACCTATCAACTAAAACGAACTAAATCATCTTATAAAAGTTTTTTTTAATTACCTATATTGAGGATGAATTATATTGTACAGAAATTCAGTGAAACTACAGTGAAATTCAGTGAAATTATAGTGAAATTCAGCCTCGTGATTAACATATACTTATAAACAACCTCTGTAAAGGCTTATTTACTATTAGTTATGCGGTTGAAGTCCGCCTTTCTTTAACAAAAACTAACTTATTCCAACATAAATATATAACCCAACTTCCTTCATTATCTGTAATCACGGTGAGCAATGTTAAGCATAATTAGACTTAAATTACGGTAACTTTTTTCGTTTTAGATGCACAAGAAACGTCCTTTGGTTGGTGGAGTTAAGTTGAAAAAGTACTATTACAATAATTATAATTCCATGCGTAAATAGAATATAAATCAGTCAGATGGTTGCTTTTTTTAATGCGGATTGGTGGAGAAACGGGTTAGTGGCCAACTCGTGTCGGATATTTTCTAAACACCCATAGGGCCTCCGACTAGGTTTAAGAACTACTATCATATCGATAACAACGGAACAAAGAAATAATTAAGTTATTTTATAAAGAGGATATTTTAGAATTTTCATATAATGTTGCAGACATAATCTCATACGTGTAATTTAAAATCAAATCAAGTTGTACACTGAAGCAATCTCGACTCGAGTAATAAGTATGAACTTATCAACGGTAATTTGGTAGTCTGCAAATTAAGCGCGGACGTGCACGAAACGATCGTGATACCAAATTATGCTAACGGTACTTGAGGAACTATGCTGTTTAAAAATTGTAATTTATATTTTCACAAAGTTTTAAAGACAAAAAGTCTTCCTGTTTTTTTGCTAAACTATATACCTATGTTTAGTAATTAACAATGATATTTTAAGAGTAGGTACAAATTTCTTAAAATTACCAATTCTTTTTTCCTTTTTTATATTTATATACATACCACCATTGTCTGTTCTTTTATTGTTAACTTACTTGTGTCTGAATCTGAACATCTAGGAACACTTACCTGAAACAAAAAATATACAAATTAATAATTTGCTAAAACAAAATACAAAGATTCATTAGGCATGCTCGTTTGCTACTATACACCTACAACCCATTAACAACATCTATTGTAGGAGTAGGTACATAGCCCATATGCCACAGATATTTGTAAAGGTTGTATGGGCAACACTCAAAAGAGTTTTTTTAACAAATACGCCAGACAAAATGATATAGATCCGGGACCGATTGAGTGGCTTCGATTAGGGGAGGCCTTTGTTCCGGAGATTTTACGCGTAATATTAGGCTAATTTTAACGTCGGGTGCGATCAGATCTCTACAAATTCCATACGAGCTTTCGTGCTTTCTGGAGAAAATAAAGCCATATCTACCTTGTCAGTAACCCATTAATGACCCACTAAAGGGTCGGGTCTCCTCTCACAATGAGAGGGACATAGGCCTTAGTCCACCACGCTGGCCTAATGCGGGTTGGTGGACTTCACATGCCTTTGAGAACATTTTTTTTTTGAACTCTCAGGCATGCAGGTTTCCTCACGATGTTTTCCTTCACCGTAACAGCAGGTGATATTTAATTTTATAAAGCGCACATAACTTTTTTACAAAGTCATTGGTGCGTGCCACTGGGATTCGAACCCGGACCCCTCGATTCGAGGTCGAATTCTAAGCCACTGGGCTATCGCCGCTTCATATCTACCTACAGAGAAAAAAATGTGAAACCTCCTTAAATAACAGTGCAAGCCTATTTCTTAAATAACAGCGCATTAGGCATCGCGTGACGCCATGAAATAGGTGAAAATTACACGGCGAGGTAATGTCGGCGCACGACAAAACAATAATTGGAGTTGATTAGACCAATTTGAGTTTGATAACGCCAATTTGGGTTTGATTCGAGTGTGATACAAAATGGCAAAACGTAGAATTAAGTTGCAATTGCGCACATGGTGAATATAAGTTGACCATTTTTTTTGTATAAAAAACGGGACGCATTGACACAGCGAATATCACTAGAGTAGTCCACGTAGATTTTAGAATTTGGTCCAGAGAGGGATAATAGGTGGTGATATGATAAAAAACTACGTGAATACCAAATTTCAAAATTCTCTTAGCGCTTTTTTAAGATCAATTTTGCCTATTATCTCTTTATGTAGGCGTTTGCTGATATAATCTTGTCGCGTTTGGGTTTGCATTTGTGTACGCTCATTTTTATCTGTTGGTCAAGGCGCAAGTCATAGCTAGATTTTTGTGCTTAGCAACTGCTTATTTTAATTTTTTTTTCTAAAACGAGACATTTTTGTGTCTATAGAATATTGTGCGGGATACCAAGAGACGGTAGCCGAAAGCGGGACTGTCCCGTTCAAAATCGGATGTATGGTCACTTTGTCCATCACCCCTTGGTTGTCGATTGATTACAGACGTGATTCTTTGTTATTAAATCGTTGAGTTGTCGTTGCAATATGTTCAATTAGGTTCCCAAGGCTTAGGTTTTACGTCGTCGCCTATTGATAAGAAACACCAAGGGAATCGTCAGTGTGGTGCCGGCTTTGAAGGAGAGCTCCTTTTCAAAGAATCCCTAAAGTCTTGCGAAAATACCTATTGTGGAAAAATTTTTTGGATATATGGAAGAGCCATTTAAGTTGGCCCGGGATAGGTACTGCTGTGCTTATTCTAAAATTCTCTTATTCGAATTCGAGGGCAGAAGCTACGTTAATAATCATGTGTTTCGAGTCTTGCAGCTATCGTTCACAAATCCATCAAAATTAATCAAGTTTTTTATTTTATTTCAGGTGCAAAAATGACAACTCTTTCCGATTCTGGGAGCGACATTTTTTAATTCTGTTGTAGAAGTGAGGTTCCACCTATTACACCTGCAAGTTTCATTCAAGTCTTTTTGAGGTTAAATCTTTTTGAGGTACAATATCTTTTTGGTATGCCATTTCGGTTTCACCAACTTTCTATACACTTCTAGTGCAATATTACTAAACATTAGTTAGTAAGCTTTTCATTGAAACCTTCCAAAGACAAACTACAACGTAAGTCTTAACCGACCTCAAATAAAATTATCAAAAGTGCCAACCATTATAAAACTACTACGGTGACAAAAATGACCCAAGTTGGTCCCCATCACGTCGGTTATCAGGCTATCACTTCCCTGCTTTGTCTGCGATGGAAGCGTAACTGTCACTCAGGGCATGATAGGTAAATTGCTCAAATTGCTCAAATTGCTGAAATTGCTCAAATTGCTCAAAAACAAGTTTAATTAACCAATTAGTTCCGATCCGGGCGGATTCAATTGTGGCGCGGCCTCGTGATGCTATTGTTGTGCTGTATCGGTGATTTTGAATTACCTCGCCCATTATGTGCGCCTGGTAGGTGCCAGTCGTATCTAAATGGTCGTGAGTATGATATTTTGATGTTTTTTCACCGATTTCAAAAAAGGAGGTTATCAATTCGACACGTATGTAGGTATGTACCTAATATTCACGGAACTGCATAATAATTAATTAAGTATGTTGGTGTATTACGGCTTCCAAACTAGTGCCAATTATTATGCATTCCGTGCTAGTACCCAGGGCCGGATTTAGGGGAGGGCAACCAGGGCTACAGCCCCGGGGCCTCCACAAAAGAAGGGCCCCCACAATAGACTTGGGAAAAAAATTTAAATTAAGACTAGTACACTAGTATACAACTTTTCCTTTCATATTTTTTTTTTGTGTTTTACCTTTACCTACAGTACTTTGTACAACCATGATTACATTAAATATTAACAGAAATTAGAATAAATATTTTGTTCTCATCAATTAGGCAATCAGTAAAATATCAAAATATCAAATGGCCCTGATAAGCACTTTTAATTTATTATTATTATTTATTCGAAAACTCGACTGAAAAAAATTGTTGATTTTATTTGGAAAATAATTTGGGACCAAGGGGCCTCCACTCCTTTGTTGCCCCGAGGCTTCCAGACTTCTAAATCCGGCCCTGCTAGTACCTACACCAAAATAATAGGTGTATATATTATTATGTATGTGTGTCCTCGCATATCTCCCAAACTAGTCGACGGATCGTGATATTTCTTGATTTCTCTTTTGTTAAATAAAAATATGTACCTACCTATGTTGATTTCCCATTCATTAAAATGCAGCGTAGAACATTTTAGAATAATTCCGATTTTATTTTGTAAATATATTTTACAACTGCCAGTAGCGAGGCAAAAGGAATTACTTAAAGAAAAGAAATATATAAGTATGATTTATTGTAGCAGAGATACATAAATTACAATTATGTAGACAATTTCCGTACTTAACATTGTATCTACTAGGTACACGTAAAATCGGACTAACTCAGTTATGAAAACAAACCGAACTTATTAGTAGTTCATTCGTAAACACGTCAACAAATATTAATTGATACCAAGCCACCCACTCACTAATGCAAGGGAAATACCTACCGGAGTGCATTACATAACGCGGACTCGGTAACTGTAACCGTTTCCACCTTTCCTCGAGATTTCCCTCCGCCTTGGCCTTAAGAAAAAAACGATCTCGCCTCTCGCTCGCACCGCTGCACCTTGCACCCGCCGTTATTGCCGTTTCATTCTTTGTTTCGACGTCATTCCGCTCCGCCCATTTGTAAAATCGACTGGCCGGCCTCGCACCTGTCTCTCTCTCGTCCGTCTAATTTATGTGGGAGTGAGCGGGGTTGATCGATGCTTTGTTTTTCACTTCGAACGCCCGCTAAAAAAGCCGCGGATTAGGTTCGCGTTATAACCGGGGTGTAAATTGTGATAGCGCGACGCGATTGCGATGCCAATTCTCGATTCTCGAAGCTCGGGTGTCGCCATGGGAACCAGTCCTCCTTGCGAGTTGCGTTTCGCAAATTTATATTTACGATAAATGCCGTCCCGCCGTTTTGCCGTATTACGTTACGTTGATTAATGATTAACTCGGGAGGAATCGATTTTTGGCCGCGCTTCGATTCGATTGTTAGGCGACATAATGAAGACGTTCGAGGCCGTGGCCCATCTATCTCGGTTCGAGCAAATCGTTATTGTCGATGGACCGGCTCTATAAATCGGTGCTTGTTTACGGCCGCTCGAAAAAACATTTCGGAATTAAGATTTCGAGGCGAGCGCGGAATGTGTCGCGCAAAAAGCGCGCGGCGGTTGACAAGTTGAGAAATGTCACGGGGGTTTTTTTTCGGGGTCAGTTTTTGGCGGGAACGCCATTCTAATCAAAATAGTTTACGCGTCGCTCGTATTTTCGATCAGAACCCTTTGTTTATTCGTTTCCGAATCTAAACAGTCCATCGTGGGAATGGATCGTTTTTTTCTTCGGGCCGATGTCGTTTTTTTAATTTGACACTTATTTTGTGAACGGCCGGAGATATATCAAAGTGACAGGTCGGGATTGTTGAGTGGCGTTCGTAGAAGTCTAAATTTGAAGGAGATCTAGATAGATAGCGCCAGACGTAGACACGGCTCGGGTATCACAGTTGTGTGGTCGCGAATTTTAACGTCCAAGTTACATAACAACCAAGCATTTCATACTCAAGAAAAATCTTTCCAATAGGAACCTACCTATATATAGATATTACTAGATAGATGAAAAAAACAACTGTACCACGGAGTTTACTATCAGAATGACCACGATATAAGCCTCAGTCCTCGTATTTAGCTCAGGTATATATAGCAAATGTGAAAAAATTTACGAATGTTAATATCGCTTAATGTAAGTCATACGATAGATTTAAATTCCGTTTCTTATCTATCTTCTTAGCTAAGTATAATAATATTATGTTATAGATATCTTATAGATATCTATGTCTTATAGATATCTCTTCAATGACAAACAAGCATTCTAAGAGGAATCCATAGATAAACAAAAAAAACAAAAAAAAATCAGCATCACTGAAAGTCCGCGAAACGGAACGCGAGCTGTCACGCGCGCCGCCAGCTCGCAAAGTGTTATAAATCAAAAACAAATAAAAACGCGCGCGAGGTGAAAACGTTATTATCTTTATAATTGCACGTCAAGACTCTGCGCGAGTTCTGCCCCTGTTTCTGGGGTTCGGTGGGGTTCTGGTGGCAATAGAACCGTAGGTATTAGACGCTGAGACTAATATTTCTGTCCATTCCTCAAAGTCCGTCTCTTTTGAACAAAGTCAGACACTTTTATTCATTGTCAGTAACCCATTAATGACCCACTACAGGGTCGGGTCTCCTCTCATTATGAGAAAGATGTAGGCCTTAGTCCACCACGCTGGCCTAGTTGGTGGACTTCACATGCCTTTGAGAACGTTTTTTTAAACTCTCAGGCATGCAGGTTTCCTCACGATGTTTTCCTTCACCGTAACAGCAGGTGACATTTAATTTTTATAAAGCGCACATAACTTTTTTTACAAAGTCATTGGTGCGTGCCACTCTGGGGTTCGAACCCGGACCCCTCGATTCGAGGTCGAATTCGAAGCCACCGGGCTATATTCACCGCTCTTCCGCTACTCACCGCTTTTATTCATTAAGAGGCCAAAACTTCTGAAAGACAACATCCGTACTTAGTAAACAAACGTAAGCTAATCGAACATACGTACTAACCATAATTATTTTAATAATTTAAAATTCTTACAAAATGTGTAACTCACAAGTAACTATCTCCATTAGACACCAATGTTGTTATAAATAAAAACAAATAAAAAAGAATTTAGCGGTTCCTGATACAATAATCGTGATTCTGAATTTTACACCTTATGAACCGTAAAAGGAATTATCCGTCATTTGTTTCAATTTAAACCGATTGCACCTATTATTAATGCCGTCAGATCATTAAAAAAAACAAAAAAGTACAAAGTTGAATAATAAAGTCCAAATTTTGTATTATTATAAAAAATGAAAAAAAAAAAAAAAAAAAAAAACAACGTAGAATATTAAAGGGTACTTATACCAAATTTGTTTGTGTTACGGTACGGAACCCACTACGACTCGCACTTGGCTAGATCTTCCCCACTGTTCCCCGGTTTTCCTCGTCTTCCCATGATATATCGGCCCATGAATACACGATGCGCACCTGCACGCTTGTATCCCGGATCCCGTGACGTCATTATAGCTTCTGTCACCCAAATTGTAACTGATCGTTGTTTATATACAATTTTTGTTAAATGAAGTTTCTACGAGTAAAATTTTTTGATTTAAGACCTATGAAACGCACAGTTTATGAAGACGAAAAGTCCTCGAATGGCAACAATGATTTGGTTATTGGAATATTTATAAGACTTATAGATATTTCTTTCACCAAAATCTTTATACGCCATTCATGTGTACTACCAAGGGCTGAAAGGAAGGTAGGAAGGATGGACATCCATAGGCTGCAGTTAACCAGACAACCTGCTTGTTATTCCATTTTAAAAATAATGCCTATTCAACAAGAGCAGATACAAAACTTACAAAAACTTATCGATGACAAAGCAAAGGCTTTCCTCTAAGGTGTTGCCTGTTTGAATTTCAAATCACCCCGCACGACTTATGAACAACACTCCGGCTCCGACCTCATTACTCATGTATACAATACAGAAAATTAAATAGATTTACGAGGCGACAAGTGACACTATCAAAAACTAATTCGTCATATTCGTAATCGCCGCTTTGTAGTAGAATAGAACCGCGGCTCGCTGAATAGAGATAGCTTCGCGCGATACAACTCGCGCAGCCTCTCAGTGTTACGCGCTAAAAAAGATCCAAAACTCGTTCGCTCTACAACCGATTCCTATCGGAGCACAACAAAGCATGCACGAGCGTAACAATGCGCTTACAAGGCTAAATCGAATAGGTATAAAACTATAAACCAACAAAATGCGATAAGACGCCCGCGCTCCGCCTCGCCGGTAACGAAGCGTCTCACTATCGATGTCTCTGTCAAAAACTGTCAAAAACCTGACAGGCGCCGTGTCGGGCTAACGAGCCGTCCGGGGTTGGCAAGTCACCGTGACTACGCACTTTTCAACCAGCGCCATCTCCCGACCAGTAGAACGAACCGAGAGTTGCGGTGTGGTGTCGACGACTTTTTGAGCGATTGTATTGAAATAAACATACCCATTTATGAGCCACTACAGGGTCGGGTCTCCTTTCACAATGAGAGGGATGTAGGCCGCCGTCCACCACGCTACACTACTGCGGGTTGGTGGACTTCATATACCTTTGAGAACATTTTTTTGTGAACAGTCAGGCATGCAGGTTTCCTCACGATGTTTTCCTTCACCGTAACAGCAGGTGATATTTAGTTATATAAAGCGTTCACGGCACATAACTATTTTACAAAGTCATCGGTGCGTGCCACTGGGATTTGAATCCGGACCCCTCGATTCGAGGTCGAATTCTAAGCCACTGGGCTATCACATACATACTACTGACAAACATAATATATAATATTAGGAAGATCGGCTGTCAAATGATAGAGGCGAGACCAAATAATTATGTGCACGTCAAGTTGATTTGTGAATGGATAATAATGTTAGTTTTCTTACTTAAAACGGTTACAACTAGGCACTGCACAATTTAGTTTAGGTTTTTGTACATCTACTGAACATTTTTTTCTTACTTAAAACCAGTTATTTTGTAAAAACGATTTCCTACTGCAATGCAACTGACAATCGTTTATAGGGCGTTACGTGTTACGAACAGGACTCGGATATCTATCTATCTGGTTCTAACATACTGTATAGTCATTTCTCTTTCACATTGCCAATCTCTAAAGTTAGTTAGTTCTAGTATATCTATGGTGTCGACGACCCTTTGAGTGATTGTATTGAAATAAAACAATCACGACGCAGAAATACATAAAGATGCAAATGAACCGCGCCCCCGGCGGCGGGCGGCGGAACGAATTTATCGTTGCGCGCGCACCTCATTACCGCCAACAAGCATTCGGACTCTTTCTTTACCCCATAAATATTATATTTTACACACCTGCACTAAAAGGAGCGGACCGCGAACGCTCTAACCCCTTCGTTTACGCGTTTCGCAATTAGTTCGCTAGGGGTCGCGGAGTATTATTTTTACGGCATTTGGTCAGACAAGTAATGTGCAGCATTATTATAGCAAAAGGCATAGGCGATAAGGTGATTAACACACTACCCTGCGTATGCGTGTGCGTGACCTAACGTTGTACGTAAGTATTTCCATTTGTATAAAAAACACGCACAGAAATCGCATCTGCACGTACGCGCGTAGATGCGTTTTCTTTACGATCGGACGCGCACCCCCGCACTACGCTGCAGTATGTCAATTGCTGTAATGTAGTAGTAGCGGTATTAATATCCCAAACGGCTTAACTCAAGCAGCATTTAAACTAGGAAATTAAGCCGACTCTACCTAATATATTTTCTTGTTCTGTAATAAAGTAGCGGACTCCCAATTGATATGTAAAATCGTAATTTAAACGATCACTTTATGATGCATAAATTTGTTATGTAAAATACCTAACACAATTTCACAAATAATTATTGTAGATTATGGGTTTATTTAGGTAATGAACAGATCAAATTTACGCTATCTGTGTATATCTCTATGTATTCGAATTTCATTACGCTATCTGTGTATATATCTATGTATATTTTAACGTAAAGTTCGGAAAAATACTGCACATAAACGCAGCCTACCTAGTAGGTATTTTAATAACATTGTTTTGCAAACTCAAATTACATATTGATGAATTGTATTTTTTATTTTTGCCTGTGCGATCTTAAAAGGTTGCATTAAAGTTATTCAAACCTGGGTCCTCAATTTACGATGCGTTTGGCCAACACATTGTAGCCAAAGGTCAAATAGGTAATTCTTATACATCATTCATGTGTAACACACACCACCAACAGCTAGCGAATACTAAGTGCATATTGAATTAACTGTCTATCTATAAATTATAATGAAAATGTTTTTTGTTTTTATGTGTGCTTAAATCATTCGATTGCGAAACAATGTTGGTGGCTCTACCAATGAAAGTAATAAATAGTTACCTTAGAAATATTTAGCCTACACGGTAAAAGCTAAAGTCAAGTAAAGTATAGGTAGTTACAATTTGTTCCAATGACAACCACGTTTTGGTGAAAGAATTTGTATATACCATCTGACAGTTTTGGTAGATTTATGTCCTGAAGAATAGCAGGATGCAATAACATTAGCTGACCGACATAGCTCTCAATGTTTGCAAACTAAAGTGGCAATGGGCTGGCCACATCGTTCGCAGGACTGACCACCGATGGGGAAGAAAGGTCCTCGAATGGCGACCACGTCTCGCCAAAAGGCAACGTTTGCAAACTAAAGTGGCAATGGGCTGGCCACATCGTTCGCAGGACTGACCACCAATGGGGAAGAAAGGTCCTCGAATGGCGACCACGTCTCGGCAAATGGAACACAGGTCACCCTTCGACCAGAGGACTAATCACCTGATGTAGACAGCGGGAAACCGTTAGATTCAAAGGGCCCAGGATCGGGCGGAGTGGTGTCAATTAGGGGAAGTCCATGTCCAGCAGTGGACTACCAAGGGAAACGAATGAAGGATAGGATTTAGAGGGATCGGGTAGAGTCATATGAGAAGGCCTATTACCTATACCTTTAGGTAGGTATTCTATTGCCCATCTTTGAAAAAACTGACAGAATACTGAATAATTTAAAACTGATGGCATGATGATATATTGATATCATTTAATCATTAGTGTCGAAGTAGCTAGGAAACGTCACTTTTTCCCTCATAATCCTCTTTCATAACCCTTTATAACGCTTTTAACCTTTCCCCTTATCTAAAGCAAGAAACTCGTGTGTTTGAAATAAAGATAATTATGTAATTGATGTCAGTTTTTACTGTTATTATTAAGTTGTTAAGTGCCGCTTTATCATAACCCGTCAAGTATAGAATATATTCGATGTGTTTACGCTATAAATGCCAAAGCAATGTATACTGGCAACATTCGACTGGCCTGTTGGCTCTAGTCTCTAGTGGTTAGCGACCCTAACTACTACGCCGGAGGTCGTGGGTTCGATTCCCACCCAGGACAAGTATTTGTGTGATGAGCACAAGTATTTGTAGTGTGTCTGGCTCGTTACCATAACACAGGCTCACTGCCTACTTTGGGATAAGAAAGCCGTGTGTGAGTTGTCCCACAATATTTATTTATTATTATAATATAATATTAGAAAAAAGGTGGGTCAAAGCTGCTATACGATCATAGGATTTATGACTCGAAGCCCAGATCCAGATGGAATGTGGAAGTTCTAGTCAAGGACGTCGAAGAACAAGGGTTTTCGGCCCCGATGCAAAAGAGGGATGTTAATGTGAGTAGGTATCTGTATGTCTTAATCTAAAAATCTAAAATTATATTAAATAACGTGTGCATAATGTGCGTTTAAAAACCCGCAATAAGCGTGGTGGACTAAGGCCTATATCCTTCTCATGGCGAGGAGGCCCGACTCTCTAGTCGTCACTAATGCGTTGCGGACAAGTACAATTATTGTGTCTGTCTGTTTCAGCGTTGCTCCCAAACTAACACAACAGACAGATTTTAATGTGTTTTTTATGTTGCAATACTCTTGTATTAGTTAAAGTTGGGTTTCGGTAGGTACTTATAGGTGTTGGGGGCTACCACCCTACCTACAATCTTCATACATAGATAGGTAGGTATAGGTTTCTACACGAGAGAACAAGGCGTTAACCCTTAACTCAAGTTTCAACAAAAACTTGTATTTCGAGAAGAAAATAAAGTTAAATAACAGTTAAAATACCTACGCAATTGAAACTTTAGTTTTTACCGCTATTTATTAGGTGGGTAACTGCTATTATATCATAATACGTCAAATAGCAAAATGTCTGTCGTTATAGTAGTACTTTGATACTTTGATGGCAACACCAGCTGCTAGGGAAACAGGTGGAACTCATAAATTGGTAGTTGATTAGTTTCTCGAACGGTCAACTCACAATATTATGTTATTTATATTAGGTACGGTGATAAATTTGTTTGTGTAAAGTGCGTTTGCGACTGCGTTAATTAAGCAATTTGGAATAAATATCTCTCTTTTATAATTTGAAAGTAGTAAACGACTGCATTGTGAGAGGGTCCGATTCTGCAGTGGGTCAATAATGGGTCAACTGCTACCAATGGACAGTATGAACTTCCGCTTCCAACCTCAAATTGAAAAATAGCCCTATCTGAGGTTGCGGGTGCTTTGCTACTCATGAGGACTAAGATGTTCGCCTCAAATAAAGTATCCCCGGCAACCACACCTCCCCAGCCGAAACACAACACATGAAGAACGCGCTGCTTTACGACGGGTTAAGAGGCTGGCGGTAAGGTGCCAACCCGGACGAAAGGAATGCTACCACCTAGTCAATCATTGTCAGTAACCCATTAATGACCCACTACAGGGTCGGGTCTCCTCTCACAATGTGAGGGATGTAGGCCGCCGTCCACCACGCACCACTACTGCGGTTGGTGGACTTCACATGCCTTTGAGAACATTTCTTGTGAACTCTCAGGCATGCAGGTTTCCTCACGATGTTTTCCTTCACAACAGCAGGGGATATTTAAAATTAAATTTAAAATTAAATATCACCTGCTGTTACGGTTAATACTGTTACGGTCAATCATTAGACGATAAGAAAATTGGAGCAAACCGAAGTCTTTAAACATAACTCATGCTGATGGCTGTGAAGTCAAGACTCCACAACTGAACCGGCGTAGACAGACTTGGTGCAAGAAAATATCAAAATTGCATCAATATGTGCCTATGCAGTTGCACAATAGGCATAGGCTCACTACACGCACTTGTACCTCCAAACTTAAACCACAATGTCACTAATTACAAAGTATGTTCTGCGGTGGCGTAATCATTGTTGTATTGCGGTAATTGTTGTATTAAAAATTAATATTGACGTGATTGGTTTTGAATAACTGCATTACAATTGGAACGATTTTAATTATTTTTGGTGGATTTTTTTAAACGCAGTGCAGCATAAGTGAAGCGTTGTGCTTTTTATAAAATAATTCGTATGTTATTTTCATGAAAACTTTTAAACTTTTGTTTCAAAATCGCATATCAGTTATTATTTTTCGTTAAATGTAAAAATTTTCACGACTCATAAGCGCACATCATTATTTATCATAACAACACATCATTATTTTTCATTTTATGTAAATAAATCTCAAAACTACAAAAGACAGAAATAAAAAAAATGATTTGACGCCAAATGCCTCGAGTTGATGGCAGAACACTAAACACCTACTTAATCCATTGTACGTTTAGATGGTGACTCGAAATTCTGTCTTTGATCTCAAAATTGGCCCTTTCTTAAGGACCATTATCATCAAACGAACATTTTATGACGAAATTTATGATGAGTTTTAATAACACAAACAAAATATTACTATAGTTTTCAAAGCGGTACAAATATAAAATATTAAAAAATAGAGTACGGAATCGCTGTAACAAAAATAGCTTTTATTTTAGATGTTTGTTTTGTTTACCTGTTTTTTCAATAGCCCCCATAGATTCAAACTTTTTAGGGACCTCACCTAAGTAGTTGAGGTAAGTGGTCGATTTCTTGTATACGTTTTTTGTAAAGACATAATTATTTATTTACGATATGTGTTATTTTTGTGCTACGATTATAATTTATTTTAATTTTTATACCTTTTTTTACTCCTGTACCTTATCTATAATACCTATAATACCTTATTTCTTTAAGCTTTAAGACCTTACCAAAATGGCAAACTGAAAGAAATCACTCTTAGCGATAAGATCGCCAATTGTGATGTCCATATTATTATGTATTTCTGTTTCACGGTATCGTGACGTACACAATAAAGAGTAATAGCCAAGTTTTTCGATCGCTTCCGTTTCTAAAGGCCGCTCCATTCCTTAATTACAGCCCCATAAATAACACACGAAAGACGTCTCCAAATCTCCGAACATACGAGTGTACGCGCCAAATTCCCGAAACAAACAGGGAATTTCTGGAGATTATTGTGGGACGAATATTGCCGATTGATACCCCGAGATGAGTTCCCCGGGGACCCCATACCGGGGAAAATAGAGCCTCTATCGTGTATACGAGATATTGGAATGGTCTTGCTTGAAAAATTTCGTAAATGTTTCCATAATTGACATCTGCATTTTCTTACGGGATTTTAAAAATGTAACTTTTATTTTGTATGTTCGATTAAAATCGATTCGATTGGAGATGCCCAAAAGGACTAAATACTGTGTACGAATTTTAGTTTTCATTCCATTTGGCTCTACCACACGTGAACAGCATGAAATGAAGATTCTGAATACGATGATACGATGAATGTCGAATACAAAGATTGCAAGCCACTTAATTTTAATCAAACCCAAATATTTGCAAGTTTTTTATTCAAAAGCTTTAAAATACTATGATTTTAAATGCATGCACGTCCCCTACACTAAGTTATTATTATTTACGCGGAACACTTCGACATGATCGACAATAACCACTCAAACTATAAACTAAGGCGTCTGGAGGCCGAAGGGACCACCGTTCCGTACCGTATTAACTCACCGTATACATACATATGTATTAGAAGGCGTGGCCACAATATCTGAAGTACCAGGCCAGCAGAAATTGAGAAGCGTTATCGTATCGAAATCCACGGTATCCGGGCGGCGGTCTCCAAGGAAATCATTGGTAAGGCATCCGGAAAATTTACCGCGCATTCCGGATTATGTGGCGTAACACCTGCCTCTTGCTTATGCCGCCCGGGTACGTGATGTATTTTGTTGGTGCGGTATAAAGGAAACTGAATTGTCGGTCGCCGAACAGAATGAAGTAAGATTGCGTCGTCGATGCCTTTTATCGACCGTGACCGAAAAGATTTAGAGCTAGTTTGGACGGAACTCGTGAAACATTCACTAAGGTTAGGTCTACTAGTGTTTGTAAGTAAAATGCAAACATAAAATCGATTACAATCGTCATTCGATTCGACACACATGATATTTAAGTTATTCGACACATTTTATTACGCACGAACCGAACCTACGCCTCGCGTGGTCTACATCGACCAAGTATTGAATATTTATGATACGTCCCATTATGGTGTCGACGTTTGAATAATTAACCACGGTGTCTGAAGCGGCTCGATCGCTTCAGGAAATACCCCCTTATGAATAATTAGAAATTCAATCGATTCCTAATAGCTTTCTTGGATGCGCTACTGGTATATCGTCCGTTATTATCTATGGGTTGTCGTTTGATTTGATGATAGTATCCGTGTTATTAATCGTGTCGGAATAGTCTTTTGAAGTACCGAAACGTTTATTGTTTACTAGCCCGCTAGACTTCGATCTTTCGAATAGAGAAGTTTTATACTACTGTTTATGAAGAATAAAGGAACACTTTATTTTATTTAATTTTCCACGGGTTCTTTTCAAATTTTCTCAACGTTTAAACTTTCCATGAACTTACATGAACATTTCTAAACCAAATAAGCTAAATCGGTCCAGCCGCTCTCGAGTTTTAGCGACACTAACGAACAGCGATTCATAGATAGATAACGCAAGAAATGCAATATTCAAATAACAAATGCAATTGAATATAGTTGACAAAATTACGCGAACACTTTTACATTGTTTGAACTTAAAAATATTGTAGGGTTTTTATTTCTCTTATTTTATCTAGTTTTGTAAACCCTACGCGAAATTTAAATTTATTTTATACGAGGAAAATAAGAATTAAATTCCATTCTTGCTTAATAAAAAAAGTCATCCCTAAAAACAATGGGACAAAAAACGACTTTTATGACTCAAAACCGTCGTTTCAAACCAAATCGCGTGGTAGCTAACCAAAGCCACCCCCGCCGGTTCCTCGAGGCAATTAGAGCACATTGTCTTGGCTATCACGGCAACCGCGGGTCATGCTCGTGAAGCCATGCTGACATTTGGTCTAAACTGGCCAGTGGGACCCGCGGTGGAATAGGGGTGACCAACAAAAAAAAATTACAAAAAAATGAGGGTTACTATGTTATGTTGCATGACCAAGTCAATTGTATGCCTCGAGTATGAACTAACGCAGTTTCATATAGTAGATAATCGTATCGAGCTGCATTAGTATGGGAAGGTGTGGAGACAGAGTCTAGTAGTGTACTGGTTAAGTAGAATTAGGATATTTACTGGCTGAATAAGATTAGGATATTAACTGGCTGAATAAAATTAGGATATTTACTGGCTGAATAAAATTAGGATATTTACTGGCTGAATAAGATTAGGATATTAACTGGCTGAATAAAATTAGGATATTTACTGGCTGAATAAGATTAGGATATTAACTGGCTGAATAAAATTAGGATATTTACTGGCTGAATAAAATTAGGATATTAACTGGCTGAATAAAATTAGGATATTTACTGGCTGAATAAAATTAGGATATTTACTGGCTGAATAAAATTAGGATATTAACTGGTTAATTAGGACATAAACTGGTTTTAGAAATCTGGACAGTTACTGGTTAAATAGTAAAAATTGGAAATTTTCTAGTTAAATAAAATTTGGACGTTAACCAGTGAAACAGAATTTGGCAGCCCTGGTCGCTGGACTAAATAGGGCAATTTGCGGTGCACAGACGAGTCGAAAACGCCGTGACATTTACGCAGGATCTCCACTCCGGGACGCTCCAATTGTTTTCCATTGCACTCGACACGATTTAACGTTAAACTGTTTATATACAGAAAACAGACAGACGGATCACCTGATGTAAAGTGTTTCGTTGATAGCAGCGCGCCTGGCGAGGCACCTTACCGCTAGCCTCTCAACTCGCCGTAAAGCAGCTTGTTCTACATGTCTTGTGTTTCGACTTAGGAGGTAGGTATGGTCACTTTATATTATAATGAGGCGAACATCTTAGTCCTCATGCGTAGCAAAGCATCTGTTTGCAACCTGAGATAGGATTTGTTCTCTATTCGAGGTTCGATTTTGGTGTCCAAGATATTGATTTTGTCGTACTAGCAACTTTTACGAGCGACATGGCAATTACGCCCCAGATAATGATTTTTGATCATTTATTCATCTCATTGTCAACTAGCAGCAAGTCACAAAAGACGGCTGACGTAAAAGTCATAGGTCACGTTTTGAATGAGTGACTGCATCCTGTCATTTACTTTCCCTTAAAGGCATTTGCGGTTAGAGCCCTTTAAATATTGTGGACACGAACATTTGATAGGATAATGACGACGCCAATTTGTTATACGTCACGAGTTACGAACAATTACCGTATGTTTAGTAGCCATTAAAATATGTAAGTTTGAATCACAGATATAGACCTGAATAGATCACGCAAATGTTAGGACTTCCCATGCCGAGATGATTGAAGAGTTTGTCAATTGCGCTACCATTGTCGCAGTTTCTTTTAGACCGCACTTTACCGTTGTTCACACGGGACGTTGGATTTCATTCCCCGAAACAGATACAATCTATTTGTTTGATACTCGTCATTATTATGACGACTTGGAATCGATTCGAATAATGATGAATAATAAATCGAATACTGGCGTTTTCGATTCGGCTTCGCCTTGACGTAGGATTGCCGTCACTAAAACGTTCTCGTTTCGTCTTAGCAGTTCCCAAAAGGCACCCTCAATCTTCACACCGATGGGCAAACTCACGTTATCTATTTAGATCTCCATCTGTGCTTTAAATAGACATGATCATGAAAACAACTCCAGTCACTGATATTACAAATAAAACGACACCCAAGAGCGACTTTACCGAGCGACTGCAATAAAACAAGATGTAAAGCGTCCCAACAACTTGGTAAAGATCTATCCGGAGGATTCGCCCCACAGTTCCCCAGTTTATGACGTATTAGTGAGACGTCAAACGCGACGTTTATGAGTCGTAAACCGACCTCTGCTCACTTGTTGAGTTTATGGCGACATCGGGAGGTGACACTACCAGGCGAAGAGTGTCTGAGCAGTTCGGAGTTCATTTGCGATTTAGTTCATCGTTTCGGTAGTTTCGCGAGCAATTCGCTTTCAATTCTGGATAATGAAACAACAGGTACTTCGGCTTTTTTGTGAAACGAAAAGTAAATTTAGCTTGGATATACAAGGTGATCCACACTGTAGTAGCGTAGTGGAGGGTGCTTTATGAATAAATAATAAATAATAATAAATAACGCTTCACACTCACAGCCCCACACTAGGATTACCTGTGTCGAAGGCGCCATGGACACACACAAGACAACAACACAACACACCCAGACCAGAAACAGAAATTCAAATTCATCATGTCTGCTCTGCTGGGAATCGAACCCAGGAACCTCCGCGCAGCGCACCGGCCGGTGTCTTAACCACTGCGTCGTCGTCTGCGTTGGGTCGTCTTATGCCTAAAACTGTTGTGGGGAGAGACCTATACTCAACAATGGAACATAAAAAGGTTGCAGCCATAAAAATTAAATTTGTGCCATAGACACATACAAGAGAAGCACACACACCCAGATCAGAAACAGAAAATTAAACACATTCAAATTTCTGCTTCGCGGGAAATCGAACCCAGGACAATCAGACTCAGGACAGGTGGTAGCGAACCAACGTTTCAAGATTTGCAACACGGAGACAAAGTAGCGATGACTACTCAATGGCTCAAAATTCGTTTTCTTAAACGAGACATCCAAGTAACAATCCAAGTAGCGCGCATTAATGAATTTTCTTAGTTGTGTGCTTTACAAATTTAAATGTTCCCCGATGTGAACGAGAGTGACTTGACAATTTTTCATAGTTTTCTCAAAGATGTGTGAAGTCCACCAACCTGAACAGTACAAGGCCAGTGTTGTAGACTAAATCCCTCACTATGAGAGGAGACCCGACTCTGCAGTGTATCGTTTATAGATTTCAGACGACACAAAGAGAACTCATCTTTATATTATCAGTGCCGGGAGCATGAACAGTAAAGTCAAAGTATTAGTACGGTAATCGTTGGTCACTAGTGCGTCATATGTCAGTCTGTCTGACATCTTACCATAATAATGGCACACGATAACTACTCGTATGTATACGAAAACTTTGAAGATAGTGTGACATCGTTTAAGATCGAGGTACAGTATGTAGATAGACTAAATTTTAAGATCATAAATTAACAAATTAGTCGAAACTGCTTAGCTAATGCATAATTAATTTCTAAACGCCAGTAGATATCTTATTCCACATAAGCATATCACTCGACTAACAAATCGATACGAGGCTCGATTTGAATCGATCGTCCCATCCCATACATCGTAATTAGCGCATACCTCACCTCCGCAAGACAAATGCGCCTGGTACGTGGTTCCGAGACACCTCTTGTAACTTATGCGCGCCGGGGCGGGGTTAATAGCTAATATCGCCGCCTAATGACCGCACTCGTCTGTAATGCCCCGCGCGGGACCCGAAACTGCGACCACCTCGCGCTCATGCTCCTCTGGTAATTTACAGGCGATCGCACTATCGTTTTATACATGTTTAAGCGTCTCTATGTGTGTTTGGGTGTTTCGGATTACAAATTACTTTGCTGCTCGTGCCCCTTCTGTTCCCACGAGTTTGAGAATGTAACTTATGGTCTGATACAGACTTAGATGTAAAGGTATAAGTGTCATGAAGTCGTCATAGTGACGAGGTGCTAGGGATCTAGAATAAAGCCTTGTATTTGCAAAGATAAAGAAAAAATACGTTATGTGTGTTTTTTGTAAGTATCATAGAAAAAAATAAAGACTTCGTCAGTTGTTCGTCTAATATATTAAAATAACATTCAACATATTTTCTCCACTCGGCGAGCCCCTTTGTTTTTGTTTTGAACATCTAATTCTGAATCGTATAAGTAGTTTTCTACCGCTTACCCCTTTTACTACAAAATAAATGGCTTCTGCGCGTTTAAAGTATTAATTAAAAAACCTATTTCAGAGTGTGACAAGCTAACACATCGCCCATTGTTCTAATTGTGCCATGAATCCATTAGAGCAGTCGGACGACATTTAGATCGCGTAAAGCACGGAAAGATATAAATTAACTCCACTTAAAAGAGTGCAAATAAAATCTATTGAGTCGGAGACAAGCCATAAATCATTCCCGAACACTGTTAAGTACACGGCGCCTAGCCAAAAATGGCTCGCATCCTCTCCACGCGACGTTTTTATGTTCAAAATTTAATTGCCTATACGATTACAAAGGGATCATTGTTTTCACAGCCCGACTGATTTATTAACTCTTCAAAAATACCTTAAAACTAATCTCGTGTCGTACCGGCCATCCGATCCGGATCACTTGGAATAATATTTGTACACTACCGTGTTAGTGATATATGGCGACGTTAAAAATCAAACGGAATCTCTTTTTCAATCTTTCGTGAAACAGTTAAAGTCGGTACATAAATCAGGGGTGCATAATCAAAAACATTTCATCGCGTTTTATTTATAAAATGTTTAATTTCAGAGGATCGCGAATTAATGATGGCAAATAACGGCGCCGCGGTTAGATTCGCTTGCGGATAAATACGTAAATCAAATTGTTTACCGCATTCGCGTAGACTCATCATAAAATAGCCAGAATTACATTTGATCCAAAACAAATTTTAGCAAAAGACCGTGCCTGCGATCTTTTAAAAGGTTTTATTTCGTTTTACCATGACGAAATCGAATCCTAACACATTGACATGTCTGACATTAATAGCACGAATAGAAGAAGGATTCTTGATAACAGAAAAAACGTGTTTCTTTTTAAAGGCACATTCCTTAAAGTTCTTGCTAGAGTTAGTATAGGCGAACTAACGAAGGAAGATCTGTTGAAAATACTGGCTGTAAAGCATAGTAGTTGATTTCATTTGAATATATACATGACATCTTAAGTATTGACATGTATTTCACTTAATATAAAAATTCTACAGAGAAAATATTGTTTTATTTACAATATTCTCAAAACGTTATCAGCACGAATTTATTATGGTTATTATGGCCCAATAATAATAGAGTGGACATATTAATATAATAAAATATGGATAGTGGTGATACGAAGAGATGTACCTCCAGTTCAGGTATGAATTTACCACCAATTCGTTTATGTGGTAGAGATGATTATACTACCTGGAAGTTTAAAATGAGGAACTATCTCTTACTGGAAGATTTGTGGGCTACGGTAGTGGGGTATCCTGATGAAGACAAAACGACATCTGTAAACAAAATACGAAACGACCGTAAGGCTCTTTCAAAGATATGTTTAACTCTGGATGGTCCTGCGATAACTCATGTACGTAATTCCAACTCAGCAAAGGAAGCATGGGATGCCTTAAAGTTAGCATATGAAGATAAAAGTATGGGCAGAAAGTTAAGTTTAGAACGTAGACTATACAGATTAAATCTTGTAGATTTTGAAAATATGGAGTCATATATAAATGCTGTTCTGACAATAGTCCAAGATTTACAAGATATTGGTAAAAATATAGAAGATGACACAGTAGCTGCAATTTTACTTGGTGGGCTAACTGCGAAATATGAACCAATGATTATGGGCTTAGAAAATAGCAACATAGTGATAACGAGTAACCTAGTAAAGACAAAACTTTTAAGTGCCTCGTCAAGAGAGACGGAATCTGAGACAGCCTTAAGAGCAACAATTTCTTCAAAACCCAAGAAGAAGAAAAAGCCTATTATTTGTTATGATTGTCAAGAGCTAGGACACAAACGTCCAGACTGTCCACGTAAGAAGTTGGAAAGTAGGAAGAAAACAAAAGATACTACACTCTTCAGTGCACATGTTTTTAGCCAAGCTTCGCTGACTGACAAGTGGATCATAGACTCTGGTGCTACAAGGCACATGACATCAAGGTCAGATTGGGTGACATCTGTTGGACCAAACGTTTACGGTAGGGTGACGATTGCCAATGGTGAGGAAATTGATTGCACCGGCATTGGCGACGTATCTATTTGTACCAAAACTAAGGTAATAGATACAATTGGTAATGTTGCATATGTTCCAAAACTTAAAGCAAACTTAATTTCTGTTATGAAACTTGTAGAGAAAGGTTTTACTGTTGTTTTTGATAAAAGTGGATGTAACATTTATAACTCAGATGTTTCTTCTCAAATTTCAGATGTACCAATTCTGCATGGTTCGACTTGTGGTGGACTGTATACTTTAGATTGTACTGTTAATACTCCGCGTAAAGACGTATCATTAATTACTGCAGATGGATCATCACAATATCGTTTATGGCACGCAAGGCTAGGTCATTTATGTCGTTACGCAATGAATTCGCTTAAACATCAATCTATTATTAGTTTTACCGAAATAGATAAGGAACCTTGTATGACTTGTGTTGAAGCGAAACAGACACGTAAATCTTTTAAAAAGGTTTCCTTTACGAGAGCGACAGAGCCGTTGCAACTTATACATTCTGACTTGTGCGGCCCTATGTCAGAAGTCTCGCTACAAGGTAATAGGTATGTTCTTCTATTTATAGATGATTTTACTCGACGAATTTTTGTATATTTTATTGCTTCTAAAGAGGAGGTGAAGACCAAGTTTATAGTTTTTCAAGCCTTGGTTGAAAAACAAACAGGAAAACAAATTAAGGCATTACGAACGGATAACGGGACGGAGTATGTAAATAAGTTTTTTACAGACTACTTAAATTCGCAAGGAATAGAGCATCAAACGACTGCACCATATAGCCCACAATCAAATGGTGTGGCTGAGCGCACAAATAGGTCAATTATAGAAAAAGCTAGGTCTTTGTTGGCTGGTAGCCTAAAGTCTAAAGCTTATTGGCAAGATGCTTTTGAAACTGCTGTTTATTTGAAAAATAGATGTCCTCACCGTGCCTTAAATTTTGTAACACCTTATGAAAAATGGTATGGCAATAAACCTGAACTAAAACACTTGAAAGTGTTTGGTTGTAAAGCTATGGTCCAAATTCCCTCCTGTAGTAGAAAGAAGTTAGATGTTAAGGCAGAAGAATACTATTTTATTGGATATACAGAAGATCCAAATACGTACTATTTTCGAAATGCTCGTTTTCCAAGGAAACTTATAAAATCGCGTGATGCTACCTTTTTTGAAAACATTTTTTATGATCCTAATAAAGCTAAATCAAAAGAAGATATTGGTGCAGCTGATCTGACTATTCCTTTTAATTTCTCTGACAATATAGAAAATTCTGATGTTCCTGTGGAAGAAGAAATCCAAGAGTCTGATTCTTTTGAAGATGCTCAAGGTGAAGATCTGGAAGAGGTTCCAGATCCTGTTCATGAAGAACATCATTCATCTGATGAAATTGTAGGAAATGATACAGAAACAAGGCGGTATCCTACTAGAGTTAGAAAGCCACCAGATCTTTTTACTTACAAAGTTAGCGAGTCACTAATTGAGCCTGATGAACCCAATACTTATGCGGAAGCTATAAATGCTGTAGATGCTAAAGAATGGGATGAGGCAATGAGGAAGGAATATGATTCTCTTCAAAAACTAAAAACTTGGAAATTGGTAGACAGAAAAGGAAAGAAAGTAATCCCCTGCAAGTGGGTGTATAAATTGAAGAGAGATGCAAACGGTACTGTTGTAAAATACAAGGCCCGTCTGGTAGCTAAAGGCTTTAGTCAACAAGCGGGATTAGATTACTATGAAACTTTTGCTCCAGTAGTCCGGTTGTCTTCACTTCGAACACTTTTTGCTCTTGCAGTTAAGATGGAACTAAACATGAGACACATGGATATAGACACTGCATTCCTAAATGGAGAGCTAGAAGAAGAGGTGTTCATGGAACAGCCACCCGGTTTCTCTAAAGACTCCAAAGATAAAGTTTGTTTGTTACAGAAATCGCTTTATGGCTTAAAACAAGCGCCACGAGCTTGGAATATTAAGCTGGATAACACTCTATCCTCAATAGGCTTTAAAAGAATGCCCTCTGAGCCGTGTGTCTATACAAAACTTTTTGGAAAGGAACTTGTCATTTTAGCAGTTTTTGTTGATGACATAATTTTATTTTATAAAAGAGACGTCACTTTTGAAAAAGTCAAAACAGAACTTGAATCGCGTTTTAGTTTGAAAGACTTGGGAAAACTGAAATATTATTTAGGAATGAATGTTTCATATGAAAATGGTATAATGAAGATATGTCAACGCACCTATATTGAGAAACTCTTGTGTAAATTTGGAATGGAGAACTGTAAGTCGGTACGTACTCCGTTGCAGAATACACAGTTGGAACGAATACCTGATAGTAGTAAAAATGAATCTTCATACCCATATCAAGAACTTATAGGCTCTTTGATATATCTGGCGACACATACGCGTCCTGATATTGCATTTGCTACTAGTTACTTGAGCCAGTTTAACTCTTGTTATGATAAAACACATTGGTTAGCAGCTAAGCGAGTACTACAATATTTGAAAGGTACTATTAACCACTGTATTACTTACAGAAATGACAACAAAAACTTATATGGCTATGCAGATGCTGATTGGGCAAACTGTACTCAAACTCGTCGTTCATATACAGGTTTTTATATGAAACTTGCAGACGGGTTGGTGTCTTGGGAAAGTAAGAAACAACGCACTGTGGCGTTATCATCAGCCGAAGCAGAGTATATGGCACTCACAGAAGCTTCAAAAGAGGCTTGTTATCTAAGACGTTTTATTTATGAGGTTACTAGTGAGTTGAATTGTGTATCCATCTATAGTGATAGCCAATCAGCAATTAAATTAGCTCAAAACCCAGTACACCACAGTCGAACTAAGCACATAGATACTAGGTTCCATTTCATTAGAGAACAAATAAATAAGGAGGTGATAGATCTCAAGTTTGTACCCACTGAAGAAATGAACGCAGATGCTCTAACAAAATCTTTAGGTCGTATAAAGTTTGAGAAATGTATAAGTGGCATGGGACTTTAGTTATTGGTGCCAATGAATATATTTCCAGCACCCATGTTGCCCCTTTTTTTTTCTACTTCCTACTATTGTGATATGTGAGAAACATTTTTTATTTTTGTTTGTAATCTTTATATGTTAATACATAGCTTAGTTAACATTAAAAGATTAAGGGGGCGTGTTGAAAATACTGGCTGTAAAGCATAGTAGTTGATTTCATTTGAATATATACATGACATCTTAAGTATTGACATGTATTTCACTTAATATAAAAATTCTACAGAGAAAATATTGTTTTATTTACAATATTCTCAAAAAGATCTAATTAAAATACAAATTTTATCCAAATAGAGCCACTTAAAGTAACGCGAAATTAATTTATGTCCAACAATTACTCATTTAAACACAAAAGATAAATTAAACCAGCGCATAGATTAAATATATCAAACGAAAGATCACCAATTGGCCGACGTAACTGCTTATTAATAAAACGTATAATTCTAACTCGTGATACCCAGAACGATTGTTATCGGCCGGCCCTATTCGCCTGGTATCTGCGCTGGTATCTGGTACGAACAGCCAGGCGCTGGTACCCGATAGCTTACTGTAATAGGAGAACAAAGAGTTGTCGCAATTTGCAAGCCAGCGAGCCTGCCCATATAAGGCAGGTAGGTCGCTCGCGACTCTAAAGGTCTATGCTTGTTATGCGATCCTAGTATTTTAGATGAGATTAGATTCTTATTGTTGCAATTGGGTTCTCTTGTAACTGCGCCCTAATATATTTATTCGGAGGCAAATTAGCTGAACAATACTTATCGTGTACCTACCGTTTGCTTGTTCCAAATTTGAAAAGTAAGTGTATTTATGCACATTCAATCAAACAATCAGTTAAAGGTAGCATATTTCCTATTTCCAAAGGTTTCAAATAAATTGGAAATTAGACATTTTTTTTCAAAAATATCTGTGTACAGCAAATCATTCAATGTTTCGAGTATGACCACTATCGTCAAAGTATACGTATAGTTCGCGTGTGCCATTAGTATGGGAAGATGTCAGACAGACTGACATAATTATGTCATACTAATGATGGACGGCACATAAGTCAGACTGCGATGATTACAACAAATCTCGACAGTCAAAAGTTTGCCTTAATCACTTCATAGATAAAGTAAACAGATTCCTTGACTTTGCTTGAGACTGTTGTAATGCTCTACTAACGTATACGGGTAAATAAGGGAGAAATCGAGCTGCAGCCACCCCTACATAACTACCCCTATTTGTGGTTAGAGGAATGTGTTTGTATATAAATTAGAATTTGACTTCGACAGAGATATAATCATCAAGTCACAGAATTAAAAAAATCTGAAAAAAACCAAAAACAATGCAAAACAAAAATATAAAGTAAGAAAGAGTACACAGTTCTGCTACTAATAAACCCAGATAAATAGTCGATCGTTAATAACGTCGCATCACTAGCTGTCACCGCGGTGTGAAACGTTCGAGTAGATAACGGGGGCACTAGTGATGTGGCACTTCATGTTTTTTAAAACAGTACCGCCACTAATAAACCCTGATAAATAGTCGAACGTTAATAACGTCTCTTCACTAGCTGTCACCTGCGCTATTCTTTTTTACATAGGTATATTGCAAAAAGCCTCAATCATATATTATTTTTGTTTTTTTATTAAGGCAAACTTTTTTTTGTATCATATTCTGTAAATAGTTACTTAATGTTTAAGGTTATTCAAGGTTTTTTTTAATAGTGTGAAATATTCTACTATAGGATAGTAGATAGACTTAAGACTTCCTATTTAAACGCGAAAGTTTTCGTGAAGATGGATCGATGGCAAAAATGGCTGAACCGATTTGGATGAAATTTGGTAGGTACAAAGGCAGATCACAACCTGGATTAACATACGTTAACATAATGGATTTTTTAGGAAGAAGCCACGGGCAATGTCTAGTACCAAATAAGTGGTAGTGAATAGACCTGAAAAACATTTGCAAAAGGTACCGTTTATCTTGATACATAAAAGTCAAAGATATATTAGGTTAGTATTTAAAGTAAGATTACATAACATAAAGAAAACTAAGAATCTCCGCAAACTAACACTTAATCGGAAACGCGGGTACAGTTCGTTTTCTACACCATAAAAACCGCATACACAATTCCTGCATTTCAACACAACTAAAACATTTGCGAGCAAACCTCCGAACCCACCCGATACCCACACATCCATTAAGGGTGGTAAAAACCGAAACAGACAATGGCTGGTATCAAGAGGTCTCGATCGCCCCCCGCGACGATTAATCATCCCCCTCCCCGGAGGCTGTCGCTGTACCATTGTCACGAAGGCACCGCTCCGAGCTGCTCTTAATGAATCAGGAAAATTCAGGGTTCGAATCCTGGGGTCAGCGGAATTGTGGGTCGTGAAGGCTATTTCTTGCTTTTGCGTTACATAGTGTAATACTTTTGTTAAGTGTTTTATACAGTGTGTCCAGGCTCCTCCGTTTCAATTACATTTTGTTTTAAAACATTAGAATTCGTGCATTCTTTGAGTGATTGCTTTATAATATTTCGAGTTATCTAGAAGTACAATTTCGTCACAGTATACACTACATACAAATCTAATCATTCTTATTTGCACTTTAGCAAGAAAAGTAGGTATTACCGTTCAACTAATTTTTTATAATAAAAAATATCACAATCCATCCATCAAAAGGGTTGACTTCAAAAAAGAATAGTTATATTCAACTCGGGTTCAGACTATTCCTCTCAATTTTTATGAATAGCCATTTCTACCCGTGTATTGTTACTAATTGAGAATTTACTAATTAAGAAGCCCCATTCCGCGTGAAAGTGAGTTAATTAAAAAATTCCAACCGCGTAACACCTAGTTCCTCGTTAATTTGTTCTTTAATTATAAACAAAATGTTTGTTCGTTTCAATGTTTATGTGTTTATAAGTACACGTATTCAAATATTAACATGATTTTAATTGAGAAATATTTTAATATTTTAGGTAGGTATTTGTTACACGAATGTAGAGACTAATTAGCTATGTGGTTATTTTCATAGAATATTTTATTTTAAAGTTCATCTAATTTAAATTATGTAAATACTCTTGAGTATGTATACATACCTACAACCACACTAGTTATTCAATGCAGCTATCTGTTGGAGCAGATGTTAATTAATTAAAAATATTTATCTATTTATTTATTTCATAATTATATAAAATTTAAATTCTTTTACTCTTTATCTTTATTTGTATCATTTTTATGCTCACTTCTTTATTAACTCGGTAACTTTTGAAGTGTCAAACATTATTGCAGGTTGAAATAACAATTGTCCATCACAAAAAACACTCAAAGAATATTATCGAGAATTTTGCAATTTGTTTATTCAACTGTCAATCTTTGTACCAAAATCGCAAGTTTCACCGGAAGCGATGGAGTGGGCTCGATCGCGGCCGATCACAGCCGAGCGCCCCCGAACATTGCCGAGCGGGGGCGCAACGGAAGATGTAATGATGTTTGTCAAATGGAAAATGAGATAGGGAAATGTAGACTGCGCTGAATTTGCGACCTTTTCGCTGATGCTAGGGTAAAGCTGTGTGTACATGACGAGCTGAAGCGAAACTAACACCGAAATATTAGTTTGTCATCTTAAGTTGCGACTACATTCATTGTTTGAACGAACTTACTTTACGTGACAGAGTGAACTGGCGGAAATCATCAAGTGAGGTGTGTTATGGTTAGAGATACGATATGAGAAATATTACCCTTATCTGTTATTATTAATCGTATTCTATTACAGATTAAGAGAAGTTCAACGTCCTCCATGCCTTTAGCTTGTTTAAGATGGAAAAGGTAAGAAAGAGATTCATTAAGTATTAATAAATTATAATAATTGCCGCCACTGTGTCAACTCCTAGTATCTAAATGTTTCGTCTTTCTAATGTCTCGTTCTTTCTTTCTAGTCATAATATTATATTATTATGTAAATCAAAGAGCATCGCTCACAGTGTGATACGAACCCAAAACCTTCCTACAATTGCGACACACTCGCATTTAAGTGACAATGTACGTTATTACAGTTAATAAAAATTCAGTTTCAACTCAGATAAATGTATTAGATTACTTTAAGCCAACCAAGGTAAGCTGTTTACTTCAAATGAATTAATTTAGTAAAAATATATGCCGCCATAGCTGCCCCTTTAGGAATGCTGACATTTAATTAAACCGAGTGCCTTTACGAATACAGATTAAACATTGCCGATCAAATATTTTGATAATGCCAATATTTCGTTGCTATTTAAATGGTTATATGGATTATGGACCCCCGTGTAGAAGCCTCGGTCACGCGAGAATTAAAAAGTAAAATTAAAAGTTGGCGGACAAAAAACGTAAAATCGAACTTCTTATTGAATTTTTATTGTGTGCAACATTACTTTTTCAGCGCTGCAACATTCGACGTGTTCGTATCGGCTGTTTAAAAATGGATCTTTGCCTGTTTTATTGGTACGTAATTAAAATCTGACGGTTTTTTTACGAAACAGTAAGGCAAATAAGGTAATTTAGATAAATAATAGGTAAATTGTTTCTTAGATTTATTTCTTTATGCCTATATGTTGGAAATCACGCTGGATGTTTGGAAATTTTTGGAAATCTTGCGGGTGGTCCATCCGCCATAAAACCAATATTTGGTTTGTCCGGGATACCGTCATCCTTTACTTTTATATAATCAAATCTTAAACAGGATATTATTATTAGTACGACTGCTAAATCACAATATTCTATGCAGACTAACCTATTAAAGAAACTCTTTTAGTGAAAAGGTTCTTAGCGGATTATACCTCATGAGTGAGTATGTTCCATAAGTCAATTCATTTGAGGTCGGACGTCGTGTAAGCAAATGTCAATTCGCTAGCATACTCACTCGCTACTCATTATAAAACTTCAAAGGTTACTTTACAGGTAAATTCAGTTCACACAACGTCGAGGACAGATCCTAAATCTTCGTCCAGCACTACCTTGAAGGACTTAGAAGCTAAATTTATAGTTACCCGCTCACTCCATTCCCGAATTCAATCTAAAATACAGGTCCCAAATGAAAATTTAAATGCGCCGTAGTAAATTACCGGAGAAAAAAGAGCGAGTCGAGTTGAAAGTTGGATCTAGCTCAATGGGTTCGCCGATAAATCTTTCGGTCTCAACAGCTGATGTACGCTCGGCTCGCAGACTGGGTAGTAAACAGAGGTTATACCTTTACATTTTGTACCTAAGTGTACATACGTTTATCTAATACCAGCTGTGACTGCGACTTCGTCCGCGAGGAATTTATCTATCTAACTAGAATATATAATATAATTCTGAAATAAAAGTAGCGTAAGTTCTCCTTATTACGTCAGCTATCTACCAGTGAAAATCAGTCCAGCCACTCCGATTAGCCGGAACAAACTGACAGACTGACAGACAAACATTGTTATTTTGTGGTTGAATACTTTATTTGAGAGTATCCAAGTCCTCATGAGTAGCAAAGCAGTTTCGACTGGGGCAGTCGAAACACAAAAAATTAAGCTATATTATGACACTTAGACACTTACCATCAGGTGGCCTGTCTGTCTGTTTGCTTGGTATTTCTGTACACTTATAATACTGTTGCCTCAATGCCGTTGCACATCTGGGCGCTGTGAGGTCTTTGAGGCGGAGCCCTTTCGTCTCCGGCAGGGCGCGTGCGGTGCGCAGATAAAATAAATGGAGCCGTGAAAAATGACGGCGCAGAAGACATCGCCCTGAAAGGGGTCGGCTCCGGTCAAAGCCTTTGTTTTGATTCTGCTTTCGAAATGTTTCTACTTTTTTATTTTTCTTTTTTTAAACCGTCAACAAAAGACATGTGGATTAGCTTGTGATTGTGAGTAGGGACTGAGAAATTGGTCTAGAAAGACTAGATCAATAGAATAAATGCTGTCTATAATTATGTATTTAATCAAGTTTAGTGAATCGGTGGACATCAAAATCCGTTTACCCGGTTTGGTGTGAAGTTTCACACGACAAAGTAACATAAGAAATGTACTTAATTTAATTCTACATCTATGTATGTAGCATGTCCTTCCATAAAAATTAAATTAATAACCTTTAAAAAAAAACAAAATCGATTCGTCGCCTGACACTAAGTTAAGTTCAATGTGTCGATATTTATGCTCCTTATTGCAGTAAAACCTTCCGACAAAGTAGGAGAATAACTTAAAAGGTGTATTTTTTTTATCTTACAGTAAAACAAATGTTTTACTCGACAAAATCTTACATCGACCCTTACATTTTAAGACCATTCAGCCGTCCTCCTGGGCTTTGGCCCCTATAAAGCGGCTCGTAAAGCCTTCGCAAGGTCGCTTAGCGCGTTAGTTCTGCCACTAACTGTACCTCTTACTTGCTGCTAATTTCCTGGTACCTATATAGCTTTGATAGCCCAGTGGCTGAGAATTCGACCTCTTATCGAGGGGTCCGGGTTCGAATCCCAGTGGCACGCACCAATGACTTTGTAAAAAAAGTTATGTGCGCTTTATAAAATTAAATATCACCTGCTGTTACGGTGCAGGAAAACATCGTGAGGAAACCTGCATGCTTGAGAGTTCAAAAAATGTTCTCAAAGCCATGTGAAGTCCACCAACCCGCACTAGGCCAGCGTGGTGGACTAAGGCCTACGTCCTTCTCATTGTGAGAGGAGACCCGACCCTGTAGTGGGTCATTAATGGGTTACTGACAATGTCCTGGTACATCATAGTCTTAACTAGTACCTAACTAGTTCGTAGAATAATATAAGAATGGTTTTAAATTTTAAAAGATTTTTTTTGAGAACCCTTTCAGAATTTATTTTTATTAGTCTTAAACAGTATTTTTGTAATGTCCCGGGTACCTAATGAATTAAATCTATCCATCTAGCTTTTAAAATCCTTTGATTTTTTTAGAACCGTACTTACCAGCATATTTATTTGATCATCATTTAATTTTTGAAAATCTCGATGCTATCCAAGCTAATTTCATTAAGAAAATATCAAAACATATTTTCTCAATCACTTACCGACATGATTATTTCCAGCGAAGAGACAACGAAAGCCACTTACCTGAAACAAAGAGGCGAAGATTAATTAAAATTATAATGAAAAAGGGCTCCATCAAACAATTTATTTACAGAAAAAGGCCTTTTTAATTTAAATTAATATTTATTTACAGCAGTACGCAAGCGGCGTCTTAAAAACATTCAAGACTTTAAATTAAATGTACGCATTATTTTTAATTTAGCTACCAAGGGTGCATTTTATGCAAGGGTTAATTTATTGCTAATGAAACTTACCTATATAAAAGTATGTACCAACGGTAATACTAGAAGCTATTTGCTATTATCGTAAATTTATTGACTTTTTTTCGCTTAAATGTCTGCTAAAAGTAATTAGTTTTCAACGATATACAGAATTTATCGACCAAGTCTAGCTTTCAACCGTTTTAATTCGTCAAAAAAATATTTAATTTTTGTCCCTTTGTTTGTGTCTGGCCATATCCATAAAAAATAAAGAGAGACGTTGTTAAGAATAATACGCGATGCTTAAATAAGAAAGGAAGACAACACTACGAAAAACATTTCCTACAAAAACCGGGGCAAAATTCACCGGGCCACATAGATATAGCAGGAGGGCAGACAGCAGTTAAAGGGTCTATAAGAGCCTTAAAGGGAGTCCCCGAGTTATCTCGGCGCTAGCCTCGTAAAATAAAGGTTTACTAGCCCGTAAAGAAAATTAAAATGAATTATTTTGACGAGTCTGAGGGTCTTTTTTGAGGTGTAACCCTCGCTTACCGCCGAGGTGAATTGTTATGACGCTATAAGGGGTAATTGTTTTTCTTGTGTTTAATTCAAAGCTTGTTTTCGTTGTAATTACGCTGGCTAACCTGTTATTGGACGGCGGGGTGTATTTTACGGGGATTTTGCGCGTAAAGTTGAGTTTGGGAACGCGTAAATTTGCATAGCGTAATTGCGAGTCTATCTGTAATGCGCTGATTCCAGGAGTTGTGATTTAGTGACGGTTTGGGCGGGGTAAGGTGGAAGGCGGAGAAAGGCGCTCGGGATGCGATTAACATATCCTTAATGCGATTCGAACGATCAATTGATTGTAATCACGATTAAGGTCCCTTTTCAGGAACAATCTAGGGACGTCGGATGAGTTCTTGTGTTGGAATACTGATTCTTTGGGAAAGTAATGTTAGCATTAACAAAATTTAAGCGACGGTGACCACTTACCATCAGGGGGCCCGTGTATTTGCCCGCCTGTTTGCCTGCTTTTCGTGAACAAAAATATTATGACCCTCTATTTTAAATTAGGTTATGATCAATAAATCATTGTAACTCAGCTCGTCTCTGAAAAAGACATCCATAAAGACTTTAAAGAGAACGTTGATTGCAAAATACTTATTTTGTGTTTGTTAACGAACGTAAGTAGGACATTTTTAAAACTTTCAAACAGAATTTGGCACATCGGCCCTCAGACCATGTCTATTCCGTTTATGTCCACGTCTATCAAACAACAAATCAATCGAGGAAAAATCTAAAATTTCCACAAGCTGAAATTGAAATTGTAACAAATTAATCAAAGAAAAAAAAATCCACTACCTGAAGTTGAAATTGTAAGATAAAGACTCCAAACCAAAGCAGACCACTTCACCACCAACCACCGTGATCTGATCACCGAAACGACGCACTTGGACCGCGAACGCACTGTTTGAGCGATACGGATCGCGGGAAAACATTCAACCGATTTCAGGGAAAACGGGTGTTTTATCACGCGCAACGCCGCGCGACATACTATACGAAGGCTTAGTTGCAGCGGGCGCGACGCGGTTGCTGTTTTAGTAAACTTGATTCTAATGGCAATGAAGTAAAGGTAAAAGGTGCGCCGTAACGGTGCTACAGGCGTTAATGAGGACCTATTTGATTCACTGCATGGTTGGGTCTCCTCTCACAACGAGAACGATGTAATCCACTACGCGTACCATAGTCTATAGCGTGTCGGTGGACTTCACATGCTCTTGAAATGTATAGCTCCAGCGTGAAAAACTCTCAGGCATACAGGTTTCCTCACGATCTTTTCCTTCACCGTAACAACCGGTGTATCTTTATTAATTAGAAAAGTATTCACGCGTGCCACTAGGAATCGAAAACGGACCTGTGTAGATCGGGAACCCAGTGGATCAAAATCAGACTATGACATAACCACGAATAGCCTAATAATTGCATTACCCTTAATTTTTGTTGGGTTTTCAAGCCGCAAAACTAAGCCTGTTTACAATTGTTCTATTGACGTGACTTTATCAATGAAAACGAAGGCTATATTTAACCGAATAAAGCAGCCGCACGTAACAATCTCCCGTGTGTTTCAACCACTTACGGGCCTGGAATCATACGCGGTCCTCACCGGAGCAGTAAACGCGAAATAGTATGTTTTCTCCGCATGGAGATTGGGGTGATTCCACGTGATTCCATTGTTGGCAATGGATTCCAACGAGCACACGTGGCTGGCTGGAATGGGGCGATTTGTCTACGTTTTTAGATACAGATAGGTTACCCTTTATTTGAGGTTGATTTGTCCTCTTTGGTCTTGTAAGGCGTCTAAAATTGTGAAGTTAGATGAGCTCATGAAGAATGGCTCTTTATTTTATAGTGCCTTATGGTTTAGAAAATTATTTGGTTGAGATTCGTAAGAAAACGTTTATGTAGAAAAAAATATTTATGTGAAGTACCTATAGAAGTGTGTAAAAGAAACTCATTTTAATTTGAAGGAATACGTTCGCCATCTTGTCTTTTTAAAATCAGAAAAATTACATGAAACTTCTAAAAAGAGACACCAAAACCCTAACCCCACGCATAAAAAGTAAGCTTTTGCGAAAATAGAAAAAAAACGTCGAAAAATTCACTCGCAAACTCTCAAAAGATCTTATCAAGAGGTTGGGAAGTAAACAAAAATCCCGGGTATTAAACTTGAGTGTCGTTCGCATGTTGTTTTACGGGCAGCGCTCGTAAAAGCCGTGGGTTGACACTGATTCTTGATGGACAATTTGGAGTTTTCAGCGCCGCCTGGGGGCAAGGGATGAAGGGATGGCGGGATGGAACCTTATCACTAACTGCGAGGGATTACGAATGGTTTTACGGGAGGGAAATTGTTGTAAACTGCGCGATTCCCAGTTATTGCTTGTAGTCATTTAGGCGGGAATTTAGAATAAGTTTATGGTGACTTTTTACGAATTTTACAGCAGAGGAAATTAGCAACGGAATTAAGTGCCGCAGGATAAATAAACAAGCCGAATAATGTACCAGGCGAATAGTCTCCGCGTTTGGTGAGAAAAGTACCAGGAAATCAAAATTACAGAATGTTAAGATTCCTCGGGAGGAATAGAAAAAAATCATCGCTAGTTACCAGGAGGAAATCAGTAGCTACCTACACAAAATGTACCAGGCGATCATGACCGTCACAGAGGCACTTCCCGGTATTTCACTTAGCGCCAACTTCGAAAATACCAGGCACGCAGACGAAACGAGTAGCAAGCGAATTAACCTAACAAAAGACTCTGTTACCAGGAAATCAGTACACAAAATGTACCAGGCGAGCATAAGCGTCGCGGAGGTATGTCCCCGGTATTTCATTTCGCGTCAGGTGAGGACGTAATTGGCGCCGTAACGCGTGTTATTGCGTCCGGGGGTGCGAGGTCCACGTGGGGTGAGGCGTAGTTCCGAGTTGACGTGTCAGTTATTGTTATGTGTTTGTTATTGGGGATGTACGAGTAGTTCCGGCGCTAAGATGTTGGTTTTAGGAAACGCGTGTTTGCTGTAATAATGTTGAGTGAACGGGGACGGTATTGGAGGGAACGTTTTAACAGCTTGAATCCATTAACCCGCATGGGGCCAGCGTGGTAGACTAAGGCCTGCAGCCTTCATTGTGAGAGGAGACCCGACCCTGCAGTGGGTCATTAATGGGTTACTGACAAATGGACATTTTTACAAAATCAGTATTAGTAGATCTGATTAGTAAGTCTGATTTTAACTGAAATTTTTTGTGACCTGAAAAACCAAAATGGTGAATATAATTATTATTTGATCATACACTATGGCCATAATTTTGAACGTAACGAATTTTTCATACTTAATATTTCTATATTAAAAATGTATTTTGTTAAAAATAAGCTCTATACTTAAGTTTGCCACATGTCATTACTTTCTAAAATTCGTTCCTTATTAGTCACACTATCTAATGGTGCAATAATATAGGCTGTGATTTTTTTTCAAAATCTATGGTTTCGATTCCTGGCTATGCATATTGATTTTTCAAAAATGCAATGACGCACTTTCAGTTCTCAACAAAATGGGACCCCAGAGTCCTTTCAGTATTTTTCGCTATTCCTTATAATTTCGGATTTCCTCATCCACGCACGGAAAATTCATCTTGTATACTTTGTTTAGTATCATAAACTTGCTATATGAAAACTCAATATATCGTAACAGTGTCCGTTTCTCAGCACATAAACAGTTTATTGTCAGCACTGGAGCCTGAGCCTCACTGCGACCTCAAGTAGTCCGCTTTATACCTACGGTGCGCCTCAAACATGAGGTTCGGTTGAGAACTAGCGGATAATCTGCTTATGAGCAAAACGCGTATTAAAACGACTGAGATCCAGGCGGAATGGGGTTTGATTGATAAATTGAATATAGAGTAAGGTTTTATTTTGAATTTTGGTTTAATTTTATTAGTATCGGGTAGCAAATGGAGGACAGGTGCCCTTGCATATCCTTTTTGAGATTAGATCCGAATGCAGGTCTATAGATTGAGGAGATATTAGAGATCATACATGATGTGAGCCCATGTGAACATGTTAGTCCTCATCAGTACTTGCTACGAGTGTGTTTTATGTCCACCTCGACTAAAGTCTCGACCCCTCGTTTATAAAGAATATTCGTTAATAGTAACAATAAAAAATAGTAACAGAGCCCCGATTCTGTATTCACACTCGTTTCGCGGCAATATCGTGCTTTACCCGTGATAAAAAGCAAAAAAAAGGCTTAAAACTCAAATATCGTGGACAATCTATTGTGTGCCTTATAGAATAGACATTAAGGTTCCTTGTCGTGCCGAGTTCATGAAATGACATACGGTTTGATGTCACACGATATCGGCACGAAATCTCAATGGTCATACAGAATCGGGGCCCAGTATAGCGACTCATCCTTAACACGAGAGTTGTTTACAAAAAAATGCTGTTGAGTTTGGTTCGCTACAAAACCCGCTACCAGCCCCGCTTGTAGAGGCGACCCACATCGAACTAGTAAATTGTCATTATGCCTACAAAGACGTAACTCGTGTCACCAGGGAGATTTATCGCTAGATTTATTGCCTGAGACAATTTTATATTGAAACATATGGATAGAGACATGTGTATTATTGACGTCATAATTTAGATGTATTAGCTATGGACTTCAATAGTCAGAGCTGCCTATAAAAGATTGGGATTGCAATCCCGCAGCTCATTCAATACCGCGGGATTGATATGCGCGGTTCCGCATTTTAAAGGTGCGAATGTTTTAAAAGATGAGACTTAGAATAATAAAAGCAACGGGATCCCGCGGGAATGGAATGTGTGGAATATCGGTACTGCAATCCCTAATAATAGATCTATAGACATTCCCGAAATGTCGATGCAACTGTGCACTTTACTGCAACACGTATATATCGTATATACCTACTATACATTAAGGAGGTCCCCTAAGCACGGGCTTATGGCATTATTCGAATCACAATACTCTCACTCATAATCTATTGGCCACTAATCAAGTGTAAGCCGGTAAGCCAGCTAATCTCGTATATCGAGCTAGATAGGATAGCTAGCTAGCTAGATCTGTAAAGCTGTGTGCACATTGGCTAACTGAGTTATCTAGCGACGTGTGGGGATGTAGAGAATGCGCGAATCGATGCGCTTTTGCAATCGTTTACAGACTTCAAAAAGGAGTGTTTTAAAACATAAGATAGTGTGGGTGTAATTTATGTGGGCTTAGGGAACAATTATAAAACCAAAGAGAAAACGTCACGAAAACACTATGGTCCTGTCAAAGTATAGTTAACGTATGGGAGGACGTCAGACAGACTGACATATGACATTCTAATGACTAACGTACGAATTACCGTACGAATACTTTGACGATAGTGTTCACGCTCACGGAAAAGCACTTTAAAGTTTTATTTTAACTAGCTAGCTAGTTGTGAGGCTAGCACACTGTATTGTCAGTAACCCATTAATAACCCAATACAGGATCGGGTCTCCTCTTACAATGAGAAGGATGTAGGCCTTAGTCCACCGCGCTGGCCTAGTGCAGGTTGGTGGACTTCACACACCTTTGAGAACATTTTTTTTTGTGAACTCTCAGGCATGCAGGTTTCCTCATGACGTTTCCTTCACCGTAACAGCAGGTGATATTTAATTTTACGAGTATATTAGGTATTACCAAGCATCAATCACAACGCAATCTTTAACTTTGATATCAACAAAATATTCCACCTTTTAACTATTTAAGTTGTCAGTAACCCATTAATGACCCACTACAGGATCGGGTCTCCTCTTACAATGAGAAGGATGTAGGCCTTAGTCCACCGCGCTGGCCTAGTGCGGGTTGGTGGACTTCACATGCCTTTGAGAACTTTTTTTTCTGAACTCTCAGGCATGCAGGTTTCCTCACGACGTTTCCCTCACTGTAACAGCAGGTGATATTTAATTTTTATAAAGCGCACATAACTTTTTTTACAAAGTCATTGGTGCGTGCCACTGGGATTCGAACCCGGACCCCTCGATTCGAGGTCGACTTCTAAGCCACTGGGCTATCACCGCTTTTTAAGTTATAATTTATTAATTGTTTAAATTTCGACACCTTAATTTTTGACACACCATGACAAGTTGCGACCTCGTCCGTATGAACGCAGCCTAATGCTGGCATATCGTTGCTATTGTAAGCCATCAATGCAGTATCGGCCGTGGTATCGGGTGGCCCTTTGTGACCGGGCCCTATGGTGTTGGCAACGTTGATGAGCACTCCACTGTCTAGTCTATAGGCTGCGAAACAGTCATGATGATTGAAGTTATTGGAGAACAATCTATTTTAGGCGGGTATCTAACCACTGTTTTAAACCTTGATATAAGGGAGTGTTATCACATGCATAAGACCCGCTGCTCTGTTCTAAAAGACATCGCAGTGAACATTTTATAATTTAGACACTAAGCACTTATTAGAAAAAGTGCAATATGGATAGCCCGTCCGAAAAAAAAGGGTTTGAAAATTGGTATCTTTATAGATTTTGACGTCATTTTTCCGAATTTCAACTTTGCCACCTCGTACCAATTGCACGAGGGCGGCCATCTTTTAAAAAGTCCATCCCACGCATTTTCAAATTTCCAGGTAAATCTACCAAACGAGAATGAAGCAATTTCTTTTGATTCGGTTAAGGAGGTATGGCTGTTGGGTAAACAAATTACATAAATCACTTCGCTGTCCTGTGAGTCACATGTGATACATTCCCAATACTTCCCGTTTAACCATTGCGTCTACTTATTGGACAGGCAAAGTTTTAAAGAGACTAACTCAGCCCCCATGAATAAAAAGTACCTTGATAGGACAAATTTTATTGTGTTTTTCTCTCTCAAGTTATATTGTTAACTGATTTTGTATGTATGTGCACAATAAAGAGTATTGTATTGTAAAGTATCTAATCCTACTAGATTAATAAAGTTACTAAGATGAGGTAAACAATCTCTACGAACTCTATGGAGGGACATAAAGCTCTACAGAACTCGACGTTTGTCGACTCTACGTTGTCACAAAGAGCAGGCTTACCTTTGTAGGAATCGCCTCAAGAGCCGCAAGCCTAGATCCGAGGCTCAAAGGAAAACAATGTATCCAGTTCCTCGTTTTGTAAAACAAGATTCCACAAAGAACCCGCTCAATTCCCGGGAGGTATGAATGAAAAATAAAATTTGAAATTCAAATCCGACGCTCCTTATCAATTACATGTACTAGGAGCCCAACAATAAGAGATAGCGGTGTCTCTTTGGTTCCATTCTTCCCGAATTTGCATCTTCATACAATCGCAATTAGGGGCGCGTTCGTTAATTCGACAGGGTCCCAGCGCGCGCCGGTATCAATTTGACGCGGCTCGGATGGAACCTTGTGCGCGTAACGTGATTACCGCACATTTGCATGTATTTTATGTTCGCCCGGTGTCTAACTAGCCGTTACCTTCAATAACGGATTTGAATACATTTGTTTGTGTATTGTTTCATCTTGTTTATTGGCGGGCCATTTCCATAATATTCGCTTAAAATTTACATCGGGTACTTCTTTTATGGCCTTGAGCTGTGATTTGAAACATCTCGGTTTTACTGTCAGGTAATGATGGGAACGAGACATGGTTACTGAGTGGTTCAAGAAAAAATGTGATATTTCCATTCAATTTGCCAGTTAATATCGTCAAAGTATTCGTACGGTAAACGTCAGTCATAAGTAAACGTATGTCATATACGTCGGTCTGTCTTGACATCTTCCCGTACTAATGGCACGAAGCCCTAGATCAGCTTTATCTTAGCAATGGTACAAACTGCCCTCCGACCAAACGGGCTGATGATATGTGTCTAGAACATGACGCAGTTTCGTATAGTAATCGTATCATATCGCCGTCATTAGTATGGTAAGAATCAGATGTCAAGAAGACAGACTGATACATACATACATATTAATGACTGACGTATACTTTACGAATTCTTTGGCTATAGTGTTCAAGCATACGGCACAGTCCTACCATAGATATTAATACAGAAAGAAATACGTCTGTAAAATACCATCCACGGTCCACCCACGACTGCTTTGAAATGTTCTGACACTTCCTACGGTCGTGATCAATAAAAAAATTAATTAGACGCAGTAATTATCTAGCACCGAGTAGGTACCAGGCTAGCAGAACCGCGAGCAGGCACAAAGGCTGACCTCCGACCTACTCAGACATGGCGTCTGACTTGACGCGACTTGCAGTACGATATAATTACATTTAATGGTTTAGGTATAATTATAATTACACGATGTTTTAAATGATAATACCGCTAAGATTGTACGGTGACTTATAAATATTTATTCTGAGGATTTTAATATAATAGAATTAATAGGATACGTTTATGAATTTTGAGTTATGTAGATTTTAATGAATTAAGTGCGCCAGCAATATAAGCTTCATCAGAATTTAGAAGCGTTTTGTTAATTTCATGTTTTTAAAAAAGGGGTATTTTTATGTCTGTAATGGATAGTACAGTAGAAAGATACGTTTGATATGTTTGAACGGTTAATAAAAACAGTGTGACTCCTAATCTATTGCAGCGCAGATATTCCTGGCTATTTTCTAATTAATTTAAAAAAGTCAATAAAATAAATTCTTTACAAAAGGGTACTCAACAAGTAAAAAAAATATAGACAGAATATTACTGAAATGAAAACAAATTAAAATAGACGTTCGTTGGTCGTTGCAAAAAAAATTCAAACCCAAAATTTAAATTTCATTGACAACCATGGAACGCAACAAAAGGAGCAAAATCAAAATTCAAAAATGGAACACCGGTATGCACGGCAGGCGGCGGCCATGTTGGATCGCGTTGCCAATTTACTTCGGGGTTTATTGTCGGGCGCGCGCGCAAGCGATATCCACACCCACGACGTATCGTATAATGCAATGGGTATCAACAAATTTCTGTATTTTTTTCGCGTTTTATTGCTTTTAGTTCGTGTAAGTTATGGTAGGACGACGACCTGCCTGCGTCACTCCGCCAGTGCGTAAGAGAGTTTAGAGCTCGATTTTCAACACAGCGGATGTTTGAATGATGAGTTGTAGTATCTGTGTGTCATGTCAGTCTTTCTACAGCAATCCGCATTGGAGCAGCGTGGCGAGAGACTCGTTCCCAACAGTGGGCCAATAAAAGGCTGCCAGCCACCAGCCATCCATGTCAAGTCATGACACACAGAATCAAAATGAAAAGCGCTAAAAAATACGAACCCGGACTACGCCAGCGTGATGGACTAGGGCTTGCATCCTCCTTATTATGAGAGGAGACCCGATCCTGTAGTGAGTCATTAATGGGTTACAGACAATATCAATCCTTCCAAAGCACACGCCGATCGAACTCTAATTTAAAGTCTAATACAAATCATAATATTATATCGACATATTATTATAAATGAGTTTTTCTCAGTCGAGACTCATTCATCACATCTGTCAAGCCGAAAGCCGCAGAGCTGATTATTATTTGATAATTGGCCGTATTAATTACGATCAAAGTTATTTAATTAATTCACTGCAGCCGATACAGCTATGCTTTCTATAACAATAGAATTTTGATATACTTACTTACATAACATATTATATATCTATTTAACTAACAATATACCTACATTGTTTTGATAGACTTTGCATAATATTACTTTTTGTAATAAAAATAATTTTAGGAATTTCTTAGCGGTCCAACTAGAAAAAAAGAATTTATCCATTTATAGCTATTGATTTTGTCATGATATTCGAAAATATTGACTAATATGAGTATAACTTCCGTTGCACAACCTAGGCTACGCGATTTACGTATAACATACGACTATCTATGTTAAGCTTATATTAGACTATGGCCACAGAAAAAATATTTTTATAAAAAAAAAAAAAAAATGTAGGTAATGTACTCACCAATTATTTACTTGTAGTATCGTTAACCCTGTGTCTTGTGCTAATTGTTTCTTCTGGTCCTCCGAGGGGTAGGGGTGCTGGAACAAACAAAAAAAAAACATTAAATATCTATACACTATTTTAGATCTACAGCTGTGTTACTCAAATATGTCATAAAATTGCACAAAATATTCGCTCGTTACACGTATTTCGCGCAATCTAAAGAAAAGTCAAAACATTTTTTTTTCAATATCTACCTACTATTTTTGCTGTACATCCCTCTCATTGTGAGAGGAGACCCGACCCCGTAGTGGGTCATTAATGGGTCACTGACATTATAAATAGCTGCTGCCGCTCTTCCTACATTAAACGTTATTCAATTGCCTCCTATCTCTAAGTCTGAAAAGATGCAACTTTTTCAAACCATCGAACATGGCAAGCAAACACAATTAGACGGTGCCCTAATCGAATCGGCTCGGACAACCAAATCGACTAATTAAATACGATTGCTGGGTTTGCGTCTAATTTAAATAAAACGACTTTTAAGTCCGGAAGTGGGAATTAGGGGAGGGGGTGTCTAGGGGGGTGTCCGTAATTCAATTTCAGACGATCGGCTTGTAATTGTCGCTGGAAATAAAAGTTTTTATGGATAATTTTGAATCGAAATAAAAAGTGAGAAAGCGTGAGGAAGCGCCCTTATAATATTGACACTTTATAACATAATAACTATGAAATTTCACATGTCCACAAGAAAAGCAACTAGGCAACAGAATCGTTGGAAAATTTCTGTTGTCACATTCCACACATGAAATCATATTTCACACCCAAAAAAAAGGGAATAGCGAAAATTATAATAAATAATGAAAAAAGCGAAAGAAATTGAACGTTCCGAATGTAAAAGTACCAGGGCGACATGAGTCGCACGTAGATCTAATGATATTGGTTTCACGAGGGAGGCCCTCCGAGACCTCCTCTATTTCATATGAGCCGCAGGTACCAGGTAGGTGCGGGTAGGTAGTAAATTATTAACTCGTTCGACTCCCCGGCCGATACCCGCTGTTATGGTACGTGACTACTTATCATTTTGCGCGAATCTGGGATTTGGAAAAGTCTCAGACAGTTACTTCAAAAGTCTAGCTTCATAAAGAACCCAAGTAGAATAAGATTAATCCTATCCTACTATGACTTTTTTAATGTGAAAATTTGTGAGGATGGATGGATTTATTCAAAAAAAGTAGGCCTAAAGTATGTAAAAAAAATTATTTCATCCTTTTCTGATGTCGGTTTACGTAATTATTTTTAGTAGGTAAATCGTATAAAACCAGAGACATTCCTGTACAAATTCATTATTTCTCGAAGGAATATTTCTCGCATTTGAGCCGGTTTCGTACCTCCAGCCTCTTGTTTATTATTGTAATGCGTTATTGAAAACGGGGAATAAATTTTAATGCCCGCATGGCATCGCTTCGGTTCACATTTGCATGTAAATTTCGTGTTATTTAAATAGAAAAGGACTATTTGTACTGAGATTTGCGGCGTGATATCTGGAAATATTACTTTTATTCATTACTAGTCGCCCTGCCTTTAATTTAGACTATCCAGCATCTCCATTAGTGTTCCCGTTCCTGTGGTGTTTCCGGGATAAGAACTATCCTATGTCCTTGCTCGGATCTCAAACTATTTTTTTACCAAATTTCATCTAAATCAGTTCAGTGGTTTAGCTGTCAAGAAAAGACAAACAGGCAGACAGAGTTACTTTCGCATTTTGCACCATCTTACAAAAATCAAAAGACACTTGGAATATTCTTTCCCACCAATATTTCCCTTCAAAATCATGCCAGCGTCATATTACACAAGATTGTTCGGTGTACAGTCGTGAGCGTAAAAAAGTAAAATAAAATAAATAAACCGCGCGACGAGATGGGCGATAGCGCGGAGGAATTGATACGTCATCCGTTACTCATTCACTTACTTGTATTTCCCTCTAAAGTCACGACAAAAACATTTAAACGTCGTATATTCCATTGGTATACAAATAACGAACGTCTATTAATACTCAGATTGCAGTATTACACATTATTACAGTCAATTGCTACAACCAATTACAATGATTATTTTGTCGCATAAAGTTCGGACCATTTGCTACAAGACCCTAACCACACCAAAATACACTTAAAATTACATTTCCCACCAGTATTTCCTTTAAAAATTATGCCAGCATCATATTACCCAGAAGATACACAAGATCTTCGGTACATCGGTGTACAGTCATGAGCGTAAATAAATAAAATAAACAAAACGACGCGACAAGATGACGATAACGCGCAAGAATTGATACGTCATCCGTTCCGAGACGCACGACGCGCGTCGTGCACCGGTGCCGCTTGCGTTATGATTTATAAACACCACGGAGTGTTTTATTGGGTTTGTGAACAGTATCGTCAGTATCGTACATTGTTACTTCAACGTACACTGCATAATGCACGTTAAATTCGATTTAGGTTTGGAATTTTGTTTAAATTTATCTACTTTAATAGTTGAATTCATTTATTTACACACAAAATTTATAGAAATACGCAAAAACTATAACTAAGAATTAGTAACTAAATATTTACAAAAATTATACGTAACAAAAGCAAAAATAAAACTTATAAATAAACTGATGACAATATTTAATACTAATAATTTTTGTTGCCTTAAAATTGTAGCGATTATAATTATTGTACTGTGTATTTTCAAATGTGATATAAAAGCGCTATGTAATATGACCAAATAGATTGAGTAACAGATAAACGTTCTAACTACATCAAATTGAATCGATTTAATTCCTATAGGTACATAAGATGAGTTGAGTACATATTTGTAGTAGAATAGTAAACGATACTCCCGACACTTCAAAAGAAAGCACTCTTACGATATATTGTTTTTAATTGAGATTTTGCGAAGTTTGAATTCTATTTATTGATACACTCCTAAGATTATCTCTTCGTCCAGTATCAACCGCACCTGTTTATATGTAGACATAAATAAACCTCCGTTACACTTACGTCTTAAATAAGAAGTGTATCTTCCGCTTATAAAAATTAACCCTCACTCACCCGCCGTCGGTATGAAAAGCCCAATAATATTTTCCGGGCTCATAAAGCGGGCCATAAAACGAAACAACATACGTCGCATACGGCGTCCTGATGCGCGCGAGTATGTAAATAATATATTCATAGTGAAAATTACACGTAAAAAGATCTTTGCAATCCTATTCTTAGGAAAGGGGAGTGTTATGGAGCGAATTACGTCGTTCCGTGCATTTTACGCCGGTCTCCGGTCGTAAAGCAATAATCTTTTTGCTGTTATTTTAAAAGCGAGTGTCTATAAAATTTGATACTAAAGCGTCGTAACGTATCGCGTAAAAACGTCGCCCGTTTGTTTGTCTCATTAGCGTGAGAAGGATATGTGCGGTGATAAATTCGGCAGTAATCATAATGAGGGTTAAGTTGTTTGACCTCACGTAAGTTAGTAGGTTACAGGTGAGATATATGGAGGTTTTTTCCCGTGGAATGTGTACACTTGTTTTTGCTGTAAACAAACGTTTTTGGTTACATTGTGCCATCGCTATGCAGTATTATTTTTTTTGTTTCACCTATTGTTCGTTAATATATACAGGTTTACATAAATAGCGGCAAAATGTCAGTGACTTCTATTTGATAGTGGCTTCGATTGGCAAATTTTATGTTCCCCTATCCGTATATTTTGTCTTTTTGGGACTCACAACTTCCTAAACGAAACAAAAGATCTTATTCTTGATGAGATAATGATTCTGCTGGATTATGAGACAAAACGAAAGCACCTATGCACTGAACCAGCGAATTATAACAATTCTCCCACCTACATCGTATACCATAACTACCTTGTTATACATATCTAAAAAACATTACAGTTTATGAAACATTTCAATTCGAGTCACGTAGCAACAATGCCGCACCATTATTGATATTGAAGCGACTAGTTAACCCCAATAGTTTCGTGGGTGGTAAATAATTGCCATTACCAGTGTAATGCGTCACCACTGAAGATGCCTTATGCCATTGTGCAAGTCTAGCGTTCCACTAAAGTAAACTAATTGTCAAACATGCATTAGGCCGGCCACACAGGCGCGCACTGTTTACAACTAATTCGTATTTCTGGCCCACCCATTGATCAGATAGCGACTTCATTACCACTGTTTACGAACGCCGAAACAACAAATCGAACGAAATTTACACTATTCTTCGATTGGCCATTAATAAAAATATTTACACTTCATAGATCGATCTTAATTCTAAACATGTGTACGGGAATAGACGGGAGGTCTGCGGTGTTTATTATTTCAATTGAATGTATTGGGCATTGTTGGATTGCATTAATGCATCCATAATGCATGAAATTCGTTCAAATGGCCACAGGATGTTTGGAGTCGATGTTTATAACTGTTCTGAGCGACGTCGTCCAAACTGGGCCGAATGAAGCGGTTATGTGACCTGTTTTATTGATTGCTCTAATGGCCGGGGCGGTTTAGACCACCGTGGCAGCGCAAGAGTTAAAACATAACCTAGTACAGTTGCCTTCTCATGCGATACAGAAGTAGTTGGTTGCTATTTTTATTTGGTGTGGATATTTTTATTTTTTTATTCGTATCATGAGATTAAATCAGTTTAATGTATAAAGCGTAAATGATGTTCATAACGACTAAAACATAAAAATTAATTTGCATACACAGATCCCTTACACGACTTGTCACTTCCGTGAAACGGAGCTGTCACTTTTTGCGCCAATGTGAACATTCGCTCTAGCCTAGTGGACTTACGGTCTCATTTTTTCGATTTTGAAGAGGGCAACGCACTCATAATATTAGAATTGCACGCGTACGACAAAAAGTCCGAGTCCGCCTCAATCGATCCCGGCGAATTTTTTGCGTCGACTTTTTCGCGGTCAAACCTGAGTTGGCGCGTCGGTAATCGAAAAAACATTATCAAAAATTTATGAACCCTATTACGATGATCGCAAAAAGTGGAAAATGATAAACTCGACGGCCCTCCGGGTAACGGGACCGCCGCTATATACGACGGGCTTTTTGTCCGACGACAATTATTTTTAACTACCTTCCCGACCGCGGGTTAGCTGACTTTGTTTGCTTCCAAATGTAACAGTATGTCTTTTTTCTTATCTGCCTTTGCGATTGCCGATCGGGTTGCGTCGACAAATTGGGAAACATTTGACGACTTGATGCTTTTAACTAACGTTCATATTACTTTATTTTTACTTTCCCACGTACGTAGTTTTAACGACAGTACTAAAGGAGCATTGCGTTTGGTAGGAGATCATAAACAGACGGCATCTCAATCTTCCACGGCAACCGCACCGAGCGACCAGGGCCTCATAAACAGTATAGAGATATCAAATTTCGAAAGGCAATCCCGTTCCGCTCTCATCCACCCTCGTAAATCACGGCGAGTATTAAAATCACGATTATACCGGGCATAAGTTAGCAATAAATCGAGAATCGAGTGCGAAAAAACTCACGAAGCGAGCCCCCACGGTACTGGCTCGAAAAATACGCCTTGCGAACTATAAATTTCGTTTTGCCATGGAAGAGAAACAATCCATTTGTTGGCGCGTAAATCTATGGGGTGTTGGAATAGGGATATGTAAATATGTGAAGTAAAAAGAATGCGTTGCTTTTAAGCTTTGAATGGAAGTGTTGTGCCGTGTTCTTGTCTCACTGGGACGGAACGGCACCGTCGCCGTTTGAGGGTTAAGTGCGTTTTGATGGGTATTGATATTTATTGCAACAACTCGCGCTTACATATGCAATTAACTGTTTGCTTGGCGACGTATTCGAAATCCTAGGCACCCAATTTAAAGGACGTTCGAAGCATACATTCTCAATTCTCATATTATCAATAATATGTTAATAGGTAGGTATTGATTAGAAAAATTAACGAGTATAAATTAAATTATAAAGGAATAATCTATATAAATATAATTTGATTCAGTTGTAAAAAAATCGACTTCACTGTAGGTGTTAATTTCTAACTTTCTAGTTTCTATACAAAAAATGAAACTTTCTACTTGACATCTGAGACGGTGCTTTAACCCTGTTTGAGGTTGAATATGATTTAATGAACAACAGTGACCAACGCCATTTCTCAATTATAAAAAAACCCTATCACAATAATAAAGCAAGGAGCAAAGCAGGAAAACACGCGCTAGTTGCCGCGGCGTCGCATGCATAATTTACGCCTCAATCGGGGGCTCACGTCTTACCGGGGAAAAATTTAATCCATCAACCCTGGGCGCAGCTTCGGAAACTAACCCTTGGTTAGGGCGCTGTCCTCGAATATAGAAATATTTTTGACATTAGTGGTCTAGGAATCAAAATTTGGACCATGATAGACAATTTAGAATTCTAAATATGAAATTTGACAGTAAAATTGTACATTGAGGCGAAATAAATAAACTAAAACATTTTTATGACTAGGTAGTTGAAATGTAAGTTCAGAGCTTCAATTAGTAGGCAAAGTCAAGTTCAAGTAGTTCAAAGCTAGTTAGTAACTACAGGCCATTATTAAAAGTAAACTGCATAAGATGCAAAATATCAAATGACATACGGATTGTGTACATTTAAAGAAAAATAAACTCAAACGTTTCCTACGCCCAATTCAATTAACTAACTTTAAAAAGAAAACAAAATTTATCTACACGACGAGATTGCAATCTTCAAAATTCAACATTAAAATCCACCTACCCGCACTACCGGAGCAGAGTGAGTCGTTAAGGGCAAAGGGCGACCACAAATAGACGTCAAAAAACTAGGGTCCCTGCTATGGGGCCTTTACGACCGACCAGGGACGCATAAAGGTACGGCGGTGGCCCTAACCCTATCAATGCGACCAGATGGATGACACTGCCGTGACCCCGCGCGCTGTATCTCACTGTTTGTTAGACGTGCCTCTTTGTTTATTTAAGCCGTAGTTTATGTGCGAACGAAAGCTTTTTAGGGTTCGGTAAGAAACGGTGGACACGGGACCCTGCTTCTGAGTGTCACGGAACTATTTTTTCGCACTATAACAGGTAGCAGTGTCAAAAAATTTCAGTTGTAAAATTTGTAACTGTCTACACTTATAAAATATTTAAATAGGTATTGACAAGATTTTTGTCTGGAAAAAATGTTCTTTTCAGCATATTTTTAGATTACTATTACAATCGTAATAGAATAAATTTCAAATTCACATTAATTGTGTTTATGCCAACCACTAAAAGTGATTGCAAGTTACAGGTTTTTTTCGCATTTAAATGGTATGAGTCCTATCGTTTCTATTCCTATTCATACTTACACAGCTTGCTTCAACAAATACAGTTACTCATACATTCAATTGACGTAACACGACAGAGATGGCGACACAAAAAACCCGCAAAGATAACTGGTATCAATATTCAAATGCATAATGAGCGAAGATAATTAATTACGCTTATGAAATGCTATTAGCACGACAGGTTTTCCCTTGTTCGAGATAAAAACAATGCATACGCCGTCATTTTAACGCTGATTACTGCGAAAGTAACTCGTTAAGTGCATACATGTAAGAAAAGATGTGTTTGAATGAACATAGATAGTATAAGATACGGTTCCAAAATGTCTCCGTTTTTGCACCGACTGTACTATGGGAGAATGCTTTTAACATGCTTGTTATATTACCTAGCTTATTGATAACAAAAAATACATAATGTGTAAATAAATTCGATTCCATTCAATTATAATATAATCTAATTTATTTGCAATCTACTACAACAGTGGGTAAAAATTGACTTAATTAATCATTTCCGACACAATAGTTTAAAATGTTTTTGAAATTAAATATTTATTTATTAAGTAGAAGAAAATGAAATTCATGTATGTGTCCAATGTCCATAAGAAAAAAAAATTATGTAAAGCACAGAAAATAAAATATATTTCTAAAGCACAGAAAATCTCAGTGTTAATGAAAAATCAGAATATTTGACACGAATATTTGAACGGTACTTAGGTACTATTAGCGGACATCAGGACCATCGTTGGAAATTTTGTAGGCACATTCTGCGTAATAAAAGGAAATTCAAACGGACATCTGCCAATAGGCACACTTTTACCGAATCCAGATAAAGAATTCAGCGGTCAATACGACCCAGCTCGACAGGATAGTGTTAAATTATGCAAATCCGTAATGGACAGTACGTCGCGTCCGTGCTTTTTGTGAACCGAAATAGTTTTTTAACCCTTCTGTGGCGAATAATTTTTCGAATTGTTTTTTGTAAGACTTTTATTGCCGAATCGCTCGTAACGGTGGACTGTCAGGCAAATTAATTAAAAACTCGAATTAGTTTATTGGGTGGAAAATTTCAACGGTTTTAATTTTGTTTGTAGCATTCAATGAACCTATACATTGACACGTTCACTGTTTTTTTCATCGCTCGAATTTTACGCGACAAATATTATGATTCCATTCTGTTTTCAAAACAAGATTAATCGTTGATACTGACATGACGAAAATAGGGCCCAAACGAAACAAAAACACGTTTTCTTGTTCCACTTTCGAGAGAAGAACAGATTCGAATTTCGAGCCACAGCATTCGAACGCAATATTTGCACTATTTGAAACGCAAGGACCAATGGCGGCACTCCGCCATTCTCTCGTGAATCGACCAATGGGAACAATGGAATAGACGTCAAACGATACTAATCTGTGGAGCCGGACGCGGCTGACGGCGGAAGCCGCACCGGCTGGGAAATGAGATAGAACTCCGCGCGCCCATGTCACCCTGGTAGCTTTGATGGAATTGGGACACAAACGTCACACATCCTGGAGGTCGTATGTTGTGACGTCATCGTTTATCTTGTTGGCTACTTTGTGTTGGAACAATTTGTTGGCTTACAAAGGATGTTCACGGAAGGTGACTACACAAGCTGTTTAGAAGGAATAGCTCATCAAAGACCATTCGAGAGAGAATGGGGAATTCACACTAGTTTGTTACGTATCAGTGAAATGAGTAGCTATGAGTACCAGCATGTAGGGCGGCTCTTGCTGCAACAAACACGTATCACAACGGTTAACAGCAAATAATGCCAACTCCGGTTTTCCTAATCTTTTTGGTACAATGACAGTACCAGGCGATCAGAGGAGCAGAGGGGCCGATGAATATGTAGTTACTCACAAACTTTGCATATCGACCGGAGCATCAAAGGCTAAACCGGCACTAAAAATGTGCTGCTTTAGACTTAAGAGAATGGCGGTAAGATACTCTTACTTTGTCTTCCTACACTTATTCCAATGGCCGTGTCTCTAGTTAAGTTATATAAAAACACCGTCTAAAAGCAGATGAAATGTTCAAATCGAGTTCTGACGCCAAAATACCGCTAAATACTTCAACTCGCCACTCAAATAATGCCAAATCCGGTTTCACCATTCTTTTTCTTACAACGACAGTACCAGGCGATCAGAGGATCAGAAGAGCCGATGAATATGTAGTTACTCACAAACTTTGCATATCGATCGGAGCATCAAAGGCTACACCTGCGACGGCGCAGCGGTGAGCTCAAACGAAGGGAAATAAACGTGGGACGACAGTTTGCGATGGGCCTGGCTGCCGGATGCTGGTAGGGGTGGCGAGCTTTGGTAGAAGTTGAGGGTAGGAGGAATTGGGATAATGATAACCAATACAACTTTAACGGGGATTCAATTAGGTAATAATTTCAAACTTAGAATATTCAATCTGATCAGATGACAAAAAAAGTATGTATGTCAAAGTAGATATTTTAGAAGGTCTATTTGTACTGTAGAATAAGGATATTAAAGAGCAATTACGAACATCGCAATTCCGTAGTTCGTTTAGGGATTTTTTGGTCACAATTGAAAGATAATGGACCAAAATGGCGGAAGCTTTCTAGACCTTTGTTAAGATAAAAGTCATACTCTTGGGGTTCTGCGAAGTTATATACCTGAGAAACAAAAAGAAGCCATTTCAGTCCATTAGGTAATAGGTATATCATCCACATTCAAATGAGACAATTGAGAGAAAATAAGGCAGTAGAGCTGACTAACACCTTCATGCTTAAACTACCATAAAATATGAAGCAGTTTTGTCCCTGTGTCGTTATTAGTAATACATTACTGAAACTATTTTAATAAGTAGTGTTGTCTGAAACCTACTTAAGATTAGTGTGGCAGCCCTAGCAGTCAATTTAGCTGCTTTGCATGCGATCGCGGGCCCATTGTGTTCGATTGACAACCCTGCTAGTGCACTGATTTGCATCCATTGAAATATGGCACTGCTGACCACGAGGCACGGGACGGGTACTTGAAATTGTCAACTTCGTAATTGATATAAAAACTTAGGGTTTCTACACATACCTATAACTTAGTAGAATCACTAGTTAATACATACTATTCAGAAAATCTATGGTCAGGAGAAATTGTTTTATTGAGGTCTATATTCAGATGAAGATTTTGAGCTAATGGTAAGATAGAGTTATGAATGGAAAAAGGCATAGTACGGGCCTTCGGGTAAAGATATTTCTTGCAGCCTTGTCAGGGTTGTACGAAAGGCCGAGCTTACATTGAGATATATTAAATAGGCTAACGTTAGGCACAGCGGTGAGAGGTGCATGATTACCTGTGTGTTTTACTAAAGATCTTTTAGACTACAAGCGTAGAGACTTCCACAAAGTGTCTTCCAGTAAGAAGACTATCCCTATTACCTTTATACGTGAGTCTAATAAGCACATCTAGGCAACCGAAGAGAAAGTGAGGAAATAGTAATTTCAAATATTCTACATATCTAGGCAACCGAAAAGCATACCAATTTGGAAAGTCCTGTATAGTTCTCACGCATTCTATCTGATGAAAATCACAGCAGCACAACATCACACAGCACACAGATAACTCACGCGATGAGTTACGGCGCGTCGATACGCCGCAGATATGGAGTTTGTCACACGCCGTCGTTTATGCGTGAACGTGTACGTTTACAACCGATGAACCTACCCACCAGGGTATCAGTAAGTAGAAAAAAGAAGTAGCATAATACAACTCAATATTGCTTCAACTTTGGATATCATTACACATAGGGCCTCTGGTGTAAACTATTGGGATAAACAATAAATGCCAAATTTACTGCCTATCTATTCAGCTATTCATCATACTCCCGATGAGTTACATTGTCAGACGCCTGTATGCCTGTTTATGGATGTGCACGCGCGTTGCCGAACTACCGATCGTCAATGCCGCAGATAGGTCAGATAGTACACGGTATAGCCGAAGTATACAGATAGTATATAATCCTTATAGGTGCTAAAGTACCTACTTATAGCGCTCAATATTTTGGGTATATGAAATTGACAGTTGACTATCAAAATTGCGAAGCATTTTTGACATGTAAAGGATGCTTGTTTGCTTCAAAGCTTGCTTGGTAGATTAAAAAGGGTAGTAGAGTAGACAAAATACTAAAGAAACAAATTGATTGAATATTGAAAAATTGAATTGAATTTTAAAACTAACCTAAGCTAAATTATTGTGAAATTTGACTCTATTCTAATATTCATCTGTCCTTCTTCTATCTTCACCTACGAATTCTAGAATTAAATAAGCATGAGAGGGTCAAGTTAGTTACAAAATATTATAAAAACAAATGAATAGACAATGGTAATCAAATTTAAAATTCTACCCAACTTAAAATGATTGCAAAATGGAAACTTTTGATCACGTTCGCAATCGAATCAATATTTACGTATCGTTCGTTCGCAATCCATAAGCGATCGTACGAGTATAATTTATTCGCTGGCACGCTAATCAGTGGACGCACGCGGGAATCCGATTAACTAAAATAATTTCCAGTCCGGCGCACTGATTGTATTGATTACACTTTGTTAATGAGCAAATGTGTTTGCTAATGTAGGTACATTCAGGAGTATATGATGGAAAAAGTTGGTATTTAAAGCCAGAAGTTGCGGTATGGATTTGAGGCTACACGAACACTGTATGAACACTCAAGTCATTAGTATGGGAAGATGTCAAACAGACTGGCATATGACAAACTTATGAAAAGAACTACAAAAAGAAAAAAATTGAGATCATTGAAAATTCGATTGAAATTCCGAACACACCCAAGATCAGCAAGATATTGTCCACTTGAAACTTAAAATCTTATTGGATTACTGAATCCGACGTAATTATTTGAAAAAAAAATACAACAGACACAAACATCGAACCTCTGCAATTTTTGAAGTTCATTAAAATTCATTAGGTAGTTATGACATCAAGAGTATTCGAGAACGAAAATCAACCTATCCATTTCCCAACAAACCACGATACCGAAACCTTCATGATCTCTGCCACTGCGTGTAACTAGGCAACTAGCTACAGGTCGCGTGTGAGGGCGGGCGCTCCGCCCTCGCCTCGGGCGGCGCTGACATCGCTTTGGCGGGACCCGGCCCTTGTCTTCACGCCTTATTATCAGAACTAGTCACATGTACCTTCGATCTTGGTTAGGGTCAGGAGATCAGATCGCTCTGGGAAGGTCTGGGTAACTATATTCATACTATTTATACCCATACTACACATAGTAATACGATAATATCGACGAACTAAATAAATAACGTATCAACAAACATTTCCGGCATAAGACTGGCGTGATTGAAACCAAAGTTCTGTGAAAAAACCAGCAAAATATTCACAAGATTCAGAAACGTTAGTTACACAAGCCGATAGCACCAAATCGTAGTTACAAAACAGAACACTAGGTCCTGTTCTACCGAAACAAGAGTCGCAGCAAAACAAAAAGGTGTCAATCAACCCGAGACCCGCCCTGACCTCCAGAGGAGTCAGATGGGAGGATTTACCGCCAGGCCGGCCCGAGAGCGCGGCGACATCGGATAAATCACCGGAGCCATTGGCATGGGTTCCAGGATTAATAATGGATCTGTAGCGCATTGGTAATAACAACGTGTTTGCCGGATACTTAGGAAAACGTGATGAAGATATAGGTTTTAAGTATAGTAACAATAGTAATGTAATGGACGCGAAGCATATTTAAATAATAGTTAAGTGAGGAGAAGAAGAAGCTGAAACTGTAGACGTATTGGTAATAACAACGTACATTGTACTTAGGTGAAAAAGTAAAAGTGACGAAGATGTAAGTTTTTAGTATAGCAATTGACCCGATGTCTATTAAAAAGGCAGGCGAAGTCTAATAAATAATTAAGATGAAGAAGGGGTTTATTACAAAGCCTTGCTGAAGGGAAAAAGGTCGCTAAAAGAAAGAAAAAGAATAGGTATACCAAAATGATGTGAATGATTGATATATAAGCAAGTTATGAACGAAGTAAGTATTAATACAGCAAAAGACGATGATAAAATTACGTTTTTGATACGTAGGTATAGAGTACTTAAATTTTTACTTATTATTTTTATTTTTACTAGACAATCATTTACCTAGCTGTTAGTTTTCCATGAAATAAAAAAAAATAAAAAAAGACAGTTGGTGCCAAAACCAGTACATCATTATCTCCTAACTCAAACGAAAATTAAATACAAATGAAATCAATAATTAAGTGCAGTAAAAACTGCACTTAATTATTGATTTAACTTTAACAGGGTTAAGTAAAAGCGTTTCCACCTCATTATTTGCGAACTTAAATTGCTATAATTAAATCCGAATCATGAATGGTTGTAGCTCCGAACACCCCAATTACAAAGCACGAGCCGTCCAAAGACGTTTTTTCTAATCTCTTCCCACGCACAATGTTCCAGTGTAATTATAGGTTCAACTCGGTAATAACACATCGGCTCAATAAAATTGTATATCATTCGACTTTCCCGGCGCGTCGGTTGATTAGAGCGGCCATCTTGTGGGCGGGCACACCCGAAGGCGACACGATCCCAGTTCTATTCTCAAAAATAACACTAATCGCACAAATCGAGCACGCGCGCCAACTTGGAACGTGTGTTTTTTAAATTGGGAACGTCCTTTACCGTTATTACGGGGCGGGATTTGACTACTGTCACTTTTGACAGTTGTGATTGACGTTCGTAAATACGGAGCCGAGTGGTTGCGAGCTTGTTACGTTCGTTCGGAAACGTAAGAAACGTTTTTATTAAGACCGAGAGCTTTCGATGTCACCGCGGTTCGAAGCCGCCGATTCGAATGTGGCATCAAACGTCTAAGTTTTAGGGCACATATTCGTTCGGTCGGTGTTCGGTTGTGTTATATTAATTAACCGAGAGGCTCGTCGAGCGACGCAGATGAGTGCATATTGAAACGTCAAAAATCAGTGTTTCTTTTGCTTCTCATTTTCGGCCAGTTCCAATATCCTCCACGTCAAGTGCGAGACGGACGGCATCGGCGCTCGCGGGTTTTCCGAAATGAAATAGAAACCGCCTGTTTTTCAGGAAATAGACGCCAAATGGAAAATTTCAATCTCGCTTTTGGTTAGATATTTTTCGTTTTGAAATGCCATTTGAAAACTTTGATGTCCGTCCCGTATTGACGTTTTGTTGTTTTAATTCCTGGATGGGTTCTATCAAGATGGGAAATAAATATCTTCGAGTTTCTTTCTCGCTGTTATACTTTACGTAAGCACTTCGGTAAGTGTAGCGACTGTTACGTAAAACTATATTAAATTGCAGTGTAAAGTCCTGCATAAGGAATGCGGACGAGCTACGAGCACAGCAAACATCTTTTCCATTTTCTAAGTGCTCGGAAACTATTGACTCCACTATCTTATGAATTTTAAACGCCCCGTCGCCCGCAACGTTCGCACGCGGGCGTCGATATTAAATTTCTAATGTTAATATGTAGCGCATTAGAATCTGAGCCAGAATGCACATCGGCATACCGACGCGTATAAAAACTTTAATCCAAGAAACGAACGGGGAATCACTCATTCATATTCATAGTGGTGGAACGGAGGCTTTCACGAAAATGGCTCCGTGTCTAGCTAGGAACAGGATGAGATGCATGAATATTAACTCGGAGCGGCACCAGGGCGCCATAACTATATTAGAGATGCTGGCGAACACCGCATGCCAACGGTAGGGGCACGTTTGAAGTTGCGCCGAGGAACGTTCTGAAATTTGACATTTTGACAGTTCTCCGACGGCGGCTGCCTTCTCTCCCGTCCCCCTCCCACCCACACCACGTCGTCTTTTTATCTCTCTCGTACGTTCGTAGGCGAGACTCCCGTTTCTGCTACGTCTGACTTCTGATGTGAATTGTTAATGCATCGGTAATTGATATTATAATTCTGATAGCCGCTTTTAGTTTGAGAGCTGCGGTCTATAACGGTATGTTATGTTATTCGATACCTTTTGCCGGTCGGTTTGAGATTTTTCTTTGTAACTGTACCTCGCATCGCTCCGGGTTATTGAGCCACTTTAACACCATTAGATTGTGTTAACATTACAATACACTCCGATTAACTATTCATAGCATCCTCGGAACAGTCATCGTAATAACGAAGCGTTCTCACTTTGAAAATGGAGGAGTCGCTTCAAAAACTAACATCACCAATCTTGCGGTATGAATAGAACGTGTCACCTGTCGGCCGAGTATCATTTTAAAAGAAGCGACGCGTGCTCGCCGATTGGAAACTTCGGCAAATTCCGGCGACGACGTCGAACACGTGCTGACTAATCACTGTCTGGTCTAGCCCAGAAAATAAAGCCGACAAAAACGATGCGACAGCTATGTCAATCGCTACGACGGAACGACGCGCCGGCAAAAAGTAACCGAAAAACATAATAAAAAGCGAATTTTAAGCCCAAAATTGCACGTCGCTCAACGATGTAAGCTACCCAAATTCGCTATTCAGTGAAAAACGGAAATTTGAAACGCTCGAAGGGAAACAGTGGCGTCATTGTTCCAAGGCGCTCGGAAATTTATGCCTTCTGCTCCTACGTCGGACGCTCCGTATATTTTTGAATAAATATTAAAAGTGTTCTACGCTACGAAAACCCAAAACTTTAGGGTTAAAAGAGTTGGGAAAGAAATACGCGTCAGATTGCGTTTATAATTGAAACGTTTGTCGCTACAAACGAAATATAAACAATGCAGCCGTTTCCCACACGGCCGAAGCCATGAAAGCATTCCCGAAATTCATTTTTGAACGAACAAAACAGTTTAAAGTGTGTCGAGGTTTTATTTAGCGGGAGATATCGCACGCTGCGTAAACATCAAATTTTATTGACATTCGCGCGGCTCGCTACGTTTTTTTGCAATGCCGTGTATTTTGTTTTTTCAACAACTCTTGCATTTCGTTTTTCGGTGAAACATGGACAGAATTCATTAAAAGGCTTATTAATCCTTTCCAGTACAGATTTTTTTGTGCATTTTAAGTGCATAATTAAAGTAGCTAACGGTCGTCCAGGTCACCTGATGTGAAGTGATCACTACAGCGTTTGGGCAATTATTTCGAACTTCAAAGGGGATTAAAGTCCAAGTTGAAGTCACGCCAAGACCTGGAGACTGAGTTTCTGGTCTGTATGTCACCATCAAACCACTACCTAAACCATTGGGTAATCCTATCTGAGTTTGTATGCGTTGCATGAGGACTAAGTTGTTCGCTTCAAATACCTAAAATATCTCCGGCAACCACACCTCCTCAGCCGAAACGCAAGACATGAAGAACATCCTACTTTACGACGGTTTAAGAGGCTAGCTAGCTCTAAGGTCTAGTAGCTCGACCTTAGAGCTAGCTATAGCGGTTCTACCACCATAAACGTTTAATTATTTTCCGATCACGAGAAAAGTTACCAAGCGCGCAGCATTCGACAGGCGTCTTGAATTGCGATATCAAAGTGCTGCGGACGGCATCTCAGAACGTTTGTATCACAAAGGTCGGAGTAACAAAGCGAGCCTCGAGGCGGGCGCATGTTAAGAACGCGCCTAATCAAACGAACCAAGTCCCGTTTCCACTTTGTTCGTAGTTTCTTTGAAGTCTCTGCGTTGATATGATCCCCTGGTACCTGTGACGCGGCACCGAAGTAACTGTGAACTCGGTTTGTTTATCAAATCACGACTCCGCTCCGGGCCCCGACAACTTCAAACATTTGTGAATAGCAAAGAAGTCTTCAGATGAGGTAAAATTCGCAATAATGTGGAATATTGAAATTATTAAGTACCTACTTTGATTGGAGAATTTGTGAAGTCAATGAAATATTTAAATACATATTGAAATCTCATTTCTATTCTTGTAGTATGTTCAACGTGAGAACAGCCGTAATAAAAATCGTCACTTAGAAAATTATTCCAACAATTAGGAAAACATGTTGTTATTCCCCTACATCCCGCATTGGACCAGCGTGGTGGACTAAGGTCCTTCTCATTGTGAGAAGTGTAATTAGACCACTTTCTTAACCACTAAGATTGTGCTCTAAGTGACCCATTTAAGAAATCCTGACACTCCATCTTCACATAAAAATCTTTGGTGTTCATATTGGAAATACATACATACTAGAACCTAAAACTACTCGTATCTCTAAGTATCTGTAAAGAAAACTAAGTTATTCATTTAATGTAAGTCCCAACAGTATTCGCAAACATACACTGTGTACAATCCTGGTATATTATGTTTATACATGACGACAATAGCGAGGATAGGCTTTAGAATGTCTCAGATAAAAGGGTAGCGCCTGTGTCATGTAAATGCCTCCAAGGAAGCCTTAGAGCTGATTGGCTGATCGCCAGCCGGTTTGATTGGATCTGCTTGCGACTAACAATAGCAACTTAGTATACGCAAATAGGTATACGAGGAAAATAATCGTATTGGTTCGTTATAGTAGAAAAGTGTAGGTATATTCCTGGAAAAAATTGGTGCGAGCAAGTAGCTGAATACAGGAGGTAGTTAAAAAGTGTGTTATGGTAGAATCTTTTAATGTGAAGATCAAGAAATACACATCAAACATTATTTTGAGTGATTTCAATGGTCTTGCGGACTTTTATTGAAACAGAAGTATCCATGAGAACAGTTTTTTTCACTTTAAATATGAGTATCTACCTAAACCTATGTATAAGTAATATATGTATATCATTTCTATGAAGTAAACTTATCGATTTTTCAATTAGAAAAGACGTACAAGTATCCAAGTTAAACGAAAAAGTATCTAATAACTAAAACAAACAAAAATAATTTACAAACAAATTACATACTTAAATAGGTAGAAATCTTTGTTCTTCCTTATACTATTACGTTTCCCGACTTTTGTATCAATATTTGCACTAGATAAGTAGACATACAAATTTGAGCTTAGATACAACCTCATCCCCCGGCTTTACTCGGCCAGAGATCGACCGCCGTTGATCGAGATTGTTGTCCGTCGAAGCTTCCATTGTCTCGTGATTGGCTTCCTCGTGCACTGAGCAATTGTTACACCGTTATCGTTCCAGCCAATATGCTAGGCGTCCAAATCATAGCAGCGGAATTAGGAGCACGAACACATACCTAATAGACATTAAGAATCTGTTGTTTGAATAACAATGTAATTCCAAATTTAAATAAGTATTTCTACCAATCAGTGTAATTAATACCTACCTATATTAAAAATAATAATAATAATTTCTTGTAATTATTATTATTTAATATTTTATCATATCTTTATATTCATACTAACGTAATTAAGTATATCATACCATTGAACATTAAAAAAAATTGTCATGTTATGTCTAGTAATGTTTTCATGAACACAATATGCGCGCGTAAGAATGTCGTCGACAGTAATAAATAAATAAATAGAAGTATCTACCCTACTCAATCTATAAATGAATGATTCATTGAAGCCAACCTATACACATAACGCGACAAATCTAACACTTTTATAGAAGTCACGACAATGTAGCGTTTTCAGCTAAAAATCGCTAAATCAAACTAAAAATTAAAAAATTATGTAGGTACGTGACGTTTCGCCCACTTACCAACGACGTAAATACGAATTCGCAATTTAAATTATTTGCCATTTGATCGCCTTGCGTGAGATACATAGTACCTACACAGGGAAAGCTTTAAAGCACTTCAAAGTTATTAATGGGGGACTTTCCAAAGCTCTGTAAAAATAGACCGATCGTGTGCCACAGCATGTAATGCTTGACCTAAAAAATGCGAAATTTCCATCTTTTAAGCGCTAGATTACGCTGACGTTGCTGGAATATTTTTATATTAAAACAGCCTACAATTATGAGGTCTCTTATCAAACATTACTTAGTTCGTGAGCTCTGGAGTGTTGCCTTGTGAACTGCAACTACCTATATTGAGCTGTTGCAGCATTTAATGTTTGTAAAGTGAACTAACAAGGTGTTTTGAAATTTGGAAATTAAATCAACGGTTACTAAAAACACATCTACCTACTTTTGAACTGAAAAACGATTAATTTTTACCTGACAGTTGGTGGTCATTGTAGGCCCTTGGGTGTGGAATGGTCGCATAGAATTAGGAATATAATAATATCCTCTCTCTCTCTCCCTGCTGTTACCTCAATAACCACATCCGACGAAATGACTGACGAACTTTCCCACTCTCTACATCGCCATTTTTAGCAAACATCTATGTTTAATTGCGATGTATTATGTATTTCGCGACTACGATTCTACACAGCTCAATTTCCAATTACACTAAAGGTAAAGAAGAAACCTCTTCAAATATGCAGTTTTTCCTCGCAAAATTTTTGTTGGAGCGGCTCTCGCGAATAACTTAGCGGATAGAGGCTAGACACATTTTAATGCCCCTAAGTGGGTCCTGGCGGGATAATGTAGTATGCTCCAGTTCGAGCGCAGTCTGCAAGTGAGGGTTGAGTTCTGAGATGCAGGATAACTCCATTAAGAAATCATTGTCTGCAGACGTTGGGGTGGGGTTTAGGCGCTTGAATTTGGTAATGCATTTTGTAGGAGGCAGAGACATGAGTCTTATTTTGAAAGCGAAAGGTGTGAAGGAACGGTAAGGGTTATGGAGGTGATAGGAGATTGCACGAGGGAACTCAAAGCAGAAGAGATGAAGGAATTCTAGGTCCATTAGAAGAAATAAGGAGATACCCACCTCCTTGAAGTGTTATGGAGTCTTGAAAGAATGCGAAAGTGACCAGAACAACTAGTGGAATATGGAACACCGTGAGGTTTTACACAATTGGAGTCCATAAACCCCTCTGTCAGCCCCGACTCGACACTGGATTGATGCTGGATTTCTCCAAAAAAGGATCGAAACATGTAATTGGTTCAGAAGCTGAATTGAAACAAGAATGAAAAGAATACAGGCCATATGTAAATCAGACAATACTCGTAAAGCAGGATGGTACACTCCACACGCCTTTGGGAACAACGGTAAGAACTCTTAAAACAATAAACAACACATAAAACAAAAATTCGCCATAAAATTCAAACAACAAATAACCAAACATGTTAATCACTAATGCCATAAAACCTCCCCCACTAAAACCCTTCCGAAAGGGGCAATTTGAAAGCACCTGTGTTCGAAATCTTTCTTGGCGTACTAAGCAGCAATTATTTAAAGTGTAAAGTGTAAAGTTTAAAGAAGTGAACTCGTGGTGCATTATGAAAATGGCTCCCCCCAGCCCCCACCCAGCGGGCGGCCACGCCCACTTTAAGTGATTGTTTCATTATAAGACATCTAGAATGCTATTTTGTAATTGCGTTTTCCATCTAATTGATTTGCTTACGTGTTTTATGATCCCGTTGTGTGAGCTGTATTGTGTATTTTTTAAAGAAATTTTATACTTTTTAAAAATAAATAGTAGTGCCAGGATTGTTTACCAAAGACAAGAGAAAAAAACTGACAGTACGTTTTAAAATTGTCGTTTTAATTAACGCTCTTTATTCTTAGAATCAAATCGTTGGTGTATGTAAGCCACGACTTCTTTAATATCCGCTATAATTCGTAAGTAACACACTCGAGCGTTTTATTGTCCGTCTTAGGAACGCGTCTACTAATAAAGATAGTTCTGTCCGTCTGTATTTCACCTTAACAGCCGCTGTAAATATGCTTCGAAGCCGAGCTCAATTAGGTACTTGGTCGATGACATTTTTGTCCTTTTTGTTCAGTTATATTATAAAGGGGTAATGGCTTTCATTTTATCTTCAAGCGTTAATAATTTCAACTAGACGCGGCCGCGACTTCGTCCGATTGGAATTCTAAAATAAAAGTAGGCTAAGTTACTTCTTATTACATCAGCTATCTGCCAGTGAAAGTCCTGTCAAAATCGGTCCATCCGTTCCAGAGATTAGCCGGAACAGACAGACAAAAATTGTAAAAAATGTTATTAATTGTTAAAAATGCTACTCGTAGATGTACCGTGTATACACTATACATTTAGTAACAAGCGGTTATTTTTATATTACAAAGGGACATTCCTATTTTATTTATTTGTATAGACAATGCGGCATAATTCGCTTCTATTCGTTACTTTATACTCGTTACTTTCGTTACTTTCTATTCGTTACTAAATAAAAATATCGTGTAAAAGCGAAATCCTAGAACCGGGACATTTTCCGTTTTGGCGGCGTAACTCGCGGATAGAAATAAGCGAAGTTTAAGCCGCCATTAGCGGGATTGGCCCCGCTGACGTCATCGCGGATTTACGCCCAACTCCGCTCAGATATATTGTTGTTTGAGCATTTTCGAGCATTAAATTTGTTTGAGAAATGCCAGTGAGAACTGGTACCTAGGTATTGGTTTAAATCCTAATTTTTTGAGCATTTTCGAGCATTAAATTTCTTTGAGAAATGCCAGTGAAAACTGGTACCTAGGTGTTGGTTTATAATCTTAATTTTTTGAGCATTTTCGAGCATTAAATTTGTTTGAGAAATGCCAGTGAAAACTAGTAGCTAAACCAACTAAAAACCTAAAACTTTTACCAAAGCTTTCACCAACTAAAACATGCCAGAAATACGAACAGACAGAAATTGTATAAGTTACATTGAAACATATTAACGAATAGAAACGATAGCATCCCATGCCGTCTACTATGCAAATTGTAGGTTTTGAAAGAAATAGCACTTTGTATGCAAATGAGTGCAGAACACATAATGAGAATTTTTCCGATGCTCTTAAGAAATATTGAATTACAATCCATACAATGTTTTATGGACCTTATCGTGATATCTGGTTTTTATGATGAGTTTCACTTTCCAGTTTCGATTTTATGTTAAAAGACTGCATAAAGAAGAATGTAACTGAAGGAATAACAGAAGAATGCATAGCCCCGCTGCTTGAGTAGATCGCAAGCGATCGAAAGAGTTAAGCAACGTCGGGCGCGGTCAGTACCTGGATGGGTGACCGCTACTGGCGAATTACATGCGCGCTTCCGTGCTTCGGAGCGCACGTTAAGCCGTCAGTCCCGGTTGTTATCGATACGATAGCAATCGCTATAACTTGGAGGCCTTATTTGAAAAAATCTGATCCATGTCCGTGGTCACGAGACCGTTTCTCGACCAATCCGCATTGGAGCAGCGTGGAGTATCCTCCAGGCCTCCCACTATTGTGAGGAGGCCCCGTCCCACAGTGGGCCATGACACTGTTACCGCCTGTAACAAATTTGGCGTAATATCGCTGCAAAATTAACCCCTCAAAGGGATTCCTTGCCTCAAATTTAGCGTAATATATCTCGGTATATTTATCCGGGATTAACAGACCCCAGCAAGGACTGGCGGGCAGCGTCGCGAGCGGTCAGTCGCGTTATCTCCCGCCCCCAGCGCTGATTAGCTAAGCGCCGCTGACTGTACCCACGTAGGGAAATGACAGACCCAAAAAGTTGGTCCTTCGAGCCGGATTTGGATTTATGCCAGGTTTAGGGCTTAAAATGTATTGAGCGTTAGTTATGATCATTGGTCTGAATTTTAACTATAAGTGGATTTACATGGTTCGTATTTTATGGTTTGATAGGTCATGAATGAGTAATAAATATTTTTCAGCCAAAAATGTTTCCATCTATTTCGTATAGATAAACTAGCATCTGTTATACAAATATAAATAAGATTTCACCTAAATTTCCACTAATATCGAATTCGTGTAATTTAAGGTTTTGAGAAGGCATGAAAGTATAGTAGATACCTCCTAGGTCAAATACTACGTACCATTCTACTAAATGGGAAAAATATCAAAATTAGGTCTGTAAATTAGTGAAAAATAATTTTCACTAATATCCATAACACTATTATAATGAGCTCCATTAATTTGCCAAATTGACAGTTTATAACGCGGATTCGGGTGAATATTTTACACCGTCAACAAAGCAACGACCGATAGTCGGATGTCCTGCACTATCGGGCGCGCGCAGCCGGCGGCGTATGCTAATTCTTTGTTTATTAAACTTGTATAAATACGGCCCTGTCCTCGATGCGTAGGGCTGTGAAAAATAGCAAAAAAATCAATCGGTTATTTGTTTTTGCAGCGATATCTAAATGAGAGAGTTACTTTGTTTTAAGTAGTTGTTGCAATTTAAAAATTGTTGTTGACATTCAATTTAATATGATACGACGACCTGAGTGGCGTAGTGGTTAAGACGCTGCGCTGCGCGAAGTATTTTGGATTCGATTCCCAGAGGGACAGAGAATCGAATTTTGAGTTTAAATTTTGGTTTCTGTCATTCAATGTCAAATAAACTACAATTTAGCAGATTTCACGTTCAGTGCCTTTGACATGCTTAACGGATTTTTGTAATGTAAGATTCATTAGCCGTGCCGGCGCTCCGCCTGGCGTGTCCAAGACATAAATAGATAATGATTGACAAATAGGAGGCATATCTAAAGCGCCCTCGAAATTTGATACGACACTGAACGTGTCAAACCTTTCAGTCACGTATTTTATAAACATCCGAAAATTTACTCAAAAACTTACGCGCAAATCTCTGTTATAACGCGGCTCATCTCATCAAGATTCATCGCTCATATTACAACTAACATTGCCAACCCTAAGGGCGCTATCAACGATTGGTAGATAATTACACCATTTGTCAAATTTGAAGACACTTGCCATATTTTTTATCTACAACCGACGTGTCTAATAATGCCCGTAAGCAATGTAATTAAGTAGCAAGCTGGTTGACTGACGGCGATACATTTAACTATGTGATTCTATGATATTACTGAAGCTCCAGCCATGACAACGCAAAAGGTAAAGTAAAGTACTCTCCTTTTTGCGTATTAAAAGTAATGTTAAAGTTTATTAGGTGGTAGAGCCATAGTAGCTCGTCCCGGGAGGTACCTGACCGACAGCCTCTTAACCCGTCGTACACAATCGCAAGACGATCGAGCCAAACATCTTTGTCATCTGTCACGAGTAGCAAATCACTGGCGTACAACCTCAGATGGGATTTCTTCTCAGTACTATTATTACTTATTACTATAAAAGTGACTATTCTTGTTAATTACACATTTTCCATTTGTCAGTAACCCCTTAATGACCCACTACAGGGTCGGGTCTCCTCTCACAATGAGAGGGATGTAGGCCTTAGTCCACCACGATGGCCTACTGCGGGTTGGTGGACTTCACATGCCTTTGAGAACATTTTTTTTGTGAACTCTCAGGCATGCGGGTTTCCTCACGATATTTTCCTTCACCGTAACAGCAGGTGATATTTAATTTTATAAATCCATTTAAAAAACTAAATTAAAACTTGTTAATGTAAAAGATCATAGAAAAAAACACCTTTTCCGTAACTGAAAATCGACTTTCAATTACACTTATTTAAAGTCAAATTACTTCCTGTCGCGACGATAAAAAAAACGTAAATTCGACGAAGCGATCCAGTCCGGGCCCTTATAAATTCTATCCGTTTGCAGCTATTCCGGCACCTTATTGGATTACATCCGAGCGTCCACGCCGCCATTTTGTTTTAGAAGAAAAACCGAGAAAACATCCGGACGAAAACACTTTCGGAGTTAGCCGGCTGCGAGCGAAGTTGAGCACAATCTAGATATATGGGCGAGTTAAGATGTGCATCTAAATAGCCTCTGCCGCCCTGGTACCTAACTTTAGATTACTTGCACCAACTTTACCGACTTTCCCGGGAAACTTACCGTTTCAAGGAAAAATTCCGTGTAACTTCCATTCAGTTGGGTTGGAATTTACTGCTCAACTTGGATGTTTTGCTCATGCAAGAATTAGGCGGTAATCATGCAAATAGACCAAACGAGAGCGGAGGACCAAACAATTACGGATACGAATGAATAACAAATAAGGTGGATCGTAGGCTTTGAAGCCGCTTTTGTTTGGTTTAGATGCTCAATTATTGTAATGTTGATAGCTATTATGCTATTACCTCAGTCTATAAACCCATACAATGACGAAACCGTCTTAATAGGGCAATTGTGCGATTGTCTGCGTGACTGTACGGTGGCACCGACCTACAAACATGTCGAAACTTGCATATCGGTACTAATTTTCAAGATTCATCCTTTTTCTACTTATATTCAAGACTTTTCATACTTTAAATTTCAATATTACTATAACATTATTTATGCGTACTGTTTCTAATTATAACATGGAAATTAAACAACAACTTAAGAGACATTACAATCTAAAAGCCACAAACAATAAAAGCACAATGTTAAGACTGGCTTATTTGACTACAAAATTACAACACAAATAAAAACAATAAGCTTAGAACACTTAAACCCCGCAGAATCTCCCCTAAACACCTTCAGCCCTTCGAGCCATCAGGGCATGAGTGAAGGGTTCCGTCATTAAACATTCATCGGTATAAACACTTGGCGTGTTTGTCTATCACGAGCGCGGGCCCTACGGACCTTATTCTTCCCTGCTAATAAAAGTATTATGAGATATCACGGATATGTGTCAGTTGTATTGAATTTTTTGGAAGTGCGACTAGTACATGTCATATTTTTGTTCAAAAACACCCTTACATCGCTCTAATTTTGTCTTTTCATCCATCTTATAGAGCTCAGAAAAGTATCTTATTTACATAGGAACGAAACTTTCAATCATGGCATAACATTTTGTGAATTTGTTCATTTGCATTCAGCTAATTGTTTTCATTTGGACATACAAATACTTGGATTAACAAAAGACAGATAGATAGACCAAAAATTGCAAAACAGACGTAAAACGCCTTTTTTGATTATGAAACTTTTGTAAAACAGCATTTTTTTTTCGTTGTATAAGACCGAAAAGTGTAGGACTTTTAAATTTTCATTTTCATTAGGCCCGAAGGATCATCTTTCTATCTAGAAGATAGATGGAATGATGAAAATTGCTGCTGATGACGTCAATGCACCAGGCAAGCAAGCACTCTACTTTACACTAAGTATACTATATGTATTACCAAGGCACCATAACCAAAAGGGTTTATACCATCATTAAACATTCATACGGGACACTTCGCGCACCCGCCTATTAGGACCGACCCTGCTGGACGGTACATTTTTAAAAGGGTTCCCGATTGTAACGTAAAGAAATTATGACCGGGACCGTTCGGTTTCAACTTAAAAATACGGAAAAAACGTTTCGAGATCGATGTCGGAGGGGTAAGAAAAAAAGACAAAAGAAATTCGGTTTAAAGTAGCCAAACACTGATTTGCTGATTCATATTAAGATAAAGCAATCACACTAAAAATATCGCTAGAATGACCGTTTTAAAATATAAAACCTAATCTTTTTAAATTCAAACTCTTAATTCCTTTCAGGCCTTGTTAGTCCACTGCTGGACATGGGTCTTCCCTTATCGACGCCTTTCCGCCAGGCCTTGGGCGCTCTCAATCAAACGGTTTCCCGCTCTCTTCTTCAGGTCATCAGTCCACCTGGTCGGAGGGCGGCCTGTGCTCTTTTTGCCTAAACGTGGTCGCCATTCGCGGAACTTTCTTCCCCATCAGTTGCCAGTCCTGCGAAATACGGCCAGCCTATTGCCACTTTAATTTGCAATCTTTGAGAGCTATGTCGGTCATTTTTGTCTCGATCACGTAGAGAAATGCCGAGGATAGCTCTCTCCATAGCCTTCTGAGCGACTCTGAGCTGACTCCCATATTTACACGAACGTAAATTCAGATTCAAAATAAATTTTCACGACGTTTTACTTACAGTTATAAGAATAAACCATACGCGGCAAGGAAACAATACATCTTTATAGAGAGCCTCCTTCATCCGTTTAAGCCCGCGCAGGTGTCGCGAGTGGGTGCTCCGCCCTTTTTAATATACCCTAGATCTGCAATAACACCGCCGCCTGAATATACGAGCCTTCCTTGCAATAACTGTGACATCCGAATACATTAATCAAAGAGGTACCAGTATTTTTCGGTAGGATATTACGCATCTAACTTATGGTCGCCTGGTACCTAATATCGCACTCGGATTGTAGATTATGTTTTCTTTCCGCACGTCGGCGATCCAGTTTATTTATGGTGTCCTGGTAATCCCTACGGTTTAGACGTACGGAAATTAAAATCGGGTACAGTTTACGCAATGTTGGACTCTTCTTACATGGTTTACTCAACTTGGATAGTTTTTAGGATGGTAGAAAATGGAATGTAACTAAGATCAGAAAGAAAAAGGCCTACCCAAATACTTCCATTTACTCAGACTAGTAAAATTATATCCGTACACAGTACTTTAACGATAAGTTTGCTTTGCCGATAAGCAAATTAGTTAAACAATTGCTAACTTGCTACTCGTATGTAGGTATAATAATTGCTAAAGAACTGTTTACACGCTTTATAATATTAAAAAAAGTTAAATGGAAAACTGAAATAAACAATACTTTAATGACGTCTTTTGAATTTTAATTTTTGCTATTTAAATTGTAATTTAAATAGCAAAAATCAGTACTTGTATATTTGAGGTCAACAAATCTTTAAATCCTCACCAAATTAAACTCGTATCACACCAAAACATAACTTAAACCTGACCAAAGATACGGGATGAGAAACGACCGGCTTCCATTTTTCTGCAAACCCTCAGCCCCCAACCCCTGAAACCTGAGAGGGTTGTCCACTCTCGAGATATCTTATCTTAACGGCCCGCCTCTGACCCCTCGATACAGCAGATATGAAATGGGCAATTTTGGTCAACTCGGCTCCTGGAACGACAGTTGTTGTTGTAGATAGTGATGTGCCGGATCGTTACAAATGTTCCGCGGATACGGATCCGAATATTTCTTACTCAATCGGCGTCGGCGCGCGAGTCTGTGAACCAATTTTGATGAAAACTAAAACTGCATCATTGGATTTCTGAAAAATCAATATGCCTAGACAGAAATCGAACCCATTGATTTTGAAAAAAAAATCACACCCTATATTATTACGTACACCATTTGATAGTGTCACTAATAAGGAACGAATTCTGAATTTTTAAAAAAATACGTTTTTTCCATACAAACCTTAACTGATTAATAATAATTACGTTCTTAATTATGGCCTTATCCTTTAGATACCAATCCTGCTTCTCCCTCGGATATCCGCGGATACGGAACATCACTAGTTATAAGTAATTGTGTGTGCAAGTCTCGTTTAATCTTGATTTTTGGCGGGAGTTGGTCCACGTACAACTGTAACGCCTTTTAGTGTAATAGCATTGACTAAGTTGGTCCGTGGAAGTCATAATAACGGTTTATCTCTATTCGTAAGTTCGCCTGTGTATGACTAGTTTGACCATTATTACCCGAAAACAACGGGACAAATTTAGGTATCAGACATACAAAAAACACCTAACAATGACTTTATTAGGTGCTAGTAAATGCAATATAAGTTAATTATGCAGCCAGTGACATGAAAGGAAACCTCAAACAAGGCGAAGAGCAAGAATCTGAGTTTTTCAATGAATTCGTTTTCTTGTTAGAGGACTCGGATGGTTTCATAAAATTTCAGTAAACATATTTTGAACAAAACACAAGACATGAACATCTTGATTCCCGGATAGTTATGAAAGTGGCGATGGATACCTCTCCAACTCTACTACAGTATCCTGCCGTGCTATAAGATCGTCCTGTACATAAAGTATACAGGGTGAATGAAACCAGGACGGTCTCATTAAAAACTGCATATATGGTCATATTGTACAGAACATATTAATACATATTAATTCACTAAATGAGGGTAACATTATTATTTGCAAGGTCAAGGGCCGAAGTTACGAGTAGTAGTTTGCTATCTCGTGAGATTAACACATTAGTAACAAAAATATATCAGCATCATAGAAATTACTCCTGTAACAGGTTCAACTAAGGAAGACTTAAATGCATCATTCAAACTTTCAGTATAGCTTGGATACTAGGATTCTTTGAATGGCAGACGCGGTCATTTATTTGAAGTTGTGGTAAGTTAAAGAAGATAGAACTATTACCTATATCTTACCTATTACCTGACTTAGACTAGTGATTAACTAGATAATACTGTACTATGGTATTTCAATCGCGTAGTAATATCGTTGCTTTCTTCGTCAGCCATTAATTAAAGCAATTTTTGACTCGTTGACTCGTTGGGGAGGTGAACCTTAGTTGCTGAATAGATAGATACATTTGAAGATAATTCTAAATCTCTTACAGCAACGACGTCTACTACCGAGCTCAAACTAATAAATACATCGATCCTATTAGAGTTTGGATATAGAACAACAAACATCCTAAAACAGTTCCCAGTAAACCCCTGCACCAGATTTTTCCTTACACACTTTTGGTCCTTCGAGCCGGATACGCAAACAAAACTTGTCGCGCCGAAATTTTACCGAAGTAATCTGCGTCTTGCAAATAGATTACTTTCTGAAGCAATGTCAATATTTTCGCGGCATAACCCTTTAATATCATACGCCAACAGCCCTATGCAAACGCGGGGGTACGATAACTCGCCCCGGGATGCGAACCCGGGACCCTCGCAAACACTCGTGCTATCGAATGACAAGTATTAATTAACTGAGCTAACGGAAGAGCTTTGTTTAGCTGCAGCTGTAAAGTGAGCCACAGATAACATTTGAGACAAATATGGTAATCGTGGTAGAATGAGTTGTGAAGAGAATACTCGTAGATGGTGAAAGAGATTTTTTGAGTAATTATCTTTATATATATGATTTCATTTTCTTGTATAGGCAAGAGTATAAAAACTAGAGATCGCAAAGTAGTCGACATTCGACTATAATTTATTGAAATTTGAATTTGACACGTAACGGAATGTATGTATGTACACGTCATGTTTGCCTATGTGTGTAGGTTGTGGTAATTGCACCAAACCACAGCGAAGAAAAAAGCGGCTTTTTCCAGAACAAGATTGATAGCAATTATTGGAATGGCTTTAAGTTAAAAACGTAAAGGTTGATGATTTGGTGAATAGGTCCAAAAACATAAGTAAAGTTTTAGTCTTGCTCTGACTTGACCGAGTGACGAAAATTGGTAGAGGGTAAGTACAGGACCTTCAATTGATGGATGAGTTACACACCAACATTAGGTCAGTTAAGATAAACACATAAGCGCTTCCCTCGATGGAATAAGAATACGGTGAAAAGCGTCAAAAATGCAATAGCCCGGCCATTCCATTATTGAATTTGGAAATGGAGCCATCCATCTCAAACATCCCATTTAAAATACTGCAAATTCAAATCGCACCAAGACGGACTGAAGCCTCCATCTCTGTCTAATGCCTCTGCACCGTTTGCTATCTCACCTCCACACTCTATTTCCGGCACCGAATATCCTGTTGGACGGTCGGAGGCATTAAACGGAGTTAAAAAGTGAAGGAACACGGCTCCGGGACGGACGGAAATGATGCCTGTCGCCCGCGATAGATGTCCCCGGTGGAAGATTCCGCTCTTGTTGTGAATAAAAGTGTATGGAATACCATGCCGTATACTGAATACAGTTTTCACTGCGCGACTATTTTGTACTTCATAGAAAAGAAGCAAGAAGAAAGTATGGTATATTATCTGTAACCCATTACCCACGGCAGGGTTGGATCTCCTCTCACAATGGGAAGGATTCAGGCCTTAGTCCATCACGCTAATGCAAGCTGGTGGACTAAGGCCTACGTCTTTCTCAGAATGATGACAGTCGCCCGCGATGGATGTCCCCGGTGGACGATGCCGCTCTTGTTATGAATAAAAGTGTATGGTATTCAGTCAGCGAGTACGCAGCTACTTCGCCGTTCTCCTTACTTCTTTTCACATACAAAATAAATAAGTGGAAGGGCGGTAATGAGGAATTGTCTGTAACCGTTGTGCAATGGTGTAAGGATTTGACAGAATGCCACCAATGCAATAAGGAGGAGCTTCAAATGTTGAAGATGCAAATCACGAATCGACAGACAAACATATTATAATTTCATTTCTAAGCTCCTGGCGGGTAAAGCCGTGTGCTACATTGCAGCCGTGTGCACACAGTACTGCACGAGTAATTGTTTATGAACAATGTGCCGTGACGTATGCAGTTGGCAAACTGTACCGACTCAACAACGACCAACTTTGTGCAAAGAAAACGGACGACGTTCTAAACTTTGCCCGAATAACTTTGCCGTGACATGAGGCTTTGAAATGACGTTTAGGTATTTCGATTGAATTTTAGTGAACTCGCAGTTTCTAAATTTTGTTTATTTACGAAGATTTTTGGCAATTTTGTTGTGTGTATGATGTAAGATTTGAATGTTAATTTGTTTCTATTACAATCTTGTAATATTTACTTTCGTAATCTACAGAAAGACGTAACTGCAACTTATTAGTGACTGTAGGGTAGATGCTCTCACAATGATAAGAATGTAAGCCTTACTCCACCACGCTGGTAATGCGGGTGAAAACATTCCCCGCGATGTTTTTCGTCACTGTTATGTAAATCGCATATAGCTTAGAAAAGTCCCTGGTCCGTGCTGTTAGGATTCGAATCCGGTCTTCTCGTAAGCTTAAGACTACCACCGCTACACGGAAAGAACACAAAGTTCTAATTAATCTTTCACCTACAAAGCTTTAACGCTTATAAATAATCGTCACTATTGCACGTCCGACCAACCAATGTTTATATCGTCGCCAAATAAGAAATCCTACAAGTTAATTCCTCTAGATACCCTTACAGCGTCGCCGCCTTCCAATATTAATAAATTCTCATTCCCAGGATTCGTATGCAATTTGCTCCCGGCTCCTCCAAGTAAAACTTACGACTCGCCCTTACCCTAAATAAAGCAAGGGCAGACCAAGTTTTCCCAACGTTTTTAACGCGAAAACGAACAAAATTGAGCCATATCTTGGGGCACACCAGTTATTGGATTAACGGCGGCGCGGGTCAATAAGTCTGGTGATTTTTACGGGGTTTTAAGGGTTTTGTTTGGATTTTTAGGTGGTAAAGCCTCAGACTTTGTCCTAATTGGCTGTCGTGATATGACGAACCAACCGATCTACGAACGCGACAAAATTCATACACAGCGAATAGAGGAGACCCAAATAACACGCGACAAATCTGATCGAAATCTGATAATTATTATTATCCGGAGAAAGATAAGACTAAATAATCTCAGGATGTAGACATCTGAGAAAACGAGCGGTTTCTCATCGCGGAAAACACCGTCAAAGATCCCGCTGGCTAGGATGAAATAAACATCAGGTCAAGCTCCTATTTCCAAGATCGGGCGGTCTGACGTGCGTCCATAATAATCGTAAAGTACCAGGCTGGCATAACGCGAGAGACATTGTCCTCGCATAAATAAAGTATAAATTCTTTCTGCTTCCATTCCGCTGCGGTGCCTCTCAAAGGAACTCGATCCGAACGTAACTCAACACCGCACGCCTAGGAATTCAGCGTTTCGCAACATCTCCACCATGGGAAAAGGAAGGTAATAGAACGGCAATACTAACATTTGAACGATAACAATTTCATTTTCAAATAATAACATTTTGAATCCGCTGTAGCGTTCATGCCCTTCAATCATTCTACCAATTTTTTTCACTTGTTTCAGATGATGGAGCCGTAGTAGCTCGCTCGGGAAGGTACTTTACCCCGAAGCTCTTTAGCTTGTCGTAAAGCAGTATGTTCTTCATGTCCTGTGTTTTTACTGGGGAAGTATGTTTGCCGGAGATAATCAGATATGAATTCTTCTCTATTTGAGATTAGATGCGAGTATCCATAGGCTGCAATCACCACCTAACAATTGGCCTGCATGCCCGTTTGCTACTCAATTACTATTTCAAAAAAAAAATATTCCAATTCTACTGCACTTACCGTCACTTCCGTCACTTCCATCCACAGTTGCGATGAGTGTAAGAGCATGAACTAATATGCGCGCAACTGGACCGAATCTAAGGTACGCCTGTCCCACCCACATAGCCGTTCTATCTACTTCCTATTTCTGTGACCCACTCTATGATGTCTTGGTGCTTCTATTAATATTATGTTAAGCTTGTCGCGAGGAATTATGTTGGGAGCGCAACAAAGTTATGGGAAGAGTCTAAAGTTTCTAACGACGAAATTCGGCGGTCGTCGACGGTGGTCTTTGCTATTGGGTTTCAAATTAAATGTATTGCATAATGATGGAGGGAATCCTTATAAGTTGTTATCTAATACAGGTCCTCAACGAAATAGTTGTCTGTAAAAAGTCAAAGCAAATTCTAAATTCGCATTTTTTTAATGATTGACCATAGTCATAGTATAGCAATCATAAAAATGCGGCTTGGAGCAAGCTTTTTCTTTGTTCGTATTTGGTTTGCGAATAGTGTGGAGCAACTTATCTAAGACAAGGCTTCTGAACTACCAACGGCATTTTATCTAGTTTCTTGTGTAAGGTGCTGAGCATCGACTGGGGTCCCATTTGGACGTTGCCTATGACACGTGTTAGAAAGTTTCGTATTCGGTTCAATTCAAACAGTGTGATGAATTTATCTGAGACAAAGCTTCTTAAACTAGGTACCAACAGTACTGTATATAGTTTCTGGGGTAACGTGCTAACCATAGCTGAGATCCTTTTTGGACATTCCCTAAGACACAGGTAGCTTAGCAGACAGAAATCCTCATAAAACTGTTTGAAAACCTCTCATCTTTTCAACATCATGTAATTTACACCATAAAACATGTCTTCAACAAGTCCTACTCATCCGAAATGTACCAGGCTCCCAGAGCATCTGAGACACCCATCCAGAAACAATAGAAGAACGGCGGGGCGCGGGATTACCGCAGCCTTATAATTATTTTTAGCCCCCCGAAAGGGCTTAAAGTCACCGCCGGGATTTGTTCTCGGCGACGTTATTCAATATTATTTCTTGGGAGTTTTCGGGGGAGACACGTAACGGCAGGTAACGCATTATGGGAGATTTACCGGCCATGGACGGATGATGCTGAGATTATACGAGACAAAACTAATAATCGTGCGTTCCGTGTACGCTTGATTAATGGTGGTAGTCGAGATGTGATCCCCATTGATACCGTTGGAATTCAACTGTTTCGTGTTATGTTTACTTGGATCCTTTCTGATCCCCGTTAGCTTAAGATACTTTGTCCTAAAAAAACAGGGAATTAGGCAGACGGTAAGTGATTACAGAGGCCTATTGACATGGAAAAGGCAAAGCAAATGACAGATTATAATATATGACCTAAGAATGTTCTAAATTTGAGTCGTAATGAATGACCTCTTGGACATTAAACTGCTTACTAACTCGTTTGCTACTCATTCACTAAAACGTAATATCATCGCATCGTTATATAGATGAAATAAACAACTAGGTTACGTATTGTGATACGATACTTAACTAAGTTGCTACTGACATATATCGAAACATACTAGAGCCAATTATAGCCATAGAATGTTCAGTAAAAAATGAACCGAATTTAATTTAGCGAGATGGAACAAGCGATTCAAATTAAAAATTCGAACATCCTTTCGTAACTGTTGCGTTAAAAACCCACGGAAAATAACCGGCGATCTAAAATTACAAAACGGCCGGGCTCCGTGGCCTGCACGTCGAAATTCAAATTCAGAACTAGATTGTAGTTTTAAAATTCATACCGTTTACAGTCACGGACATTCGGATTGTTACCAATATTGCATGCGCGCCGCTGAATTTAAATGCGACCACGCTCCACGGTTCCAAACGCGAGAACCCTAGGGATGCCCAAAGATGTGTTGTATCGATATAACGCATCGTAACTGTATCGTATTCCTTTGTATCGATGCGCGATAATATCGCTTAGGTACTTTTGTATCGATATATGGTAACGTAACCATATCGCATGCTTTTTTATTGATTTGCGAATTTTGCGATTTAATTAGTATTTTTAATGAAAAATAGTATTTTATGGTATTTTTTAATTTTAATACGCAAAAAATAGCAAAGAGTCTGAATTAATTAATTCTGAATTCTGAATGTTCCATATTTTAAAGTGATACATCGTATGATCAAAATATCGTAGTAAATAGCGATATACCGTATTGTGCTTTACGATATTTCAATATATCGTATCGTAATAGGCATAAAACGGCATGGGCATCGATACAGCATATCGATATTTCGATATATCGTATAATTCGTATAGTAAGGGGCATCCCTAGAACACTCTCCTTTTTTGGCGCGTTATAGCCGACCGATTCCGAATTAGCGTTGGCGTTCGATTCAATCACTGCGACACGATTCCGATGTAAACGCTAATCGGTATCCATATTCGTATCTGAGGCCGAGTATGTTCGGTCCCGAGCGACGTTCAACGGGGATGGCTGGACGTTCACAGTTAATTTCAATACTATACTCACTATAATGGTGACTCGATGCTACGAGTTTCGTGTCAGAATGAGGATATAGGCCAAGGTGGTAAGCTAGGGCCACCGCGCTGGCCTATTGCGGGTTAGTGGAATTTTCATGCCTTTGAGGACCTTGTGGAACCTCTTAGGTTTGGAGGTCTCTTCGCAATGTTTACCTTAACCGTTACAGCTGGTGTTGTTTAATTATTTAATTAATTTCAATATGAGAATCCCATAAAACTGTGCATTTCTTCTGCTTCGAGAATTAACTTTTATGCAATTTCGTATAGGAATCTTATCGAGCTATGGGAAGATATATGGGAATATGTTAGACAGACTAACATAATTATGACATACTAATGACTGACGGTTACCGTATACTTTGGTCATAGTATTCATGCTCACGTCACTGAAAACACTATCTGAATACAGTCCACATTTTAAATTCTCTTTGAGATTCAGTTGACTATACTCGATGAGGTCATTTGACAGTTCATTAGAAAACTTAAATTTCAAACTGCCCTATTGATTCGAAATTCGAATCGAAACACCTCTAGTGGAGCGCGGCTGCGGTTTGGATTGAATCGCGCAGGTGTCGCCGTCACCGGCCGGTAATCGAATGAATATTACAAACATCGCTGACAGCTACGCGGCCGTACTCGTATGTGGGCCGAATGCGCTTTTGATTCCAATTTGAAGCATTGTCGACGTTAACCGCGGAACATCGACGTTCCAAATTCAAATCAGAATCCTACAAATGAAATAATATCTGCTGACAAGAGAAAAATAAAAGTGGGCTCAGCTGCGTCTTTAAAGATAAAAAAAGCTCAAGAGTTGTAGACACAACATATAAATAAGAAAATTACACTAAAATTTGGGAAAAATAATGTTTGTAACGTGACATGGCATGAGTTCGAATAGCTCCCGCCAAAATAAAAGCGATCTAAAAATAAAATGATGCTTATTTTATACGTCCCATTTTTTATATCGCGACACTTCAGGTTGACATATTAAAATAGAATAGGTACACATAGTATACCTATATGTATGTACCTACGAGTATGTACTCGTACATACAAATATAAGTATTTTTTTTAAGTTTGTAATTAGGTACCTATAATTCAGACGATCGAAGTTGTAGGTCAACACCACAAGTGGGCTGCACTGAGCTATTGACCCGATAACGATCTGAGATCTGTTAGTAGCTAGGTCTAAAATCTTTAATTCAAACGTAAAACATGGTTTAGCTCGGTAATGGACTCGAGATTTTCGAATATTGACGTACCGTACGTACTACAGGAAGCCGTAATGAAAGCACTTAGTGCTAAGCGAAGCAATTATAAGTAATTTGGAGCGCGGTAATGGCGGCGGACGGGACGCGCAAAAACGCGCGAACGGTGCGCGCTAAAAGCCCCCTAATTCGATTGTCGACGGCCGCCCACTTTTTAAACTTCGAACGTCCGTTCCCGGAAATAGGAGAGCGTCCGGATTTTTGAAAGAGCGCTCCTCGAATTCCGAAATAAATCGGGAAAGGCCGAGGCTTTCCACGGCGCGCGGTAATTAAAACTCGTTCAGGCTGAATGCGCGGATTTCGTACACATAAAGAGAGCGGGATTCGAATTCGAAAAGCAGAACAGCAAACGGTCGTGCTATTGATCTTGTGTTGAGTGATCAAGGCTGCTCGTGGATCCAACCATAGGTAAATAAATCCTTATGGTATCAAAGTACCTACAATGAGAATCTACGATAGTGGCACAGGGTGGCATACCTGCTATCTTGAGTCGCGTAACCGAATGTGAGTTGAGTAACCGGCGGTAACGAAACATGAAATATAAAGAATTGCTGTATCACAACGGATTATAAGGCGCCTATAAAAATGTCAGGAGGTTCTCAAATACGACTAATTCCTATCTGGATTTGGCGCACGGCGTTTCTTCCTCCCTTCCTTTCAGCCCTTGGTAGTCCACTGCTGGACATGGGCCTCCCCTAATTGACGCCACTCCACCCTGTCCTGGGCCCTCTGATTCCAATGGTTTCCCGCTATCTCCTTCAGGTCGTCGGTCCACGGCGTTTACACCTCCAAATTCCTAAAGTTGAAGTCTTCGGATCCAAGCAATTAAAACTCGAACTGCTGAACGGAGCTCGCAGTCATAAAGAAACCGGGACTTTGCTGAACACGTGAATGAAGCGAGCTCAGCGGAGTCTGCGTCACCTGAACCGGGGCTTCCCGGTGATTTATGGCCGCGGATCCGGACCGGTAATGAAATTGCACCCCCGCCCCCCGACAGAAGCCATTCCAGAAATTACTACGCAACACGGGATCGCGACGCTCTCTGCCGTTGGGATTGGAAGAAGATAGAACGGTTGAGCAAACGTTGGTTGATTCTGCTTAACTTAGAGCATATTAATTAACTCATTGTGCCTTTCCCGTCAGCACTGTGAATGAGTTTTGAGTGAGAGTGGTTCAGCGTGCGTCTTTTTATTTTAAACTGGATTTTTTTTAATAATTTTGGAGACGCCTGTCGTGGTTACAAGCCCGACTCATTGTTCTAGCCCGTAAAAATAAAATTTCAAAACGCTTCAAACTTTAGAAAAAAAAGAATGATTTCTGATGGTTTGCCTAAATTCCATTCTAGTGGATAACTGGCCAGGCCTGCATTTTTATGTACGGATATTACAAATAAGCTATTCAACAATTTTATAATGCCTTAAACGCTTTTCGAACAATGTCTTGGGCTAACTAGATTCGGTCCGATTTCGGATCACAAACATGTCATTATTGCCACTCTATATACATTCTATTTCTACGCTCTTGCTCGTCTCCCTATCCGGTGCCTTATGCTAATGTTTATTTTTTACTTCATCAATCACAATGATAAAACGGTGAGTATTGGCGACGGTTTAATTGCGTCGAGGAGGTGCTCCGAACGCTCTTTGTCTACGCAATGAAAAATTTATGGGTTCCGTTCGGAAATTTTAATTGAACACGCCGCGACCCGGTTACAATTGTCTCGCGAAATGCGATGGAAATAGGTTCTTTGAAATTGCCACTTTCATGTAGGTATGGGGAAATTTCGATTAAAATGAGTTTTTGTTAAATAATATTTTAAGAAAAAAACATTTTTTCCCCATATTCACTACCAATGAGAAATTTTTCATGAAAAATATATTTTTTTTTAAATATTACAAGAAAAAGACTTTTTATTTTTGTCACTATATACAACTCCAAGATAATGCATTTTTCCAGAATAAAATTAACTTATTCTATTGTGCGTTTTTCATTTTCAGGTATCTAAAATATATTTTTAATGGCACTTGGCTTTGGATCTTAACGAAACGTATCTCCACGCCTCTCCAAATATTTGAGGAACCCAAAAAACACATATAATCACATAGAATCGCCGAAGAAAACAGATTGATGAAGTGTAAATCTGCATACGACAGAGTCAATCGTGCGTGATGTCTGCCATCAGTCATGTCCGAGTTCATGCACAGCGCGCCCGTGGTAATGCACCATTACAAATGTAAATAAATAACTGAAAGAAATATGACTTGACTGCCTGTCTTATTGACTTTGTAACCTCTTGAATTTTATGGTTCTTTCTTAAATTTTCGTTTTCTTTTCGTTTTCTTCGTTAAGAATACCTTTGGCTTTTCTTAATATTTCCACTTCCCTTGATTTCAGATACGTTGCCATCATCCTAAGAATTAAAAGTTATCCTCCTAAATGCGAACGTACAGTCAATATTAATACTTTTCTTGGTTTCACCTAAATTGCAATTATCCTACCAATTTAAAACTACCCTCCCAACATACACATAATTAAATACAAACTTACAGTACTCACCGTTAAGTGCTGGAAGAGCCACGCCCGCAGGATGTTGGTGGCCACCTTCGGGAAGATGCCCCTTTTCTTCTGGTTCTTCTTGCCGTTCGTGTCGTCATCCTCCTCGCCCGTGCCCTCGCCCGAGCCGATGCTGGCGTTGCTCGCATCACCTGGAGACGAGACAATGGACTCTTTGAAACTTGTTGTTAAAGCGACAATGAAAGGAATAAGCGTGATGTTGAGAGCAAAGAAGGAAAGTGAAGGAAGGGACACACCTGGGGACGAGGTAATGGGTACTTTAAAATTGTCGTGAAAGTAAAACAAATGATGTTAAGGGCAAAAGAAAAAAGATAAGAGAATGGAAAGGAAACGAAAAGAAAAGAAGGAAATGGAGTCGTTGAAACAGGTTGTTGAACTGAGAAAGAAAGGAATGAGCGTGATGCTTAGAGCAAGCGAAAGGAAGAAAGGAAAGGGAAAAAATAGAAAAGAGCTCTGCTGATGATCTTTAAAACAAACAGACAAAATAATCACGTCTTTAAATATAGGCACGACAAAGAGGAGATGTCGTTGCTGATTTTAAACAAGAATTCATTATTTAAGAATCACAAGTTAGAATATGACTAATAGTAACAAAGACGAATGTTGGGAATAAAACGAAAACACGTGGTGGTTACTAGAAATCTAATTACAGAGAGAGGGTTCTGTCTCATTTGCTCAAATGATGGTAAAAGCTGCCACACACGGTACACACAGACAGGCTAGACAAATTTCGTTCTCATTACAATAATGTGTTAATCGCATCGGTACCGGGCGTGCAGGAACCGCGAGATGTCGACGTCGTTCGCTTATCACGGTGCGTCTGGCATATTAATTAGATACGCCAAGTAGTATTTATTTAATCACCTGCCACACCGTTGATTCGTATCTTGAGTACACGCTTAATTAATTCTTAGTACGTCCCGGTACGTGTCTGGTCGCGGATTTGCCGTTCGATGCGTCTGCGCGAAACTTCTAGCTCTAGAGGGTGTCTCAAACTTATAGCTAGTTCAACTTTGTTATATTTTTGAGACAACGTTGAACCCGTTTAAATAATTTTGCTACTTGTTCTTTTTTGAAGCAAAATAGTTTCTCTAAAAGCAATAAGTATACTTTTTTGTTACAAAATAGTGTTTCTTCTTGGAAATGCAAGAGCATTACAGTAACGTGATTATAAGAATAAAAATGAATCGATTTTTGAGCGCAACCATCTATTTCAATCTCCAATAAAAATAACCTAAAATAGAGGCTACCTCATAAATTCAACTGGCGTACCGCAAGGGCGAACTCTAGTTTAAGGAAATTTGGGCCATATGCGAGCACATATTTCTTGTTTAGCAATAACGTTCATTATTGATGATCTAGAAATCGATAGACTTCTTCTCTAAGATTCAAATGTGTGTGAGGCTAAGATAAATTAGTAAGTCTCTTCTCTCAGATCTAACAGTGCTAAAGCCATGCAATTTCTGCATGGTAAGAAAGAGACTGAAATGTATATATAAAACGAAAACGTATGACTATGGAATCTCATAAAGGTAGAGAACATGAAAACACACACTGTCAATGTATCTTTAACAAAGAAATTGAAAGAGTAAATTGAACAAACTCGATAGAACTGTTTGTCGAGAAGATAATATGTTGCCAGCTAGCTGCATTTCCACAAAACGAACAAATACGACGTTTTTGATCGTGGCTGCGAAGAACGCTCGTACATCTGAATAATTAAGGGGGCTTCACTTCGATGCTGTACGTGTACCTACCAGGAGAACAGGAGCTTGGAACACGATAAACAAATTAGTGTGCACTGAGCCGCATCAAATATTCATCGTCGCAGGAACAAATCGAATCAGTACTGGAGCGGGTGTGAGCTCCGTCTTATTTCTGTTCGTCTGGTATCGCTCGATGGTAGTAAATAAAAAAGTCGTCGTTTGATCGTTTTGTTTGTTTGTTGCATCTTTTACTGGAATAGTCTCGGTTTAACTTCTCTTGTTTTTGCGAGACAGAGCACCTGTTCTTAAAATGATTACTATGAAATTTTTTCCAGTTGTGTTTTGTTTTAGCAAAACATGATGGTGTAGGAAAAGTAACCAAAATAACAACAGCAGAAAGTGTTTTCAATGACAAAAAATATTTAGTTTTCTTTGTACAGGGTCCAAAATGCTACAAAATTGTGTACACTGTACATTTCATTGGGACAAAAATCTGTACTTTGTACGGGGATGTCGCGTTATGTTCCAATTAGGTATGTAAACGAACTTATTTTCGTTTTAAGGTTTAATGCCTAATTCAAGTTAAATACCAAATATTCAAAATTTAGGTATTTCAAAGTAAGTATTATGCAAAGTTATTTTTCTGTGTTTTAATTCCAAATTTTTTTGACTAATTAGCTTAAAACTATATCGTTACCAAACCGTCTCGCCTTCGTAACCGAACTGCTCATTACGGCTAATCCATCTATGGTGTTTGCTCCCATGGCGTGTAAGCCGATTGCGCAATCCGACACCGAACCCGCGACCCCTGTTGCCGCTAAGATAACACACTAGTGTGGGGTTACAAATGTGAGATAATATATATAAAAAATCCAGTGGCGTCACGATAAAAAATTTAAGCTTGCTGTTGTTTCGCTAGGTTTTTTGTAATTTAAAAGTTGCTAACGATGGTGTAGGCTAATATATCAATTTAAAAGAATACCTAAATCTAGTAAAAAAATATAAAATATACACTCAGAAACATACTAAAATGACGTCTACATAAGCAGACAAAAATTTTGGATAGAAATTAATAGGTGATGAAAAGAAACGAAATTTTTTTATAATTGTAAAAAACCTAAAACCTTTCTCTTTTCTATTCGATTTCTAGTCATTGTTTTTATTAAACTTAGCTAAAAGCAATCCCTATTTAAGTATTTATTTTTCTTTTTACGTAGCTTAGCCAAAAGTAATGCCAATATTCGATTTTTTCTTTATTAAACTTAGCTAAAGGCAATACGTGTTCCCTTAACTTAACTCAGTGCGGATATTTCGTTTTTTTTTTGTTACAATAATTAGCCTAACGTACTGCCGATGTTAGCATTTTAATCAACTTAGCCTTAATTCACCAGTATGATGAATTACAATAGTTTTTAAGATACTTTATTTGCAAAAAGGAGAAACTTCCCAGCATTGATCCCAACGGGTTAACGATGAGGTACCGAAGCACTTAACGAAATTCAATGCCTACACGAACAGTACATTTGCGGCGCAAACTGCGCAAGTTGGCATAGTTTCATCACATTAAGTTAATTCTCGTCTCTTGACTTTTCACACGCGACCCCTCGGGGGTGGCTGCAGGGGTCGCGGGTGATGAATGAGGGGATTACATAGAATGCATCATGCAACTGCACTCAGATTTTGCACGCTACTGTACAGGGTGGTTGTGGAAAAACGTCAAAACTTCAATTTTTAATTTATTTTATGTGAAATAAAAATTTTCATTGCATAGGATTTATAATCAAAGTGTCGTTTAAATGGTATTTCAAAAAAATAAAAATAAAAACAATTTGGTCCTAACAAAAAATATTTTATCAAGGATCTTTAATGTTTTCGTTTTATTTATTGGTTTTTCATTCCTTCTTATTTTCTATCAATTTCATCACAATATTTCATTCATACCCTTTATTTTGGTCCTATAACATACAACAACTAGCAACAGAAATGTTGCCATTCCAAACATATTTTTAACAAAGTCTTACACTAAATTTTTCACATCAAACCCTAAAAATCGCCATACCAATCACATTCTTGATTCCCAATTTCGTTGAACACCCAACACCCTGTATATGGGGGTAATGGCGTAAGAGTAATTTTATTACCCTGCCCCCATCAGCATCACAATGGCCACTGCGACCAGCGCGGCCCATTGTCACTCTTATCAATATCGACGGAATTTCATCAAATTTAGATATGCATGAAATTTTTTGTTGCGAAATTAAGTTTGGCGTTCCATAATGAAATGGTGGGTACCTATATCAATTAAAAATATTTTTAATTTGTTTTATACATAGAGGACTTATAATATTTATTTTTTTAAATAAAGGAACAATTATCGTATAAGAGCCAATATCGACTCATGAAAAAAAATCCAACATTCGTTCCGCGGTTACAATTTTTTTCAAAGTAGAAGACACCAAACTCTTACATAAAAATATACTTATTAGAATAGGTAACAGAAGCGTTCTTTATGATACAACATCGGCAAGAAAAAAGTCATGAAACTGATCGAATCGCCAAGAAACGTTAGCTTAATCATTAATCTTTGTATTCTCAAAAATATCCTTAATTGTATTTTGAAAACATAGATGAATTCTCATACACAAATACCTGAGGTACCAGGAGAATAGAAGTGTTGAAGAGACATAATGACGTAACAACGATACAGCTTCGCACGCCGTCAGCGCTGAACGAATCGCCGCGTCGGCTTAATCACCTCCGAGGATAGCTGTCGCTGCAGAACCGCTGACACGTGTTCTGGGCGTTACTTTCAGTAGTTTCGCTTTTTGGAATTTGTTGAGGGGTTCTTGATACAGTTTTACAAACGTCCATGTTGTTTTTTTCACCATTTTTTGGTAATATTTACAAGAAATAACTATTGTATGTTACAACAGTTATTGTATGTTACAATAGTTATTTCTTGTAAATATCACAAAAACTTACATTTATACAGGGAAAGGTTAAGCCCAAATAAAGTCAGGCAACTAGCATAGTGTAAAGAGAAAAGGTTGCGCATCCCTGACATGTCAGCGAACGTCAACCATGCTATGTGTCGATTTATTTTAAAATGTTGAAATCCAAAAGTGTTTTTAATAAATATCAAAATTAAATAAATTTAGACAACGAAAGTTTTAGCCCGAACAAAGTCAGGCTACTAGCAAAGTATAAAGTTATAAGGTCGCGCATCCCTGTTGTATCATTGAGCGTCAGCGTCAGCGCCAGAGGTCGTTAATCTGACGTTGCGTTTTGTCGAGGCGTTGTCACCAGCTGTTACGTGTTGTTTTTCTCGAAAACGTTGAAATTCAGAAGTTTTTGTAAATATCATAAATACTTACACTTAAATAGGGAATGGTGAAACCAAAGCAAAATATGGCAACTAGTAAAATATAAAGTGAAAAGGTTGGGGATCCCTGACGTGTCAGCGAGCGTCAACCGCGCCAGAGGTCGTTAAGCTGACGTTACGTTTTGTCGGGCGATGTCAACTGCTGTTGTATAGCGTTTTACTTGAAAACATCGATTTTTTGTTAAATGTTGAAGCAACTAACGAGCTCTGGCCACCGATAAATGGTTACTACAGAGCTTGGATAGATAACCAAGTCGTGATAGGTGTGCCAATATTTGTCCACTATAATTATACTTATTGTCGCTTTTAATTGTCAAGTTTTTGCAAGCTTAGGGCTCAAAAACATTCGCACAAATGCCATTTAAATAAACTAGCTCATGAAATTTCCGCATATGGCGATATGCGCAAAAACCCTGAAATCGGAACAATCCAGGCTTCCACCTCATGCAAAGAACTAGGAAACACATGTCATTGTCTAAAGTCTATGCCATCTATTTAAACTAATAGCCGGTTGGACATGGAATGCTCCTGTTTCCAAAATAAAACCAGTCCAAACTCTGTCAAATTTACGACATTCAATATGCATTGTAGCTCCATTCCGACTCCATCATTACGTCACCAATAATCTCCCAAAGCTGCTGCAGTCGATCCAACCATTAACGTCATTATCCCACCCTGGAATTACCCAAAAACCACCCTTATGTCAATCGAGATAAAGTCCAAAAGAAACGCAATTGGAAGTTTGTAATTGCGTTTCTGGTGGCAATTTTAATTAGCCTTGCACCCCCGGCCTCCGTCCAGATAAGGGTGTTTGCAAATAAGATGGGGTGGAAGAAGCCAATCCATCAAATTGTTCTGCGCAGCGGTTCTCAAACATGGAGGATGGCGACAAAGAAACAAAAATAAAATAAAAAATCCAGACGCACTACTAACAATGAGTCAAAAATAAACGCCTAATGAACGCGCGCGTCAAAAAACAACAACAACAAAAAATGCAACAAAACAAAAATAAAATAAAAATATCCAGAATCGCATCTTTACTAGTGAATCAAAAATTAAGAACTAATGAACTTCAACGCTTCTAGACGTTAAGCGGTCACACATCCACAACAAAATATAAGACATAAATAACATGCTTCAAGGGTTATAGGTTTATTCCAATTTTTTTGTTATTGTTATCGGTCCTTGTGACAAATAAATGATTTCCTTCTTGCTTAATTTCTTTCTTTATAGCAGCAGAAGGTGCCTTTTGGGACGATCTTCATTGGTTAAAAATAAATGACACAAAAAAAATACTTGCCGCATATCAACCATTTGTTTTTAATATAATTTTCATGTCGATATTCAAATCATTTTGGATGGAACGATGCGATATTACGAGAAAGGGCCATGGAAACGTTTGAGAAACGCTGGCTGAACGCATTACGGGGCTCCGTAGGGATTGCGACGTTAATAGACTGAATTGTCGATAAACTTTTTATGTCAGCTTTCGGGATGAGGAGGACGCTTTTTTACGATTTGGCGAATGGTGTCTTAAGACAGCTGTTGTAAGAAGTTTCGAAATAATATTCGTAGTAATGCGCAACTTTTCACGGCATTAGGAGTTTTGAAATAATATTCGAAGTTTTATCATTTGGAACATAATGTAAGAGAAAATATATTTATTTGTATCCTTGTGTATTGTTGTATGTATTTTTAGTATTCAGGGCCAATGTTCCGTTAGGAGAAAAAGGCGTTGATTTTCAGTGCGGCCCACAAACTTATCCTACATTACTGTTAGATCAGCAAGTAATTTTGAGGCCTATTCAGAGGCCTATTCGCCATTCAGAGGCCTATGTTCAGCAGGGAGCTTAGTAGTTAATAGATGGATGGCTGGAATATGAACCGCTAAAACATAACTGACGTCATCAATAAATGACATTTGCACATTGAATAACTAAAAACTGTTATATTCAGTATAGCACTGTGATAGGTTTGAATCGTTACTGCCAACGAAAAACTCTTTGATTTAAATCAGATGTGTTGCAAGGTAAAAAAAAATAACGTATAATAAATAACGTATTTCATAAACCCAAATCCGCATTCCTGACTGTATCAAGAATCATCTAAAAACAAACACCATTAAACTTCATTAAATCCGGTTAATTTTAATCTGACATCAATAATTTGCATGACCGAAGTCTGCCTTGATTAAAATAAACATTATTTTATTCACAATCAGCGAATACTGTTAGCACAATTAATCTAAGTTGCTAATATGGTCACTCGATACTATGAGATACAATGTTTTCGAATAAAATTAAAGCATGAGAAATGTGTTACAACGGTTGTTCATTAAAATATCTTCGATTCAACGTCGTCCACGCATCGAGATGTCTGCTTGTAATTTATCAATGCTCGTTTGATTTATGCGCTCAGAAAACTAGAAAAACACGAAATTTAAAACTGAATTGTAAATCTTCTGCGACACTAGCCAACACTCATTTATGTATGCCAAATTACTATTAAGAAATCTTCTAAATAGCTGATTACAAATCCTTTTCAGCAATTTTGTAACTAGCTAAAATATCTGCTTTAAATCAATAGGGTTCAATCAATAGGTAATCAATATACATATATCATGTAATATTCGTGAATTTTTTGTATCGACAATTCAGTAGCGTTTACTATCGATGTTTCCCACGCGGTCCCAGCACTAGTGCACATGTGTTCGATGGTGGAAGCTCACATTCGCAGTACATCAGAGACCCTACAACTCGTACGAAGATGTCGGTACCATTGCTACTTTCCTCATATGGAAACTGCTGTATCGAACGATTTGTATTTGAATATCCGATCGCACTGATATTATAAATATGGACTTCGCCTAGATTTTCCCACCAACCTGGTGTTTCTTTAGGTTTCTTTCCTTTTGGTCTTTGTCTAGAATTCGGCTGGACTGTTACTTTGCTGCTTTACTATTTAGAATGGATGTTTGTTACTCTTTCACGCCAAAACGGCTGACCAGATTTGAATGAAATTTGGTAGGTATGTAGTTTATAACCTGGATTAACATAATAATAATATATCTTATATGCGAAAACAGCTAAATGGTGTGTAGCTTTATATTAAGTTAATTATCTTTTTTAATCTTCACTGTATCTTTTCCGAAAATAATAAAAAAATATATAAATAATATATCGTTTATTTGCAACAGTACAGTACATAACTTTAATGGTCATAGATGTTGGTGTTAGGAAATAGTCCAGTATACTCTGCCATAGCAGGCGTGCAAATACATGCAGTTGGGCGTGTAGCAAAATTACTATTAAGTACAATATTCATTCACTATTACAATATACAATTTACAAAATATAATCTAGTCAAAAATTTTCATATACCTAATGGTCACTAAACGTCAATAGCCCAACGTTTTACTAAAGAATGTCAGTATTTGATGTCAATTTAATGAATTAATAAAAAATCCAACAAAAATAAGATACCTCATAACTCTCTGGATTAAGATCTAAAATCATTTTTTCATAATTTTACCACATCATAGCGAGTTATACTAAAACTCAATCGACTATACTAACCCTTTTCGATCTGACAGTTTTTCGATATCCTACAATACCTACTAGTAGCTATGTTATGTAAAACAAGCTGTCCCGGTACAATTCATTTCGCCAAATATACATATAATTTTCTACTATTTTCCTAACATTCTTTTCCGATTTTCTCATCGCTTAAACCTTCCTTGGACCTACACGAACATTTCCATACTAAAATGAGCGAAATCTGTCCAGCCGTTCTCGAGTTTTAGGCTAACGAACAGCGATTCATTGTTATTATACAGAAGATTATTCAAACCAACTAATTAAGGTAAAATATTAAAATAAACAAATAATTTGGACTGCTGAACAAAGTAAGAAATAAATTAATATAATTTAGCAATAATTGCCATGAAATATAAAATTAAGTTTTAGTTATATAAGACATAATTATTGTATGCCCGCATAGGGTAGACTGTTCTAAACTTATTACAAATTTTTGTAACATCTTTCTTATGTAACAGTCAACAATAAACGTATTTTTTCTTTTTGTTTTCTTAAATCAAAGCGCAATTCAGACAGGACACCAATAAACCTTCAAACCGTCGAATTTTTTAAGACAGCAGTCAGATCACGTTTTCCCGATTACGCATTGAAAATTAGTTTAATATCGCCGAATGACGGAACCGACAATTAAGAGGGAATAACACTCCAACGGGCTGATAGCCGAGTTATGGGGAGGGTTTATAGACCATTAAGGGGTGGGGGTGAACAAGCGACGATCCCGGGTTTGGTTCCGTTTTTGAAGAGTTCTGGCGTTGCTTACTTTTATCAATGTGGGAGATAATTATCAATATTTTTGTTTTGATGTTCATCTTGATATTCCTTGAAAAAATGTACCTGTTTTATTTTTTATAAATATACTTCGAACTTAATACGTACCTATTTCTTGCGAGACTCATATGCTTACTAAAAGGAGTAAAGCAAGGATTCTTTCTCGAATACTTAGTTAGTAAAAAAGTAAATATACTTTGTGGACAAAAACAGCTAATTCTTACATCAAAGTATCGAAATCATTATTATTTATTTCCGAGATCCTTCTTTTACTTTAATTATTATATTAATTGGATTCATTAATTATTTAATATAATAATTGGATTCATTTTTATTCTTTTTCATTTCTAACCTTGTTTCTATTCTCAGTAAATTTCTAATAACCTAACTACGAGTATACCCATAGATTGTATCTATATAGATTACGAGTAGTACTTACGTCTAAAGACATTTTTACACGAACACTGCTTCTTTCCAATACACATATTACAAACAGACAAACCTCACTTTTGCACTACAGTCAGTCGCGTACTACAATATAACATTTTACGATACTACTGTTTGATTGTCTGCCCTCAGATAGCGACGTTTGATGGGCCATCAGCGGGGGATTACGAATTTAGTTGCGATTAAAGAAATTAACATCCATGCTTCCATTTTGATGAGATGTGAAACGAGAGGCATTGTTTTTAGTTTTGATATGTGTGTGATTTAAGACGAAATTTGGTAGAAAGCTAGCGTCGGTCTAGGGTTTCAGCTGCGTGGACGTCAGAATACAAACCAAAAAGAAAAATTGTACATATCTACCTACTGTTACTAATTAAATCCAAATTATATCTTTTATTTGACAGAGTAACTAACAAACATTGATCACTGTGTTATTTACTATAAATAGCCGTTTTATATGACAGCATAACAAACATTCATCAATTCTATAGGAAAGTTAGGTTAGGTTTGGCGGGTAGGTTAGGTTACAATGGTTTTATTGTCGATTATCTAGGTACCAACGTAAATCTAGTGATTTTATGGCGGGGATACATATTTGCAGCGTCCGTCTTCGTCCTCATTTCTCTGTGTCATACATTTTTTTTGTTGCAATCATTCTAAATAGGCTACGGTTATATGGTTAGTAAAATGAGAATGTAACTGAATGTGGATAGTCCCCGAAATTCTAAGTCTGCCGGCAGAAACTACGAAATTCGCGATGATTCAGAGTCCATAAAGTGGGCTTCCCTCCAAATCCCGGCGCAGAACGCATATTAAGGGATTAAAGATACCACCAGCCACCACCCACGACCGTTCATCCCCGCATTGATTTCAATTTGAATTTTAATTGCGGAATATTATACAAAATTACATCGCTTAATATTCACCCCGAGCGCTGATTTTTGCATATTTTTAACCCTGCCGTCGCTCGGCTGATAAAAATCGCATATATTAACTAAGAGGGCCCAGATAGCCCGCCGGTTTTCATTAAACCCGATCCTGCGAATACCCCGTCGTATTTTATTACTTATCCGCCAAAAACCATTCTCGGTGACGTCTTAAAACGCGCTCGGGGTCTAACTCTCGGGAGATTGTCGATGTGATTATTTTTCGCAAACATAACGGTTTATTAAGAGTTCTCGAAGTGCCAAATTGCGAAATTTTGTCACCGAAACTCGTTATTTTAATTCGGAATTGCGAATTTGTGTTCTGGTTATGGGCGATTAAATGCGTTTTCTTACGAGCTGAGCCATCCCAGCCCAGCTTTATTATAAGTTTAGTAACAGCTGGAATTTGTTTAAAATGGTAGTTGTACGATAGTACCTGGATTGGCTCACTACTACTGACATTATATCACACACGTTTTCAATTCACGCTGACACAAATTGGTAAGATAAGAAGACGTACTTGTAGGTATGTAGGTAGTTTATGTAGATTGCACTTAACATGTAGGTAACAGTCGCCCACGTAATAATATTCAATAGTTTCTCCTTAGGACGTAAAACCCTAGTTAAGGAAATATCTAATCTAAAATATGATGTGCCAACGGCTTTTTCCTGGTTTAGGTTATTCAGTTCGAACACGAGCAACACCAGGGGGTTGACAGTACCTACGTTGATAACTTACGAAAAGTATTTTATGGTTTTTTTAAGTACGTAGTGACTATTTTCATATATTTTTTGGATACGCCAGGCGGGTCACCGGCACTACAATTGAAACTTACAACACTCCGTGTCGACGGCACTGAACGTGTTAACTTTTTCGATATCTAGTCTATGCGCGCCGAGGGTTAAAGGGGTAAATATAATGAATGCGCTCCCAGATTTGATTCCCGTTTGACACCTCGTTAAAATGCAAATTCTAATATGAGCCATTACATTCAGTCAGACGTCGTTAAGTTGGTGTTTTGTTGGGGTGGATTATCTAATATTGCGTTTAGTATTTGCATAATAATGTCCGTTAAATTGCTATAAGGGCACTGTTCTTTTTCGCGTATGTTACTAATATTATAAATCTTACTACCTGATGGTATGAATTTTAATAATTTTGATACACGTACGAGTGTAGTATCATTACAATTAGGTATGTTTACTGTTGATAGTCGAAGATACTCTTACGATTAGGTCATAGAGAAGGGTTACAGTGACGACTAAACTACCTGTCTGTGGCGTCATACAAAATAGGCTAAACTGATTTGAACTATTAAATTATAAGATTAAGGTACTCGTTTTGTATGTCATCATATCAGTACCCATTAATGACCCACTACAGAGTCGGGTCTCCTCTCACAATGAGAGGGATGTAGGCCGCCGTCCACCACGCACCACTACTGCGGGTTGGTGGACGAACATGCCTTTGAGAACATTTTTTTTGTGAACTCTCAGGCATGCAGGTTTCCTCACGATGTTTTCCTTCACCGTAACAGCAGGTGATATTTAATTTCATAAATCGCACATAACTTTTATTACAAAGTCATTGGTGCGTGCCACTGGGATTCGAACCCGGATCCCTCGATTCGAGGTCGAATTCTAAGCCACTGGGCTATCACTTCTGCAACTCGTTTTGTATACTTTAAATTAATATACAGGTTTCTTATATCTCTCTCTGGAGCAAATCTAAACTCCACGCGGATAAAGTAACTGATGTCTATAAACTAAAATAAATAATTGTAGACCGTAGTAAGTACTCGTAAGTATGATTCATGAGAAAAAGACACCATTATATCTTAAACACCACCTGGCAAATTAGTCTATTTACACAACCAAGAATAAATAAATAAACATACAAACATACATCCTTATCATTTTAAATTGCGTTGCATTTTAGGTGTATGTACGAGTATGTAGATATGTGTGTTGGCAAATAAATGAATATTTAATATACATATGTTATGTATTATAAACATGTGATCTGCATTGGGAGCCGCATTACCTGCACCTGCAATGAATTTGCATATTGGTTTCTAGATGCATAACTTAATAGCTACTTATGTTGCCAGTTCGTAACCTTAGTAAAAAGTGGTCAATAAATTATGTTTCACGTTCCTATCCTAATTCCTACGCTAAGATTATAGTTATACGCTATAAGTCAAGGCGCGTGTTGCCAAGTGTGAGTCTTCCCACTGACTACAAGATTGTTAATTACAAATGAATATTATAAACCTATAATGAATAATATTAATAAATAACGCTTCACACAGCCCCACACTAGGATTCCCTGTGTCGTGAGCGCCATGGACACACACAAGACAAGAACACACACACCCAGAACACAAACAGAAATTCAAATTGTTCATTCAAATCTGCTCTAATGGGAATCGAACCCAGGACCCTCTGCCCAGTGCACCGGTGTATTCACTTTTATTAACCTTTTTCTACGCATTAATTTCTTTATGGTAAACCTAAAACTATATGAGAAGAAACCTTATAATCATGACTCAAAATTTAAAGACGCGAATACGTCTTTAGATTTTGGAAGAGAATACTTTCATAAATAAGTTCGGACTTATAATTGAATGAATCACAGTTAACGTTGACCGCTGAGCGACCATTACGTTTGCTTAAATCGCAAACAAGTCCTTATGATTGAAAATATTCCGTTCCATGAGAAATCGGGTAAGCAATAATTTCCTCCGACAGAAAGGTCCCGTTGGAAGTCGAAGCTGGAAACGTATTATCGGAGTTGTTTACAGCAGTGGTTGACTTGGGCCTTTGCTAGGATTCGAGGATGAGAACGATTCGAACTTATATTTTGTAAAATGGAATATATTTTATTGAAACACAAAAACTATTTAGTACAGTCTTTGGGTGAAGATAATAAAATAACCTTTTAAATATATTTTTAGCTCCACCTGTATATGCCTATCTCATGTATTTTGTGTCAGATGAGTTGTCACAACATGCTGGATTCCAATGTTTACATTATTTTACATCACTTATCAAACACCTATGTTAGTTATTGAAGGTGTCATCATTAATTTATGTTAAACGTTAAGAGTTAGCCTAACCATGTTGGAGCGGAATGCAATTGTTATAAGGTGCATTATATTTTTATTGCTTGCTTTGTATTTTAAATGGCATTTGAAAGATGACTTTTTGCTACTTTAGTCTGTTTCAATAAATCCGTTTGACTTACATGACGACAACGGAAAATCAACTAGGCTTCTTTCTTATTCTATAAACTATACTATTAAATATTATTAAACTTTTTTTATTGCATTACAGTCTACTGTTTAGCGAGGACTCTCTTCGCCTGAATACACTACAGTGTGTTTCAAGCTTGCAATCAAGCAGAGATGTTCAACCCCCCACTGGTTGGGCATAAATTTTTATCGTCAATCTGCCGCGCGATCGTTAACGACTCTGTTCGTCTTGACCTCTATGAATGACTTCTGCTTTTCTAACCGCGATGTGAAACCTTTACTAGAATAATTATGTATGATATATAAAACTTTAACTGGAGATATGTTATTAGTCTATAAAGTTTAATCAATTTGCCAAGTTGAATCGATGACTATGTTATGGATTAAATATGTTTGGGCGAGGGTAATGCTCTTTTTTAACCTAACTTAACTTTTTGAAAAAAGAATCTGTGATTTTCTTTACTTACTTAATTCTCTTTTCCTTTCAATTTTTTTTTTAATTTTTTAATGTATTTTTGTAAATATTTTGACGTTTTATTCTTTAAAAAGTTTTGTCATATTTTCGATCAAAAAGTTATTTATCTGAATAATTGATAATTAATTGTAAATCCACAGCTTGTAGAGATACTTTGCGAGCGATACAGGACGCTTTTAATTTGACTACACAAACAAATGTTTTTCTTATTAGGATCTGTACCAGATTAATGATAACACCTTCAATAATGGGGTATCTTGCATAAAAGGTCTTTTAACCTAATAATCTAGTGTCTATTCATGATATTCCTGCTAAAGAAAATCTGCTTACTTCCTCCCTCCTATCACATTAAGTACAAATACCTCGTTAAAAATATTGCTAATCGTCGCCCACGCAGTAGCGCCCGGTATAGAACATTAATTCGACTCTGTGTGCGGCCACTATTTATGAACACCGGTGCGCCCATGATAGCCTGGTACCCGCGTAACACTACACCCGCTTGTCGGGACATTAATCCGGGTTTTGTCCGTTTGTTCGTCCGTGTGACGGCCGCCATCTTTCTTCAGTGTTGCGTATTAAGTGTCGTGGTGTGGATTATTTTTTTTTTTTTGAGAAAGATTGGAGCGTTGGTCGATGATTGATGGTTTATTTTGCGAACGTTATTAAATTAGTAACTTTAAATTTAGTGTGCGCAAGTTTTTAAATTACCTAATAATTAAAAGCTGGCACCGTCTTATGCGATACATTTTTTTCTAGGATATTTTTTAATAAAGTATTAAAAATGACCAACTTACTTTGAATGGAACTTCTATTTATTAACCTAAAGACAAGTTCAACAATAAAAATGTGTCACTATAGTTGAACTTGTCTTTAGATTATAGCATCTTAAATTTAAGGTATTAAAGGAAGCTTATAGCTACACAGAGAAACGAAATCAGAAAATTCTAGAACAAAATCTCTTTTAAACCTAATTTTAATACACTAAACCAGCACCACCAAATGACGCCGAAAATATCATACGAACAGCCAACAAAACTAAAAAGGGACTCCAAGCACGACCATACCTGTATCATCTTTGTATCGCGAGGCGAAAATTAATACCGAAAAGGAAAAAAATCGAGAGAGCGTTATCGAAAACGAAGTCGATGTCATCGTCCTATGCACAGATCATTCGATACTGAGGCGAGTGCCCCGGGCCGATACCATCGCGTTTCCACCTCATTCCACATTAAACACGGCAATTTCATCCTTAACACATGGGGGAAAAGGAGTCGAAAAACGCATTAACATTTTCTGAAATTAAACCCGTAGGTATGTGAAAACGGGGTTTTTAATTAAGGCGCCGAGTCGACCAATCAGTCAAGATACGATACGTCAGAATGTTTTGAGCGGCGCATGTGTAACCGCAGCGTACGGAGTTGCCAGGTAAAAAAACTAAACCGTTTTGTTTTGAGTCTGTGTAACGATTTGTAAATGTGTTTCTGTATTTAAAACGTTTGTTTTTGATTTTATCAAATGAAAATATGTATGTAAAAAGTTTAAGTAAATTATATTTAATTTAGTCAGCTAGTTGTATTCTTTTGTTACGTTTTCGATTCCATAAGATAAAATTATAATTCAAAAAAACGTGTCCTGAGATTCAATTATTACTGTAATGTAGGTATGTAAAAAACAGTATATTTTGTCCATAAACTTTATACGACACACTAACTTTTACACGATTTTTACTTAAATAAATGTAATTCCATTGAATGTATATTTAAAAATGGAGAAGATGCTGTTTTCCTGTTTACGTATCTTATTTTAAAGACAGCGACAATTAAAATTCATAAAAACAGCTACAAACAGCTATTAGTCAATCAGGCATGTTCCGGCATTCATAAAATTCCTTAAAAATAACTTAACAAGGCATAAAACATAAACAAAGAATCGTAAAAAGCGAGCCGTCAAGTAATTGAGCTATTATTGTCAATCCGAGTTCCGGCATACGGTCTACGACAGTGTTTCTCAAACTTTGAAAGCGTAGCATGCGTTAAAAAGATCTAAGAACCCACTGATCTGATAGAAATTCACGTTTTGATGTATTCGAATAACGAAAAGCAGTCGTAGAAGGAATAAAGGGTAATTCCTTTATTCCTTCTACGACTGCTGCCAATGCTAGTGATCCAGAAATTACCTATTTATTTTCAGAAAACATATTTTCTTGTCAAAATTCGTAAACCTGAAAATGTCAATGGATTGATCAAATGCTTTGTCAAAACCTGAAACTAAGACTTTGTGCAAGTAAACGTTTTTTTTATGTCTTTGTCCTTTCATTACTTTTTGCGAGACTGATTGTAAATACCTACTTACTGAATTGGTCACCGCCGAGGCTATTGTATAATGGAAGATCATTCGACATTATGCAGAATTAAAAGTACGACCCAAACAAGTTGAATCCAATCACAATACTGGACGCGGGTGGAATTTTAGGTTTTCTGACCCGTGTCAACCTACAGTTTGAAAACCACTGTTCTCCGTTATTGCTGATTCGAGTCTCGTTCGCGGCCGGCCTGCAACTAATTGTTATTTGAATAAGTACGTGACGACCGTCGCCACCACGCGGCCCGAATGCTAAGGTTTAAGGTTATTAAAACGATATATACCACCATTCATCTCGGTGCTTTATGCTTTACGATGGAGTTATGGCAGGTATATTGAGTTGATAGTTTGTTATGGGTTTTCGTGATTGATTATTGAGTGAGAGATTTCTTTTTACTTAAAGGTAGGGTAAAACTGGTTATAATTATAAAACAAATAGACTAAACGGGCAATTTGAAAATACCTAAATTATAATTTATCTATCTTAATAACAGCGTCAAATTTCGTTCAGTTCATTCTATAAGTCATTGAGTAAGTAGTAACATACAGTCTACCAACATAACTACCAACATAATTCTCATCTAGAATTAAGAAATAATTACCATCATAATTATTCTCGGTTAAGGAAAACATACAATCTGCTGTTTCTTTTCGTATTTCCAAGCCATTATCAACATAAAAGCAAAAAGAAGTCTTTAAGAAATAAACATAACTTATAATATAATACAACACCTTTCTTTCACGATCAAGTAGACAAGTATTACAATTTCAATGCTCCATTTATACTGTATAAAACCTATCGTATGTTACACTTATCGCATTATTTAAATAGCCCATTGAATGACATTCTACGGGAAATAGAAATTTGGCAAAGAAACACGGAGGAAATCGTAGATGGCCTACGTATTTCATGCTCGTGGGGTGCCAACATTTTCGAGTGCTGGCAATACATCGCTAATGTCACTATTGGCGCGAATTCGATCTGTCATCGTGAGTACGCGTGCTGTCACCGCAGTTCAAACTAAGAACACCGTCAATGGATTTGGGAATTTATTATGGTGAAATTGTTATGACGCAGTTAACCATAACAAAATAAGGGATGTAGAGCGTGTGTTTTAAAGCTATAGGATACTTTTTAGAACCTGGACCCGGTTCTAGTTATTTACGGATTATTACATAATATTCAAACTGTCCTTATTGACAAATACTCGAGCGAAAATCATTGTGTAGGCACAAACTCAAACTGAAAAAGCTTTTATTCGTTATTATGTACACTTTGGCGGCGGTGATAGCCCAGTGGCTTAGAATTCGACCTCGAATCGAGGGGTCCGGGTTCGAAACCCAGTGGCACGCACCAATGACTTTGTAAAAAAGTTATGTGCCCTTTATAAAATTAAATATCACCTGCTGTTACGGTGAAGGAAAACATCGTGAGGAAACCTGCATTCCTGAGAGTTCACAAAAAAAAATGCTCTCAAAGGCATGTGAAGTCCACCAACCCGCAGTAGGCCAGCGTGGCGGACTAAGGCCTACATCCCTCTCATTGTGAGAGGAGACCCGACCCTGTAGTGGGTCATTAATGGGTTACTGACTGACATGTACACTTTGTGCACACTTAATGATATAGCCTACACACAGCCTATACCTATCCCAAGATATTAAATTTCAGATCAGGATTCTAATTGAGCGGTCGACAATCATTATCTGCGTCGGTCGTAAACCGCGCGTTTTACGATACCGAGTCGCGGGCATTAGCCGTAGGTGCGGAATAAATCAGGTGAAACACAAATATGAATGTCAGTGCGGATGGCGTCATAAATGGCGGGGTATGCGCAATTATTTATCCCGACCGAAATAGGCCAAGAGTTAGCAGACATTTTTCTAGAAGTGTTTAAGGCACCATAACACCGTGTTGAATAGATTATTTTTAATATCTGACAACCAAAAATGCAAACCTGCCAAGCTTTAAATTGTGACAGAAGGATTTTTTGTGAAAAATGTGTTAGATGCATTTTGAAATTTTTAACAATATTAATTTAAGTATTTAAGAAATTAAAACTGAAGTTAAAGCTCAAAAATATGTTTAAGAACGTCAAAAAAGTGTTTGGGGCACACTGAAAGAGGCCATTTCGGCGGGATTCTACCAGGGCCGGGGCCAGGTCTACATTATGTTCGGATGTTAGAAATAAATCAATTCATGTGCTTTTATGATGCCTCAAACACTTTTTGAAAAATGTCTTCCAGCTCCCCAGATATATTCGCAATTATTTATCCCGACCGAAATAGCTGCGCGCGCGCCGTAAAATGCAGTTTTGCTTTTGCGAGTAATCCGAGGATTAACGTGGAATGGATGTCGTCGCGATTTTGGTGCGTCTTGCGCGCATAAATAAGCCGCAATAAGCCCGCGGTCGCTGAATAGCAACTCGTTAGTTATGCTCTCCTGGTACTCGGCGGGGCTTAATTAACTCTGTTCGTTTGTTTATGTGTTAATGTGATGTAAATTTTAATAGCACGCCCACAGGCCTTAAGTCAGTTGCTTCCTGCGAAGACAGTGTCTAAGATCGCATTTAAGACTGAGAGCTAAACTAGTAGCTAAACAAAGAAACAATATGACAAAGCCAAGAATGAAAAGAACGCAAGGAATCATCTGAGCTAACCAGTAACAGTAACGTTAATTCAACAGGTAGGTAGACATTTATACAGACGATCGTCTTTTATAATAAGGCCTTATAGTGCTTGCTACTACGATACCCAATAATGAGGCAATACGAACAACAGCTAAACTTTCCTCATCTTTACTACCACACAAAAATCCATCATCAATAAATAGAGTCATAAATAACTTTACTTACTTAATAATAATTGATTTAAGCACCGACTGCTTTAAACCCCCATCACTTACACATCGAACGACCACTTTTTCTATAGTAAGAATACGAAAATACAAACGAGAGAATCGTAAAACATTTACGTGGGAGTGTTCGGATCCGAGATGGTGAGGATGGTGGCAAAAAACGCTTGCCTCAACCGGGAACGAACGCCCACCTTGTTACGTGCGTAATATATTACTGTTCGCTAAATTAAATATAAACCAGCTAAATACGGAATGGGCTGGAATCGACGTCAGATGCTTAGAATAACGTCAAACATGACGAATCATGGTAGATTTGAAATGAGGATTTTAAAACAATAATAGGACAATTAAGTTAAAGTCTGATAATTTCATACCAAAAATAATAATATACGTATTGTGTCATATGCTTACTTTAAGTATTTGAATCTCATAGAATACTGCAAATAATATAGCGCACCAGTAGGCTGCTATAAATTACTGAGACATAACGTAGAAACCGTCAATCAACGTTGACGGAAAAACTAGTTAAAAGTATTTTTAAGATATTTAACATGCGAGATATCACTATATTGAGTATGAGCAGTGTTTCAAATTTTGTAGATATTAATGCTGACGGTATACATTAATTAATTAACCACTCACGACTTAGTTTCAAATTAATCAACACGTTGCTACCGTTTCCCGCCAAAACACTAAGCCTCACCTCGCCATATTAAATCAGTCATCCCAACGAGACATTTACACACAACACTCCCTACGTAAAAAAGATCAATGGGCCGATCTGCCCAATAACTACAATATTTGGCAATCGGCTGGGTTGCGTCACGATTTATTTGAGAACGGTAAGCAGGCGTGCGCTGTGTCCATCAAGCGGCCGCATGTGTAAACACGGACGCCGCGCGTTTATTTTTAATTGTGGAAACCGACCGCGGCGGCCGGTGTTGCCCGCGTGGGCTAATTGGAAAATTCGGCGGGAAATTGATAAGGAATTTAATTGTAGAATGATGGTTGTCATGAATTTCAATTTTACTACGACCTTCAAACAAAATACAAAAAGAGAGAAACGTGAAATACTTACTATGAAGAGTTCATTTGAGTAAAATATTACGGAAAAAAAAATTGTCAGATAAAGAGTGAAATCACAATAAATTTGTAAAAATCGTATTAATTTTGTTTATTAAGTACACAAGTAAAGTACCAAAGACTAAGAATACAAAGATATAAATCAAACCAACTTGCAACCAACCAGCAAAATAAATTGAATTCAAGGACCGGATCAGTCAAAATGTTTTTCAAATAATTGTTGCCTTAAATCAGTAATGTTCGTTCTTAGGAAAGTTTTTCTTTTTCTGTTACTCTGCTGTAATATTATCAAGACAGTCTTATTTTATAATACGAGTAACTCTACAGTCTGGTCTCGACATCGTCGACTAAAGTACACACAGAGGGAGGTCTTAAAAACGTCAAAAAATGTAATTTTGGAGAGCAGCATGCGCACGCACATAATACAGTATCGGTGTCGGCACGCCACGGTGTCACGGGCACGTTACACAGATCGCTTTACATTCAACGTCACACGTCACACGCTCTGATACTCTGATGTCATACATTTTGGTTCTAAGAATGTCATTTTGAAAGTCTCAGAAAAGTGTGAGGAATTGTGTAGTATGTTGCCAGTAACCCATTAATGACCCAGTACAGGGTCGGGTCGCCTTCTCGTAATGAGAGGTATGTAGGCCGCCGTCCACCACGCTGGCCTACTGCGGGTTGGTGGACTTCACATACCTTTGAGAACATTTTTTTTTGTGAACTCTCAGGCATGCAGGTTTCCTCACGATGTTTTTCTTCACCGTAACAGCAGGTGATATTTAATTTTATAAAGCGCACATAACTTTTTTACGGTCATTGATGCGTGCCACTGGGATTCGAACCCGGGCCCCTCAATTCGAGGTCGAATTCTATGCCACTGGGCTATCACCGCCGTGTAGTATGTACCTACTATTTAAATTTGTATATCAGTATTTATATTAGGTGAATGTGGATTGATCAAAGTCTACAGTAAAACCGTAACTAACCCATATTGATTGAGTAAATAAAGATTTTCTTTAATTTATTCAGTTTTATTTCGAAGTGGGGTATGTAAAATATAAATTAGGCGAATCATTGAGAAAGTTCTAAGTGTGGATGATGCCTTAAATGGGTCTGAAATAGTTTTAATGGATCTTAATAAAACTTTCGTTTTTGATTTCAGAAATACGGAACTGAGCGATGCTAGGATGCATAAGAGTCATGGCATTGCTAAACTTTAAAAAAGAATATTATTGGAAGGCATGACGAGATAAGAGACCGTCACGCTGTCACGGCATATTTTGTTGCCGTCTAAAATCATTGTATTAAAACACTAAGGTATAGTAGTTGGCATGGATTGTAAGCACGATCTTTATTGGTCGATTTGACGTTGCCTGCGCTGTTGGTTCACGCGATTGGTTCGTCAGGCAGTGTTCGTCATCTATTGGTCTAGCGCACGTTCTTTGACTGTTGTACATAGGCCGAAAGTGTACAATATTCCTACCACTCATCATCTGTGTTCATGACTCAAGACAGTAACTATATTTTTGGTTTATACCTATTCCCAAAATGGTCTTCGCACGCCAGGGTATCGCGCCCCGGGTGCATTTCACAGATCCGTTTACATTTTGGAACGTCACACGCGCAAAAAGTTACACGATGGCGAAATTGTTCCAAATTTGAATTTGAATTTTTGCCCGAACGCGGGTAATTTGAACCGAAGCTCGGAACACGTTTTGGTGTTCATGTTTATGAATTGGATTTTCATGTTGTGCTTGATGAATTCTAATCATTGTAAAAAGTGAATAGTGTTTCTGATAGATTAAATGTCTGCACTAGATATTATGGAAAAACCGAAAAAGATACATTATCTAATCAATGCTGGGCTGAGTGAGAAACCTAGAAATGTAAGTAATGTATTGCTATGTATGTATTACTAAAGCGTCAAACCTAACTACCTTCATACTAAGTTATGACGTCACATTACCCAAACAAGTAACAGACTAAAACATAATATACTGTGTATAAGGGATGGTTTAGTAATCTAACAAGTCCTTGTGTCATGACTGTAATTACTTAAATAATTACAGAACTGAACCAAAGGGTTCAGTGTTTCGTATACCATCCGCCAGGGGCGCTGTGGTCGTATTGGTCACGTCTTACCTCTTTTGTCTTGTTCTAATTTCATGAACTGCTAAACGCCTTAAACCGCCGACATCGCCCGTTAAAATGTAAATTTATGCGAAATCATAGAGATTTATCGCTGTGCAATGACGCGCACACTTCGGGGAACAGCGCGGCCATCTTCACGTATTTACATCATCCGAGTGTTTTGACTTGGTGAATGTTGAACTTTCTTGGTAAGGTACATGATTACTTATTTTGTTCTGAGAACTCCTCATTTTCTTTGGAATGTTACAAGGAAACTTAATTTTAGATGTCACTTTGTTATTGAAAGTTTCTCGTGTCTTAAAGCTGATTGGTTTATTTAAGTCTGTAACCCATTAATGACCCACTGCAGGGGCGGTTCCTCAATGATCAAAATGCAGGTCTTAGTCCACCAAGCCGGCGTAATGTGGGTTGATGGACTTCACATACCCTTGAGAACATTTTTGTGTAAACTCTCAGGCATGCAGGTTTCCTTACCATGTTTTCGTTCACCAATAGCAAGTGATATTAAATTTTATAAAGCACATAGAGATTTTTTTAAATTAAATTTTGCGTGCCAGGGATCTAACCCGGACTCCTAGAGTAAGAGGCCGAATTTTGAGCCACTAGGCAGCCAATTACTGCTTCGGTTCCTTTATTTATTTTCATTATACTTTAGCTTGTTCACCTATGTTATCGGGTTACTTTCATGGAAATATCTCATCGTTATCCAGGATAATACGTAGCCGCCCCCATAACTTTGCCGTCTTTTTACGCCGTAAATAGTTGTAATTGGGCCCCACTATTATTAGTTGCGAACGGCTGAGAGAATAATATATAAAAGATATAAACAATGACATAAATACCGCGCGGCCCCACCACCTGCTCCATATGAAAATACCAGGTTACTATAAATATTAAAGAGATGGTGAGCGCGCGCCGCATTTGCATACGATGTTCAATTACGATCCGGGAATATGGAATGTATTATAAGCAGCTCCTACATTGTTATGCTTTTCGGGTGGAACCGCCTCGGCATGATCGTTTCTATGTTCAAGATGTTCATGTTTTTTGCATGCACACCCGCCGTGGCGAGATAATTTCCCTTTTGCATAAACGAGACACGTCCACCGCTTTATTTTGCGAATACAATATTATTAACTAAGCCCGGGAGGGGACAAACGATATACAAACTTAGTCGGCCCAACGCCATCTACCGGCGAATAGCGGGACCCGAACGCAGAAATCGATTACAGTTCGAAATTAATTCAATCATCTCGAAAGTATTCTACGTGAGCCACTTATTAGTGCCCGGAGCGGAGTAATTTGAATGAACCGCGCTCGATTAAAGTCGAGGAACACACCCGAGGCTAGTTTTCTTTCGAAATTACGTACCTACCTGCGGTGTGCTCATGACCGCAGCGCGCAGTTTATATCTTCTAGTCTCTCGTTAGGACCTATTTTACTGCATATCCGTTTGTCAAAATTTTATTTTCCCTTTTTAAAACCTCCTAACCAGCTACAACCTCAAACGTCCGTTCGTAACCACAAGTTTCATACGTGTCACTGGCAGTAATGTTATACGAGTTGCCAAAATAAAAAAATAAATATACGTTTGTCGCCCGCGAACAATGACACTCGGGGCGATAACGTTTTTTACAATTGGTTACATTCGTAGTGCGCGGTAATTTCTTAGCACCATAGAGAATATTCTTTTTTTGAAGCGTGCTTAATATGCATTCAGCCAAGGTTCGTGGCATTTGGTTGTTTACGCAAACGATAAAACTAGTCAGTATTATTGTTATGGCGATGGATCGACAATAGTATTGATTAAACGGTTACACAACGGTGCTGCGTAATCTGTGTGATTATTTCAAATCACCGACACATTACATTAGAGGTAATCTCTGGTAATGGCGGCCATGAACGTTACTATGAGTGGTGTTGCCAGTACCGTGTTGCATTGATTGTGGGAAATCGAAACTCTATTGTTGGCACGCCGTTTTGTTTGTGAATTGCCGTTATTTAATTTAACAACGCATTAGACGAATTCCAAATCGTCGTAGTTAGTCCGTAGTTAGTCGTAGTTAGTCGTAGTTTGGGAGGTAAAATGGATGTCTGATGAAGTTCAAGTTAACGGTGTGTAGTGAAAATGGAATATTTATACATTTTATAACATTTGTTTATATGTAAGTGGTAGAGCCCTTGTAGCCTGTCCTTACCTTACCACCACCCCCTAAACCGCCCTGAAGCAACATGTAGGCTACATGTCTTCTATTTGTTTAAGATTGCCGAAGATTCTACCCTACTTGTTTTGTTCTCAGGATTTCTATTCTATTATCTTTTATATTGAACGTGAATTTCCATGAGTTGTGTAACCACTTAACATAAGGTGGCCTGTAAGTTCGTTTGCGGCTCATTTACTTACTAAAAAAAGTTAAAATACCATTGGCATTTGCAAAGTTACGACAACTGAATGGATATTGACAGCGAGGCGAGAAAGCGCGAAGATGCCATGACACTTTTTTCTTTTTAAAACGAAGTGTCACCGGCGACAGCCGAGCGCGCTTTATGCCTGTGTCAATATTTTATTTTATTATTTTACTCCAATCATTTACGATATCGAAACATCTCTCGCTCATTTGTCAGGCCTCCGCCTCGTAAAGTATTTAGTTCTGCTTATTTCTGTCACTTTGTACACCGTGACAATAGCTTAAAAGAAACGTCGCAACACCAAGATGTTCAGATAACGTATGTTTCAATTTTGTTGTAAAATTAAAACTTTAAATCGGAGAGTGGGAGTCACAAACGACTCGCGCTGTCCCATAATTAATATCGAGATATATTTATATTAATATTACCCATATTCGGCGTGCGGTTTTATTTTCACTTAAGACGTCCGGATTACTTCGGAGTCCGAGTGAGTAACAATAAAAAAACCAAAGCCCCTGACCGTAGCGAAAAAGCAATAAGACGCACGTCAGAAATAACTTGAATTACAATTTTAATCTTGTCAAATCCCGGTTTTTATTGTGATCGCCGGACCTCGTACTGGAGACATAATTTTCGTTTCCAAAGATTATTTAATAAGGAGAGTTCGCCGCAAGAAATCATATTAAGGACGAGAGGCCGAGGTCTCGTATAAATTCGCGATTTTTACAACCGACTCGTTATTTTTTTCGAACGCTCCAAACGGCCGCTTATGAATAAAAAGCCGTGTTTATTTCGATGCAAAAATATCGTCGGACAGCAAAAAGGACGAGTGGGCCACGTGTGGGACGACGTGTCGCGGTGGGACGAAGCTACTTACTTACTTTGGGATCTTTAGTTACGAATGTTACGACGACGCTATCTACTTACTAGGTAGAGATACGCCGAATATTCGTTTGGTATTCGGTATTCGGCGTAGGTACCTATTCGACATCTTTTTCACTTTTTGTATTCGGCCGAATTACTCGGTTTTGGGTGATTAATATATTCGGTTAGAGTATTTCTATTTTCATGGCTACACGACACGGTATAAAACTAAAAGACAAAACTTTTATTGTAAGATTTATGTTATAAGTCAAAGAAGTCCTATGAAGAGTGTGTTGAATAAATCCAACAAAATTACATTTCTAATCAACATTTACTATGAAAATTCAATAGGAATTAACCGCATTCCTCACGTGCCCCGTCTATTACAAAACGTCCGTTTTTCATCCGATACTTTTTTCCGGCCAGCATTTATTTTAAGTAGATGGATATTTTATCAAATTACTATAATTTTAGTCAAACAAAACTACGAGCTGTCAAAATTGACGTCGGTAAATCATCGGCTTGACCCTTTTTTGTAGCTTTAATAATTTCGTTAAGGGCTTTTTAAACGAGCCGCATATTTGGAATAGCTGCTGGTACTTTATGGTTTAAATCGGTTTTATAGGAATTTAAATGGCCCAGGCCCAGCGCTGGATTAGAATATTCTAATTGCCGCGCGGGCATCCCAGCTATTCGGGCCGAGTCGGTACACTTCGTAACTTGGAGCAATCTCGAGACGTTACGACACGCTCCTCTCTAATTATTAAAATTAGTTTTAATTAAAACAAAACTAACCCGGACCTAACAAGTGACAAGTATGTTTTCATTAAACACGGCTAAGTTTAAGAATGTGAATTCATTAGACGCGAACACTAGTCTCAGTAAAGACGGACCTTCAAACGAGCAAGAAACGAAATTGATAAATCTTGTGTCCCAGACTAATTCGTCGATAAGAATCCCGTACGTCTATCCGACGGTGATAAGAGTAGAAAAACAAACGGAATAGATGCACAGGAAACTATTAAAGAAAACGCCAAGAACCGACGGCGCGGTGGCCGATAGCGGGAGATTTATCATCCCCTCTCATTATTCATATCTCAACAAAGAGGAGCATAAATTACGCGCCCCGAAAATATCTAAATCCTAATCCATTCGCCTCGCTTGTCCCCGACTGAATCCGATTTTAAAATATTTATGAAAAGGCAAACAAAAAACGGGGAAAAGGAGCGAGACGTACCGAATTAAAAATAATAAAAAGCGTTCTCGAGAGCGAAGGTTCGAAAAAAGTTAAAATGATCGTAGAGCATCGAGATGTGGCCGGTTTTTTTCTTCACGTATACCCAGATTCATTAGATTCGTTTCAATTCAGTCGGGATTAGTCGGAGAAAGGTCTCTTGATAAAATGCGATGCCCGTTGATTTATGGCGGCCATTTTGGGACGTCGCCTGTAATTAAACGGAGTAGGATCTATCTCCGTTTTTACAGGTGGCGAGAATAGGGGCGCAATTGGGATTATCGATGGGATGGGTGATGCTGGCGAAATTTATGACGTGGATCGAGATTCAATCATTGTTCGTGAAACGGCTGAAGAAAAAGAAAATAAAGAAAAAAAAAAGCACTTCCTTATAACTCTATGAATGTCACCTCGTATTGACAACAATTATAAGCCGCCGTGTTAACTTTGTAAGAACTGTAGCTGTAAAGTGCACGTTTTTGTTTATGATTTTTTGCTTCGTTATGTAGTTAATTCGAAATTTAGTCAACTCAACATAACGGTTCAGAAGCCTTAGATCGTAGCGCACATAGCACGTGTCTACTGAGTAATTTTTAAATATTTTACGTACTCGACACTAGGTTAGTGTCAGAAACAGTGTGAAAATTGAAGTAATTTATAAAGCTTGTATCTGATAAAGCTCTAGATCCTAGCGTTCAATACCGTCTTTACCATAAGGGCACTCGGGGCCAGTGCCCAGGGACCCCATCCTCAGAGGGCCCCGAAGGACCGACAATTTCTCTCACATTTAATAATCAAAATTATGGTCGGGCGGATTGCACTTTTCTCGTTGCACGAACTTCGATTTATTCAAATCAATACATTTATTTATATATGAATAAATTTGTATAGTTCGCTTTCTTTACATTCCAAAAGGGTCCCGAATTCTCGTGTGCCAAAGGGCCCCAGCACAGTCTAAGACGGCCCTGCTAGGGTCTAGAAGGTTACATGTAGAACATCCGAGTACCTACTTAGCGATTTTTAAAAGAAGTGGCAACGCTGTACCAGTGCCTAACTAAACTAACTTGAAAGTCAACTCAGCAACCAACCGTTGTAGAGTCCACATCACCTGATGATGCTCCGTTTTGGGGCGAAACACGTGTCGTGTACTATTGGAATAAGTTGTGATGGTATATACCTACTCAGAGAGATAAGGGAGGGTGGTGGGTCCATACCAAAACAAGTTCCACGTGTGCGGATTGTTGCAAAGAAATATAAATACAACTTAAATAACTTGAAAGTCGATTAAAGTCAGTTTAACGGCGCTCTTAACAGGCACGAACAAAGTCACATTCGCGTTCACAGCCGATCGATGGGGCCCAAATGTTGTGACGAAAAAACCCACCCTCATTGCCAGCCACGTGACTAATTTGGTGGCTGTCAGTCGCAGCGCGCACGTGGGCCTGTTTGCCCACTGCGACCTGGCTGGTGGCATCGATCGGTTTGTTTTTGTGTTTGTTGAGTTCTGGAGGGTGCGGTAATCTTTTCGCCTGATTCGGTTTGTGGGTTCCGTTTTAATTGCGTGTTATTTGGTTATATTTGTCGTATACCTACTTGTCCACGACGACCTAAGAATTTGATTTAGTTACGGATAAAGTGTCCTTTGTAAATTCAGGTTCATCTACCTGTGTAACAAATTACATCCGAATCTGTTCAGCCGTTTTTGCGTGAAAGAGTAACAAACATCCATCCACCCTCACAACCTTTAACGATGTAACACTGTAATATCTAAAAGTCTATTTTTAGACTTCTCCTAGTTATTAAAAATGGGAAATGTTCAGCAAGTTCCCTAAACTCCTTTTCATCTCTAAACAGACAAATGTTTTTTAAATGTCTCTCCTACTATCTTATATTCCGTAAGTTTCTAAACTTCTATTCATCTCCACAGACAGTTTTCAAAATGTATCTTCTACTGTCTTTTACTACGTTAATCTCCATCTCCCAATCAATATGCAAACATTGTGTACCTTTGTCTATCCAATGGCCAATAAGCTTAAATATATCTATCATAGTCTATCATTGTTCAGTGCATCATAAAGTAAAGCTTGTTTGTTTGTCTTTTATCGCCATCTACGCTTCTATAGCTGCCTACCAATGACTTTCCTCGTAAGAACAAGACGACAAGTACTATACTGTCGTATAGTACCTAGCTAGCAGTGTTGGGTGAAAACTCTTTACTTTTTATTTTTTATATCATTTGTTTATAGGTACTTACATTTGACAATGTAACTCACTTGTACAAAGTTCCCATATAACACCGTCCGCAATGCTTTTTGGGATAACGTTTCTCTTAAAAAACGCAAAACACAAAGATCACCAGTAGAACATAATGGTCCTTCGAGCCGGATCCTATACGACATGTACGGGCTACTTATAATTATGATACTCTATTATGAGATATGTCTAATAAGAAACGTACATATAAGTACTAATTCAATTCTGATTTTGATTAAAAAATAAATTGCGATATTATTTTACCCAAACATTAACTGATGCAAATAGAAGTAAGTAGTCAATTAAACTGAACCTTCTGACCCATTAAGAAAATTCTACAATAAGAAAGTCATCAACATAACTTAATCCTCAGTACTTGACCAGAGCTGACCATCCCGACTGTCCGACCTTGGCGTCTAAGGATATACCATCATTACGTATCGGAGGCTGTAACGATGTACCTATACGTGTGTGTGCGGCGGGGCGCAGCGCTCGATTAGCGGCCGGCACCGCCGCGCCACGTGATTGGGCCATCCATCACCCCCCCGCGCCCCCACCCACACCCCCCAGCCCTCCGCAGTGCTCCCCACCCTTGGAAATACAACCTTATGCTGAAGTGACAAGGTTGGGTTTGGGTTGCAGGCGGTAGAGCTTGTTTCCATAGCGTTAATGCCGCGGCGCGCGCAAGTCGTATTTTTAAGACGGATACTTAGTGCGTTACATTATTATAGTTTTTGTTTTTTTTCGTCGGGCGTGTAACCCACCCGGCCGTGTTTTCGTGCGGCGGGTCGACGCACCGCTCCGGTTATGATACCGAATGCCTCGAGATTTTTGATTGAGGTTCTCTTTTATTTGGCGGGACGTTTGGATTACGTTTCTCGTATTCGTTCACCGGTCGCCGGTTTTTGTTTCTGTTTCATTGTTGTAACGAGATCGATTTTGGCGATAAGCGAATGCTTTTAATGAAAACGTGGGTGTGAGGAGCGAGGTCCGTACGCACCGACACTTCCTCGGCTGAGTTGAGCACTTGAGATTTCGAACACTTGACTTCCACCCACGGTGCATTGTGCGCCGTTATAAACACGTTTGATCGCTGGCGAGAGCAAACAAACTGTTGGTTTGAGGTCATGCGCCTTGAGTAGATCGGACTAAGTCGGCTGACTCAATTAAGACATGACGCTTTCGAATTTTACCCAGTTAAGTTCCGACTTCAACCGTCAAGACTGGCTGTCTTTCTTGCAACTCGTAGGTAGAATTAACTCTTCATAACAAAATTTATATAGGACTTTTACCACAGGGACAGTCAGTTACTTAGTCTACAACGGAGAATAGGTTGTGGAAGAAACAAATTTTAGGCAAAAGGATCTTAGAATTTCAAAGACAGTGCTTGTGTCTATTCATTCTTTATTAAATAATAAAAATAGGTACGATACCTACCTAAGCAACATTTTCAAATTTTTCCTAAGTAGGTACTTACCTTAGTACCAATATCTATTTAACTTTTAACTGCAAGGTGGTAGGTAGGCACCATGTAGGCACCAAGGTACCTTCGGAAACCTATTGTTATACATAACCAATCTGCACATTTACGTAAAAGGAGACTGTTGGGGTATTAGCATATAATCGGGGACCTGTGCCCGCATACCGGGAGAGGTCAGGGGTTCGAGCAAATTGGAAGTAAGTAGAAAGGTAGGTAGGTAGTCGTATCAGACCATCGCTGTGAGGAAATTTAGGTTTTTTTTTAAATTTCAGACTATAAAACACATATTTTGATAAGGTAGCTTTAGAGATCACTAGATACCTACTACAGGTTAATTGATTTCATGTACGCATTTTGGCATGGACATTGGTTGATCCATTTAGGGGATTGATGGTTTATTACGCGGTTAATTACGGTTTATTATTATTGTTTTATATGCATTCTTTCTTTTTCTCCCCTTTTGGAGGGGGTAAATTACAACACCATACGCGGGCCTTAGCCAAGCGTTAAGGGAGGTTATAGGGGGAAGGGGAAAGGAGGTTATAAGGGAGGTTACTTAAAACAGTAAGTGAGGTTGATGTCATTATGGACGAGACGCCTTTTGTGGCATTTTAATTTTATTATTAAGAAATATAGGTAAGTGCACCCGCTGGCCGTAATCTCGACTAATGGAAAGTATCAAAGGTATATCCTTACACATGAAGTGGTCGCCAATTGACACCACGAACACTTTAATTTAGTTAATAAATACCCACCAATGAAAGCAATTGGAACAAGCTACTTACAACGAAATTTACTTCAAACTCTTCGATCCGTCCTCCCATACAACCTCTAGCAAACCGGAGTCTAACATAGGGCCAATCCCTATCTGATCTCAATCGTCGGTCATTACAACGTACTCGTACGTACTAACATTTTAACGCTCGCTAGACTATGGACGAATCACCGGCTGTTATTTAAATCGCCGTAGGAGTCATTTAGACGAAGAACTGGTTCGCGGGAAGGCTATCTCACTTGAGAGATCGTTCACGGCTATCTCTTCACAACAGGAGCGTGGAGGTTTCTTCCACCCCGCTCCAATGAGCTCCAGTGATGGTGTGATAGAGATGCGAGCTTAAATCAACCCATGTAGGTAGAACTCTCCTAACTAATTTCAAAAGAGCCCGTGAAGTCCATCAATAAGTAAGTAGGTAGATATCAGTAACCCATTAATGACCCACTACAGGGTCGGGTCTCCTCTCACAATGAGGGTGATAGGCCTAAGTCCACCACGCTGGCCTACTGCGGGTTGGTGGACTTCACATGCCTTTGAGAACATTTTTTTTGTGAACTCTCAGGCATGCAGGTTTCCTCACGATGTTTTCCTTCACCGTAACAGCAGGTGATATTTCAATTTTATAGTAAATCGCACATAACTTTTATTACAAAGTCATCGGTGCGTGCCACTGGGATCGAACCCGGACCCCTCGATTCGAGGTGGAATTCTAAGCCACTGGGCTATCACCGCTGTGGTACTCGTAGGTAGATATTAAAAGGTAAGTCCACCAACCCGGAACAAGAGCGTGTTGGACAAAGGCCTAGGTACTATCCCGACCCTGCAGTGGGTCACTACGTTCCTTAACTTTTCGATCAGACTCGAGCAGCGCGTTCCCGCTTAATAGCAGCGAACATACTAAATTAAGCAAGTATACATACAGGTAGGTAACATACAGGTAGATACCCGCGGTCAGCGTTGCACAAGTGCAATCTTCGCGCGACCCGCTCCATCGCCATCGGGAACGGCCTTTAAAAGGTTCGCGAAATGAGCGCCCCGAGACCGCTAGTAATACTAAAATGCATCTCTGCGCACTCGAGCGGTGAGCTTTGACTCCGAGAAACGTAGATCGAGATCAGACCACGCACGGGATTCCGAGCCGAGTGTCTAGAACCTAAGACTCGGTTTGGGCCCGCGGTGCTCGGCGGTTGAGCTCTTCGGTGCTGAGGGGCGCGCTAACGAACAACGATTCCCACTCTAATTTGCGGACATGGCGAGCGATCGATCTCATTGGATTTTTGAAAAAGAACGAACGCACCTTATGAGCCGAGGCACAAATTGAGCAATTTCGTGCTCGCCCGCTCGCTCCCACGTATCGCCCTCCAGCCATCTCTGTCCGTCTAATTTCGAGCCGATTGGGACGGCGAATATTAAAAATTAGCAGCTCATGTTCGGTCAAGACGTTCATAATTATGGAACTGACAAATGGGCTCGCAACCTCATCGATGCCTATACACCACTAAAGGTGGCTTGCTAAACTTTATCTGGAATGTCTAAAATAAAATGAGACGATTGAATACCTACCCTGGAAAACCGACCTTAATTATTATTAAATATTAAACTCATAGGTACTTACTAAAATACAGAACGAGAAAATAACAAGCTGAAAAAAATTTTGATTCGGGATAAAACTTCAGGAAGTTAAACTTTGAACTTTAATGTTAGAGCCTAGAACGTTCCAAAAAACGTCCCTATTTTATAAAGCTCATCAATAGCTACAAAAGCTACTAAAGAAAAAATACAAAAGTCGGCTGAATAGGTAACGAAAGAGAAAATTGTCGTTAACAGTTTGATATTTGCCCATTTTTAGGTATACCTACTTATGAGGTAGGTATCGTTAATTACGAGTACTTTATTCCGAACAAAAAGATAAAACAATAACAAATCAACATTATCGCCAGATAAGCCATTAAGATTACATAAAGATGGAATTCAAATTACACCAATGTGGCGATAATTACAATGGGTTATCTTATCTTAATGGAACCGTTTTTAACATAATTGAATCTATTGCAATCGCCATCAATATTCAGCACCGAGTAATGTCTTGTTGAACTATTAATAAACATTGAACAACACGATTACTGTTTCAATAGTGAACCGCGTCGAACTATATGAAAGTGGCAACATTATTACGTCTAATTATGATAAGTGTTGTTCTTATTAGAAAATAATTTATGGGAAAATCGTCCCGAGAGCGGGCAACCCTGATTCTGTTCCGTGCATCGCTTGCCTAAACATTCCAACGCACGGTCACCATGGTAACCGCCGCACGTCCGACCCGTCCAGCTCCTCCCGCTCCAAGCGATCCTCAACCTTATTCTATACTACCTACAGCTCACAATCCCGTCCTCTACCAAATGAAGTTATAACGTTCCGCTACAATATGCCACAATCGTCAATACGCAATCATAACAATGAAACTGCGACCTTAATGTCTACAAGTAAAGTGCCATTTCGAACGTGCAAATGACTTAAGAATAGCGACATAAGGAATTGTTTTATCTCTTTCACACGTCGTAAAGACGGGATCGCGCGCGCTCGCTCGCCCGCCAATCCTTTCCCGCCGAGGACGGAATCGATTGCCTTGCGACGTCCCTTTCTATCGGAGTTTTTGTCGGCGCTTCGTTGCCGCGATCCACGGTGATCCGTCTTCGGCGGCATTCATTCGAGACGTTAGATAAAAATCGGAATTGTAACGAAGCGCCGAATAAATTGACTCCGCTTCTTCCGATTCCATTTCTGATTTTAGTACTTTATTATTTTTTATCTGACGGCTTATTTTTCTCGGAAAACGTTTTAAAATTTCTGAGCTAGATTCCGTCAGGTCGCATTGGATCGACGGACGTTCGGGCGAGCAACAGTCGGTAATTTGATTTAGTGTAATGGAAACGGGCAATGAAGCTGACGTATTATAATAATATAGAGATGGATATATGTCATGCGCTGTTGTGGAAGTGAGACGGATGGCGTGGTCGCGTGCGGTGCGGAAGGGTGCAAGTGCGGACTGGTGTTATCGTAATTGCATCTCTGTTGTGTATAACATAAAGCTTATTATTCGCGGTCAATATTGCGACGTGGCTTTATTATTATGAATCCCGCTAGATGGCGCTGCCATATCGAAGTCATATATTTGACAAGAAAGGAATGATTTGATTGAAATGTTTCGAGATTCCGATGTTAATAAAAATAACTCAACGGTGACATGATAACCTGGTTTTTCTTTAGAGTCAATGATCTGTAAATAAGCAATAAATGTTTTTCTTTAAATTTATTGAATTTTTTTCTTTTTTTCGTCATGTTTTCTACCTAAGTAAGTAAGTTCCGAAGCGGAAAGGGATCTGAATCTGTTTTACTGAAAATCTTTGAAGCAGTCATCATATCATAATTTAAATAAAATGTCATAAGAATGCTTTTTGTCTTACACTTGAGACTTTTTAAGTGTCGTGTGCTTAACAAAGAAATAAATCCTCAATTCTGAAAGAAATATGTTCAAGTGTGGATAAGATAAATATATTTTTTATAGGAAGCCTACATAGGTAGGTACCTAACTTATTATTATTAAAGTAGGAGAATACAAAGATTGAATAGTTATTTAAATAAAAATGTTTGGATTTATGTATAAACTTATGAGCCTACTTTTCTAAGTGATATATCTACCTATACCTAGAGTGGGTTTAGTACAGTAATAGAGTAGTAAGTCATCTTTTGGGTTCTCAAAAAGTTTGGGTTTATGTATAAACTTAGGTACCTAGGTACCTACTTTTCTAACTTAAACACCTATACCTACTATTAATTACCTACAAAATGTTTTATTGACAAATTAACAAATCGTTCCATTTTAAATCAGTTATCACTGACACTATTGTCAGCAGCTCGTTAGAGACTGTCACCACCGTTTGTCACCACATTGCTCGACACTGGATGGTAAATATTTAGCCAACATTCAAGTGGGTAATGATGGAGCCTTTGGATATGTGTACGATGATAGGTAGATGAGGGTTTAGGTACATACATACCTACATACAAGTACCTATTCAAACATAGGAAGACAGTTTACCTACAAAACTAAAACCAGCAAAGTAAAAAAATCTTAGATGAATTATATATCCATACTACCTACTTAAAATGTTTCTTCTACTAATACTTATAGCGACTGCATTTATCTACGTATAGTAGGTACCTACTGCTAATGAGCCAAATTTTATTAAGTTTAATTTCACACTGTTTTAAATTTACTAAATCGGTAAAAAAATTAGATAAGTAGGTAGGTAGGTACCTATACATATAGGTGACTCTATCTTTAAAATTGGCGGTTTTTACAAAACCTTTATTTTTCATTATACTTATTACATTATGTCAGTCATCTTATAAGAAAAAGAATCCTACGGATTATTATCTTGTATATCTTTAAATAAAATTACGTAGTGCGCGCATGTTCATTACCTTGCAAGCTTTTTATATTAAACTGTATGTTTTTAAACAAAATAGCAATAAAATGAATTAAATAACGCAAAATAGCAGCGTGTGAGTAACAATTATGAAATGTAGGTTGTCACTTGTCAGTCCGGTGGGGCACTTCAGTCAGGGCTATGCTTGGGCTATGCGACTTAATTCAGACGTAGATAAGTAGATATTATTTACTTTAATTGCTTTCGAAACAGATGTGATGGAAAGCTTCAGAACTCTAGATGGTTTTTTTGTTATTTTTTTAGGTATTTATGTTTTTTATTGTACGCCAAAAACAAGGTACCAAGTTGGTATCTAAACATATATTAAGTATCAATTAACAACGTGTAATACTTAACATCAGATGGCATGGCTCTCGCTACTCAATTGCTATGAAAATAATACGAATCCAAGCTAAACTCTAGTGAGGAGTGTGGCGATATTTACCTGGGTACTCACCGGGGCTGCCCAGGAACACGGAGGAGTACACCCGCCGGGCCACGTCCGGGGGCGACGACCACTCCCGTCGGGACGGACACCATTTGCCTGGAACATAAAAGAATAGTAGGTAAATTGCTGTGTAGAGTATCTGTAAGTACGTACGGAAGGTAGAGAAAAACAAGGTTAGGTTAGATGTTAGTGTGATTTGGTTAATGGTTGTTAAAACTCTATCGACTCTATGAAAGATAGAGTTAGAAACGAGTAGAGTAGGTATGTAGGGAAAACAAAGTTAGGTATTCTTACTGTAACTACTACTCTTTTTCTAAAAAGATAGTTAGAAATAATCAGCGGTGATAGCCCAGTGGCTTGGAATTCGGCCTCTTACTCGAGGGTCCAGATTCGAACTCCAGTATACAATGACTCAATGACAATAAAAATGCCCGCAAAAATAACTTTCTAAAAAGTTATGTGCTTTAAATAATTGTATATTGTAATAATGTATTTTACAAAAACATCACTTAATTTAACGGTGAAGGGAGACATCGCGAGGAATGCCTGCATGCCTGAATTCTCCATAATACCTATGTCCAAAGGCATGTTGAGTCCCCCAACCCGTATTAGGCCAGCGCGGTGGACTACGGCCTACATCCTTTTTATTGTGAGAAGAGATCCGACCCTGCAGTCAGTAGTTGCTAGCGAGTATGCCTTGTTGCTAAGCACTAGTTAGTAGAATGGAGTTTTTTCACGAATCCTGTTTAATAAACAATCTAACTTAATTTTTTTATTTAACTTGCGATTAAATGTATGGCAGACATAAAATCAAACACCATGACATGTACACGTTGACGCACATTATCTTTTTCTTAATTTAAAACCCAATACACAACGCATCGTACATCCAAAACGAATCGTCCACCCTCCAACACATGCCATTACAACTAAACCCTCCTCCCAGCTAAGACTTCACATGCGACATCATTTTTTCTGGCAATTTCGATTCGCAAAAAACGCTACATTAAGCCCCTACTATCTAACTCTAATGGATTCGTCCAACTCTCGCAGGACCTCCTCGTCATTACGCAAAAAACATCCGCCGAGAGAAAAAGAAAAAGAAAAAAATACTCAAAAAACACCTCATGGGAGAACGAAGGTGTTCCCGCCCTAGTCTTCCTTACCCCAAATAAGGGAGGCAATATCATACACCATTAGCAATTTTCCTACTTTTTTAACGGTGTCACACTGCATAAGTACTTTATTCCCGTAATGGAACGAACGATGGGAGGAATGAAAAACTGTTTTTTCGGGAATGATGGAAATATGCAGGGCATAAAATCACACATCCAATCATAACACATCCAATCATAAATAGAATAGAAATCCTAAGGACGTATGTGGATGCATAGCAGCTCATAAGGAATATGATGGTTGTCTCAAATGAAGTATCCTAGGTAACCACACCTCCCTACTAAAATACAAGACAAGACAAGAACATGCGGTTTCACGGCGGGTTATGGACCTCTACCGAGTACCGCCTATCAAACTGTAATAATAAACATACGACGGTATACAAACTCACACTGCGAGGGTAAACGTTGCTCATTTTAATTATTTAATCGAATAACAATTCCAAAGTGCAGTATTTTTGTCGGCCGCGGGGTGCCAACTGACTGGCTGGCATTTCGAAAAGAACGCAACCGCCATATTTTTCTCTCGCGTTATATACCTTTTTCGAAATTCGTAATTCGAACAAAAGCGCGCGGCGCAATGGTGCATGCATGATTGATAGCGGAGCGATGACGTCGCTCGCGCGGAGCGAACCGAACATTCGATTTATGAAAATAAAAAGCCCTTGACCTCTGCACTGTCTCTTATTAAAGCGATCCTCCAGGCCCGACACTTTCCTCGAGATAAGATTGCCAATTTGCGGCGTCGTCGCCCCTGAAATAACCTAACGGAATTGCGTCGTTGGAAGAAGCGAAAATTGCCCTCAAAAAACAAGTTAACGCCATAAACAAATACTAAAAATCTTGTAACCGAAATAAGGCGGCACTCTAAATAAGAATTAAAGTAAAATTGCTGAGGTGTGACTCCCTCGACGCGAGGGGTATTAAGGCGGCTCCGCGCGACGATATTCATAAGGCGAAAAATTGTAATAACCTGGCGAATATCAGAATAGGGCGCGCGAGGTGGCAATGCTATGTTATTTATATGAGGGCGAGCCCCTCGGCGTATTTGTTAAGGAAATTGTCTAAATATGCCCGTGCGTTGTAGTCGCGCGCTCGCCGTGACGTTACACCGGCTTTCCGTTGAAACGTCGCGGAACGGTGTTCGCTTCTTTATTGTACGTGTGCACGATTAACTGTCAATGTATCAACAGGCGATTTATTTATGCCGCTCAAATAAAAAAAACGTATCGCTTGGTCGATGCTGAGCTGCGTTGTTTGAAAAGGCTGTGATTTTCCAAAGTTATTTCTCGGAATGGGTGGGTTAGGAGGTTGAAAAATGTATCAATTAACCAAACGTCAGAGAACATCCATCCGTATGTAAATTCACGAGCCGCGTCGATTTGGAAATGAAAAATACAAAATAAGAAAGCTCATTCCCGATACGGATCAGCCGACCATTAAGGTGGGTGCAATAAAAGAATAGGAAACAATAGCAATGTTTCCGTTTGGAGAATAGTTATTACGCGTTCATAATTCTTTTTCGTGTTTCCCGAATTAAAACAATTGCCCCGAAAAACTGTTTTGATCCGAATCGCTCGAAGAATCGTATAATAACAGTGATTGTGTGAATCGAGAATTAGATCTACCAGAGGGGCATAATTTACAGAAACTGGCAATTATTTTTACTCAATAATCACTATTAATTATTGTTTTAACGATTCGCCTCGTTTCATTGTATCTTTTCGGGTGGATTTCGAGCGTGCTTGGAGTTTTTTCGTTGGACGTTGTACCTACCTACGTAGGACGCGTTTTTGTTTCTGCCCAGTATTTATTGTTCGACCGCAATGTTTTAATGAAAAGTAACAGACTTTCAATACTAGTTGGAGTTTTGTAAACAAAATTCGTAGAAATTTTTTCACAATTTCATTTTAAAACAACAAAGAAAACACTACGAAAAAGTCAGCCTGAAAATACGACACGTTTGTAAATTAAAGTAGGTACCTACTAAAATATAAAAAAATAAAGTATTTATCGACTCAACACGTGTCAGCTTACGTCTTAACAAAATTTAACAACGACAAACATTTCAATCAAGCTACTAACCTGGCTAAGCATTTAGCCTAAGGACAGACATGCGACATCAATACCGAGCAATAATTTTCAGAAATCTCGAAAATTTCAAAAACACGCGTAACAATTGAAGATAACTTCTTAGAAACAAACAAAGCACAGACACAGAAGACAGCACCTGCCAGCACCTAGGTACCTGCATCCACCGAATAAAGGAGGGCCGCGAAGATGTTCGCTTCTCACGATAAATCACTCGGAGTTTTTCTCCACAGAGACACCTCGTGTTTTATGTGCGCCTGGTACGCTGCGGCCGTCGGACCCTTTTTGTTTTTTCTACCCCTACTTTTATTATTTATTTTTATTTTTATTCCGAACATTAAAATTGGATTTTGTACCGATGTCCCGAAAAATCGCTCCGAAGACTGATGCGTGTCAGTTTTTTGTACTTTTTCGTTGTAGGTACCTACTCGCCCGAAGTATGTTTCTGAACGTGAAAAAACTTTAGCGTTCGATTTAAAGTTGTTTACAACAAGACTCCATATTTTTCCGACGGTGGATTTAAAAGTTGCTTTTTTATCTTATTTTATCGAAATTTGCGTCATAAAATGTTTTTCCTTGCACCGCGGCGGGTTCTACGAACCATGGTTACACTTCGATCAAACCAAATCTATACACTGGCACTCTACAATAATTTCTGCAATAGCCTTTCAAAACAATAGTAAAGTAGCTACTCATAATTTACCATTTATTACGAACGATAGTCGCAGTAGCTAAACATTCATTCAATTTCCAAAAAGAAAATCCCAAATACATCTAAAAAGCCAGACATTAACTCAATTTCAAAAAAATCTACCCAACAACAAGTGCGAAAGCACCTACCTATAGGTATACCTGTATGAACGGACGGTTCAGTCTGTATAAAGCAATTTGGGTAATGGCCCAGCGCTCACTTGTAGCGGGTTCGAACCCCATCGATCGCCCGTAATTACCTAATGTCTCAAAAGTTTATATGCACATGTGTGTTGGACATGGTATCTTTTTTGGTTTGGAAGGATGAAGACCACCTGAATACACTTGGTGGTAAGTACAACCCGTAATGTTTCATTTCTATAGTCAATAAGTTGCTTGAAGACTAAGGTAGTGACGCTAAATCAAAGGTATTTGTAAAAAAACACAAAATAATGACGTGCTCTTTTTGAGGACTGGGAGATTCCGCTGAGTTAAATTAGTAAAAGAAGATAAAAATTAGGGTAAAGATTTTACCTAGCTCTACAAACTTTTTGATTTTTTTACATAAGAAAATTGCTGTAAATTCCACCGGTTCTTAAACCGAAGGAAAAATAGGTAGGTACAAATTTAAACTCTTACTTTTAAATTTAAATACTTTATTTAAAATAATTAGGTATTCAAGTATCTTCTATCTGTTTTAAAGCACTGCAAGTCGTTCCAAGGGATGTTATTGGTTTGAAATTATATCAAGAATAAGTATACAGCAAAGACAGTTGAAAAGAGGCTACAAAATAGTAGATTAAAAATCGTTCCGTTCTTCGCAAATACCTATGAAAATAAAAATCCAATAGCTGTAGGTATTAAAGACATCGTAACGAGTCAAAGGGTCAAAGACGCCCCATACCTCCCTTATCAGGGTCCTAACTTAGCCTCCACGATAACGGCCCTAACTCACCAGCTCCTCCGATCCGACCGTGAAAACGGCGAGTAATAAAAAATGCATTTTTAAAGCCTTCGCAAACTTGCCTAATTGCCCGCCCAAGCCCCCGCCCGCCCAGTCTCCCTAACGTCGAGCAATAAAGCCCATTATCGCCCAAACTGGACACGTCTTTTACTATCTTATCGAACACAATCCGCCATTACGCAGACTTGCAATCGTCATAAGAAAACTGGGAGCCGTCAAAGGAAAACGAATCTAATTTTCTAGGGGGTAGGGTTCCGTTTGGTTGAACGGGAGCCAGGGTCGATGCCTTGCCTCGGGGGGAGTATCCTAGGTATATGATCCGTAGGTACGGACGGACAGATCGATAATGTGTACCTATTAGACGTGCAGTTAGCCGTTTGTTTTTGGGCGAAGTCAAAAACGTGTCGGGCTGAACGTTCAAAGTTTGCTCCATCGATTTGGCAATCAGTTTTGATTGCATGATATTTGAGTTCGTAGTTTGGTTTGTAGACTAAAATTATGCATATGTTAGACAGTAGACACGTTATTTACTCCATATTATTATTACACTTTCATTAAATCATATTTATTATGTATAGTAGGTTAAGGTGACAATTCGTTATAGTGATCATTAAGGTCAAAGACCACGAATTGTCACGCATTACCATTACCCGTTTGAAACTCTAGATATAATAAAAAAACTTTAGAAAAACGTTCCAAAACCAAAGTTTAAATAAAGAAACGCACCTAACTTTACATAGGTATTACCTACACATTGAACCGGTCCAATAAAATTAAACACCAACAGCGATTAAATTACCGCAACGTCTACATCCTATCATAACTCAATAACAAAACCAACAACGTAATTACAAGCGATACACTAAAAAAGTAAAAAAAAAACCGAGTTCATTGGCCCCAACATGGCGGACGAGAACTCCGGAAGGCTATCCATTACGGCTGACAGCGCGCGTTTTTCAGCGCCTGACGGCCGCTGTCTCGCCCGATTTGACAGCTGTCAAACGCGACCTTGACACTGTCAGCCTGACAGCGGTTATCGATCATCGCGAACTGGAGCACGGTGGATGCAGCGGAGATTGATAAGGCTATTGACTATGCTATAAACGAATTTGTAAACATCGATGACCTAGAGGTTTTAGTAAAACAAGATTAGCGCTGTAATTTTCAGGCGTAGGTACTTACGCCTACTTACAATCGCTTGACGATCTTAATATGAAAAACTGGGCATATTTGTACGATTTTTTAATATTTAGATTTTAAGGACATCCTTTTTTTCCTCAGTCAACATTCGTCCACTGTTGGACAAAAGCCTCTCCTAAAGCTCCTACTGAGCCTGAGAAAAAATTAAAATAGAAGATACCTCTCCGGTTGAACTGCAAAGGGTCTATAAATAATCTAATAAAGCTATCACTTTACTTAGAATTGCTGGCTGTAAAAATCGTGTGAAAAGAAATGTTGACATTAAAAATTCGTAGACCTTTTTGAAGTAAACAGTTCTCTTCTGAGCACTATTAATCGTCAAACAAAAGAAGAAAACTAACCACTGTTCAAACAAAAACTGGACGAAAAGAAAAAGTGTGTTCAAACGTCAAACGTAAACGGCTGTTCGAAACTCAAATTGATTTCCCGCGTTTATACGATTGCACCGCGGACTACCCACTACATTTAACTTTTTTACTTCATTTTCCCTTTTTGTCTACAAAAAAACTTTTTTATGGTAAATGAGTAGCAAACAGGTCAGCCACCATATTGAGCTGTCGCCCGTCACTACGTGAAAACATCTATGTCCATTCTCAAACAGGATAAAGCCCTGTTCTTAGTATAATATCCAATATACAGGGACATTGCTACTCATGAGGCCTCAATTAATGTGTTACTAGCAACCAGTGGGCGTAGCACTTAGATTCATTAACACAAGCATACACTGTTATTCTATCGCCCATTTTGGTTAATAAAAATTAGCAAAAAAAATTTGGGGGCACCGAAACTCAGAGGCCCATTGGCTACTAATATATTTTTAAAAGGGGGCCACTTACATTTAACGCCCCATCCGCTCCTAGTCCGGCCCTGTACAACACGCGTTCTACATATCAGTTGACTTTTTCCGACAAATTTCGAAACTATTAGGCAAAGCACTTGTCCGAATGAATATGAAACAGGAGGAAACAGAGAGGGTGTGTTCGTAATGACGCTTTGATGGCGGGCGGCTCCGCTCTAATGTGATTGACAGGGCAGTGACGGACTTTTCACAATTATTGACACGGCTGTATACGTGCCCTTGGCCTTTGTCCGCTTTATGGTTTAGTTAGTTTAGAACCTACATAGCTTGTATCTGTCACCTATTAATGAGTAGGTCTTAATCCACCACGCTGGCCTGGTAACGGGTTGGTATACTGCTCCTATCATTTTAATGCTTTTTTTAATGCTTCGGAACCTTTCAGCTACAATTAATTAAGGAATCTATTTTCTAAAAATTGAGCGTTTATTGGCACGAATACAGGATAAGGTTTTCATAACGCGATTAGATCAATTTACATTTCCTTTAAGGTATGAAAATTACGACAAAAATACAGTTAGAATTCGTACACAATCGTTTAATGCATAGCTTAAGAATGCGTGTTTAATTCACCATCAAATTAATCTTAACCGCGGCGGCCATTTAAATTTTAGATTCAGCGATACCCACACAAACGAATATCCGCAGTAGGTATCTAACTATCCCCGGATTACCACGGAACGTAATAAAAAGGCCAAAATATACCTACTTGGAGCGAAATTGTGCCAGTCACGAGCGTCGACGGACGTACACGCGGCGGTACCGTTCGTGAAATCGACTACCCTGCCCATCGCCACTTAAATATACACTTTATGCCTATAAATTCAAGGTTTGATGTCCCACGTTTTACCGTTTACATAAGCCCTTCTTTATTAGCGGTCGGACCAGCGCCGGCTTTAGATCTGCCTGGGGCGATCGCCCGGGGCGCCGTGTGTTTAGAGTGGTCGTCATTTTTTAACATTTCATTTCGAAGTCAACAGAAATACTAAATAATATTATTTCCTTACAAAAGGCCCATATAGTAGGTATTATGGCAAATAAAAATATTTAAAAAACGTCTTAGTATAAAAATTCCATGGCACGTTAGAATCAGGTTCCTCTATTTTAATCAATGTGCTAAACATTGTTTGTGGATGATTATACTACTTAAAGGGATAAATTTATCATAATATAGTATATTTTTTATATCAAAAATTAAAAAATCAATGAAGCCAGCTTGGTCTGCTGATATAAAATGTAATAAGACGTTTAGCGATTCGCCCGGGGCGCCTACATTGCTAAACCCGGCCCTGGGCGGCGCTCGAATAAATGCGGAATGTATAGAAAAATGTGATTATTCATGGCGACTTGAGAGAAAAATTACAAGCGGGTGTGACAGGGGTCGCGTCGGGCCCTACGTAATTATGTATAAAGTTTAGTTCCCACTTTCTAGGTCATCGATCTTTGCGAGATGCATTCATAGCCCAAGAGCTGTCAGACAATTTTCACTAAGTATTTGAGGCATCATAGAATCGTATTGAATAGCTTATTTGTAGTATCTGAACCCAAAATTGAGTCTTGTCAAACTGAAAAAAGTGTTTGGAAAGTTTTGAAAATAAATTCGGATGTTGCAACTAAGCTACTGAACATGCTTTTATGATGTCTCAAACACTTCTCGAAAAATGTCTGAAAGCTCTTGGGCTATAAACACTTCAGTGGGAACCTTTCGCTAGTGAACTTTCGACTCGTGCTCAAAATACCTGACAGATGCTATCTGGGAGCTGATGAGGCGATTTCGTCGAAAATATTCGGAAACCTCATTATCTTTAGTGAAATCAACAATAAGTCGTTAGGGCAACATTATTGGTGTTACCTTAGAAAGTAACCATCACGATATTTTTCATTTTTTTCAAACTCATCATATTCCGTAATTTACACAATACGATTTCATAGACAACGCATCATTTTGGCCTACTGTTTGTTACCTTTGTCTTAAGTAAATTTTGTATTTAAAAAAACGTTGTTAAAAAAATAAGGAAGCTTTTCTTAAAAAAGAAACTCTACCACACTATTCGGTCGACAAGACTGCCTACATAAAGCAAAAGGACTAAACTAAGGGTGCCATAACAAGCGCTCTCTAGGTTTAAAGGTAGGCGAGTCTCCTAACGAAGCCTCTTCGCGAGCCTTGTTAGTTCGCGATGTTTAATTAAAAAGGACGAATGAATAGACGAATGTTTTTTTAGATAAGTTGCAAAAACAATGTTAAGTTACAAAAGCAATGCTAAGTGGTCACTGCGACCCATTATCACCCCAGTTAATACTCTAAGGGGATAGAATTGAGAAGCCCCACCCGACCTGACCGATCGAAAATCCCAGACGATCGATCCGAAAGACCGTCTTTCGAACGATCGATCGATGACGGATATTCTTGTAAGATGCTTTGCACTTCATGGGGATAATTCAGTGCTGTCAGTAAAAGTATGAACACTATCGTTAACGTATTCTTATAGTAAACGTCAGTCATTAGTACCTACGTCATAGGCCAGTGTGTCTTAACCTTTCCATACTTATGGCAAATTACTATGATAACGACAAACTGCAATACCTACTTCTACCACCTCTACACACGACCAGTGTTTACGTAACGCAAGCCTGCTAACAAGTGAAGTTTAATATTAAATAACTACTAAGTAATATCAGCTGCTTATAATTAAACTAAACTAACTAATTTAACCATTGCAACCAAACAATGCTAGTAGCATTGCCTCCCCTAAATACCGGGCTCTCATAGCGCCTAGCGGGTGATATGGAAGTAATTAGCGGAGTATTGCGAGTGCGTGTATCTGGCAGCGCTGCGGGGCGTCTTCTGTTATGTTCTGCTGCCCTGGTACCTACTGCTGCGTCTTATCTATTTACAAGCCTTGCAAAGACAGACAGACAGACAGGAGGGGAATAAATAAGTTCTGAAGTTTTTCAGAGTCGCTGGAAATTTCAAAACAAGCGTAAAAAGTGTACTGATTCAAAGGCAACGCACTGTCGATTCCCGTGGTTTTGTTCGTGTCAGTAGGTAGATGATCACTTACCACGTGGCCCATCTGCATGTTTATCAGTTCTTCTCATATAAAAAGACTCAAACCCCAAAGAAAATAAGGAATATTGGAGGTACGAGGTTGGATCGTGGGTTTATTGAAATTGCCGTCTTAAATGGTCACCATTACTAGCTACAACATCGCCTCAGTCCTACGCTTTTCAATACCTATATATATAATACCATATAATGTCACCTTCATGAAATGTCAGATGAGGAAAATCAATTCAGAACGTACTCGTACATACATCATAACATAAGCTGTGACATTGTGATTTCTACGTTACGAAATCATCAACAATCAAAGATTAATTGAAAAGATAGATACCATTAAAGTAAATAACAAAGTTACCTAACGACGCGAAAGAAGCACCGACTCCAACCATTCTAGAGTGATGGAGTATGCTCTATTTAGTTACTCTAGCTAGAGTCTAGACTAGGTACTACTATGTGTAGAGACAGACAGACATGGGACACCAGAGTCATAGTCATGTAATTAGATTTATAGTCATGTAAAATAAAGCTACAGTTTTTTTAACAGTCACTTTTAATAGCTTGGAACTTGGTCATTATCTATCTACTACAGTTATATCACGACAAAAACTAATTTTGGGATAGATTTATATTTCAGTATTAGTAGTAATAGAGGCAACGCATCTCCTCTAACACCATTAGAGTATTAATTTCTACATCTCATAACTTAAGTTTCAAATCTCAATTAAACTAGAACACATCCATAGGCTTTCTTTATCGATTTAGGTGTTACCCTGTACAACGTAAAAATAGCTCAATATTTAGCCCAAAAACTCACTCGAACGCTTTCTCTTTCACATCACCAACACATATATAGCGATCGAAAGTGTTGGTAGCTCAAAAACTGCGGGGCTAGGGGAGGGCGGGGGAGGGGGGCCCCTGTAACTAAATTTTGAACTGTCACGCAGATTAATGATCCTAGCCCGTGCGATACGGTAATGCCGTGGATTAGTGTGGATAAGACGTTCGGATGTGTTTGGATGTCGGGGGATGAATTACACGGTTTGTTTTTGTCTTGTACGTCCAAGGTGCAAGAATTGGGGTTTAAGGTATAATATTTTTAAACCCGAAAATGTTTATAAAATTAATCTTACTACAGTACCTATTATTATTTAACAACGATAAGTTTAATATTACAGGTGCAACAGTACGAATAACAAACCCAAAAAATACAGCCGATAAAATTTTCGTTAATTATTTATAATTCGTATTTAATTATACATAATAAGATAAGGTAATGTAATGCGACAGGTATTGTCTAAGCCACTGGTAATCCCGTGTCCGATAAGATTAATCATAATAATGCCAAAAAATATTTGTAATTCACTCAAGATAAGCGACATTCGTTTCTTACTATAATTACGTTATTATTGTTAATTTTTAGATAAAACTTAGTTAAGTAGTTGTTCTTGAAAGGTGTGTCGCTAGCTGGTATTGAATTATGTGTTTTGGTGATTACTATGAAAGATTGTTGTATTTTTTTACATCTACCAACATTGTTTGTTTAAATTTTCTTACAGATTTAGTATTTATGTATAATCTAGTAGTTCACTATGCAACAATATGATAATGTGGAATGAACATGATCTTATAACGATATTAAAGAGAATTATCTAAGCTCAGGCGTGTGAGACAATTTTACGTACCTACAGACAAACATACAAAAACCTTTAACCAACGCGATTTAAAACACAACATAAAACACAAATATAAAATACAATTCCATTGCCATTTATAATTTATAAATACTGGCCATAAAAACGCAAAAAAAAATTTATCTGTAAATTTTTTATTCAAGAGTATCCAATCTTGCGTTGTAACCAGAATTTAATGAAGCTATCCATAGTCCATACTCGATGGTATGATATTGTAACTGGCCATATAATACTGCATACTGGCTCTACAAAAAAAAAATCTATTTCTTTTTTAATTTTCAGGCTTATCCACATTACCGCGAGCGGGTGGCACGCCGGTGCGAGCGAGGGTACAGAATGGATTTCGGAAATCGATTGCCTCCAAAAATATTTACAGCGACCACGTGCGAGTTGCGACCGACGCGCGACGCAGCGGTACCGCCGCGCCACTATATTTAACTGGAAGGATGAACCCGAAAAAAAAGCAGGTTTAAGAGTGGCAGAGGTAGAGTGTTATAGTTGGTCGTAAACAAGATATCATTTATTTGTAACATCGAATTGTGTCAGTAATTAATGACGCACTACAGGGTCTCCTCTCACAATGAGAAGGATGTAGGCCTTAGTCCACCACGCTGGCCTAGTGCGGGTTGGTGGACCTCACATGCCTTTTGAGAACTTTTTCTTTTTCTGAACTCTCAGGCATGCAGGTTTCCTCACGATGTTTTCCTTCACCGTAACAGCAGGTGATATTTAATTTTTATAACATCGAATTAGGAACTCTAAAAATCGAAAGAAAAAATACATTTCTTTGTAACATTTAACTAAGACTAACATACCCGAGTATTTATAGCAAAGAGTTCATGAAAACCATAGTAAGATTGGTAGGTAGTAAAAATATGGATGAACTCTAAGAACAGTAAGTAAGTAAGTAAGAGATCATGGGTCCTAAATTATCTTTGTATTTTGAAATAGAGTTTTGAAACCTTACGTTATCTTGAATTTATATAGATCCGTCGAAAACGGTAAGAGATGTAGAGAGCGACAGAGTAGACGATAAAAGTGATAGCTTTGTATATTATTTATATTATTTATATTATTTATATTATGTATATTATTATAAGGTAGACGAAAAGATGAACCCGCCAAAAACAGAAGTGGTAGAACCGGTAGAGTAAGGTGATATGAACTTTATGAAATAAAGAAAGATATGAAATTTACCACTGCCATCTTCATAACCCTCTTTTAAAGCAAGGATATGGAAGTGTGGTGGCCGTAGAGGCAAATTCTATAATCTTTCAAACACCTACCTATTACCACAAAACACCTATTACACCAATGCAAAGAGGTAGCAAAGAATCAAAACAAGGTTTTCATTGGTATAGGAAACTTGCAAAAAGGTCTCATTATTAAATTCGCGAAAATAGTTTCAAACACAAAGCGATAATTCAATTACAAGCTGCGAGAGGCGATTAAAATTTAATAAAGAGTGTAATTATAAAACCAGTACGGCCATTTACGCGGCATTTAAATCATAATATTAAAGCCAAATCGAAAACATAATTTTGAGAGGATATTTTAATTTATGGCCACACCACAGCATAAATAAACGCGGCATCCCCAAAAACGCTGTCGATACGCGAAATTTATATGTCAACACCGGCACGGAAGCCAATATTACCATTAGATAAATATTCAACATTATAAATAAACCCCGACCTAGCCAACATGAATAAAAACACAAAACCACTTTAATATAAATTATGAAAAACATTACACATTGCCACACGCGCAGTAAACGTCATGACGATCAGCTGATCAAATATATTGCTACTATAAAAAGTGAAAACGCAAACTACGCGCCCCCGTCGCTCCATCCCGCTCGCTCGCAGCGTACAACCGAACGAGAGAGCGAGACGGCGACAAAGTGAGTCGCGCCGTCGCGTAAAATGATATATTAATGTCAGCTGCGTTTAGGACCTCGTGAGTCTACAAAATAATAGATGGTCACAAATAAATTACTCGGCGAGTGCATTTCTGAACGAAATTCGGCCGGCCGTCGACCTCGACCGTGGCGCGTAAATCACGATTGATATACGGCTTGCGAAGGTCGCCATCTTGGATTTTGCGTTCGAAATTTGAATCTTCGCTCGATTCGATCGTTTTGGTACGTGTCAACGGGCCGCTTAGCGGTTTCTCGTGACTCCAACAAGCTGTTAACAATAACAGTAAAATAAATGGGCCCGGAGACTGAATCCTTCGTGTTTCTTTTCGATACTTCACAACCGTAACATAAATATGAGCTTTGGGAGCGAAGTAGGTCAATTCTGTAGTCGATTCCACTAAGAGTTTATTGGCGAAGATGTTAATATTTTTCTTGGTTTATTTACATCAACGTGATTAGGTTACGAAGGTTTGTATTTAGTTAAGTAACGACTTCTACAAGTGCTTATAAACTTTTGATAGGTATTTATTGCGACAATGTAAATAAAATGTTCACACCTAAGTATTATGCACTATACATTAGTAGGTATACATTCTCACATGCGTTAAGGGATTCTATTACACCATACAGAACAAAACGCATTCTAATCAGATATTGTGTTATGGCAACACCGGCGTGACAGGCAACACTCGCTAATCATACGTCAATCTGACAGTTATCGCACCATCTTGGAATGGCTGCAACAATTACACAAATTGTTGATTGCTAAACGTTTTCATGTCCGCCATGTACGCTAATTGCCAGTTAATTTGCACAGTTTGTTTGTTTCCCTTGTCATATGTCGTGTCATATTAGTTTTTTGTTTTGATTATCTGTGGTCTTATTGTTCATTGTTTATATCTTCGTCTGGGAGTGATTGACGTCAGTTGGACTTAGTTTCAACTAGCATCTGGTTTGTGCACTTGCAAAATAATGTGAACAATAGGGAAGTATGGTAGCTTATTTAGGTTTGACTTATAGTCAATGACACATTTGCCATTGGATACAGTTTAAGTGAAATTTTGAATTTTTGGTAATAATCCACCATTAATAACAGGGTCTCCTCTCATTATGAGAATAATCTAGGCCCTAAAACTATTGAGGGTTAGTGGACTTCATTTCCTCTTGAGATCATTATGGTTGGAGAACTAGCCCCGTGACTAGACTGTGCCCGCGGCTTCGCCCGCGTTGATTTTAGAACTTAGTGCAGAGAAGGGTAAAAAGTATCCTACTTCATTTTGTAAAACCCACATACCTAACTCAGAAAAGACCATTAGAGACCGAATTTGCGCCTTTGGCCTATGAAGTATGAACACCCCCTTCATTCACTACTATCTACAGATAATTTTATTCATATAAACATTAGTTTTGCCAATCAATAGATTCGATCTGCTAACATATAACTTTGCATTTCATCATGTATGGCAACAAAACAATGACTCACTCTCAATCACGCTGACCCTTGAGGCTCCAACATTGTTATCTATTGCCAATATTAAAAACAAAAGATACACGGCAGACCATAGAGATTTATTGCGTTTTTTAAACTGACCGTGGCATTTATCGAAACGGCCTATTGTGTTTAATTAACGGATAATGCACAAGTTAGATACATATCATTAGTAGCTAACCACATTTGTACGGTACGGCGTTCCCATTAATCACTTTTGGAGGTCCGTAGGCAGTGATTACATGGGAGACAATGGAAGTGCATTACAGTACGATATTTGCTCGCTCAATGTTTCCGAATATCCCGATAACTATACGGATTATATAGACTGTGATGAATGAACGGATGAAAAGAAAGTTATGCTTGTCTATGGAAATTTAAACTGGATTATCAACAACGTCTATGGAAAATGGAAATTAAAAACATTTTTGAAGGCGTAGAAGCAGATTTTAACTCAGTTTTTTCTTTTCCTGCTAGCGTAGACTAGAGTTAGCGTGACTACGGTAGACATTTTCTAGTTGGGAAGGAGCGGTAACCATAAAAACGAATCTGAGGAAACTAATCTCATATTCGAGGCTGGATGTGTTTTCCACGGGAAAGTGTACCAATACCAGCAACAGCCTATATGTTTACTAATTTAAAAAAATGTCAATTCACAGATTAAAATCTTTTCACACAATTTAAAAATTATGCAACGTTTGACACATTATTGAACAGGGCTTAAACAAGAAATACGTAGATCACGACCGCTCGAAAGAAACAAAGCTCATTAAAACAGTAATTAATATTGTGCGATCCAACAAACAAATCAACGTACAGACGAATCGATAACACGATTTGAAATAAGCAGAAAAAAGCAATACCATTCGTCTCGTTCCAATCGTGCGTGGACGAGCGAGACGGCATCAATTTCAGCGTCGTATTTTATGATAAATAGCAAAACCAAACCTGAGTGTGTTCTCATGTCCGATTGATATTGTTTGAATTAAATTTATATTATGCACCGCGTTGCGTGCGTGCTTCGCGCCAAATGAATACGCCGTTTCCGAACTGACAAAATTTCCCGCGCATCAAAATTGAAACGGATTCGAACGTTGATTTTTGAAATTGGAATGAATACGTCATTGCGACGTGCATGAATTCGAGAGCGCGAGCTTTATTTATTTTTTATTTTAAATTGTGTGTTCGATATACGAATAAATTATTCGGAATAATGAAAGAACACTTTACTGATACAAACGGATTTTGAAGATTTTATTTCGTGGATTTACTCTTTTCAAGTTAAATACAGAACACACAGGCTTGAATTGGACTCAATTCATTCATTTTTATATCCAATCTTAATCAATCAATTACATGACATGTACTTTTAAGTAAATGATTATATTATCTATCTATATTTATCCAATTTTTCACTTTCGAACATACTATAGCTCGATAAGTTTTCGGAGAAAAACCCTGGGGTTTTCTGAATCCAACGGTTTCCTCTCGTCTTCTTCATCATTCATCGTCTTGACCAGAACACCTGGTCGGTTCGATCAGACGAATTTATTCGAATATCATGCATTTTTCATTAATTCCCAATAATTATGGTTTTTTTTAAATATTAATGGAACATACCTACTCATGGGTAAAAATATAACACTATTAACAACTGACTCCATAATTCTAATTATTTAAATACGAAAACATATGAAAATTAATTTCGCTCCCGCAAAGCAATAGAGGACTAAAATCGATTTCAGTAAAGTCGATAGTCGATCAAGGGCCCACAATAAACAACACTTTAAAACGCCGTAAGCACCGCGTGAAACCGAATGGGACTTTAAACGTTACCTTGAAAGGTTTATGGGTGGTTTTTGCGTGTTCATTACAAATGAGAGTTGTTGGAACGCCAATAAATTAACATGCTTTAATGACCTAATCAAAGTTTATGACGCTTGGCGAATCCTCGACTCCTAGTGTTGCCCGATTGACTTATTTCGCGTTGAAAAAATGGCGGGCGACCGTAATTATTTTGGTTTTATGAAGATTGGAATTTTTGTTAGCGATTTTTACAGCCGTATTGATTTATTGCTCTTCCTGGTGACTCGCTCGCACTTACCCATCGCATCTGTAACAAAAGAAAATTCATTTTTTAATTATCTGTGGCAAATGTGCGTGTGTTAAAAGTATTTTTATAGACTAATCGGATATATTGGCTTTTTAATAAGTTTACATGTACGACCATAATTCAAATCAAAATTAAATTTAAATCCTTAAAATGAGAGATCGAATTGCTTCTTATTTCCAATTTTCTCGCTTTGCTCTCTTATATCTAGACAAAAATTAAATAGAATGAGAAGTTAAAGCCATAATATTTAGTAGAAGTAAAGTTGATGTTTTCAAATAAGATAAAGCGTGAAATCTTCTTCTTACAAAAACAATATTATATTACACACGATATATTCATACATATTTAATATGTTCCACATACATATACATGTTATCACTCCGGATATTATAAGATAAAGGAATTTACAGTTATTTTAAAACATACTTGTAAAACCCACACCCGATTTATATTATCTTCAAGTAATGTTTTCCTCTTTATCAATTCGAGAACCCGTTATCGGCCTATCGTGATAAATTTGACAGAATGACAGCTCCTTGACACTTCGACAGCTGATGTTTGGCCCATAGAGTAAGTATTTAATTAGTAGACAGTAGAGTGAGCGCGATCAAGATAATTTGGTTCAGGCTGTTTTTGTGATTTCGTTTCTATCGCTATCAACGCTTCTTGTATGATGATACGATAATTACCTATGTACGTATATGTTAAAAGTACTTAACTTGACTGAGCATTTTTATGCAAGTATACGCGGCATATTCACACTTAAACATTACAGGTACAGTACAGCAATTGATACGGTTAAATTGAAGGTATTTTGTGCTGAGGATATTTAAGATTTCTGTAAAGAAAATATAAGACGGAGTCACTTATAGAAACAAAACAAAAAGCTAAACATGTTGCTATTGCATTTCACACAAATTCCCTTCGCTTGAATACGCCATTCATGATGTAGGTATTTGCAAAATTGAGGTACATTATGACAGAAAGCGCTAAAAATGCCGGAATAGCCTTGCACTAAATAATTAATACAAAATAATAATAGAGTAGGTAAGTAAATTCTAAACACATTACGAGCCCGGCGCACTCTTAGGTACATATTTGCAAAAATGGGGTACTTACATTATTAATTCTGATAGCGCTAAAAATGCAGGAATAGCTTTGCATATGGGTAAATAGATACAAAATAATAATAGAGTAAGTAAGTTCTAAACACATTCCGAGGCGCACAGTTCACTGCTCTGCTCAAAATTTATCACGATATATTTTTTAAATAGTGTTGCAATCGTTAATACATTTAAACACTATTGTAATAAAAGGTGTAAAAATAAGAAGTAGTTTAAAAGGTGAAAAATAAAAGGAAAATGGAGTGATGGTGGTTATTACATCTTAAAACTATAGGAAATTAAATTCATTCTACAAGAATTACAATTACTCGAACCACGGTTTGTTTGATGGAAGTTTGTAAATCATTCACGAAAAAATTCTGAACCGATTTTGATGCAATTCAGTACACAGATAGTTTATAACCTAAATTAAGATATAAGATGCTAAATCTTAAAATCCAAACAGTCAAATCCTTAAATCAAAGACGAAGTCGCCTGCAGACGCTAGTTTTTATAACCAGTGATTAGCAAGCCGGGATCAGCGGGGAAACCGGGCGGCGGGCAGTGACGCAACCGTACTTGGAAACATACGTATGATTCCACTTACTGGGTAAAGGAGGGCTTACATGCCTGTGCATTTTTTTCACATATCAGTATTTCAATTTTTTTTAAGCTTAAATTAAACGGTTTTTCAACACTAGAAGAGTAACACAAGTAACAAAATTTTGTAAGTGTTTGTAAGGTATTTTTTCCGTAATTTCCGATATCACCGCACAAGACTCTTATTACAAGAACTTATTACAAGAATATCCTGTAAAACATGTAAATTATTTGTTATTAATAATCAATATGTTGCCTGTTTTAGAAGAAAATTAAATGTCAAAATTTTTACTCCTGACATCTTTTGAACATCAACAAAAACGGTTTACCATTGATTTAGGGGACCAGTGTCGAGTCGAGGACATATAAGTTTCAAAAAAGTTTTGTTCAAAATTTAATTTTTTTCTGACATACTGCTTCAAAGACAGTCCCATGTGAGACCACGCTTATCTTCTTGCGTGTCTCGAGTGGGAGTCAGTCTTAATAAGCGGCTTATATACAATAATAGCGGTGCATCAACACAGACTGCAATCTCGACTTTACGGACCCGTACACATGGACAGATGACGTTCAAGAACGTACGTGTAGGTACGGACGGTTTCTTTGGACGCTTCGAGAACATTGGGAACTGGACAATCCCTTAAAATTTTCAGTGATGAGCGGTTGTAGCTCAGTGGCTAAGAACTCAGCCTTAGTTAGGTGGTAAAGATTCGAATCCCAATAGTACTAATCCAGATAACTTTTCTAGTTATGTGCGTTTTGTAACAATTCAAAATCACACGTTTTAACCACCTGTAACGGCGAAAGAAAACCGTGAACTAAGGCCTAAGTAGTAAGTACTACTCATTGTGTACTTCCCGACCCGGCAGTGTGTCAGTACAGACTTAGTGACGTTCTTATTTTAAACACTTGTCTCTTTAGGTGGTTGGTCATTATCTTAAAGCTATTTTTCATACTTAAAAAAATGACGTTCCAATTTCAAACATACGTTAGGTGGAATGTAAGCCGTCTCTAACGGTGCAGTCTGGCTGAAATCGGAACGAGACATGTACTAGATCTTGTGGAGAAACAAACATTCTTACTGAGAGGACATATCAACTAGAGTAAGCGGGAGCAGGTATGAACCGGATGCACGTGTGCGAACCGCCAAAATTGAAATCATAAGCTTTATTATGATTACTTTCTTAATGTTTCAAAGATTCTTACTGAGTGAATATACCTATTACCGAGGTATGAATTCTATAAACATCTGTATGAATCGTGATATGACGTTAAGTCAAAGGTACTTTGAATGTCACAGCGATAATTCTTCATCAATTTTGTATGACCAATATTAATTTTGACTACAATACATTTCGTTTGACTACAATAAAATGTATTGACTTTCTCAGATACAAAAGATTTTCTCTTTCTCTTTCTTGCTTTGATGTTTGTTTGCTCATCATTAAGTAAACAAGGCACATCTTATCACACAGCTACATCATCTTTAGACTGAGCGGCTCTACGTAAACAAGGCACATCTTATCACACAGCTACATCACCTTTAGACTGAGCGGCTCTACATCTCTATCACTTACAGAAATGGGTGTCTGACTCTCTGCCTGATCACTCTATATAACGTGAGCATACTCTAAGTATTGTTATTTTGCACCAAGTCGCTCCTACTACACCCTGCTTGCCGTTTTTGTGGCTAACGTGCCTGAATGCGAATGTTTCTCAGCTGTTTATTGTTGGGTACCGACTACCTATAGCCTTGTCTCGACTTAGCACCGCTTTAAATAAAGATATTGTTTTAAACTACTCGGACTTTGTTATGGTTTGGGCGCTTATTTCAATCAACTCTTTGTAAGGTCCAAGTTGATATGACTAATGTGGTTATTTTTAGTCCTTACGTGATCACAAGTGCGATGGAGAGCGGTGATAGCCCAGTGGTTTAATTCCGCTTCTTATTCGAGAATCTCGAAAATTACTTTCTTAATAGTTAGTTATGTGCGCTTCACAAAATTAAATATCACCTGGTGAAGGAAAACACTGTGAAGAAAGTTCCTTGACTGAGAGTTTCACAAATGTTTTCAAAGGCACCTACATGAAGTCCACCAACCCGAATTAGGCCAGCGTGGTCGACTAAGGCCTACATCCTTCATTTGAGATTATATAATTCATTGTGAGACCCTTATCCTGTAGCTGGTTATTAGTTTTCAAAGACAAGTGATGGCACGGTAGAACAAGACGTATTAAAAAAAATTTAAATGTATTAATTGAATTGAATTTCCCCCCATCCGTCTTACATGAGCCGTGTATAACGCGTGTTATGGTACCAGGGCGGCATACGTAGGCAGCGGTATCGGCGTACAAGCCATCGCACTTAGCGTCACTCGGGATATCGCGCTATCACTCGCTCAGCCCGCATTAGCGGCGTCGCCTCGATAATTTATAGACACCTCCGCAAACTCCTGCCGCCTTGGTCATTCTCCTCCTCCGTATCGGGGTTCCACGATAAAAAAATCAGCTTTAAAAGCATTTTTAGCTTGAGAACTGCTATAAATTATAGCATTAAATTATAGCAAACTATTAGAGCCTCTAATAGTTTTTATTTAATAAATAGCTTAATGATTTCTTAACAAAATGTCGAAAAATAAAATAACGCCAATTTTTATTATTTATTTATATATTATTTATATACCATTATCATAGCTAGCCCGTTGGTCTATTCTTTATACGAAAAAAAGACAAGTATTAGTACCTACTTGCAGTTTTCCTATTACATTCACGGTGGTAACTCAAAACCAAATCTTCCATATCCCACCTGTCTCTGCGAGGAATCAAGAGATTTCCCATTATATTCCCCATGAACGGACCGTATCCATGGCATATCTTTTATCGTGACGGAACCCGGAGCAAATCCGCACATCCGGGCCCGGGATCCGGTAATCCCGGTTAATAACGCCTCGCGAGCCCCGCAGACATCTGATAGGGATGATTGAACCGTATCGTTCACTGTATCGATATAATGGCGTTCGATCCATTCGATTTTTGTATCGATACAACAATATACGATCGATAAAAATGCATAGAGGATCGGTTCGAAGTAATCGTATTGGGTTCACCTTTGGTTAATAGCATGGAAATATGGTTAATAGCATACGAACACGCCTGCACTAGGGGCAAATAGAATCAGATTTACTAGAGGGAGTTCTCTGGCGTTTAATCCAGATAATATCGTTTTAATTTTTGTACCTCCAACTTTTCGCTGTTCAACATATATTAGTACTTACTACTCGTAATTAATAAGAAACATTTGTATCTTCTTGATGTAAGTACATATAATAACAAAGTAAAATTTTAAACGATAGATTCGCTAAAAAATTCTAATTTAACACTTGATTCGATAATGGATCGATCTACTGAATCATATCTAATGAAGTGGATCGTTTGGATCGTAATTTTTTAACGCTTGATTTATTACTTGATTTAATAATGGAGGACTAATTCTTATTCGAATGGATACATAATAGAGCATGTTACGATCTTGCGATCCGAAATATCGATACAAAGCGACTGGATCGAGCATCCCTATATCTGGTAATGGCGCATTAGAAAGTTATAATTGCCCGGTTATTATTAAACCGTGATCGTCAGGAAACCGTTTGTTAAATGCAATAAGGTTTTGCATAATGGCGGATAGCATGGATTCGGTTTTGATTAGTTCAGCACTGGAATTTATCCATGTGTATTAAAATTTCATGATAGAGGTGTATATTTTTGTTTGATTTTTATAGGCTTAAAATGCCCTTAACTATTAATGAAAAATGATGGGTTAGGTTAGGTTAGGTTAGAGTCTATGTATGTCAAAGAGAAAGCAGTGAATAATAACAACCCTAATTCTATTTCTGATTTCTTTTTGTTTTAAAAACTTTTTCGGAAATAAACTGGATTAAACAAACAGACAAACAAATAAATTAAATATTAAATTAGCAAAATTATTTTTCTTTCTTTCTCCCATTTTGTAAAATGCTATTATTTTCACAGCACAAGGACACCATTCAATTTTGTTTTTATAGTATACTTAGATAGATAAATACAGATAGATATAGGTACACCTACCTCGGTACTTGTAATAAAGATTCTAGTAGCGAGTATAGAATTACAGCTGCTACGGCATGCCTATTAATCATTGTTTATTTAATGATGTAACTTGAGCGGCTATCCAGAAAACACGCTTCAACTCACGATTTAAACTTCGAATTCGAAGGAGTCTCATTTTTAGGGTTCCGCGTCCAAAAGGATGTCAAAAGACCCTTTCTTATGGCTATTTTAAACCTAAAATATAATAATTTTTATATATTTTTTATACAAAGAAAACTAGATGTACAGGCAGAAGGCAAGTCATCGATTCCTATGAACACGTACAAAAAACAATGAAAGTAACCTTTTATAGGCAGTAGCAACTAGTATCATATGAACAAGTATGATAGGACAATCCTACCTATTCTATGGGATCCTATGACCAGTTTACATGAACTGGCTAGCATTCACGATTGCAAGTTATTAAAAAAAAACACCTCGTAAAACGAATTCGATTCACACTTCACCGAATTCCTTCCAATATTAACCCGTATTGTCCAATTATGACGTTTCCATCCAAAAAGGGCATATGAGGTGAGAAAATCCCATAACGCTCACACGGCCCTACCAGGGACTCAGAAATATAGAGGATTCGGGCTAATGCTTCCGCGCTCCAAATCCCACCAATATAGAACATGGAACATACCTGGAAAATGGAAGGGAAAATGGAACGTCGCCCTCCGTAATGGAGGATATATCGGGTGTAACGGAAAAGAAAAACGGTGGAGAAAAGTGGAATTTGTTGGAAAGCGCAGTTGGGGTAATTTTTTTATGTGTTTTTATGTAATTAGTTTTAGTTTTTTAGACACGAGTAGCACATAAGTAAAGTGATTAAATTAGCTTAAACTATGAAACGTATTATGACCTAACCTTGTATTTTAAATTCAATTAAAATATCTTTATCCAATTTTCACCAAAATTACTAAAATCAAAATTAGAATCAAAGGATTGTAACTTAATTCGGGAACTTCATTAGAACAAACCATTAGCTAATAATGCAAAACCAATAATAATAACAATCATTGGTCACACATTGCTCAAAATGAAGCCACCTTGAGTAGCTAGACTCATTGGCATTGCACATAAAATCCAAGTAACAATCAAAGAAATGGGAGCTACTAAACTCCAATCCACCACAGACTATACAATGCTCTTCATAGACTGTCCTTTACAATCAACAAGGCATCCACAGACTCACAATTGCGTTACTCTGTTTATGAGCTAAATTGTTACTAGGAGCGCATTAACTTTTTTATCGCCGCACGCTCTTTGATCACCGCCCATCTGTTCGGATTTCGTCGTAAGGGCTGACCACACACGACCGTTTACGATTTCCAACCATTTTACAGCCAGACAAACAAACATACGGTTCCTAGCAACGCTGTAACGCTAGCATCAAATCTCGCGTTATCAAAGCGCACCGCCCAATTTCTCCGATACTGGCCTACTGGGAACCGTTGGAAAGAACCGAATAACTCTTTTTCATGTCTCGAATGTCATAACACGTCGCCGGTTCAGTGGGCTACCGAGATTTTGTAATATTTCAGCCAGTTGTACAATCGGGACGAGCGAAATTGGAACTCCATTTGAATATTTACTGAAGAGTTACGAGTAAGCGTTGCGTATGGAAATAGTAACATCATATCACGATGATGTAAATTTGAAGTAATTTGTTGGTAGCAAACGGGTATGCAGGCCACCTGATGTTTAACAGTCACTGGAGCCATGGACACCCACATCAGACCTCAAACAGACAAGCAATCCCATCTGATTAATAAAATGTCAGCCTACGCAGCCGAAACACAAGACACTAATTTTGGTTACGATTCAATCATAAGCATTCAATTAAAACAACTGCATCAATGACTGACATCAATCAAACTTTGATGAATAACATAAAAAATATTTAATTGCGTTTTTCCTTTAAACAGAAGAAGATTCCATTACCAGCAACAGCAAAAATGGCGAAAACATAAGAGACGTAAGAAACACCGTCGATATTTTCATTAACCCTCAGAAAGCAACGTGTCTCAATACAAAAGCAAGTGATTTATACTTGAACTTGGCAATAAAACGGTACGCGACTGGCGGTTGGACGTGAAATTTTCTATTTGGACGGACAAAGGGCACAATTAAAGGCCATTGTTCGAAGGGCGGGCGCACGGAGCCGCGATTAGTTCATTATTATATAATTTTATGGCAACACCAGCACACAATGCTTGTCACTCGAACGTAGGAGACCTGGGCTTTCAGTCATTTCTGAAGTCATTACTGGAACCCTTTGGCGATCGGCGGCGATTGGTTGCATAATAAAGCTATACAATTAGTTAGTTTAAAGTCTAGTGGACTTTGGCACTGTTGGAAGAGTTAGAAACAATATAACGTTTAGGAACACGGAGACATGGCCATCCACTGATCGGATGTACGATGATCTAACTAGAAATTTTTGAAATAAGGAGAACAATGAAGTCGATTAAAAACTATGACTAGGTGAGTAATGATCTAACAGGAAAAATCTTTTTGGAATTAGAAGAACAAAAACTAAAATCTCACGTAAAACTCGAGTACTTCGAAGTAGTGTTGATTTCATAAAAGATGATATCAAAAACAGTAGCAGAAAGTGAAGTTTAAAAAATTATGGAAATTATGAAATATCAAGTTCCGTGGAAAAAAACATAGGTAGGTAACTAGTAAGAAAGGGATTATTAGATAAATAGGATTATTAGATAAATACATCCATACAATTAACAGAGCGCTAAGCTAGTGATTATCCGGAGATTATTTGCCAACGGTAGATAACAGAAGTGTTGCATTAGCGACCACATATTTACATCTTTGAGTTTACAGTTTGAGTTTGAGTTACATCTAGCTTACGGCACGAGAAGTATTAGAAATAACAGCCATGATTATACAGCATTCTTCTTTGTTGTAGTCATTTCTTCTCAGTTAGTTACTTTACTTTACTCAGTTCTTTTCTTTTGATTTCTTTTTTTCAGTATCATTATTGTTAATTTTACATACTCATCTCCATAGACATGGTCCCGTTTCACGAACAAGTCTTCTATCACTACACCATTCAGGTCATCGTAATATTTAAACAATTCAAATCCATCATCAAAGCTCCAAAAACAGTTCTACATCTAAGGATACGTAACAAAGATACAACAATTAACGTTATAAAATACGGGACTATTCCTGGCGATACGAATTCAAGTGAAAAGGTTATCCAAATAGCGGCGGCTAATGTATCGGTTAGACAAAGGAGGGTTCCAGGAAAGGTGGATCCTTTGATATCTGGCTCCAATAATAAATACAGTTGCTGCAGCGCTTCCGTCGACAGACAATGGGAGGGACGAAGTACATTTGCTGTTGCTTCGGGAAACTCAGCTATTTTCAGCACGTTTGTACGTACCTTTGGTTTTCTGATAATGGCTTTTGAATGACTGTACGGAGTAATACTATACTACCGGAAAATTAAAAGTCATTTTTTATAAAAAAAATGACCAAGGTACTTTAGGGACGTTAATAAGAAAATTTACCTAAAACTCGGGAGAAATATATTGGTAGAGGTAGAGAAAAACAAAAGCGAACTAAAAATAAGAGTCCCCTTAATTTAAGGTTAATTTTAGGTGTCCCCATTTAAGGTGTCCCATTTTTTATATCCTGGCATTCCATCTTGACATCTCGTTAAAAGTCTTTGGATTATGGTTTCGATTTCTGGTTCTGAGAGTAGAGGAGATGAAAATAGTAATGATCATAAAAACTTTAAAATCCTATGATTGTCAGTAACCTATTAATGACCCACTACAGGGTCGGGTCTCCTCTCACAATGTGAAGGATGTAGGCCGCCGTCCACCACGCTGGCCTAGTGCGAGTTGGTGGACTTCACATGCCTTTGAGAACATTTTTTTTCTGAACTCTCAGGCATGCATGTTTCCTCACGATGTTTTCCTTCACCGTAACAGCAGGTGATATTTAATTTTTATAAAGCACACATAACTTTTTTTACAAAGGCATTGGTGCGTGCCACTGGGATTCGAACCCAGACCCCTCGATTCGAGGTCGAATTCTATGCCACTGGGCTATCACCGCTGTCCTATGATTACTCAAAATCTAATAAAACTGATCCTTCAGATTGATAATGAATTTTTGCTGCCAGAAATTTCAGTCAAATCGGCATCAACTAGGGCAAGTAAAAAATATGCAAAAATATATATTCGATTCAGATAAGACTGAAACAAAACACTTCGTTACAGATACAACTTCATTGTATTTAAAACTGTGAAGATTTTTAACACAGATAAAAGAAACTAAGCAAAGAAAAGTAACACTATTAAAACTCGTGTGTATAATATACGCTAAGTATCGAACATTGAATACATTAAAGATATGACTAACACACAAGATTGCCGAAGAAGTTACCGCCAGCCTCTTAACCCGTCGTAAAGCAGCATTTTCTTCATGTCTTGTGTATGGCTGGGGAGGTAGGTTGCCGGAGATACTTTATTTGAGGCGAACATCTTAATCCTCATGAGTAGCAAACCTGCATACAACCACAAAAAGCATTTCTTCTCTATTTGAGGTAGGATGAGGGTGTCTGTGGGCTACAGAGGCCACAGTTAGCTACTTCAGTCAGTAACCCATTAATGATCCACTACAGGGTCGGGTCTCCTCCCACAATGTGTGGGATGTAGGCCGCCGGTTGGTGGACTTCACATGCCTTTGAGAACATTTTTTTGAACTCTCAGGCATGCAGGTTTCCTCACGATGTTTTCCTTCACCGTAACAGCAGGTGATATTTAATTCAGCCACTGGGCTATCACCGCTTTTAGCTATTTAATTTCTATAAAAGACAAAAAATGAAAAAAATAAGGCAGAAAATGAGAAAAAACAGCGGGAACGAAAACAATACTGTACTTAATGATTCCACATCCAAGCTATCTCAGTTCACACTGTTTTGCATCGTGACGGCTAACGAATAACAATACGATACGTTGTATGCTTATATTCGCGTTTTTTTCAATGTGACGGCTAGGGATGTGCTTTTAAACTCGATCCGATTTTTGGATCGCAAAAGATTGTATTGAGACCGTATTTGATCCGTAATTTCAAAAATCGGTTGAAAAATCGCAGAGAACTTAACCAGGTGCAGAACGCAATTCTTACATTACTTATTCTTAGATTAGGTACAGTTATTAAAGATAACATTGTTTAAAAGCGACAACCAAATGTTGAGGACCAAATGTTTGGGATTCAGTATGACATACCTACTTATGACTAGCGTTAACTCCCTATATGAATACTTTGAGAACAGTGTTTATGCTCACGGCACAGATCTTAAAAACTTCGGATCAGCATCACTAACGTCTGTTCCTATCGCCGAACCCCTTGTTTATAGAACCGCCATTTCACAACGCGTTAATTACTTTACGTAGAATACACGTGTTTGCATAGTATATTATCTGGAGATTAGCCGTTACCTACGATGCTATAAAGATAACCGACTCCTAGTTTTCATTCCGTAAATGTTTGGCCTTCGTAACACGGGATCTGATAATCGTATGTCACACTTTATGATTGTCATAGGTTATGAAAAAGAGCTAGCCGCGTATGTAATGAGGGCTTATCAAGCAAACCGCTTGCTACATTCGTCTTATCTATGACTGATTTTGTGTTGTTCGTGTCTTGTGTCTGTGTGTAATAATTTGTGTCTGATGTTCTTTATCACAGGCCCTCCGACAATATTTTACGAGCTATATTCCGATAGCTAGCGGTTAGTTTAATCAAAAAGAGTACTAGCCGCCCGTCGTCAAGGACTGATGACCTGAAGAAGACAACGGGAAACCGTTTCAATCAAAACGCCCATGACTGGCTGGTTCGGGGTAGATTAGGGGAGGTCCACGTCCAGCAGTGGACTACGAACAGCTAAACGACAGAAAGGAAAGATATTTCGATAACAACTCAAACTCAAACTCAAAAGCTTTTATTCATTATTAGGTACAATTTGTGCACACTTAATGAAAGTCATACAGATAAATTATACATTCTACGTTCATCCGTTGATCGCCCCTCAGGCAAAACGTAGACTGGGAGAAAAAAGCGGGCGGAAAAAAGCTCCCAGCACTCTTTTAAAAGTAAATAAAACTTAACAAGAATTCGTGCCTTGAAAGTGGCCAGCGAAGCACGGAAGCGCGCACATACTTCGGTATTAGCCATTATTCATCCAGCTATTAACCGCGCCCAGCGCGTTCATCTTTTCAATTACTTGCGATCTATATAACACTTTCGGGATTTTAGTTGCATCTAATTCACTATCCGAAACGCGTCCAGAGACAAGGCTCCATTATAATAGATGGCCTATGTTTAGTCTCCCTGTGCGGTTGGCTTGTCGAACGGGCCATCAACCAGCAAGCTGTCCGAGCAATTATCAGGCGAGCATGGCGGCTCGGAGCTCGTTTATCCAGCTCTTTGATCTAGAGCCTAATTATTACATCAAGTGTGCACGCTCATGATGCCCTGGTATTTCTGTTTCGTGTCGCGCTTTGATATATTTCGATGGAGGTCGGCTGGCACATGTGTGTTTCAAAGATTTGGTAATTTTTGGAATTGTAAAATACCAAGTCATCATTAGAGAGACTGAGGTGAAATTTTTCCAATAGATAGGTGACATTTTTGTAAGAGATAGATAGATAAAGGCATGTAATACGAGAAATAATGGTTTCGATGATGTCTGTCCTAAAAAATCTTAAGAGATTTCTTTTAATTAAGTAATAAAACGGAAATGCCCATGAATGTAGAAAACAATAGTTATGACGTTTTAACGTCGTCTAATGACCGGTTGCTGGGGTAATTTTATCGTTAGTTTATTTATCCATTAACGCTATTAAAATAAATGTCCCGAAAAAATATATGTTCGAAACAAACTAAAAATCGTACTTCAGTGACGTCACTGATTTATTAGGGCAATCTAGTTTCCAACTTAATTTAATCATAGTTATTCAATGTCTTAAAACAAACCGCATAATATTTATTAAGTAGAATTTTGGAGGAAAACGGCACTTTTGAACGATCAAGGTTCAATTTTACGTTTGTAAAACGCTTCGCAAATACCAGGGGGTGATGATCGCTAGAAGGCAGCTAATAAAGACGCGGGCATCGCATGTCGCGGCCAAAACGCTGGGCGGTGTGGCCCCGCCCACTGGCTTTCAGACGTGCGAACCCAACCTTTACTGCTTTTTGCGTTTTACGGCCTCTCCGATATTGTTGCACAAATTAGTTCTGTAGACAATCGCGTGAGGAGGATGACGGCGGTGGGTGAGCCCAAACGCTGGTGTTTGAGAACTGTAATGCGGATTTTGGAAGAGAATTTGGACGAAGATCATTCAGTTCGTCATTTACGAGACTTTTTCTATCATCAGCAAAGTCGAGACTACACTAATCGGGTCTCAATTTCCTATAGGATTTTGTAAATAACCAAAACTATGATGGTTTGTCTGGGAGGATACGAGTACCTATCGTAGCCGTAATCCTTACTCGCTGTGGATCAAGTAATTTCTTGTCGTTTTTTAGGGAGCTGTTCTTGTAGGAATCAAGTCATTTGTTGTCTTCCTTATTGGAAGGGGGGCGTTCTTATAGGAAAAAGATGTTTGAGGCTAAAATCTTTATGTTCTGTAGCATCGTGTTGAGGCTAGCTGGTTTCCATAACATACTGTCATGTGTGGATAGTTCTGCTACAATTTGGTTGCTACCATTTGGTTATCCTTATTCTCTATCTATAATCATTATTAATTGTTTTGAATTTATAGATGTTGCCTATTTAGCAAGCTGAAGTGCTATCTACGAGTTTATAGGCTAACAAATTATCTCATGTAAAAAATGAAGTCTTTTCTTACACGACAGTATGTAATTAAACCATTGTAACTGACCATTTATTCCGTTCAAGCTTGGGCACCGTTTCACATCAGTTGACTTGCATGCTCGTTGCTATACTTACAAAAGAACCGATCTTCGCAATTTGGCCAGCACTCACGTAGGGTACACCTTCGGGGCATCTCACAAAATCCGCGTGCCAAGATAAATTGCAAGCAAGCGGAGTTAATAGAAGAATAATGAAACAATTACTCGTATTGACGGTTGCGTGCGACCCCACGCCATCGCCAGTACCAGGGGTGCATAGGAAAAAAGCGGCCGAAAATAAGGAGGCTCGATCCGTATCGATACTTAGGTGAACTCAGCCTATTTTTGTATCGATACCACACTATACGTACGATTCGCTGATGGATCGATCAACCGTCAATACATGCACAGAGGATCGGATCGAAGAAATCGTATTGAATTAACCTTTAGTTAAAAGTATCAGAATGTAAATCACGCTTACACCAGCGGGTAAGTAGAATCAAATTTATTGTTAAGACTGCTGGTGTTGGTATTTTATTGTTATATTCATAAGAATACCTCTCCTTCTTGTCTTCGTGACATATCGTATTTTTAGACCTTAATGTAGGTAACAAATTTACATTTGATAGTTGACCATAGTTCACCATAGTTGACTATGGCTTCGATACTATATGGATTTGATACTGGATCGTATCTAACTGAGCGGATCGATACTTGGATCAACACACTATGATAAGATCCATTGCGATCCAAACATCGATACAAAGCAACTGAATCGAACATCCCTAGCCGAAAATAACTCTGATACTCACTTCGCGTGCGTTCCACTATTACTGCCCACCCCAATATACAATTTGGCACATTATCGGCGTTAGCATTGCATAGACAATAATGGGAAGATCGGTTCGTTCGCACCTTTTTTGTTATTTTAATCTCATTAAAATGTAGTTTCGCTTCGGAAACATATGGGCGAATTAGGAGCGTCACGCCTGTCGACCGCGTGATAGGTTGGTGTAAATCGAATGTGTTTGTAATTACAATAAATACTTTTTTGTTGCAAGGTCCGAATTCTTTGTCAAATTAACGCCCCGTTACGGAACTAATAATCTGGTGATAAAAATATTAGTTTAAACACTAATGTATTGGGGACTTCAGAAGATTCCTAACACTTTAATCTGCTGTTGAATACTGTCGATCCAAATTGGGTGTGAAATGCGTTTCTGGAAGACTAAGATGATTGACTTTACCTACTTGAAATTCAAGATCTTAATAGTCAATTCCAATAATTTCAATCCGAATGCGTTTCTGAGGACTTAGATAGTATGACTGACTATACCTATTTGAAACGCGAGATCTATTCAGGTATATCGAGTGTCAAAATTATGCTGTAACTTCACTTAAAACTGAAGTCTTTTTTAGTCCAACTATGGCTGCAAAAAAAGGTTTAAGACACGAATATCGTCCCCAAGAAACAGTAACTTTCCAGTGCCTGTGTGTTTATTTACGTCGATGAAATGCTTCTGAAATATTTGACGTAACATTTTTTCTAATGGAAAGAACCGAGTCACGTTATCGCGTAAGTAAATGTTGTCTATAACCAAACTCTCAGAAGCAACATCCGGCTTTATCTAATCTACGGTCAGTGTTTGTGAAGGCGAGATCAAATCCACTGAGATACGCAGCCATCAGGACCAGAAGAGTACACCAGAACTGTCAAAAAACTCACGGGATAATACTCCATGTTTTGAAAGCAGTACGAACGATAATTGCAGTGCCGGATTTACACATTTGCCGCCAGTAGGCTAATACATTTTTGCCGCCCCTTCTGACGACTACGTATTCATCAATAAGCACATGATTTTGAAAAATATTTCGTCTTAAGATATCAATATAGCGGTGATAGCCCAGTGGCTTAGAATTCGACCTCGAATCGAGGGGTCTGGGTTCGAATCCCAGTGGCACGCACCAATGACTTTGTAAAAAAAGCTATGTGCGCTTTATAAAAATAAATATCACCTGCTGTTACGGTGAAGGAAAACATCGTGGGGAAACCTGCATGCCTGAGAGTTCACAAAAACAAAATGTTCTCAAAGGTATGTGAAGTACACCAACCCGCAGTAGGCCACCATGGTGGACTAAGGCCTACATCCCTCTCATTACGAGAAGGAGACCCGACCATGTGGTGGGTCATTAATGGGTTACTCGCAAGATATCAATATTCAAGAGCTTTAATTTGCTTTTTTACGACGCCGATATGATCATTTTTAACAAAGTGACGGCAATTTAAAAAACCCCTGGAAACCTTGAACCAAATTGAACCCTTATTTTTTAAACTCGTCGTCTCCATATAAAAATGTATTTATTTAATTCTGTAGTAATACATTAAAAAAGTATTGATCCAAATTTGCCGCCCCTTCAAATCTGCCGCTCTAGGCTCCAGCCTACTCAGCCTATTGGTAAATCCGCCACTGGATAATTGCGTGAGAAGATGGTCGAAAAACGTGTAATCTTTGCGATTCTACGTGATTCGGCCATCTTGAATTACACTCTACAATATCGGTGACAGATTAGGTTGGCGCCATATATGTTTGTGTGTGGCGTTCGTATTTCAAAAAGTCATGTTTTACAAACAAAAATTGTGTTTGGGAATGTAATCGTATCGATAGCAACTTGGTTCAATAGATTTCAATAGAACTGTTGCGTTTTGTTTTTGTTTTTTTGGATAGAAGCTAAGGAACATTCAAACTACTATTGAAAGTCCCCTTTTACTAGTTTTTTTACAGCATGCACGCACAAACGTTTCGTTTCGGTATTGCTAAAACTCACACTAAGGGTACTGCCAACCCCCCAGTGTTGCCGTATCCATAAGCAACACACTGACAATTCCAACTGTGACAACTTACCGTCTAGCTAGTTGGTTGTATTGGTTGGTTTGCTTGATTTTACCAAAAAACACAATCACACGAAAACATAACCAATATCTGGATAATCACTCAAGTATTGTCACTAGAGATTACTGTGGCTTGTTCCAGCCCATTGAGTGGAGTGGTTTTAAACAAACACCATTGAGAACAGTGCCTCTTGTGCGCCCCTCGGCAAATAACACTCGGCGTATTTATTTAGAAAAGTCTAATCTTGTCGAGAGGTTTATCGCTGCATCCGGCGCAGCAGAAATTTAAAAATTCCTACGACAAATACAGTTGTTGGGCTTTCTCACGGATCTGTTCCGGTAGCGAAAATATCTTGGGATTAATAAAAGGATGCAGCGGTGATAGCCCAGTGGCTTAGAATTCGACCTCGAATCGAGGGGTCCGGGTTCGAATCCCAGTGGCACGCACCAATGACTTTGTAAAAAAGTTATGTGCTATTTATAAAATTAAATATCACCTGCTGTTACGGTGAAGGAAAACATCGTGAGGAAACCTGCATGACTGAGAGTTCACAAAAAAAAAATGTTCTCAAAGGCATGTGAAGTCCACCAACCCGCAGTAGTGGTGCGTGGTGGACGGCGGCCTACATCCCTCTCATTGTGAGAGGAGACCCGACCCTGTAGTGGGTCATTAATGGGTTAAAACAACAACAACAATAAAAGGATGGAGATAATTCATTCAAAACAAACGTAAGCTGTAATGTTCTCGTAGTAGTTACTGATACAGATTAATTCGAATAGCAACTGCGTCTTGGCAGAAGGAGAAAAGGATTCTTTCCGATCAGGTGGACTGATGACCTAAAGAAGACAACGTGAAATCGCTGGATACATATTATAGGGCTCGGCACCAAGTAGAATGGCGTCAATAATATGAGGTTTATGAAGGGGTTAAAGGATGAACGGGTGGAAAAATCATTGAATACCTGAACACTATGGCAGAAAGCTGATGTTCAGTAGTAGGAACCTATAGTTTTGTAGTTTAGAGCGAAACCAATATTTCCATTATCAGACGACAAGCCGGCAGTTTCAGTGTTGTTAGGAAATATGGTGTTTAAAGCATTAAAACATGCTTTTGCATCCTCAGACTGAAATAGCTGAGGATGTGGTAAGCCCTGAGCAGTTTCTATATAAAATCCGGTTGCCTACAACTTTGAGCCTATAGCTATCATTATGACAGCAAATTTATTTTATATTCGAATAAATTAAAGCATTCGCCGATTCATTGGACCGCTCATTAATAACAAACAAACTTGTTTAGCTCGCACAACATTTTCAAATGGCTGAATACAGAAACAAATCGTCACGCCATACGCGAAATGTTTTCGAAAGAGTGTATTAATTAAAGAAATGTGACATTCCCACACATTCATTAGGAGTATCGTATCATTAGTCATCGGATTCTATTTCCAATAGACGAGAGTTTTTCCACTGAGGCTGCCAAAACCCGTGTTGTAGCTTGACTGTTAATTAATTTTAAGTGACGCACGTGTGAAAGTTTGTATCTTCCAGAGTGGAGGTTCTAAAAGTTTGGATATTTAATCGTCGGCATGCTCTCAAAGTAAGCCTCGTTCGTGCAAGCTTTGTAACGGCTGATGTGTCTGCAGGACTACGACATGGAGTCATCTTAACAGGAAAGAGGTTAAAGAGATTCTGGTGCCGCTCTTGGTTTGAATGGAATTCTTATACAAAAACACAGCTTAAGGCTGGCCACATCGTTCGAAGATCGTAATTGTTGAGGAAGAGAGGTCCTCAAATGGCAAAGAACTATGTCTTGGCAAAACGAGTACGGGCTGCCTTCTGATGAGGTGGACCGATGACCTTAAGTAGACAGTGAGAATTAAGCCGCTGGATTAAGAAGGCCTGGGATCGAGTGGAGTGGCGTTGGAAAACCAACATCCAGAATTTAAAAGGCTCAATGCAACCAAGGTCTTCACCAAAGATTGCTTCAATTTGCCTCTGTATGGTGTATCTACATTTGTCAGTAACCCATTAATGACCCACTATAGGGTCGGGTCTCCTCTCACAATGAGAAGGATGTAGGCCTTGGTCCACGCTGGCCTACTGCGGGTTGGTGGACTTCACATGCCTTTAGAGAACATTGTCTTTGTGAACTCTTAGGCATGCAGGTTTCCTCACGATGTTTTCCTTCACCCTAACAGCAGGTGATATTTAATTGCCACTGGGATTCGAACTCGGGGTTCTCGCGATTCGAGGTCGAATTCTATTCTAAGCCACTAGGCTATCACCGCTTCGTGTATCTATAACATGACCAAATTTTGGAGAAATCGTAGGTAGGAGCGCGACTCAACGCAGCGAAAAAGTTTTGGAACCGCTGTCCAAGGTCCTCAAACAAAAGCTGGTCGCTGTCTGTCAGAGCTTAGTTGAGTGTTGAGGCATTCGGAGCGACCTCGCTCGTCAAATGTCAGCGAACTTCAAAAGATACTCGCACTAAAACTGTTTTCAATTTCGAAAATTAATGATTTTTTTGTAAATAAGCGACGTGTAATTCAAAGAATGAGGATTGTAGATGACAGTTTGTTATTAGTGGACTACAAAGTATTAGTACCTACTGGAGTGACAACAAAAAAATTGAAATGTTTACAACACAAGTTTTGTATATTAATAGTACAAATAGGTATTCATGCTCGAAGAAATCGTTGATTGTGGGTACGTATAGTTACTAACTTACCTAAATAAAGTGCTATTTTTGTTATTTTTAAAACATTTTTGCTTTTATATGTAATCTCCTTATATCTTCGTCATTAAATAAGGGAAAGTAAGATTGCTACATGTAAAACAAATATCAACGGACAGACAACGACAGGTGACCAATACAACCGACACCCGAACAGCCAAAACTAACACCCTGTTAAATCGATTCCGACTCGATTCGTTTCCTATTCGTATTCCGGCGACGGTACACAATTCAATTTGAATATTTTGACGTGAACCGAGCATACTAATGGGAGGACAGTTTAGCAAAATTGTATCTAAGAGACGTGTTTTATGTTTTATTTATGATACAAACGGTTGTGGATTTAATTTGTGCGGTTGGTCGGTTAGAGCTGTTGCAGACGGTCTCTTTTATGGCGGTAGAGCCAAAGAAAGAACTCTCGGTAACTCGCCGTGAAGTAAGCTAGAGCTATTTTTAGATAGAGAGGTTTGGATGCCAGAAAGACGAAGACCATAGCCCTCTTTGATTTTGACAATAAAATGAAATCAGCCATCCGTATTTACCCAAAAGTCTTACTACATCTCCAATTTTCATAATAGACTGAGTTTGTTTGTAAGAGAATAATGTCATTCTGCTATCAATACAAATACATGTTTAATAATAGACTTTTATTATCTCACTGGTATCATAAATTTAATGTGAAGACTGAATTTTTTTAATATATTTATGCGTTTTTCTCATCTTGTATGCGTGCTTGTTCACACATCGAAAGTTCTACATATTAGAACTCTTCCAAATATCAAAAGTCGCGCAAAAAAGCCGTGTGCAAAAGCTCTCTCGTGAAAATTCGGAACCATTCGGGCTATGGCGAGCCGAAGCGCGAAACCAATTATTCTGTATCACCGATACGCTTGATCACAGGCCGAGCGAACGCGCCCACCGTGGCTGTGACCAGGAATATTGGCTCACTGTCCATCAGCGCATACTATTCCGCACTTTTCCGGGTAGTTGTGGAACCCTGCACAATTGCTTGAAAAGTATCGGTAGGTATTTTTTCAAATAATTGAGAAAACCTGCATGCCTGAGAGTTCCCAAAAAAATGTTCTCAAAGGTATGTGAAGTCCACTAACCCGCATTAGACCAGCAGCGTGGTGGACTAAGGCGTATGCCTTCACTGCGAATATACCCGAGCAGTAGGTCACTAATGGATTGCAAAGAGAACACACATCCACGGAACCCAAAACTTCAGTCTGAGGTTAGAGTTCCCATACATTGTATGTAAGTGACGTGTTTGCACAATGATGAGTAGTTTTTTGCTACGATTACGTCTGTGGGGCTCCGCCCCGTCTTGAATACTAATGAGAATTGTGTCTCTATCCGATTAATAGTTGATCGAGTGAAACAATAATTTGTTTTATGCATCTGCACCATCCCACTACTAAGTATTATAAATGCGAATGTTTGTGAGTATGGATGGATGTTTGATACTCTTTCACGCAAAAACGGCTGAACAGATTTGGATGAAATTTGGTACACAGATAGATCATAACCCGGATTAACATAAATGATACTTTTTATCCTTCTCTTCACCAAGTTCTAACGCAGCCGCGGCCACTTCTAGTATATGTATAAAAATAAGATGTTATTGCATTTTATCGATGTGTTCCTTAATGTATGGGATGACATACCTATGGGTCGTTTAACAAAGTCAAAGACCCCATTTCCCAGACAATATATGCAGGTAGGTATAAGTAAGACTTGTTATTACTAAACCTACATATTAATAATAAGGTGTTTAGTTGAGTCAACATTTGCATAGGAGACGAGAGGGTCAACGACCACTCGTCTGACTTGTTCATTTCGAGTTCCCAGTGACGTAGGACTTCTTTTTTTGCAAGTCACTTAGGGTCGAACGAAATAAAAGTGATTTGTGTAATTTAGCATTTTTTAAAATAAGTATATGTATTAAATAAATTAAAATATGAGATTTCTGGTGTTAATATGAGCTAAAAACGAGATGATGTTCTGTGGTTACTGGTAGGTCACACACACACGTTCAACCTCAACACAAGAAAAATAAGAATTATAAAAGCTCAAGAGTTAACGATTCATACAAAACTTAAAATAAAGAGATTCAGAAGATTATTTTACTAACAGAAGTTCTTATTTTATTTTACTAAGTATCAGAATTCGGAACATTACAATGTAAAGCAAAACTCTCACCATAAAATCTTGACAATAAAATATTCCGCCACAAAAATCCCCTACTCTGAAGCATAGGTACTCGAACTTATAACTAAATTTCGAGATGCTTAAACCTCCCGACATTAAATCTTGACTCGGTTTTGCATAACACCCTCCAAATGGATAACAAAGTAACACTTGCGTCGAGAGCATCGAGAGGTCTCAGATTCGATTACCAGCTAAGCAGGGGCTGGCACTTAGATGGTAAACACCATAGAGGTATTATACTAGAGTAGGGGAGACATACGGCTGCCTGTAAGTGGAAATGTCCGACACTTAGAAAGAGATATAAAATTATTGTACCCTATCGGTCTCTCTACTAACGCATGCGCATTAAAGAACTAACTGCATTCGCACGCTTCACGCATACGCATTAAACAATTTCAATATCTAAAATTGTTTTTCGCTAATTGCACATGTGCGAAAAAGACAGATAGAGAAGGTACTGCAATCTTCTCTCTCTTTATAACCTAAAGACAGTTGGAAGCTTCCCGGCTCTAGTATAATCCCTCTATGGAACACACCCCATTTATAACAAGGCATTCGATCAGGCATTCTAATTTTTTGCATTAATTTGAGTGTCTTTATGGTTCAGTGGTAATAGTCGTCGCTAAAACTGTTTTAAGAGGTTTAATTTTAAGCTGTTTAATATCTATTTTGGTTTGGATAATGATACTTGTATTGTATGGAATCTATCAGATTATCACTAAGAGGTTCAGCTCACCAACTACAATCACAAACTTCTTCAAAAAGAGCATAAAAAGAGCTCTCCTTCAAAGCCGGCAACGCACTGGCGACCCCCCTGGTGTTGCACGTGTCAGTAGGCGACGGTGACCACTTATCATCAGGTGGCCCGTCTGTCTGTTTGCCTGCTCTACTCATCAAAATATAAGATTTCCGTTTCAGGACCACTTTTTTCCGAACGACTTGACCAGCCTTTGGATCTTTCCTTTGGTAAATTTTGAAGACTGCGTGATTTGGTTCATCTACAAATTCCGACTTTTCTTGACAAATTCCACGCTCTTGCTGGTTTAAATAGTCTGTAATATTGGGTGATTAATTGGTACTCCTTTAAGTGATTTTAGTCTTTAATATTGGTTGATAAAGCTACTCCTTTTAAAAAATTTTAAGACAAAAATAAAAAGATAATTAAACTATCAACGATTATTAGACTGAACATAGCTTTGTATTGGTGAAAGAATTTTTAAGGTTTGTCCAGTAGTTTCCGAGCTTATTCATAACAATTAACAAACAAACAAAAAAAATCTTAAATATTATATTAAATATAAGTTTGAATTGACTTGATCTTAAATAACTCAAATGAGACCTCAAGCAGTGAAATACTTATCTCATAAACATCTCGATATAACTCCGCATACCCTGAGGGCGACAAAAATCGGCTAACAATGTAACACTTGGCGGAGTGGGTTCGAGTGGTCTCAAATTCGATTACCGACTAGTGCAGGGGCAATAACTCGGTTTGAGAGGTTATTCGATTTAGAAACGATTACAATGCACGAGTGCTGTTCACTTGCGGTTTTGGGGTCGAAGATGGCAACAAAGTTGGAAGGTATTTTTACCGATTTTTATTTTGGGTAAATTTGTAAGAGAAGTAGGGATAAGAAGGCATAGATATGCCTAATATTCACACTTTTGTTAGAATAGAAAGGACCTGGATTATTTATGTATACTAATAGGACGAAAGAGGAAAGAAAAAGTTCCTAAATATGTAAATTTATTATTACTGATTGACTGATAGAAGTTTACAAATACTGCTCATATCCAATTGAATAGGGAAGAATAAATATTTTCAATGCAAATTATTTAAAGAGAACACTATGCAAAAGTCAAAATAGATAAACTCATCGAAAAATATTTTGATTATCACTTTCATGATACTTTCATACTTTGCAATAAAAAAATCTCTACAAAATTACAATAAAAAAACTGAACTTACCATATCCTGAACAATCGCGCACAAAGTCATGAAAAGAAACAAAAAAACAAATTAACAAAACTGATAGATGATTACTTTATACTTTAAATCTCATATTCAAGGAACATACCTACATACATATAAAGTTGCCATTTTTAAATTACCACAAAGTACTATGAACTTTCAGCCCATGAACGAGTCTCTACAACCCTTAGGTCCCACCCTTCGACATTGTAGGGCCATGAAACAGGTCGTAAAGACTTTAAGATCTGATGTAAAATTAGGAGATTGCAGATAGCATGTTTAGCGCGCAATCAATTTTGGAAATAAAGGTAGTAAGAGTACTAACGTTGCGTTTTATTAGCCTTTAAGAACCTATTCATGGGAATCTGGAAAAAATATATCCCTATTCATTGTTGACATAGCTACAAGGCGGCACATTTCTACCAGTGGTGAAAAAGTAATATGTTGTAAAACATTTGGTATTGTCATTTGAATCTGTGTAACATTACTATATTAAATTTTTTTCAAGGGCTCGAAATAGGTTTTGAAAACTGTTATAAAATCATTTGTTAAACAGACAAAAGCTAGAATCTTATAAATAGAAACAGGATAGAAATTCAATATGTAATTAGAAACAAATGTATCGTTAAGACTTAATTACACTTTAGTGCCAAATTCATAGTGACACCAAAAAGGCCAATCAATTTCAACACGCTTTATCATTCATAAAACAACAAAGCAACGAAACCTAATCAATAAGATCATAAAATCACAGCCAACATCGCATATCCGCTGAAAGGATGCATAAAAATTTGTAGTAAGCAAGCAAATTTTCATAAATTACCGTCGTGAACATGCTATGGCACAATTCCGAGGGCTCATCCCTTAGAGAACCCTTCGGCAGGGAATGGGCAATGAAGGCAGCGTCAGACGGCAAGACGCCGATGTATAAAATCAGTATGAGCGTTAAATAAAGCCCCTACGACCTATAAAACAGTCAGCTCGGGATCTCCTTTTGTTTAGGGTGGTATCGCGATTAGGTTATCCGCGGTGACATCTCGAGAGGATTTTGATAGAATTGGTGATGTTCATCGAAATATTATAAGTGATGGTAATAAAACAACCATAGAAGGAGATACAGAGATTGGAACGACTAACTGAGTCATCTGTACCCCGAGCATGAGTGTATCGTCAAAGTATTCGTATAGATAACGTGTGCCATTATTATGGGAAGATGTCCGCTATACTAATGGCTGACGTTAACCGTACAAATACTTTGACGATAGCTCACGGCACTGATGGTTGTTATAAATTTGAACTAAATGATGCCTTTTTATAAATAATCAAAACACCACACGAAATAGTTAAGCAAAAAAAACAGAACGACACCAATAAAACTGAACGCAATATCAATGTGGAAAAAACAAAACACAATCGAGACACAGATTCAGTATCAATAAAAGGAATCATAACTTCATAACGAGATCATGCGAGCTCGCAGCGTCATAAAAATCGAATAGCTAATAAACCAGTCAGCGAGGCCCTCGAACAGAAATGCCAAGAACATTACCCGTTCCGAATGGCCAGACAATGGAACTAGCGTTTCCTTCTCTTGTCTTTATTTAATCATCGTGCAATTGAATGGTCCCAGTCTCCGGTTGACAAATTCGCACGCCCTCTACATCGTCTTAAACGCGCACTTAAGCCGTACCCTTCCTTCACCCTCGGACGCCTCCATTCTTTTTATATCGCAACTTTATTAACGCATAAAGGTCTGGTGATGGCCCTTTAAGAATTAGGATGCGTCCCGCGGCCGGCTCGCTCGAGCCGAACAAATGGAGTGTCGGAACTTAGCGGATCCCTCGCGCAATTAATGGCGCTGTTATCGTCTTCTCCAATTTGAATTTCGGACTACCCGTTCCACATTTTGTCTGCGTACCCTCCGAATCAGAAATTGGAAAATAGAAAAACATTAAAACACCGATCGTTTCCTACGCTTTGTTTTTTGAGCGATGTTTTGTTGTGTTACGGAAGCGTCGTTTTTGAGGCGAACGGCTCGTTTAAGGCGAATAAAACGGGAAGAAAATAATTCTATTACGTATGTAGTACACGGCATAAAGGGAGGAAACGTCCCGATACTCGTATCGACGCCGCGAAAGCAATCGGATTTACATGTCTACCGGCGGTGTACTAAAACGAAATCATGAATGAAGCGCTGTATAGGAAACCCAGAACATTATCCTTATGCTCCCATTTTACGACCTTTACCCCCATCGAGAGGAAAGGGTCACATCCGCGACACGCCGTAAAACGTCGCCGTCTCGCTCGCACGCGTGCCCCGCTCGTAAAGGGAAGCGAGATAATCACGAAGATGAGTCGAAAATTATTTTTTTTATTATCACCATCGGCGGTGCTCTTTTATTTCCTTTTTACGGTCCGAGTACCTCATAAAAAGACAATAAACTTACTATTTACAGACCATCAGGAAATTGTTAGTCGAAGAGGTCTCTTTACGACACATGTTCGCCTGGTGGCTGGAGGAGGCAGAGTGATGCACTCTTTACGATTGACGCGCGCGTTAAAGTGTACGGAATGATACATTTTATCTGCTACTTACTCGGCGCGTGGCTCTCCCTCTGATGGGTGCGATGGACAACTAAGTAACGTTTAAGGATTTAACTGGCCTTGGAATAGAGCGTCGTATTTTTACTGAATATGTACCGTTAGGGTGGTATTTTATTGGTGCATGATGAATGGCTTTATGTGGCGGTTGTTTTTACTGTTTTAAGTAATCTAACTTGAAAGATTCACATGTATTTTAAATTTCTTGAAAATAGAAATTTGCAGACAAACAGACAGACATACAAATTGTAGGCCCCCTTCCTGTTAGACACCAGGGCATCATAGAGCAAAAAGGTATAATCCATACATCTTTGGTACTTAATTATGAGCATTAAAAAAAGTACCAAACATACAGACATACAAACTATACTCCTGCTACCAGGACAACATAGGCATCAGAGCGCAAAGTTATTAGTTCATGAATAACGAATAAAGATTAAGCGCTCGTAAACCGATCCAGCGGTAAAGGCGCAATAAACGATCGCCCGTTTATCGCCGCCTTTATCCGCCAAATCACTTTAAATAATAACAGTTTTTATGCCACTACAATAATTTCGGAGATGGACTAGAGGAGTTTTGATCCGATTTTAAGATAATTCTAGGGATAACAGTTTTGCTCCGATTTTCATAAAATTCTGAGTAACACACCTTCTAAATACTGATTGTACTATTATGTATTCTGTGATACTGATCTGGTTACTGTTTTTGAAATGTCCTCAGTCTCTTTATATTTAGATATAAATTCCCATGAAGTGTATGGCCTATATTTAAATGTTATACTTATATTTTATGGTAACTTACATCTGGCCTAAATACAAAACGGAAGAAAAAATTTTTTGAACGGTTTTAAGATAGCAAATTTGTAAAGTTTCACCTTTCTAGTAAAACAATAAAGGAAAGAAAATCTGTTAAAATTAACCCTTAGATTGTGTAACCTACACTATTATATCCCAAACATAACTTAGATAGGTACCCATACTACTGACTTCTCACACATAAACAAACAAACAATATTATTCAGCAACCATAATCATACCCAACTAAAGCTGAGCACATAAAATAAAGAAGCAATATACAAAAAATAAATCTCCAAACACTCGAGTGAAAACATATCGTAAAACAATTATCCAGTAATCCAGGCATAATTTACAACTTACCCGGATTGGTGTTAAATCATAATAAAATTTAGTCGTGCGCGTTTAGGCTCTTATAGTAAGGGTTCCGTAGTAATTGAAAACATTGAAGTTTTTACTCGCATTTGTTTAGACATTCTACGTTAATTATTAACGCATTAATTATTATTTATTATTAACGCACTGGCGACCTCCCCGGTGTTGCACGTGTCAGTAGGCGATGGTGACCACTTACCATCAGGTGGCCCGTCTGTCTGTTTGCTTGCTCTACTTATAAAAAAAAAGACATTCTACGTTTAAAACTTCCTTGGACTGACACGAACGTTCTGAAACTAATGTGAGCCAAATTGGTCCAGTCGTTGTCGAGTTTTAAAAAGACTAACGAACAGAACACATCTATTTATGTTTAGATATATAATTTCATTAATTAAACGTCATCACAGTCAATCTAATACTTAATCTATCACTAGAAGCAAAAAGGAATTTATTCTATGTTTTTGCCATCATAAGTTCCAAAAGAACGGATTTTGTTTTTTTTTTAACCGGTGATGTGATGGAAATGATTCTTAGCTATAATAAGGGATTATTTAAATTTAAAGTAAATTCCTTGTACGCACTTATTTATCTGCGCACTTATTTCCGCTCCTTTTCAATCGATCATTTACTATAATTAACATTAAAAAATCAACGTTTTTTACCCAAGGTTTTATTAAAAAAGAAGGAGGTGCTATGTTCTACGGATAGGTAGGTATGTATTTTGTGAAGTAAGCTTTACTCCACGTTTCAGTTAATTGTAGACCGAATTATCAAATTTCTTTTTCAGTATCTAAACTTTGACAGGTAATGAAGATACAAAGACCACATTAAGAATTAGCGGATTCCACTTCCTTTTGGGGGCGGAACCCTAAAAAGAGCGTTAACGCGTATTAGCTAACCGGGCGTTTAATAACTATTATTATACTCCACGGATTCCTCAATAAAAAGTAAGTGAGGCCTCGTGGCGTGGTGTGTGTGGCGGAGGGATAAATCTGCTTCTGAATAACTGACGACTTTTTATACTTAACTAGATTTTGACTGACTTTTGACGCTTTTTTCATATAATTTCATCTTATAGGGACCGTGCACGGCGACACCTATGCCATCTAGTGTCATTTATCGGAACTGCCATATTGCTTTATGGGTAGGATGGATTACTACCGTATGTTAACTTTTTGAAAAGTGTATCACAAATAATTTTGTATATTAAAAGGCTCATTAAAAGTGTATTCTTGTGTTGATGGATGCTCCAATACTTCCAAGAATAAAATATATAAATATATTAGTGTAAATTCTCGTAATTTTCCACTGATAGTACCGACATGCTCTGGCTAAAAACTATACGAAAAGTTGGATAAATGCAGTTAAAAATACACGTGACATGAATTCAAACGGTAAAAAAATTAATTTAAAATTCAAGTTATTTTTATTTTCAATGAAAAGGAGAAATTTGTTCTATTTAAACATTTTTATTTATCACACAATATCAAAATACCTGGCATTCATCTTAAAATAGATACTGCTTTATGCGTTGCTCACTTTATTTAAACAATGTTATCTGAAAATCCTCTACACCCTTTTAATACACCAACAAATTTTCTATTGAAAAACACTTGGACCAAATACTTTTAGAATTTGAAAAATATCAACGTTCGCACGACACACACTATTCTTGATATCACTAAAATCGCATTTTATACATTTTACGTAATTTAATCCGTAATTTATAGTGAAATACTGAGTTATTCCTCGTTAAGCGACATTATGAAAACATATGAAAAACAAAGGGACAATATTGCACTTTGTGACAGTTTGTTTCGTTTTAATCCGCTAGGTGGCGTTTTGTAGTTTCTGCACGGTCCCTATCGCAGAATCCCTGAACAAAGCCAAGTGAAAAATAATGTGTTTTTATAAAAATGGAGTAGTTGAGCACTTAAAAACGTTTTTATTTTTTTATTAAATGTTCTGTAAAATGTAGCTTGGAGCTCGTAAGCAGTTGCTGCAGATGGCTGAAGCGACGGCCTTCACTGTCAATTCAAGAGCTGGGACTAGCTGGCGCAGATATTATCATTATTGTAATGTACGTAATAAGTATAGAAAACATTCATAAGTTAAATAATTTTGTTTTTTATTACAGATTCCCCTAAAACTACCTACCTATACATATAGATATTTATTAAAACTAAATTACTCAACAGCAAAGACATGGCAAGAGTTGGTATTTCAACAGAGACCACCATAGAACCCTTTTCTGAAAGACACTTCTAATATGCCAGACCATGGTCGGATACGCTAGAAAATATTAAAAGTGAAAATTTATAAAATTGCGAATAATTTGATATAAAATATGATTGTTGAAATAAATTTCAATAGAAAAAATGTAGGCAAATCGTGTCGAATTCTTAAAAAGAGATAGTTATGTCATTATAAAATTGTATCTCGTCCATTTCAAATCATCTGTGCAATAAGCATGAACGCTATCGTCAAAGTATTTGCATGATAACGGGAGGCGTTAGTATGTCATCTGTCAGTCTGTTAAGACATCTACCCATACTAATGCCAGCAGTGGCCAGCACTATACGAAACACCGTAAGTTCATGCTCGAAGTACTGTACATCCTTTCTTTTATCGTTGTTATGTTAGTTTTCTTTTTATCGTTTTTCATTAATTTTCTTCATGTTATCACTTAGGTATGGGTACTTCTATGTTTTCCAGTATTCTGTGCTGTCTAACGTCAGTCATTAGTATGTCTTATGTCAATCTGTCAATCTTCCCGTACTAATGACATACGTAAACTATATACGTTATCAGGCCCAATCCAAATACACACCTATTCTACAACCTCTGAAGATCGCATAAGAAATTTAATCTATAGAAACATAAAATAACATACCTACCTAAATCGTACGAAATTCTTTCGCCGTCAGTAGGCGGGGTTCGAGAGAACAATTTATTTTCGCTTTAGTTTGCGACATTAAGGGTTTGCAATATCTTGAGTCCCGAGCCTCACAGCGCAGACGATTTCAATATTGTGAATTCCAAAGATTCCTCCGCATAATGAATTTCGGGATTGTCTTGCGGTTTTTCGGTTCAGACCCTCTCTGTTTCAGCTTTCAGCCCTATGTACCTACCTATATGGCCAGGGTCGGGGCAGGCGCCCCGGGCGTATTTGCCACCATTTTCTAGGAATTTTCTAATTACACTTAGGTATAAACGTTGGCGTTGTTTTATTGATTTTGATATTTTATATTAGAAACCTTATCGATGTTATTTTTAGATATTTTACATCATTGAAAAGAGTATTCATCAAATGGCGCGAGTATAAATACCAGTGGTAAGCACAACCTACCAAAGTGCATTTTACAAAAATATAAAAATTTCACCTTGTAAGCCAACAGTCATGACAGAAATTTCTTCATATCCTCAAAAGCATGATGTGTCCACCAACCAGCAATGATTGGTCTTCATCAGCTCACATCCTTTCACTGCAGGATGTCACTAATAATAATATGTTGCAGGCATTGAAAAGATCTATTTACTAAGTATTTTAGTTCATTTCACAAAAGTATTATAGTAGTTTTGAGTGCGTGAATATTGAAATTCACATCATCAAACGCCCTTTAGAACCAAGCGCCCCGAGCGGCCGCCCCGTCCTCCCCTACTAAAGCCGGCACTGCACAGCCTATGTAAAGATAATTTACCCCAAATACCCGAGTTTTTCGAGCAAGGTACGAGTCGCGGCATGGCACCGTAGTCACAACGAAATATATGATAATAAGGGCCGATATTATTTAGGTCCAGCAATTCGTATGATAAAACAGAACCAGTGATATTTGCCGCAAACGATTTCTATGGAGATTCCGGTCTTGTTTTGGGTTAAATCTGAACCGGAGTGATATATATGGGGCAGGGGGTTTTCCTTGCGAATATTGTGCGGAAAGAAATACGAGTGCGGTTTGGCAAAAATTGGAGGGTTTTGTTCTTCTACTCGGCTCGGTTTGTTGAACTGAGTCAGCAGATATGGTTTCCTCAAAGATGTTTTTATATGTCAAGATGGAGTGTCAGGATATCAAACTTTGGTCACCTAAAATTAACATCATAGCTATTTAAAAAGTTGAGCCCATTTTTTCTTCTTCTCTCGTATAGTATCACTGTCTGTAGAAGTCTTTGGTTCCCGTCGTAAACAGTTCTGAGAAATCGCTTCAAACAAGCGTACATTGTAATATTGGTTCGAATGTTTCGTAGATCAAATTCTTAGTAAACAATCATTTAGATACGTCATTTTTTAAACAAACCAATAGCCGAGCTAAATCAATTCTCTATTCGTGTTTAAAATTTGTTGTTTTATGACAATACTAAGCAGTGAGAGTTTGACTGATTACTTACTTACGGTTGACCACATACTCGTAGTTCACCGTTTAAATTTAGGTTTAAGTTTAATTAAACTCGTGAATGTGATTAAGGTATTTATAGAGCCCATTTTTCAAAAATAAAAATTTAAATTAGGTACTTAATGTTGGTAGAGTTTCGGCCAAATGATCTACCGTGGACTATTTAGTCCGCTGTTTAAATTCACTATTTTTAGCATAGGTAGACATGCAAGCACACTATCGTCAAAGTATTCGTATAGTTAAGGTGTGTCATTAGTATGAGAAGATGTCAGACATACTGACATGACCAACTGACATTTACCGTACGAATAGTGTTCACGCTCATGGCACTATTGTGGGGAGAAACGTATGCCTAACAGTGGGACATAAAACGAATTGCAACCAAAACAACAAAAAAATTCTTCATCGTACAAGCTAATGGGATTCTTTTAATTACCAGGGCCTCATAAGCAGAAAATATTAGAAATCGACGGTGTTAAGATATTCGAAAATGGAACGGGTTAATTTTTTAACGTTCTGAGGCCTGCGTGTTTCCAGTTTACGACCGCTGCGGTCGCCCGAGGCGGAGACCGTTCTAATTAAAATCGCCCCGTTTTCTCTGCTATTCATTTTCATCCTTTAAAGCGCTTTTTGTTAGCTCGCGTTATTGTTGTGGCCAACTAATTTACATGTTAATGAGATGGCCGACGCAATTCAAATCTGGGATCGATCACCGTTCAATACGTCATATAGAGATTGCTATGTGTGTCGTATATTACTGAGAAGGGTCGCTGCGTTGCGTTGTTTTTGTTTCGTGATTGAGGTCTGTGCAACCAAAAATTACTAAAACCAAACCTAACCTCAGTCATGACCTCATCAAGAAAAACAACAGAGCCACGAAAAAAGTACCAGGAGCGGAGTATTTGTTTTTAAAAACATTCCTAATGCCTATTAGCATTATTACAATGGTACCAGGGAGGCATGAGCGGGCCGAGCTTCTTTGTCCCGCGATTATGTATGCAAATGACGCACTACACCTGTGACTCTATGTGCGCCTGGTAAACAATAACAGATGGAAATGGGAAACATTGCTTTCCTTTTGTTTGTGGCTCGGCTACCGGTTTTTAGAATATGAAAACGGCTACTGCGGAAATGGTGAAAGAAAAAAACTTTGTCAAATGTCACTGTTATAATACCTACGATTTTTCGAACTCTGCCCCGAGCATAACGCTATCGTCGAAGTATTATAGTTAACGTGTGCCATTAGTATGGGAAGATGGCAGATGACTGAGCTATGACGACACACAAATGATTGACGTTTAGGTACTGTAAATGACTTTGACGATAGTGTAAGTATGAGCAACAGTTTTATTTTAGCGTGGGTATGCACGGCACTGCAATTTTGCCAAATTCCGGCTGCATTTGTTTATATGAAAACCGCTAATGCAGAAATAAATGGTGAAAGAAAAAAACTTTGTCAAATGTTCGATTCTCTTTTCAAACTGTAATTTTGTCAAACTCGGCTGTGTTTAGCTAGTTCTGCTTATAAATTTGCTTATAGTTGCATGTTATAAAATTGTAAAAAAAAAATATTACATAAAAAAGTAGCATGAGTAAATCCTAGAAATAATTATAGTCCTACGGAGTCAATGAAGCGATATAATGATTATCGTATCATTAAAAAATGTTCTAATCGATTAAAACACAATAAATATGCAAAGAAATTGCAAGGGAAGTTGTTTCAAATATTATTTATTAGAATTATGAGACATCGTGAGATCGTAACGTTATGTTTTTAAAAGACTGTGTAATAGTAAGTAAGCAACAGTAAGCATGTAATACGTAAAAGATGGTTAATTTTTTAGAAGAATTCACCGTTACTTGTATATAAAGAAAATATTCACGACAGGATATATCAACATGGGTATTTCGCATATGAAATAGATCTTAACATTTTAAATTTTTGTGTAAAAAATGGATTTAGAATGTACTAGTACCTAATAAAGAGAACTTTTCACTTTGAATAGTACTCATATAACATGTACATAATAATATAATGTTGTGAAGAGTAGTTGTTAGTAGCAAAGCACACGGAAGCCTCACTCATCAAGATTTTTCTCCTGTCTCCATAAATTGGATGTGTGCGCCCATGGGTTGGCCACTTAAAATCAGAGCACTTTTTGTTACTTTAATTTAAAAATCTTTAAAATGTATGCGTTTGGCATGCGAGCATATCGTGTTTCAGTGAGATTCAGCCGAGGCGTGAAACTGACAGCTCGCCTAGTATCCGTTGCACGAAACGTCAGTGTTGCCACACGTGACTTTTTTTAATCACTTTTTGCCGATTACTTTGTTTTTAAGCACGCACTTGCAACACTATACCGGCAGATATACATTATCGAAGCAAATTAATTTTATTTTTTTCTCGTCACGCAAAACGGTTATTTCAACAATCATATCTTTGATAGGCGTGGTAGGATATTGCAGCTGAAATTATAGATTATTTGAAATTGAATAACAATGAAGCCCAAAATACAAAACTTTGAACAATTAGAACAATTAGAACCAAATAAAACAGATTTTTCTATGATTAGAACGCTCTAAAGCCTTACAGTGAAGAAAAAAAAAGTCATCAAATTACAAAAAAACAATGATGACACGCAGTGGCATTCAACAGCCTGTGGGCTGAACAAGTGACATTGACATCTGTCAGAATTGAATCACACTTTTTGATTATGTAGCATTATTCAATTAGAATTCAAGTTCCCGTGACATAAGATTACAATATCTTGTGGTTGTCTGCGATTCTTGTCGACTATGTCAAGGCAATTTAGACTTTATAGCCATTGGGTTAGTACGAGGAGGTAGCGAATTGAAATAACCACACAAAACAATGACATTGTAGGTGCGATTAGGGTTACCATGTCTCAAAATTTGTCATGAGTTGTCGTATTTTTAGAATAAGGACCGAATTTAGGAATTGAAAAAAATTAAAATTGATGTTTTGTATCTAATGTGGGAACCGACAACCGACGGGGAAGAAAATTCCTCGATTTGCGACCCTCTAGGCAAAAGGAGTACCTACAGGCCGCCCTCCGACCAGGTGGACTGATGGGCTAAGGGCTAAAAGGAAGGACGGAGAATTTATCTTATATGACAAAAACATAAGTTATAATAAGAATCTTGTCGATGTATACTTATTAAAAACGACTTTGATCATGTTAACTGCACAAACGAAATCAATACCGATAAGAAATCATTGAGTGGTTACTAAGAATATTCTTAAATTCTCAGGCTTTTTCTCCGGTCGTAAGTTTTCAACTGGTAACCCTGGCGATCAACATACAATCGTCACGTTGTATCTGTTTGCAAATCAAGGCGGGAAGCGACGCCATTGTGATTAGCATCTTTTTGACCGTTCTTAATTCAAATATAGAGCGAACGTTGGTGGTCTTTTCTTGCGAGTTCACGGCCACGATAATGTTCTGTTTTCAGCCAGCATAAATGTTTTTTTAAAATGGTCTGAAAGGCATTTTACCTACTGACTAACCTGCAATAGGCCAGTTAGCGTAGTGGACTAAAGCCTAAGTGGACTAAATATGGTGATATTATAAGCCTACGCTTCGGCGTTCCGTCACTTACACAGAATATGAGTTACAGACAATGCTTTCAATATCCATGTGATTAAGACACTGGTGCGCTGCGGAGGGCTTTGGGTTCGATTCCCAGCAGAGCAGAGATTTAAATGATGAATTTTAATTTCTGTTACTGGTCTGGGTGTGTTGTTTTGTTGTCTTGTGTGTGTCCATGGCACCCACGACACAGGGAATCTTAGTGTGGGGCTATGAGTGTGTAGCGTAATTCATTTTTTATTATCTATCTTAGTAAGTATTTAATTTGAATGACATAAGCCCCTTTATCCCGTGTGTCATTAATGGCTTGCAGACAAGTTCTTTCATTTTTTTTTGTTCATTTACCATACTGAAATATAAATATTTTTTGTTAGAAAAGAAAAAATGCAAGGAACTGGCTAAAATTTTAAATGTAGTCAAAGATAAAAGTTTTAAACTCGAACGAGACGATTTTTACGGGCCATTTCCTAAATGATTCTGACATAGTAATGCGGGAGTCTTATGAAGCGGGGAGTAAGCTTCGCGGTAGAGTTAAAGCCGATTACTTACTTAAGTGGAGGCAAAACTCGGCGATTTTTCGCGACCCTTTAAAGATAGCTCAACTTTTCACGATAGCTGGAAAATATAGATAAAAAGTGATGAAAAACTCATTTCAAATATTTTCTTCCATAGCTAGTTTGTAACTATAACTTTAACTACTTAGTTTTGAAAATTAGATAAACTTTTAAAAAATGAAACTTGATTTTAGTCACTCCATTGTTTTTAGGGTTACTTAGATGTATTGATAAACGTTTACGTTTTTAACGCCTTGTCAATTGCATTAAAAGAAACGAATATAAATGCTTTTCGGTAATCCTGCAAAGAAGTGATACGACAATAAATTGGGAAAATCCGCAAACCGCCCAAACTGAGGGACACTTAAAGGCCCACAAACGAAACCGTCGTCATAAACTAGTCCATAAAGCAAGGATTTCTTAACTTTACAGCGACTTGGAACCAAAATACCATAACATTCGAGGAGCTTAGCAACCAGGGCGTAAGCGCCGCGCAAGAGTTAAAGCCGATTACTCCAAGTTGTTATCGCGGCAAAACTTGGGGAATTCCGCCATTCCGCGCTCCGCCGAGCGGCTAATTTCTCCACCGACGTAATTAAATGTATTTTTAGTTGCGGTTAATGATTATTTCACACTAGCTTTGAACGTAAATCTGCCCTTTGTGGGGAGACGCCAACTCCTCGTGAAGTTGGTTCATTGCTGAAATTATTTCGTTAACATTGTTCGGCTGAAATAGTAGAGCGCAGACTTTTAGCGCATTCTGCTTCAAATAAATTATAATGCTATTTATACTTCGAAATTTAAATTCTCTGAAAATGTTATGCAAAACGAACAGATAATTAAAATGAATAAACAAGACTATCAAACCCGTCTTACGCCTAGCCAAACAAAAAATTAATGTCATTCTAAATTTAAATGAAATTGTAGAAACAAAATACCTACAATCTATTAAAACAGTAATCGAAATTCAAAATTATCACGGCCACGTCACCCGCAAAGGTATTCCAGAACAGCATAAATTCGGCTGCGTTCTAAATTCAAACCTTCGCGGGGGACGCCCGACGCGCCCGACTCCCTCGTTCCGTTTAAAAAAATATAACTATCGATCGTAACATATTCACACAGCCAGTGATAAATCACCTTTTGGAAATTAAAACTGTCTTTAAAACAATACTTTCTTTCGTCCCTATTGCGATTGCGGCCCCTGTTGCGATTGTCCTATTGCGCTTAAAACGTTTTATATTCGCATCTCGTTTGACCAAGGAAGTAGGCGAGATACGACATTACTGAATGGAGCTTTATTTAGATATTTGCGCTCTGTAATTGTGTTTCTTAAAATTCATAATTACAAATTATTATTTGGTTTCGTAACCTGATGCTCAGTTAATTTTAACAAAAGACACCATCTAAATCTTTCTATGAACGCACACGTGAGATACGTGTTCTATTGATGTTAAGTGATCTCATGGTCAACCTTACAGACAAAACTAAGTGCTCTTTGAGGTTAATAAAGGTTGGTACTTCTTAGGAATAAGATGCATGTCAAGAAAGAAAGACACGTTTGTACCGACGGGTTATAACGGGGCAGGTAGGCCCTTGTGAACCCCAATGCAATGGAACCATCGGGTATTCTAGGTATTTTAAATAAAGATAATTAATAAGAAAGAAAACGTTCAAAGAAACACTGCAACCCTTCAAATAGCGAAAATACTTTAAAATAAATTAGAAAAGATAAAATTAAAAAAAGTTATTAAACAAATTTCTTCGCATTTCGAGTGCACAGATCTGATAATTAAAAACATCACAAATACATTAACGTCGAGCGCTCCGAATCTAATTTCTCCGAAACAAAAAAAGGAGGTTTAATTACTTTTTCTGTCTATCACAAAAAGCGAGATAAGGTCCCATTCGGATCCTCGTTATCATCGCCTCTGTGACCCTAGTACTTGCGCCCTTCTTTCTTCGCTTTTTAGGGTTCTGTGGGAAAAAAAACCCTTAAAGGGGCATATTTTTTGTCTCTTATGAGACCCAGTTAGGACACTGATGTGACTATTAGGAATCGCATGTAGATTTCAAACTGAATTCGGAAATGTTGGTCGTTAGTCAGATCCGGGTTGGACTAATGAAAAATATAGCCCATATTATTCTATTTAAAATATTTCATGATCATCTATTGTTAAACACCAAAACTTACACAAAAATATTTTAGAGAAAAATAATATAAAAACGTTTAATATCAGTATAAGAAATTATAGTTATCTCGTGCTACCAAAGTGGTGATATTTAAACGTATTTTTGAGCAAAATAGAAAATAAGTTTTACTTAATTAATTTAACACACTTCCATTTATATTTTTTCATTACATTTTTCAAATTTAAGTAATGCTCGGAATTGCTTTAATTTGAACTCCAAAAATTTTATCAACAAACTTTACTAATAACTAGTAAAATACAAAAACTTACTCGTAGATTATAGGCTATTTAGGTTGGTACTAATTTCAACATTTTTCAAGAGCAATTTAAGTTTGAACTCCAGCAAAAATAAAGAAATTTCATTCCATTTTAGACGGAACCCTCAAAGCAAAAATAGAGTAAACTTCTTTCCAAGTTATTTTTTTCTTTTTAAACCCCCCTAGAATACCTATCGCGTAATTTAAAGATAACTAATGCGCCAGTCATTAGGGAGCGTCGCAGAGAGTAAGGAACGAGTGAGAAATGCAAGCAAATGCATTTTTAATATCAGCAACTCGATTCCGAATCGATTCCTTCGTTCTGATATCGCACTGGCCGTAATGGCCAGATGCTAGATTTTTGAAAAAATAGTTTACTAGGTAACTAAAAACTGTATTATATTGAACACTTATGGAGACAAAAACTGCTTAATAACTTACTAAAATTAAATACTTATCTCGGAAAAAATAACTTTCACATAAATGTATGTGCCTACTTCGTACCTGGTACCTCGTAGGTACCTAATTTTTATGGTTCAGATTGTCGGTACAGATTCACAGATGGATGAATTTTGTGACTCTCTTACGCAAACCTAACTGAACAGATTATGGTGAAATTTGGTAACAACTAATAACCTACTCGTTATCAAATATCAACCTATGAAAAATCTGACTAAAACTAGGTAAGTAAAACTAAATTCAGAAGTCTACGCGGGTGAAATCACGGGCTAGCGCTAGTAAACAAATAAATATTGGACTTGTGATATATTTAACGCAGTAACATATTATAATAATATGAACGAGTCGTTCCATCCGCGTCTCTTTAATTTTTTTTATTTCCTGTTAAATTTTACGATGTCCCCGCTCGTCATCGCCGGGCATAAAGCCGTACAGAAATATTTATTACAATTAAAAATTTTACGGCCCAATAAAAACTATAAATGTAAAAATCTCGCTGCCATTGTTAAAATAGAGCCTAATTGACCCCACGGTGCCAACATGACGCTTTAACGATCCAAAAAAAGTTGTAAAAAAATTAAATTAAACCGCCCTCCGAGATAGGACAAGGTGTTTATTTTTTGTAGTACACGAGTAAAAGTATTATAATCTTACGGCAGTAAAATACTATCGGACGTTTACGACAAATTCACGCGAGGCTCACTTAATAAATCTGACAGAATGTTGGAATTTATACGCGAAGCAGGACAGTAGGTAAAAGGAATCTTTTATGGGGATACAAACCAGCTCAGAACGCGACCGGACTTCGGGATGATTCGGGAAAACTAGGCCGGGTTTTAATTAAAATTATATTGAAAGCCGTCGAAAACCATCACAGTATCCCCGCTAAATTCTAACTAACTCAATCTTTAAAATCTTGTAAGATTCAAATGTTACGTCCACTAAATGTGGGAAAAGACATTGGTAGTCACAGCATAGCGAATATCCATCCATCAGGAAACGATTTAAAACAAAATAAGTACCGAGAATTAATTCTAACAACACGGGCTCACAACGCTCACATTACTCGGAATAAGTCCGCCCAATTATAATTTCGTCAAGCACCGACAGCATAATTTTCTTTATTGTAATCTGTGGACATTTATATTCGAGCGGCAACACTAGAAAGAAAACGGGAAGTGTTGCCCGTTGTTTTATTATTATTTTTCCATGCTCACGTTTAGGAAATATTGTGAAGTCGCTTTGGGAATGTTAAAAAGTGGTCTTGATTAAATAAAACGTCGCCATCTTGGAGGGGGAGGGAGGGGGATCCGTGATGGGAATTGGGCATTACGGCTCCATAAACTGCAGGATCGTAAGTAATGGTTCACTAAACTTTAAAGATTTAATGTGAACACGAAAAGTCGGGAGTTAATGAAGTAACAAATAGATGTTCCAATTAAAGTATAAATTCGCGTCGTTTTGCTGTAGTCGGTGTAAAAATGAGTTATTTGAGATTTTGGATAAGCCAATGTAGAAATTAAAGTAACGGTAAGGTTAACATAAGCGCTAAGAACCGCCTCATCGGTTCAAATAGATACAACAAACGTCTAGATCAGCGTAGGAAGTATTCTCCAAATCTCAGTAGGGAATATAAAAAAGGTCACAAAGAGCTGATAGAGATTAAAGAAAATGTAGTTTTGCCTACACCGAAATACTTGACCATGATCGTAGGCCTGTTTATAAAACTTACCATCTTCTTCAACTTTAAAAGAAAATTGTGTTACCTGTAAAGAAAAAAACATGATTAGTTGTCTATTCTTAAAGTTTTAATTCTAATTCAAACGAAATTTAAATTTTAAATGGATTCGAACATGACTTATTCTAAATAGCGAAAGATGTTTAATATTAGATACGTAGTTATTCAAACCAGATTTAAATTTTAAATAGATTCGAACAAGACTTAATAATAATTTATAAATAGTGAAAAATATTTATTATTAGATAGGTATGTTTTGTTGCTAATGAGAAAGATTTGAGGTTGTAAAGTACCAAAAAAACGGAAGACGTCTTGAACAAAATGTCCTGTAAAACGAGTAACTGACTGATAAAATAAATGATTTTGATTTTTAAAAAGGCATATATTATTTTTTTCGAAATACTTAAAATATCTCTTATATAAAATTCTCATGTCACAGTTTTAGTTACCATACTCCTCCGAAACGGCTTGACCGATTTTTATGAAATTTTATATGCATATTCAGTAGGTCTGGGAATCGGCTAACGTCTATTTTTCATACCCCTAAGTGATAAGGGTCGTCCACATCTAACATTTATATTTTATTTTATGGACAAATTTTTTTATTCAAAAAATTTCAATAAATCAAAAAATACATACAACCCTAAATTTTCATCCTTCTATCAACAACCCCTTTTTTTAATACGATTTTTAACGCTCGATAACTTATATCGCAAAACAAAGTTTGCGGGGTCAGGTAGTATGATATAAAAATATATCTTTAGTTCTGAGAGTACTAGGATAACATAATATGCAAACACGTTCCCCAAATCGGCGTCATATATTTCCTCTAACAAGAGGCGAGGAGCGCGGCCGTTCTGCCAATAAGGCCGGATATTTTTTTCTAACAATAAATTGTGGAATCTAATGAAAGGGCCGCACCAGTATGTGTATTTTATGTATTACCATTGTGTTCGCGTATTGCCCTTTCCAAAATTCCGGAGGAAACTATACGAGCCACAAGTTTCGTAAATAAATTGGCATACCTCCGTGACGGCGGATTACGTAAGGAATGTGGATTTGGAGGGAAAATGTCTTGCAAAAAACTACGCTCGTAAACTTTTGTATTTTACATACGAGCATGCTCGCGGTACGATTTAGTCGGTTATGGCAACACTGGTGGGCGGGAAAGGCACTGTTGGGTAAAGTTTGGAGTTGATGACGTAATTTGGCGCGCTTTTATTATCTGCACATTTCCAGAATGAATTTTCGATGCGATACGTAAGGAGTTATGACAAAATTCCTTAAACAGATGTGGTCAAGAGAGCCTGAAAATGTAGGTTAAATCCTTTGCGATAAATTATTTGTTTAAAAAAGGAAAAGTAACGTACATAATATAAGTAAAGGAAAAAATATCTACGTATTGTGAAAAAAATAAAACCCACCTACCTATACCTATTTATAATTGCTCCAAATTAAATTTCATATTCATATCACAAGATATCGCACAATTCAAACCACCGAAATACGTCAGCAAACAGTTTATCGACTAAAACCAAACACGCAGGCACAAAGCATCCCTCGTCGTAGGGGATGAATAATTACAAAAAGCGACGCATCCGACGGACAGACATTAATATTTATATATGTCATGTACAATTATATTATTACCGGGCGTGCTGGTCCGTGCACCTTTGCTAACAGTAGGTTACTTTGTTATTTATATAACGATGACGACCATAGCTTTGGAATCATTTTAGGATTGTTGTAAGGAAATAAAAAACAAACAATATTTCGTGCACAGAAAATCTAGAAAATATACTTTTTGATAATTCATTGATTATATCGAAACATAATGTGGTATTTCAGTCATAAAATGTCTTATAATTAAATGTTATGAAAAAACATTTATTTTGAGGATGGTCCAAGTAGAGCCGTAGCACAGCACTATCTCACTATAATTATAAGACTGTAAGTGAGTCCGTTGCAAGCGGTAATGATGGTCATTTCTAATTTATCTAATTAAGCAGAGACATCATGACTATACCACCAAAGTATGAATACCTATACGATCCAATTTAGAGGTACCTATAGTGCTTTGTCAGTAATCCATTAATGACCCACTACAGGGTCGGGTCTCCTTTCACAATGAGAAGGATGTAGGCCTTAGTCCACCACGCTGGCCTAGTGCAAGTTGGTGGACTTCACATGCGTTTCAGAACTTTTTTTTCTGAACTATCAGGCATGCAGGTTTCCTCACGATGTTTTCCTTCACCGTAACAGCAGGTGATATTTAATTTTTATAAAGCGTATATAACTTTTTTTAACAGTCACTGGTGCGTGCCACTGGGATTCGAACCCGGACCCCTCGATTCGAGGTCGAATTCTAAACCACTGGGCTATCACCTATAGAGCTTACTTTCTAATAAATTAAGGAAATTACTTAATAATGTAGATGAATCTATAAACGTCAATCAGGCTTTGCGACCTCACAGGGACACGGGGGTATATTCGTAAACATCATCCCTGCAAACGAAAGTGTAAAAACCCACCGATAAGCGGCCTGATAGGTTACACAACGCAACCAAAACACCCGTGAAAGTATCACACACATAATCAGTAATTACAGTTCCCCAATCAAACAGATCTCTATCCACGCCTCAATCCGATTGTCAAACATGGTCGCGGAACCCACGACCACCCTTCCTACACTCCACCAGCATCCCCTATTCGCACCAGATTGACATCTGTCAGAGGGGCGGCCGGTCGTTTTGACCCCATACTTTTTCGCTGGTGGAATAAATTTTTAATCAAAATATTTTCGCCTCCCCTCGCGGGCGATGTTAATTTCTCCATTGTCAATGAGTGACACAAGTTAAGTCGAGATGGGTGTGGCCTGACTTACTATGAATAAATTAATCACGCACCGTTCAATACGAATGAAGGAACACCATACGTTACGCTTCTGACGTCAGTGGCTCCTTTACATAAAAACGAGTGACTCTACTACGGGCGCCATAAAATTTGGGATTATTATTAATATTTATACTTATACTTAAAGCGTTATTTGTACGATCATTACGCGAGAAATTCGGCCAATGTGTAAATTACCGTACAGTACGAGCGTACATCTCAAAAGGCTAAAAAACAAAGGAGCTCAATTAATTCTGAATCTCACAAAAGGCTTCACTGAATGCACGGACGACAAAGCTTGCCAATGTAAATGATAGGTGGTAAAGAGCCGTGAAAATTATGTACGTATCGTATTCTGGACAAGCGAAGAGCACTGCCATGTAAGGAGCGTGTACGCCAATTTGTTGCTTTTTGCCTTTCTCATAAGGCCGGTAATGGCGTGTCGTGTGTGGTGTATCTGTGAGCTGATCGCACAAAGCTTTATGTTTTAAAAGGTATAGTCAGAAACAACTCGTAATTGGCGTCGATTCGATGCGGCTATCGGCCACCGGAGGCATTTTCATGTGAAAGGAGTGATTTTTTGTAATTTATGTGTATGGTAATGTGATGTGTCCCGATTTTTCGTGGCTCTTTGTGTGGTTACTTGAACGACTTTCCTGTACCGTTCGCGGTGGAATAGTTTGTGAACGTAATTCTCGACGTTTTAATTGTCGCGATTGTTCTCGAACGTTTTTCTTTCGATATCCGACCATTTTTGTGGGAATGGTTGAAATAAAGTTAACGAAATCGTCTCTTTACTTTTCCGTTCCGCATGTGCACTAAGAACTTGGCTTGAATTTAGCGAAACGCAAACATTTTGAAACCTGTGAATGCCTTATTATCCCGAATTTTTTTTACCAAATATCTTTTCTAAGCCAAAACACCAAAATTCATCCATATACCTTTCTAGGTTTCTAGAAAATTATAAATGCGAATGTTTGTGAGTATGGATGGATGTTTGTTACTCTTTCACGCAAAAACGGCTGAACAGATTTGGATGAAATTGGGCACACAGATAGATCATAAGCTGAATTTACATATAGGATACTTATGATCCCTCTGGACCAAGATCTACAATCCACGCGGACGAAGCCGCGGGCACAGTCTAGTAATCTATAATTTTATTATTGTTTGCTGATTTTAAACATAAAAGTCTATCATTGAGACCATTTCTCCCAAGGTAGCTTTTTACGTAAAGTAAACTTTTTCGTCGTCTGTAAGTTTCGTCGTCGTACCTACTAGTTAACACTCTAACTATAAACTTCCAGAATCGTCTGCAACTCTACATGCCTTCAACTCCCGAAATTCAGACGAGATCTAATCTTAATGAGACTGACAGACATTCCCGGCTGTAATGAAACTCAGCTATTCCGGGAATCTCATTTTCCACTGCGACTAGTGCATGTTCCTGCAGGCCTGGAATATGCAATTACAATCCAAGATGCTATTCCAGATCTGTGTAAATTTCAGGTGCTTTAGTTATACGCGCGGTGATTAAATGCGGCTAAGTATTTCTATAATTTGTTTTAGATGGTAGAAGGCTTTTGGTATAAAGACGAGCTGAGTGTATAGATTTAATTCATAGAGTATGAACTCAAACAAAACGGTAAGATTCAAAATACTTAAAAGTGATCAAAAGTGTACTTTTTTAGAAAGCAAAATTTTTAATCGAATGCAATTGTTTGCTTCATGGAGGTTCTAAAATTGCTAAAAATATTATGTTTTGGAATTGAATGCTTGTGATCTGGTGGGATTTTCCTTTTTCACGTTTTCACGACGATCATCGTACTACACTACAAAACTATTTACCTACAAGTGTTTAATATCTATTGAACTTAGTATAAAGGTAATTTGTAAAACTAACTGGTATCATCGTTCTCTGATAAGAACATGACTCTCGTAAAATTATAATTTAATTAAAACATCAATGTTGCTACTGAATCAAAGTTAATACACAATAATATTCGCCCTCAAGAGGAAAAGACAGCAATTAAGATTTCTAATCACAAAACATTTCATGTTCACAACGATCTATGACGATCCAGATAATAATGAGTAAAAATTTATTAACACAATAAAAAAACCCATAAATAAACGGACTAGATAATTCTTTCATTAACAAAAAACGCACGCCATACCAGAGATAATAAAATTAACCAACGAACAAGCGGAATGTACAGCATTTGGGAAACATTAACAATATGTAAATGTAACTAATTGTAACGCCAAACTTACGCATTGTGATCTACAAGACATCGAGCATGATTTATAGTGGCCATTTGCGGCCCTTTAGACAAACGAACATACAACCTCAAATAGGCTACTTGAATAAATATTTCAACTTAAAATGCTAATGCCCGATTCACTAGAACCTCAGAGCGTAGGTACTAAACAAAACATCCCAACTGGCTAACTAGAAAAGGTTGACTCGAAATTGTGTAATGCTTTAAAAACGGACACGGTAGCTTCGGGAGCGAGTGAAATGTTACATTTTGTATGTAATTATGTTTATGAGATGCAAGTGGAAATGTTACGAGTACATTGTTAAATAATTTTAGTGTATTTATAGGGTCGTAACTCTAGTTGTTATGGTTTACGAGCTCAAAAGTATTCGAGATGGCGCCTCATAAATATGGGCTTGTGAAATTAACGCACCTATTTATTAAATTCAACAAACGGTGGAGCGTTTGGAGTTGATTTAATTATTGCGTTCAATGTGAGAAATGTGAGAAATTCGAAAAGAAAACTCGGTCTCTGACCGGTGTAATATTAGCTAACGTCGAGAGTAGGATCACCCGAGTGAAGAATTACCCAAGTGCAGCGAGTTAGAAAGTTTATATAAGTAAAAACATTCGAAACGGTTCAACGGAACAAAACAATATACTTTATTGATGATTCGTAAGTGTTGTTCGTTATTTAATTGATTGATAAAAAAATAATAAAAGAGTGTTCGATTCGGTAACAGTAATCGCAAATAGGTTAGAAATTGGTCGATTGCTAATATATTCCATAAATAAAGGTAAAATGAGGCTAACCCCGTGTCTTCGTTATCGTACTATGTCGAACGCAAAAGATGCTCTACGTTATTGCTTCATGTCAGTGCGTATTTTAACTAGGACAGTTCCATACAGAACCTTGAAGTTGAAATTTTGTCGTGTCGGTTGATCGTTCGACTACCTAATTCAGCCAATCAAGTCAAAGCCTTAGTAAATAGTCGTTCAATTATCGCCAATCAAGACAAAGCCTAAGTAAGTAGCTGGATTAAAGCCTAAAAGATCGCGTGTACGAACACGATATTGAACCGTATAAATGCACTTATGTAGACGACACGTCAACTTTTTCGACGCAACAACCACATTAAAGATGACAAGAAAATATTCAATAATTTATGAATGGGATTAATTACACATCACGCTCATTAAGTTGCCGACACCATCGACACTACATATTTCTTCCCCGTCAAATACCAAATATTATTTTTACCGCGTAATTTACAAAAGAATTCCAGCATTGCTCATATATGGACGCTTGTAATTGTCGATTTGTTCGTCTCGTTCTTTTTTTATTCGCTCTCTCTTTTCACACCACACGACGGGTCTCTTCCCTTGCAGCTGTCAAGTCTATGACGAATCACTTTGTCATTCTGACAACTTTTTGTTCGTCAATTGTAATTTTCACCCTTTTGATGTGATGATGAAAAAAAATAGTAATCACCCCACACGCTAGGTATGCGCATGGATTTGAGACACAATATGTGGGTTGGAGTTTGATATTTTTGTTTTTTTTTTTGGATATGATACTCTGTTGATAACGGTCGGTGAATAAGAGATCTGAAGAAAGTTGGTGAAGGCCATTGAATTCTGGAAGCTTCCATCTCAATCTATGTCACAGCAGGGGATATCATTATAACCTAATGATTAGGTTAGGTTAGGTTAGGATCCTTCATGTTCCTTTGCCACTTCGCATGCAAATGTGCTCAAACAAAATGTATGCAATGAACATTTTGTCGCGAGTCAGTGCGTATTTCAATGAAATCAGCCCCACACAGAGCCATTGTTTAAATTTTGTCGTGTTCATTGGTCGGTAGACAGCCAAATTGAACAAGGCTTTAGACTCGGAAAGCACTAACTATAAACTTAAAAAGGATATCGCGTGGCAAGTACTAACTTTAAGGTACTAAAGAATGGTAGAAAAACAGCGTGACGCATGACCAATCTCTTGTAACAACAACATCTGAGCCACCGACCATTTCATTGTCTTGTTCACACAAACTATTGTGTCTCATGTAGGTTTGGCGATAATAAATAAACTTTGCATATCTTTGGCAATAAATCATTCTTTACTTAGTAATGAGCCATATGACAAACAACCGTTTCTAACATTTCAAAAATAACCCAACCGCCAATTCTCGTATAAAATACCACCGGTCTAGAACCCGTCCGAGCGAACCGGGATGTTATCCTAACAATTACCACGGCTAAGCCGCTCAAAAAACACCCAAAGGGTTGGACAATACCACCCCGTATTATAATGGCATTGTGAGCACTCATCCCTAATTCTTTTATTTATTACATTCCGAATAACACCGTCCGATACAATTGGTACAAATATGGCGGCCGCGCGATGTGTTACATTTAATTTAATTCAATACAATGGTGAACTTCAAAAGAATTATATGGTCCATTTCTTCGGGATGAACGTACGAGAGGATATTATGAATTGGAGAAAGCAGGGATATAAGTATTGTATGTAAAGGTGTGGGAACTCGGAACTTGTATGTACCTATTTGTAGCCGTCGATCGTTTGTTTCCTTTTCAGCAGTTACCTATTTACTAGGTATAGTTATAGTAGTAAACCTAATAAATACCTAGTAACTAACCTTACTATAGGGTTAGGATACTACTAGGTAGTTTATTACTATTCCCTAGTTGTATTAGGCATAGCTAAATTTAAAGAACAATGCAGCGTAAATTAGCTACCTTTTTTGTATACATATTTCTTATTATAAATGGTATTTGCTCGAATACGATGGCTTCCAATTTTTCTTTCCATTTTAACTTCCTAATTCGAAGGGCTATTCACTCAATACGATGACTATCAATTTTTCTTTCTAATCTTTTATCTATCTTCTCTTTTGAAAAACCAATTCCTTTTTTTATCTTACTTCTCTAAATAGTTTTCTCATCAAATCTTTGTGAGACATTTGTAGACATTTATCATGATGTGGTGGACTACGGCCTACATCCTTCTCGTTGTGAGACTCGACCCTAATTCATTAATAAAGAGTCTGCCGAATCTGTCTGAACACAGAATCTTCATAGTAATATCAATGTTATCAAAAACCCAAATAGGAATATCGGTACCGTGATATCTCATATCATTTCCAATGTTTTTTGTTACGTGTCACTCGCAACATGGAAGTCAATAAGATCGGGGCTAAACCCGCGAGGGCAGAGTCTCCGTAAAGAGAGTGATGTACCGACATCGGTAGCCCGACGACTCGTGATACGCAGTGGTAAAGGTTGAAACAAATGTTCGTGTTCAGTCAGAAAGAAAAAATTCAAAAGTAGAAATAAAATGTGTGTATATACTTCAGGCTTACTATGAACGCTAAGAAACCCATGGTTTAAAACCCAGGTTTAAAGGCACCATTGAAACTGTGTGTGCAAAGCTCCATAAAATGCCATAAGACTTCTTTTTGATCCCACAATCCGTATCCACCGTACACGCGGCACCGTCGCCCGTCGCCCGCCGCAAACCGCCGTTCATTATCGGAACATTGAAGCGCACGCAACTCGATATGTCTTACGATTCTCCATTTCCAAATGAACAGCGGCAACCAATCATAATTCGTGGAAAACTGCGCAGGTAACGGGAATCTATCACGAGAGCCCCGCCCAAAGGGAAGCAGTGCGCCCTCCGCTAATCTAATATTAAACACGTTCGGATATTAGATACAAAGTGAGCATTCACAGAATTTAATAATCCCGCTCCCACACCTAGGGGTAGGTCGCTCCCAACCCTCCTCCCACCTCGCTCCCACTTGAATTATTAACAACAATTTTATGATTACATTTAGCATTGAGTGTAAGTACGGACGCGACGTGACGCGAAAGTCGAATGGCCGGTGAAAAACGGCGGGAAATCGTTGCCAGTTAATATTTTATTGGTTTCGATAGGTTTGAGTTATGTAACCCTGGTGGGGTCCGGGTAATTTTCAATTTTGTGCCTGAAATATTGATAAGACTGGGTCCCCCGGAGATCGGTTTATTGACTAACTTGGAGGTATTTGTCGGAATGTCTGCTGGCCTCAAAGTTCGGGTTCCGAAACTGATTCAGAAGAAATAAGAATGGGGTCGCTTGTTAACTTCGGAGTTTTGTAATATTCGGTTACCGTGAAAACGATTGCGAAATAAAAAATAAGAAAGTTTTATCAAAAACAACAAACGACAAAGAATGTGAGAAGCAATTTTGATAAAAGAGAACGGGAACCAGAATGTAATATGAAAAATGATACGAAAGATACAATTGGTGTAAAAAATTCTCTAAATAGCAGACAAAGAAAACAAACAGACGAGCGTGAAGGCAGCTAATCGATTTGGGAGGTTCGTTCCGTCTGTTTGCGCGAGCACCGTGACGGTGATCGGGCCATGAATTAATATCCCGAATTAAGTCAACTGCCCAATACCAGATCCAGCCATGCATGCCTGAAGCTTTGTTTTGGAAAATATTTCCAAAAAACAAAACAGCGAAGCACTCAGATTGGAAAATATTTCCAAAAATCGATAGATGGAAAGACTTTCTGAAGAATAATCTGATGCCAATAAATTATAAATTACTGCTAGACAGTTTACCGTTTAGCATTTACTAACAGTAGACATTTGGTGTGTGGTTCACGCTCCTCACAGTTTTGAGAAGGGAGAGAGAGTCATACGTATTACTGGAACATAAAAATGGAGCCAAGTAAACTGTCTGCTATAGCCGCCTCTTTCAGATACGAAGGGTTCTGGAAATTTCAAAGTATCGGCAAAAGTCGGTGTTCGGATCCAAAACTTGTCTTTAGTGGGCTAAGAAGAACTATTCCTAGGAGCATGATGAAGAAGATATCCTCCAGGACTTCCCTTGTTGTTAGGTGTCCTGCTACAGTCAGTCTCGGCTGCTGCTGCAGTCATAGCTGCGACAATAGCTCATAATAGAGGCAGGATTCCGAACTACACAGGTACCTGACGTGAGCCACAATCATTAAAATATCACAGAGACTCACGAAACGTTCATAAGTAATTAACTTCAGCATCAAAATAATTTGATATCCAATTTACGCATTAACTCTCAACGGTTGGATGAGCGGGAAACGTCTGTGCGTACGACTTTTTACAAAGGAACGTAGAAAAAAGTCGCAAAAAGTGGAAATTCGACAAAATCGCCGGCTTATTGCCGCAAAAAGTATAATCGATAGCATTCTTCGCTTAATTGTGGTCGCCACGCTATATTAGCTACAATGTCGGTGGTATTCGTACTAGCTCCAACGAGTTCGCGTTCTTTTAATGAACTAGCGTCTGCCTCGGCAGGTGGACGAATATAACCAGGTGGACTGATAGCTAGAAGATAGCAGGAGGCCGTTGCATTCATAGTTCTGTTTATTTGTATTGAATTGTATTCCATTATATTTTGCACCCCTAGAAAGTTAGAACATAAGCAACTATGAACATATTATAAGATCAACTTTAATTTGCAATATGGAATTGAATTTCAACGGGTCAAGATTAAGTAAAGTGCTGCTAGAAATTATTATGTTAAATTCTGATCTCATTAAGATATGAATTTCACTCCGCTATGCGAAATAAATAGAAACAAGTGCGAAAGTTTATGAGAATGGCCTGATGTATGTTTGTTACCCTTTTAAGCAAGAACGGCTGAACAGATTTTGACGAAACTTGGTTCATAGATTATTATAACCTGAATTATCACATAGGATAATTTTATCCTTCTCCGGGTCAAATTCTTAGATCAACGTGGACGAAGGCAGGCGCATAGTAATGAATAAATCAGTTGCCTGGCAAGAAATATTTCCAAGATTTCTGTTTTTTTTTTGTTTCTTCCTCCCTTTCAATCCCTTTCAATCCTTCGTACTTTTGTAGTCCATTACTGGACATGGGCCTCCCTTAAAATTTTTGTTTGATTTAGTAAAAGTAACGCAAATGATTTGAGAGACGCCTATTAAAGTACAACTACATAAATCCAAATTCCGTCTCAACTAAGACACCCGGATGGAGGAACCGATGAATTCCACGTACGCGACTCAGCGGTCATTCGCTCCGTGATCGGAATGAGCAAACACCATCGAAAACTGACGAGCATTAGGGAATTATGACGAAATGGGCCCCAACAAGTTCGAGCGCGATAATTTTATTTGGACCACTTCGCCCCCTCCCCCAGAGGGTTGGGTAACACAATAATCGTCATATTTTGTATCTCCGAATTATATTTCGCGTTTCTGGTTACGAATTAATGATTCTTTTCGCGTTTTGTTCGGAGGTTTTGTTACGGTGGCTTGTCGGTTTCGTGTGCGGTTTTGGGACGTTTGGAGTCGAATGGTGTTTTATTTTAGCCATATTCTTTCTAATCAATCAGGATTAGTCACAGTTTCACGTCCACATTCCAGAAAATTCTCATATCTGTCTCTTTATTTTTGCTGATTTGATTTAAAAAATCCATTGTATTTGGTCCCAGGTAACAACCTCTTATGCCTCGTTTGGATACTCATGTGTTTTGGTTGTCTGAGGGACATTAAAGGGCGACCTAGTCCTCATGGGACAGAACACATTTTAAGCAGATAACTTAGATGAACTTGTTCATAAGTTTCTATTATCAGAAAATAGGACATCAGCTCTATTAATGTCTTTTACCTACAAGATATTACAGGTCTTGTCAGTACAGTTGTAATTTCAGACTATTGGACATCGGTGTCGTTAGCATGAACACTATCGTCACAATATTCGTATAGTAAACGTCAGTCATAGTATTTCATATGTCAGTCTGTCTGACATCTTCCCATACTTATGGCAGCTCCATAATTACGAGGCTTCAGACATCCAAACTATTTTCCAAAAACAATTAGCTCCCAATACTCGATGTCCACAATCGTCGAAATCCATCCAGTAAACAAACAGCGATCAGTCAGCTTTATGAAGTTTTTTAATATCGGCCACAAAGGCCGGACCGGACCGATCGGTAATTAGCCGACTCATCCGCATCTCATCCGAATTTCATCCGAATTTCATCGCATAATTGTCAGTTATAATTGAAAAACGCAATTACGACGAGCACGTCAGTTAATTAATATTAAATTCGCAAATAATCACCCCGCCCTCCTCTGGGGAGGCGCGGGTGTTCTGATTGAATTATAGGCGAATTTTGAATTTTGAATTATTCAGGGCAAGTTAGCCCTTTCTACCAAGGGACGGCACTTACTCGCATTGTTTTAGATTTAATTTTTAATTTGCATTTCGTAAGGGTTGGGGTGGGTGATGTTAACGTTACACTGATATCAAGTTACTTAGTTTTGATGGTGATATAATGGTATCGTCAGCACTTAAAACCGCATCATTACAAGATGAGGTACGACTAAATTTTTTTAATAAAAAAATAGTTTTGCACGCAGTCGCGTTAATTTTGTAAATCTTGTAAGCATCTGTTTTTGCTCACATGCGTAGTCACTTTTGAAGTTTCTTAAGCAGCAACTCATTCTACTACAACCTCAAACACTAGGATGCTCAAACCCTCATCATGATAAGCTACATGAGCTACAACGACCTCTTAACATCAAATAGTCTACACGCCATTTTTAAACAAAAAAATACGAAACAAACAAGAGTCTGACTTCGTTTGATTTTTTGTCATTAATAAAATACACTTTTAAATTCTCCAGTATCTATTTCATTGCGGTAATAGATGGTTGTTATTTTTTCCTATAATTATAACGATGGCTGCCATGAGACCATGACATTTAGCGTAAGAAAAATAATGACACGACTGAACGAACCGCGAGTTATTATGGCAACACCATCCGGTATATCTACTGTTTCGCCGTTTGTAAGTTAATGTATTTGAATATAAATTGTAGTATAATTCTATTTATCCTTATGCCTTTTAAAGTTAGAAAAACTAAAATAATTTGCAAATTTTTTATCTATACCTAGACTATAAGAAGAAATGAAATTGGCAAAGATAAAAAATGAATAAAAAAATGTTTTCTTTAATCTTTAACACGGATGTTGTGCGAAAATTGCAATCTGGACTTCAGACAAAAGTTTATCTTTCGCACGCATCCAACCCGTATGAAAATCGCATAGCTTAACCAAAATTCAATTTCGTTCATTTGCCACCCGCCGCCGACAAAACCAAAGCTGAAAACCAAACAATTACACAAACGTGTGCCGAAAGCGTAATTTTTCCACGAAAAAACCGCGCCGAAATGTCGAAAAAAAACGCGATCACTGACGCTTTGTTAGTTTTCGCGCCAACTCTCTGGCCATTTTTGACAGCTGTCAAAGCGGCCGCTGCCACATAGGTGATTGCGTCTTTTGTGAAATCACACCGTTTGCGCGGCGGTTTTTTAATTACGGACGCGTGACGGAATTCTCTAGACAAGTATTTGAATAATACACAATGTAATCCCACACGGGCATGTGGATAGGCACGAGAGCGATAATCGGCGGAGATGAGATACCGATACGTGCATCACAATCTCGGCCGCCTCATTTCAATACCTATTGTGTCGGGCGCTCGCCCCAGAACGTCATAACTGCGCCGCCGATACCGGCTCATCCGTCATTTCCTTACGAAAGATACATGACAATCGATCGAGATTCAGAACGTAACATGTCGTGGCGACGTGACGAGTGGTTCCGACGCTCGTGACTGATTTCTGAACGTCGACAAGCGCGCGTCGGGCGAGCGCGTTGAGTTCTTTTTTCGAAATTTTCTCAACAGTTCCCTTTGTGGAAGAAGACGAGATTGTGACTCGACGATGTGTGTCTGTCATTTCTGAATTGGCCGTTGATGGGTGTTGACGTACGTCGGATCTAGATGGAAGTGTCGACGTATTAATTGTTGGGTGCGTAGGAGTCGCGGCTCGATGACTGCCGCCAGAACCCTTGGCGTTTGAAAGCAAGCTGAAAATGGTAGCGTTTTAAACGGAGCCAATCGTGCGTACAACGATTTGCGTGAGTTATGTTATTTCGATGCAAATGAGTCGGTGAATGTGACGGACGCATTATTTTGTATTACCATTAATCGATCTATCAGTTGGTTGGAAACGCATCACATTCAATAGTCGTTGAGATTTGGTGATGATTTACTACAATTCTGCTGCTGTTTCTATTCTATTCAATTGTCCTATAAGTGTTTCTCGATCGTCGAGGATTTGTGGACTACTTGTAAACGTCATCATCACGAACGATGATTTCTATCTCTGCCTTTTCTATAGACATTTATAGTATATTCATTGCGAGATATTCTACACCAGGATTAATGTGTCCTTCCCAACATAAGAATAATTGCCACCAGCGGCTACAACGATCGCTCGAGGTCGTACTTGGTTGATTGCTTGCACCAGCCCTGGGGCTATCTCCATTTCTATACATTTCCTATTCAATAGTTATTAAGGTTTTGAGGTGATTAATGTTTACCTCACATGATTATGCAACGATAATTTCACTTTCTGCGACCGGATGGCAGCAATTTTATCATTCTCTTAATTGGATTTGGACAGTTCTCGATAACTAAGAATGCTGTAACAGTAGCTGTTGGTAATTTGAAGAAGTTTCGTCAAATCTATGAGGCAACGAGTTAGAGACGAAAGTGAAATCTGGTTTTAATTCTGCAGTCCGTAGCCATAGACAACTCTTAAGATTTATCAGTTTATATTTTATATGAAATGCTATTAGTTACTTACTCCTACATATTTTTATCTACTGTTGGGGAGAAGATATGTAGGAGACTAGCTAATAATGAGCAGCCAATGTTGATGCAACATCGATAGCCAATAAACATACCAAATATTCGCTGAAGTGGATCATAGATTGGTACTTCACACAATCGGATAAGGGGGGGTTCTTCTGGGCCTTTTAGATTTCTTAGTCACTAAATCAAAACTTAAGTCACAATCCACATTTTCTTTAGAGACTGAGAGAGCAATCAGACAAATATGGTACCTGTTGAGTACCCTGCTGAAACGGTCAACACCAGGGTTTTTTGGGCTTGTATATGAAGCCAAGGATCTTACCTGGATCTGACGCGTCGAGGGTCTGCGGCGGGGGCTGACTGAGAGGTCCGGGGGTGCCGCCGGAGCCCGGCGAGCGGACGTCGTCGTTGACCGCGCCACCGTACGACAACGAAGACGAGGGCGGCCTCTGTTAACAATGTACACGCGTGTTATGATTGCCTGGTACTTCTCCAGAAAAGTAAGCGAAATTGGAGCAGCTTAATTGCTTACTAGAATCTTTGTTTAAACCCAACATTATAATGAACCAAATGACACTCTTACGAATTGGTACAAAAATCAAACACCGTCAACCACAGTTTGTACAAAATGATTATTACATTCGAAATTCCCGTAACGATCCAGTAACCTCTTGTAAGTATTCATCGCGCAGTAACCATCAGTGAGCCCGGTAACAATAATATCATTACCGTAATGACTCCTCTGTGTGCGTACCTTTGTATTGTCTTCAAATGAACTGCATTTAGTTAATAGCTTCGCATATTAAGCAACATCTTTTTGTCTTACTTTCCGTCTTACTTTGTAATCCTACGTTAATGATCGTATGAACTTTCATGCATATCTAATTCACTAGCCTTCAGCTTATTTTTGTGTCAGTCAATTATTTCATACTGAGATTTTGGATCTTTCAAAGATGATGTGTAACGATTAACGGCATTGCTATCTGATTGTCTGCTCTGTAAATAAGGTTTGGGTCCCGTAACGCTACCTTGGGGCACGCCACGTGAGAAGTTCAGTGTATTGGCGAATCCAGCGAAAGTAGATAACGATGTAGCGTATCGTTAGCGATCCCGCTCCGGCCATTACCCGGGGACAAGGCACCTGCGCATAATGGCCGCCTGCCGTGCGCACGCGGCTCATTAAACGCGCACTACGGACACGGACTTGCGGGAAGCGTTCGCTAGCCTTGCTGCCTAACCTCTGTTCACCTTTTATAAAAGTGTGGGGCTTATCTGGTGTTGCTGCGGCTGATCCTAGACAGTGAAGGTTAATTGAGGAGATTTTATTAAAGTAAATACGGCGGCCGGTTACATCTCTTCCATTTTAATGTATTGAAAATGCTGAGTGTTTTCGGGAATAAAATTTGTCTTCATTTTTCAAGATCAAACGTAGATATTACCAAAGTTTCAAGTCATTGTAAGCACTCTAACGAAGTAGTATTGTGTCATCGAATTTAAGGTTATGTTATTGCTATATCCATTAATATAATAAAGGTTGAATATTCGAGCTTCTGACAGAAAAATGATGTGTTACAAACTACAATGCCTCAACGAGCGACTGTCATAGATCTTGACTTCTGAGCCCCAATTTCAATACAAGTGTCGATAAATTTTGGTAACCACTTAAAAATGTCAAATCACGCCTGACACCCTCAAGGTTTTCCAATAATTTATTAATAACGCGATTCCATAATAAAATATATTTTTTCCATACACTTGATAAATCCTATCAGTTATCGAATTCCGTTATCGGGTTAATAAATTTAGACTGCAGAGTGGCTCTGTAAGTACGAGTACGTTAAATACCACTAACAGTAATTTAATAGAAAAGCATTTCGAAATACGAAAATCTACGTTCAAATAGTCTACGGTTTAAAAACAAAATGGCGGAACATCGATCGCCAAGGGGAGTATCACATTAAGAACGGTTATTTGGAATGCTCTGACATATTGCCTCGCACCTAAATACAGTTTTGATTGATACTCGCGTTCGCCATACAATTCGTGTCGTAATTACCGAAAAAACGCCGCTTTAATTGTTATTCATGTATCGTAAAATTGATTGTGAGCACTAACGATCGTTAGGTGTCTTATTACGACACCGGATTGTTTTTAATTGAAATAATGGGCGCACGGTTAATTGAATATCTCGAGGATTAGAGTTAATGTTCTTGCAGCTAATTTCAAATGCCTTCACCGAGTTTTAATTAAAAATTCACGCTAATTTATATTGCCGTAGCGGTACCCCCGTTTCCATCCGCTAATTAAATTTGCGTGTTCAAATTTTCTTTATTTATTACATTAAAATTAAATTATAATTTTGTGTTAATGACGTAAACGTCACATTTCCAAACGTGGATGTGTAATATTCGATCGAGCGTATATGCATCGTTTCGAACGCGGCGTTTCGAACGCTGGTTGTATGATTTCCGCAAACTCAGGAATGTTTTTACAAAAATAACCCGCGCATTATATTCCAACTGGTAATTTCAATAATCATTAAAGAAACGGGGCAGTCGGTATTATGTTATATTGTATTTGGAACAGATGTCAGTTCCAATTTCAATTACACCAATCAGAACCTGACGCTCTATTCCCCAATTTGAATATCGAACACATGCTCCCGCGGATTATTCGAATTGGCGTGCAATTGTGGCGGCATTGATAACTGTTTTTAGGTGGCGTAGTATTTATTTTTATTCAGCCTAATTGGGATGTTGGGGTTTAAAAATAAACAAGCTTTCGTTCGTATTCAAAAGTCGATTTTAATGAAAATTCGCACAAAATACGAGCGGAGCAAAGCACACGCGTTATTTGAAAGGTGAAATTTGCTCCACTAAAGTTTGTAAAAGGTTTACGACAAAATTACTTAGGAAAATCAAAATTAAGTATCGGCTACGTCAATATAATAGGCAAATATAAAAAATATAATAGGCAACCGAATCGCTTAAAAATAGTTTGCCTAACTTCAAATATACAATTAAGGAATTCAGCTTTGTTTTTTTAAGGTCCTTCCAAACAGGAAGTGGACCCGCTAATGGGTTCACACCCGCCATATGTGAGAATCAAAATGACTTATTCGTTTGACTCGTTGTTGCACATGTCCATTACTGATGCGGCTTGCAGCTGCGGCTGCGGCTTACGCGATTATGGTTTTTTTTAATTATTTCGTTCTTATTTTAGAATGTATTTTTTTATATTTTCGCTGTACAGCGTAGAATACTGTATTTTTGAATTATGCAGATAGCATTGTAACGCTCAGGTTTTATTTAGATGGGTAGATACTACAGTGATAACATTTTTTCATTATTTCCAAAAAATTGGTATTTTTTTAAATAATTAATACTTTTGCTAAACAATACTTTTTTAATCAAGAAAAAAATTTTTTTGCTCTAAATTATTCCAAGTCTTATATTTATTCGTTCGTTGTGGTTCCTTATCTGTGTAATACCTAGGAAAAAAATTAATAACTAGAAATAAGAACTGATAATTTGAAAAATCACGAAATTATAACCTGAATCTTTTTTATTTTTTCATTTGCAAAATCCGAAAGTTATCACAACTTAACTCGCGTTTAAAGTTAACCAGTTGTTAACTACATTTAATTCGCCGATCGCGCCGCATCGCAGTGCAGTCGCTGCATCGACGCACCATTACTATAATTCTGTTTGTAAACACGCCATCACGTTATTTTATATCGTTAGCGAATGTCGGTCGCCATTTGGCTAACGACGGAACCGAACCGACACCTTTCGACGTAATTTGACGATTCCAAAAACAAAGTGCCATAGACACGCGATTGGTTTTTCGAATTTGGAAAATGACAGATGCGTTCACCCTTTTGTGTTCTAGTTCGAAATTCGAATTGAGTTAGTATTGGATTATTTTAAATTCAAAATTGGAACAATCAAAAGATAGGAGATATTTAATTTATTTTTAAAGGTGTGTAAGTACATATTTACAGATAAATTACTGTGGAATGCTTCTATTTTTACTTATTAAAAAAAATTCTAACGTATGCATAATATGGATGTGACGATCAAATGGTCACTATTAACCATAGAAGAGCGACAGTCCACTGTCGTCATGGTGTCTGCTCTACCTCTCTAAGTTTCATCAAAAAAATACCAGGCAGTCATAAACATAACAATAGGATAATACCATTAAATTTTAAAAGCAGACTTATTTAGTTTTTTTTTTGAACTTCTTAACGACATAAGGGGATCCATCTGCAAAGTAGTAATTTGGCATTGTAGTCCCGGGTTCGGTCCTGTGGGCGTGGCTGGACGCGATTTGGAGAAAGTTTTTTGCGGTTCATGACCTCATTTCTGTGGGAATTCTTCGGAATTTTGTACAGGCTTGTAGATACCTTTTTGTGTGTGTGTAGCATTTGTGTATTTTTTTTCTTATACGAGCGAGTATGTCCAAAATTAAGGTCATTGGTGTCCGTGGGGCTTATCTACATACATACATACATACCTACAGACATATTATGTACCATCAGACACACAGACAGACTAAAGTCATGTTGATAAAGATTGCACATAATCTATCTCTGAGGACTATTTAAAAAAAACCAGACAAACAATCAAACCCACCATCTGTTGGTAAGTGGTCACCGTCGCCTATGGACACGGGCAAATCCACAAGTGTAGCCAGTACGTTATGGAATATAAAACAGCAATTATTATTTTTTGAAAATTTTAGGCAAACTTTTCCAGGTTTAACCAATTTTCATACAACTTTTAAATAATACCATAAGAACCTAAATAAGGTTTAATTTAAGAACGTTTCAATCAACAAACTTTAAATCCACCGGTAGACCTTCAATATTTAGCAGCAACTAATATCATGTATAATTCGAACATATTCAAAATAACAATGAAGTTACCTAATATACTCGATTTTTGATAAATTTTGCGACAACGAAAGCAACACGCCCAAATAAATGCAATTCTTTCTGATGTTCGGGTCTCATAATTGAACAAACAATGAACAAGCGACAGTGTCGTATGTCGACGCGTGCGCCGTATCGTGTTACATGGGAACGATTGGGATAGTGCGAATCGTTGATTGTTATGCGCTCCTGGTACTTATGCCCCTAGGGACCATGGCTGTTCCTAACGCCTAATTGGCGGGCACAAGCGATCGAGCAACCAACACGACAAAATTGTGTATGGAACTGTCTTAATTGAAACAGATACTGACATACGACAAAAAGAATACAATGACGTACGACAACGTACGAGTTTTGCGTGAGTCGTGGCAATTAGGACACAGGGTAGGTCGCCGCTACTGGTATCCGCCGTATCAAGACGGCATAACATCCAAGAAGTGTACAGTTCATTTTTATTCTCTTGTCTTATTTGGTAAACAACCTAAACAATCTTGGCACTACTTTTTATTGAAAAAAAAATTTTAAATTGCTTTAAAAAATAAATTATAGTTTCTAGAAATCTCTTTCTGTATTAAATGACAATTTGTTTTTAAATTTTTATAATTTTGTGTCTGCATTATTTTTTAATCGCAAATTAAAATAAAAAGACATGCTAAGATTGTTTACCAAATATGACAAGAAAATAAAAATTTATTATAACTTCTGTGCTTTATATTTATTTATTTCACAAGTCCAATTTCACTAGACCATCCTGTCAAATTGTCTCGCAAGTACCAGGCTCACATAACGTCCAAGGAGCACATCGATAAGAACATCGACGCGGTGTCCAGCTCCCAACCCTCAAGGGGTAGTCGGGGGAGCGACCCGACTTTTCCATTACCATTAATTCTCCCAAATGAGAGTTTACTATTGTGTCATCTTGAAAGCGGTCATACGTCTTAATGTAGCTTTCTTTTGTTTTGGCTTCGTTTTGTCTCCACTGGTTTGGAGGTCGCTGTGCCCTCGTTTTCTGGTATTAAGAGATGCCTTGATGATGCGGTCTTCAAAATGGTTTTAATTCATGTTTATGGAATAGCAGCATTTTTAAGTGTAGTTAGAAAATGATACGACAATTATTGCGATCGACCTCATTAGCCTGGTGTGTTTATGTTATGTATTTAAAATAAGAATATGTGTGTGAACGCTCACCTTTGGTATTTTTTATAATATAAATAAATCTTGCCATTAGAATTACATGAAGTCTAGTCGCTTTTTTCATTTAAACCTTCATCATTATTGTCAGTAACCCATTAATGACCCACTACAGGGTCGGGTCTCCTCTCACAATGAGAGGGATGTAGGCCATAGTCCAGCACGCTGGCTTAATGGTGGACTTCACATGCCTTTGAGAACATTTTTTTTGAACTCTCGGGCATGCAGGTTTCCTCACGATGTTTTCCTTCACCATAACAGCAGGTGATATTTAATTTTATAAAGCGCACATAACTTTTTTACAAAGTAATTGGAGCGTGCCACAGGGCTTCGAACCCGGACCCCTCGATTTGAGGTCGAATTCTAAGCCACTGGGCTATCACCGCATTGCCATCATTATTACGGGAGAATATTTCTTTCAGTGTATTTTTTATGCACAAAAACAAAACAAAGGTGGACTTAATGCAATTAGAGCCTGTGAAGTAACTTACAAAATAAGGAACAAACTTACTGTAACGATTCTTAAATTCACTTTTAACACTTAAATTGGAATTTTAATATTAAAATAGTATTAAACAAACATCTAAACAGTGCGGTTACTAACAAAACGCCTACAACCGCCCCACCTGGCGCGGAAACTCGATCGCGCGCACGCGTTGTTCCAAATTCGAAATAATTCAAAAAGCGCGGAACGTTCCAACCCTTCCATTGTTCTTTTTATGAATTGTTTTGAATTGAATTCATTGCAGTGCGTCTGACGGCAGCCTGTTGTTCTAAACGTGTTTTTGGCTTAAATAACGGAACGGCCCATTGATGGGAATCGCATAAAGCCTAAATACGATATTGGAGGGATCTAGCTATATGTGTGGAGAAATCTTTGTTTGTTTAATTTTAAAAGCAAGTTTCATAATTTTTTTGCCAGAGATTAAAATTTATTGTGATCATCTATGTTTGTTTTCTAGAGTTTGAGGCCAAGCAACACATCTACGTTCAGCCTTAAAGGATCATAATTATTTATTTGCACTAAAATGTGTTACTAAAATTCTACATAATATTATGCATGAATAGGTAAAAGATAGATTGAGTTGCAACAATATCATCAAATCGTATCTCAAATAACCCTAACACCAAATACCGATGATTTCTTAATAATAATACTTAGTAGGCTCTTCCAAGTACTTTTATTTTTCAATAACAACTTCTGTGTTAGCTACTATTATTAAGTAACCTGTGAAATAACAATTCAAATGCGAGCACTGCATACAAAGAGCCCTCTCTATATTTAGACCGTCATAATTCAACAAAATACTAGCGCTACTTCCCTATACAAAATCGAAAACTCGCAGCTAATTTCTTATTCAAGGTCATATTTTATCGCTTTTTAATCTAAGCCCATAATGTCACCTTAGTTTTATGTTGAACCGTGATGATAATTATAAGTAAGTCTATGGCGCCCGCCGGTCGTTCAACTTATGGGAAAGACGGTCCCATAACTCTGGTACGTGATAACGGTCGAAGCGTTCTTTATCTATGTCCCCATAAAGCTCAATTTGCAGCGAATTTTAGGTATCCTTATCATTTTTTCGCGTATCGTTCAAGTGTTTGTAATCATTTAGTCATTTTTTAAGTCGCATCGTGACCCAATTCTCACTCTTTGAATTCTCCTTACTTACTGATTTCGTGAATTCGATTCCGAATTAACTATTCTTACTTTTATTAGCTTCGGATAGAAAATGTACTTGCATTAGCAAATGGTGTATTTTAAAACGGATTCGGATTGCAATCAATTTTTTATGGGCACCAGAACATGCAATTTCTCAATCAGATATTGATTGAAAATCGACTTTGCCTTACTTACTTTTAGTGTTAGGCGATTGGAATCTGGTGTGAATAAAGGTGCGATTATAGTTACTCGCAGTGCAAGTCTTTTATTATCTACAGATAACATTTTATCTTAAGATTAAATGAGATCAAATTCTCAAATATGTAGATCAGGTGGTTTGAGCGTCACTCTTCTATATTTCAAGACTGTTTCAGGACATGAAAATGTAATATTTAAAAAATCTTAACTAACTATTAGTTGTACAGATATCCCTATTTGTACGCATCATTTTTAGTCGGAAAAAACGCTTCTTAGTTTCAGTAGTTTTATTTCTATTTGAAGAAAAATACCAACGAACGAATACGAACGACATTGACCAAAATAATGCAACGATAATTCATATTTCGAATAGATAAATCCATAAATCGGATACATTTTAAACAAATTTATCAAGTAAATCTTAAATCCGGAACACATAAGATCACGCTCTCTGCAGCTGATCAAAACGTCCGCAAATTTTTGGGGAACCTAGTTCGAGAAAACAATGAAAGCTAATTGACTAATAATGAGTATCGAAATTCACAGCTGGACACCGCTTATCTACAATCGGTTTAACAATAAAACTGCTTAATTGTAATTGGTAATTCTGTTTAAAATTCAACAGACGCGGAGTCTATCGGTCATTTATTCGAAGCGACACTTATAAGAAAGGCATGGGTAGCTGAGATCTGATAGCGTCTGATTGGCAGCTGCTGGTGGAATATTAAATAGGGTTATGTCTTTATCAGCCAGCCCAGTTGTTAGCACCTCGCCTTGTGGGAACGCAATGGCTTGTGAATTTAAAACAGGATGCATTTTGGAACCAACAAAGGACGTTTGATGATAAAATGAGTTTATATTTGGGTTATGACGAATTAATTCTAAAATTTTTTTGAAATATTGAATTGAATTTGATGATAGGTACCTACTATCTAATGTAATGATGGAACGCTAATAAAAATAATAAAATTAAAGACTTAAAACAGCAATAGAATACACTATCAAATCCAAATGTGTAAGTAAGGCTAAGAAAGTCAGGAAGGCAATTCCTAATAGAATAGAACAGTTAAGGACGATTAAAGTGTTTGTGTAGCAATGTTTGAAACCGGGAACAGACCCGCGAACATTCTCACCTAATCAGAGCTATGCAAGAAATGCAATATATGCATCGATATGTAAATTGAAAACAAGCCCTTAATTAAAACTAATATGGCGATTTAAAAACAGTGAGAAATAGGCCCTAAGAAGATCATGCTACCAGGCCCTTAGAAAATAAAGGAGGTTGTATGCAAAGTACGTAGAACGTCGCAGGAACAGAGGTCCGCTAGAGATACGAGCATAAACACGCAAAATGAAAAAAACATGAGAATAATATATTTACAAGGTCTGGACGCGTCATATTTTAAATATGGTTACGTGATTTTTATAACTAAAGGTAGAAAGAAAGAGAAATATGAGCCTGAGGAATAATATATCGGAATAAAGCCAATTGAATTAGAATAAACTTGTAATAAACTCTTTTTTGATGTAACCAAGGCTTTTTAAATCTTTGTATGCTACAAATTTATGTTTTAGTCATATCCAGTGAAATGTATTTTGCATAGGTAATAATAGTACATATATCTATAGTAACCTTAATTGCATTTACCTTAAATTAGCTTGAACCTTTTTCAAATATGCACAGATTGATTTTGATATGTACTTTTTTTGTTGCTCTATAACTACACAAACTCACACGATAATAAACGATACAATATTAGCAAGAGCGTAGTTACTATTCTATGCCAGGCAGCATCTTAATCAGGAGATGGGAATCAATTCCACCAGGGCAGCATACCTGTACCTAAGCTATTTTCGTCCGCTAAGCTGGAGCGACTAAGAAAATTAATATAGCCTCATTTAATATGCAAATAGTGTAGCCTTATCTCCGCTGTCCAGTCCGTTCAATCAAAGTGTCCTTTACTGCTATCTGGCGATCGCCTCCTTGCGCTCATGCCGCCCTGGTACTCTCGGATTTATTACCACCCGCTATCATTTAGCGTAATCTTTGCAATCTGCGCTGTATTTTTTATCTATATCTGTATATGTCTTGTTAAGAGATTCTTTATTAACTTTTGACAGTTCGTGTAACTTGATAGTTTATTTTTTACATTCCTAATTAAATTCACCGTTTCCAATAAAATTTCGCTTGATCGTAAACTAATTGAACCTTCCTTCCTTCCTTCCTTTCAGCCCTTAGTAGTCCACTGCTGGACATGGGCCTCCCCTAATCGACGCCACTCCGCCCGGTCCTGGGCCCTCTGAATCCAACGGTTTCCCGCTGTCTTCTTCAGGTCATCAGTCCACCTGGTCGGAGGGCGGCCTGTGCTCCTTTTGCCTAAACGTGGTCGCCATTCGAGGACCTTTTTTCCCCATCGGTTGTCAGTCCTGCGAACGATGTGGCCAGCCCATTGCCACTTTAATTTGCAAATTTTGAGAGCTATGTCGGTCACCTTCGTTCTTCTACGGATTTCATCATTTCTGATTCTGTCTCGTAGAGAAATACCAAGCATAGCTCTCTCCATTGCCCTCTGGGCGACTCTGAGCTTGTGAATTAGGCTCACAGTAAAGGACCACGTCTCGGCACCGTAGGTCATCACTGGCAACACACATTGCTCGAAAACTTTCGACTTCAGGCACTGAGGTATATCGGACGTCAAGACGTGTCGTAGATTCCCGAACGCTGCCCAGCCGAGTTGGATTCTTCGAGTGACCTCTCTCTCGAAGTTGGACTTACCCATTCGGATCGTTTGTCCTAGGTAAACGTATTCGTCTACAACTTCGAGAGCAGTGCCATCAACAACCACCGGTACGGGTGTGACATGGACATTAGACATGATTTTCGTCTTGTCCATGTTCATCTTAAGACCCACCCGTTGTGAGGCACTATTGAGGTCGCTGAGCATAATGCTGAGTTCCTCCAGCGACTCCGCCAGGATCACTATGTCATCGGCAAATCGGAGGTGTGAGAGGTGTTCGCCGTTGATGTTAATACCACGTCCTTTCCACTCCATCAGCTTGAACACATCTTCCAGTGCAGCGGTGAAAAGTTTTGGGGAGATGACATCCCCCTGTCGTACGCCGCGCTGCACGTGGATGGGGTTCGTACTGTTGTCGTGTACTCGGACTTTCATGGTGGCGGCATTGTATACACACTTCAACGCCTCGATGTACCGATAGTCGATCTGGCATCGCTGAAGAGACTCAAGCACCGCCCAGGTCTCGATAGAATCGAAGGCCTTCTCATAGTCCACATACGCTACGCATAGCGGCAGATTATACTCCTCGGTCTTTTGTATAACCTGCCGAAGCGTATGTATGTGGTCTATGGTACTATAGCCTTTTCGGAAACCGGCTTGTTCGGGAGGCTGGAAGTCGTCGAGTCTGCGCGCTAGACGATTAGTAAGGACCCTCGAAAACAGCTTATAGACGTGGCTCAGAAGCGCGATGGGCCTGTAGTTCTTCAGTTGGGTTTTGTCGCCCTTCTTGAAGAACAGTACCACCACGCTTCTGCTCCACGCCTCCGGGGTACTTCCAGTGCTGATGACGGAATTGAACAATTGCTGGAGCGCGACTAGGACGGGTTTGCCGCCCGCTCTCAGCAGCTCCGTTGTAATTCCGTCATCCCCCGGAGCTTTGTTGTTTTTAAGCTGTTTGAGTGCCCCCCTAATTTCGTACAGACTGACGTCCGGGATATCTTCGGTATAGTGCCGGGTTAATTTAGCTCGCTTGTCGTTCACCGCCTTGGGAACGGGAGCTCTTGAGGAGGTATACAGCTGTCCGTAGTATCTCTCAATTTCTCTCAGAACTTCGGGCTTAGACGTAACTATGGTGCCGGAGTCGGTCTTCAACCTCGTCAACTGACTTTGCCCAACCTCCAGATCTCTTGCGAACACTTTCGAGCCTTGGTTCCGCTCGATCGTGTTTTTTACACGTTTGGTGTTATAAACACGCAAATCGCGTCGCCTACTCCGAGAGATCTGTTTGTTGAGCAGTCGGTATTTCGACATTGAGGTTGGAGACTGCACACATAGTTCTCGCCTTTCCCTCATAAGACCGAGGGTATGTTCTGAGAGAACTTGAGGTTTACCACCGGAGGGGGCCTTGAAATACTTAGACCCAACCTCGTGGACAGTGTCTACCATCCTGGTGTTGTACTCGTCCACTGAACTGCATGTTTCCAGGCACGCGAAACGATTGCGGAGTTCCAGCTGAAAGGCCTCGGAGTCCTGGATCTGGGCAGGTGTTGGTCGGAGCGTAGACTTCATCAGGCGTGACCGTTCCAGCTTGACATTGATATTCAATGTGCCTCTGACCATCCGGTGATCGCTTCCGGTTTTAAACCTGCTGATCACAGAGACATCATTGAATATGTGCGGCTTGTCTGCCATAATGAAGTCTATCTCACTCTTAACGGAACCATTGGGACTGATCCAAGTCCACTTGCGCTGTGGCTTCTTCTTGAAGAAGGAGTTCATCATATAGAAGTCCTCCTTCTCCAAGAAGTTAGCCAGCAAGTGGCCCCGGTGGTTCCGTTGCCCGATACCAAAGGGCCCCACCTTCAGCTCGTCGCCGTCTCGCGCACCTAGTCTTGCGTTGAAGTCCCCCATCACCACCGTGAAATGGGTCTTGGAGTTACGTATGGCCCTACTTACGTCCTCATACATAACTTCAACCTCATCGTCGGGGTGTGCCGAGGTCGGTGCGTAAACCTGTATGACCTTCAGCGAATACCTCTTGGATATTCTGAGTATAAGGTACGCTACCCTTGCCGACACACTCCCGACTTCCGTCACGTTGTTGACGAGGGACTTGTGGACGAGAAACCCGACACCACCTTGGGACAGATGTTCGCCCTCCCGGTGATAGAACAAGTTACCGGAGTTTAGGATTATCGTGTCCTCCCCCTGTCTTCGGACTTCGGATAATCCCACGACACTCCAGTTTAACTTGTCTATCTCGTCTTCCAGCTCACGGATCTTGTCGTCGGTCCTCAGTGTCCTGGTGTTGTATGTTGCCAGGTGCAGAAGTCGTCGTTTGTGGCAGCGCGATCTCTGCCGGAGATTCTTAGCACCCCCTGCCCCGCCGTTACCATGGCCGCTGCCAGAGCCAGGAATAGCGGAGCCGCCGGGGACTGGGGGCCGTGGCTGACTTGTGCCGTCCATATTGGGGGTTGATGCCGTAGTCACCGCGCTTGGCAAGTGCGTGTTGGTGACCGCAGTAGGTGTTTAGTACTCAGGGAGACGCTGCTGCCCATCCCCTGGTAGTGATATCCCTCCGATCGCCTCTTACGATCTCCACGGGTCGACTTGGAGTGGCGCTATTCTAAGCCGGCAACCACACGGCAAGCACTAATTGAACAATGAGTCATAATCTCGTAGCTCGTTACATACCTATCCAAATACGTTGGGATGGGATACCCAGAAATCAAATTCAATGGCTAATCAGCAGTAATTGTGTTGTAATAACAACGGGGCCGCCGCCATTGTGCCTCGAAACCGGAGCTGCCTCACTCCAACCCTTCGGGGGAAACGTGTGAAAGAAAACATATTGGGGCCTTTCTTTCCAACCCCGTTTGCAAGGGGATGCTTGATCGTGTTTCGATAGTACTCTCGAGTTTGGTGTTAATGATGTTTTCTTAATATCAAACAACAAACAAATTCTATTTGCCAGAGGTTGAGAGAGATTTTGATGTCGTATGTAAATGCCATGTTTGACTGAGCAAACTACATGAAGCTGAAAGAGATACTTGCAAAAATTTAAAAGCGTGATTTTTTACTAACAGATTTTAAACCTAGTTTGACTTTCTTTAACGAGATCGTCAATTTAAGAAGTTCAGAATTACCAAGTTCAGACCCCGACTTAATGTTCAATGATATTCTATAATTTACCCGAGATTCCTTATAAATTATGCTGGAACGTCACAAAAAGTCTAACCAACAGTTAGCTTTATAATATTGTGGACGGATAAATTAATTGGATATGTTACCCAGTAGGTACAAGGGTTGCTTCTGTGCTGGCAATTGCTCATGCAGCATCCCGCTGAGCACATTACATTGCTCTTCTTAAGTTCTGGTATTGTTCATTTATACGTTCATCAATCGCATAAAAACTATTATTGATTTAAATGGCATTGTTACCCTTTAAAAGCTTATTGGTGCTGTCAGAATTTTATAGTTTGTTCGTGGTAAAACAATTGTATTTCGCTTCAATGTTGCCTAATGCAGTTGCTCTTATAATCTGCAATGCTGTCGCTGAGTTTTCGTGTGTAGCTTAGGTAGATATGGTTGCCAAAAGGTCTGATTAGATGCTGCCATTTTAGTCCTCACTCGCACCCACTTCAACCTCAGACAACACTTCTGTTTGAGGCTGGATCTCATTCCCAATCTCCTTGGCTGCAGTCAATTTGGTGGCTTGTAATTTCATTTGCGTGTCATTAAAAAATACGGCAACAAAAGAACCGTATTGAAAATTTATAGCGTACAAACTCCACTTCAAAGTTGTACAACCTCTACACGCAATGTCGTCTACGCGGGAGGCCAATTCAGTTGGCTACGATTTTCCTAGCAATGTAAAAAAACTAGCACCATACGCACAGATTTTAGCTTTGAAATATTCTTAGGATAGACAAAGTAATTGATCTCTACAACGAAAGGGTTGCTCACGCGGGCCCGGAGTCCCGCTGAGCGCATTACGCTCCGCTCAGTACCCCTGGTACGTTCTGATTGCTGTTTTCAAGTCACCGTGTATTTATTGCAGACCTGGCTTTCGAACAATTTGCATTCCGTCCAGATTGTTTTGATGTACAAGTGTGTATGCCAATAAATAGTTGAGGGACAGGCATAATAAAGCACTTGGGCAGGGTTTGCGGAATGAGAAAGGAATTGAACGCGGATGTTGGAAATTAAGTTCTGTTTAAATTTGGAATACATTGTATTTGAAACATGGTAAGCATTCTTTGATATTCTCGATACACTTTTCTTTATTTCATTTTACGACAATTTTTTTTTAACGTAATTTATTGAATTACCTTTATTTCCTGTATCTTCCGAAACTACTCTAAATTTGTGAAAAATTTGTTCTAACTTTTAGATCGAGAAACCAATAATACACCCAACACAAACACCACTGCTCATTAAATCCTCAATTTAATAGCAAATTCTAATCCAGTAACAGTTCACAGACCACCAAAGAGCACAATCGTATGTCAAGCCGCTAATCGGCCCGCCCTCGTCTGCTAACGACTCAATAAGGATTATAAATGATTGCCGATAATAATTACGAGCCGAACGGTAATTAAATGTAAACGTGTAATTGAATCAAACGGAATATAGTAGGAAGTTATTAATTTGAAACCCGACAACGCTCATCAGAATGTATCGAGCGTTGCCATGGTGGAGCAGGGCTGCCACGTTTCGGTTGATGATCGTTTGAAATGTTAAATGAAATATGTTTAACAGTCTAATTTTAAGCCCTACCAGGCGGACTGATGACCTGAAGAAGACAGCGGGAAACCGTTGGATTCAGAGGGCCCAGGACCGGGCGGAGTGACGTCGATTAGGGGAGACCCATGTCCAACAGTGGACTACCAAGGGCTGAAAAGAAGGGAGGAAGTCTAATTTTAAAATCAGACTTAGGACCTTTACGGTCAAACTAACCTACTACTACTTATGACGATTACTCAGCGAAGGACGCTGGCCCTGTGAAAAGTCTTGTTTTTGACTCTAGTTTTAGCAATTCAGATAGCTGGTTCTATGAAAATTGTTTCTTAAAATACGCAGAATAAAGCGATGCTGATCTGATATTTACTGAGGGTAGAGCATAACCTCAATGCTGTACCTCGGAAAATAAATTGAACGAGTCTTTTAAAAAAGGACAAGTCACAAGTCAAGGAAAAGTCATCAAATTCGCGAGATATTTTTGCGATAGCCTTACAAATTCAGCTCTAACAGTTACTACAATTTCAAATAACATTAATATAAATGCTACGATGTCATTTTTACGTTTTTCAAGACTTTACTTTCGTATACCTACTATGAATTCAAACTGTGTATTGATTCAGCTAATCTTAAACACACATCCCCTAAATACGTTTCTACTTTTAAATTCATATATTCGTAACGAACGCTCATTCGATTGCATTTGACAAATCCGACAGCCCTGATAAAAGGTGATTTGCATAATCAGGTCCGCTACTGCACGTTGATATAATCTGATAGGCCTCTAGAAAGTTGGTATGAAACAATCGGGTCCGCATCTAAGCTTTATCGATAACCGCTTTGTTTTAAATTCTGATGCCTCGATATTGACCGAAAAGGCAATCGGTGAAAGTGTACTCAATATCCTGATCGTTTTGAAATCATCAAACGCTGAACACAAAATTGAATCAGAAATTTCGACATTTACGGGTATTTATTTTGGTTTGTTCTGATGTGAAATGACCTTATGTGTCTTAGAACAGTGATTTTGTTCGACTTAGGTTTCCTATATGGCTTAGATTTATTTATTTTAAAATCATATTTGCCAATTTCCAGAAGAAATAAACAAAAAGAGAAACATTTTTTTAATAAATGCGTTTTTATAGTAAAAGTTTGACACATTCAATTTATTTTGAATAACATAAAAACAAAGTCAAAACTTTACAAGAAGCAGGCATAATTATAGAAATACAGAATGAAGTGTAAGATACGAGTATATAATTCCCCGCTGTTTTGGAAACAAAAACTAATTTAGATAATTTTTTACTCCTTACACATGTCAATCTTCGCTTCGAGAGTTTGCAGATGTTGGATACAAATGGACACACAAACAGAGAGAAATAGATAGAAACAAAACAGAGATTCAACCTTATTCTAGTTTTTCTACGGTGAAGTTTTAACAAATGGTCTACCGGCAGTTTAACTAAGCTTTTTCGTTTTTCTAGTTAATTCTTCAACGCTTTTTAGGTATTGGAATTTCTAATTAAAGATTTAATTATTTAAGAATTTTTAAATATAAACGTGAGACAAAACCATTATTTTTTATTGCACGGAATGCGTAAAACGCCTTAAAAATAATGGATCGTGTGATCGCTGAAAACCATACGCAACAACCATACTTAAACAAGACCTAAACTTGACAACAAGACAGAGTTTAAAATAAACAACAATTCCGCTTACGAAGAAAAAGCACAAACGTCTGAATCAATCCATCATAAAATCAAAATCACATAAAAGCAATATCACTAATAGGTGTCGTTGAAATATCTTTTGTGGTCGTGAGCAGAATGTCTGTGCATAATAACAATGCAGGCTATTAATATAAGCCTGCATCCTGTGCAAGTACGAGGATATCTGTCTGGTGCATCAGACGTACGAATAGCACAGACTAGTGTAAATACGTATTCATACAAAATTGTAATTGCTTTCTTAGAAAGGAGTGGAGCGAGTACGTTGAATTTTGTACCGATTAAGGATAAACGATTGATAGCCTATTGATACACTATTGCTGTGGATTCTTCAGTGTGGAATATTATCTTTATTATGAAAGTTAATACGAACACACTTTATTAAATAGAATTCAAGGGATCTTTATAATTTCATAGTTGAATGTTTGTCATTTTACAGAAACACCTATGAAAATAAATAATAAATACATATAAAAACTAGAAGTAACATAGTAAAAGTAAAACATCAAGACGATAGATGGTTTTAAGACCAGTAACAGAATATCCGTGAATAATCCATAACATTCCCGTGAATAAGGATGTAAAGATATGCAAAGATAAGTCTGTATATTTTGCATGTGCATACTGAATACGTTTCGCTGATTCCTTTATATTATAAAGTGTAGATGAAAGGGACATGAGGTATGTTAAATGGCTACATGAGCCTATTAATAACTACAGACAAAATTAACTGGATTTGTCTGAATATGAGGATATGCGATGTTGTTACTTCTGGGGACTAAGATACTCGCCCATCCCCGACTACATATTGAACAGTCAGTGTCTTCCCCAAAGAACCATATTACTTGTAGACACATATAATATGATACTATCAGACATAGGACAGACTAAGTATTAATATTAACAAAATAAATATGCGCATGCTCACCGCCACACGTCATTAGTTATTCAATGTAACGGAACGAGAGGGCATAAATAATTCAGGAACCGTAGTCTGTGGTCAAGTAACTCCCGCTTAGTGACATAAGGCGTGTATGCCACTGGAGGCGAAAGAAGCCGTAGGCAGTAACGTAGTCAAAAAGATAATTAATGAAAAGGACAAGAAAAATAATAGCTGTAATTCAAATATGGTGCATGCACTGATCTCAATAATCACTATTTTTTACTTATGCATAACGAGGAAAAATATTGATTCAAATTTAGTACCGTGTTACTTCATAATATTTAGTTTTTAACTGTCACTACTAAAATTTAATTACATTGTACCTGAATTTACAGAGTCGATTTAGTATAAATCTATGGTAATATTGTTTTATACGTATTATATATAAGTGTATACGTATTTTCCTGTTCTGGTTTTTCAGAAAATTTTATAGGCACGAATTGCATAATCTTCTCAATACCTACGTCATCACTCATGTGATCATAGAACATTTTTTGTTTATCGCCAACATCAAACTTAGAGCTTATCTTATCGTTCTTTGACAGGAATCATCCAACGCTCTTGAGATATCGATAAAATTCGTCCAAAATAGTTTATGTCAGCTTCAGAAGCAAATATAGGTAACGCGACATGTAAAAAATTTCATCCGAGTGCCTCAAATAATTATAACATTCCAAATACTAGAAAATAATGGATATATTTTTTAAAATATCTAAAAAATATTTTTGGAATTGTTAAGTTTAAGCTGTTACAATGTTAGTCAAAGATTTTGGTCTCATACTGATTATGTCATCATAGTAGAAAAGAAGTAAGGTCTATCAGGTCTTAGATTCCTATTCTCACTGGATTAAAGCCTTAACAACTTCCGACCAAACATCCGTCGGATCAACTAATTGAATCTTTAATAGTACTTTTATGATGGTGTTATTCAAATGAGATCGCGTCTAGATTTCAATTGTATCTGTCATTGATCGGATCGCAATGGAATTGCTAATCAGTGCTTGTCTCCCTTTATGGGGCTGGTTTTATGTTATGCTTTTGATTACTTCCAACGTAAATGACATTAACCTTCTCACGTGTTTTCAACGTAAGACCGTGATGTGGACATGTAGTCTTTAGAATTTGGTCCAACAGATACCGAAAATTTCAAACCATCTATCCAAATCTACCGATTTGATGGATAGAAAATTCATTCAAATCCTAGCAAGCCAACGTCACAACCTTTTTATACTCGTAGTATCAGTAAGATAAGATAATACGACGACAAGTTACAAATACATACTTCTGCCATAACAATCATTAATTGACTACTACTGAATGTGAGATTCAGCATCCTTAAAATAACGTGGGGATCGTATTTTCCAGTTTACCTGACTGCCTCCATAATACACATTAATATATTTAATACTATTCTCACGATTAAAAAACTTTCACTCAAGTAAGGGGATCGTCTCACCACAATCCACTCGAGCTCCCTCGAATAAAAATTTAAACAAAGTCAATAACGGAAACCGCCGTTTGAATCCAATCGAAGTCCTATTTGCATGGGGACAAAACACTTGAGTTCATATTAAAAGTATTCGGTCTGTCAATAGAGTCCGAGCCGCAGCCCTCAATAGGCTTTTTACAGAAAAGCTCTTATTGTGGGCGGCTTAAAGGGTTTCGCGCGACAATACGGCCCGAGTTTAATTAACCGGAGCTTAAAGCTTAATTGTAAGTGCAGTTAAGCCCGGTAACACGTGTCGGAGTTTCGCAGGGCGCCGTTCTAGGCCCGCTATTATTCATATTGAAATTTTCTACTCGCTTCACGCGGCATTCAGTCGCGTCGACTCAAACGTTTTGAAAGCAGAACGCTAAGCTTCATTGTGGGAAAATTGGTTTTTCATAGCGAAGGGTAGCCGGCGAACAACAATGTTGTTTTTGAGTTTACGACCGATGGAAGTGCTGTATTAAATCGTACGGCGAAATCTCAAGCACTTAATCCGAAAAGATTCACCGCGATAAGAAAATGAAAATCCCAGAAAGAACAATACAAAAACGTGACTATTTTCATGTATCTCGTGTTTATCTCGCGCTCACAGAAATATCACTAACGCCAGGAGCTAAAACCTTCTTTATTACGGCTTATTTACAACCGCAAGCAATTTACAGGAAAACCAAACAGCAATTACCGCACAAAAACAAATAAGAGGAAAAATCATTAGGGGAGCGGCTAGGGGATGATTACAAAGGAAAACACGGTGCTGGAGTGCAGCCATTATGTGCCGATTGTTCAGTAGTTGCTCCAAGGGGTAGCGGGTTCGACAATGGCCGGGTGAGATTACGCCTGTCGGCTGTCACGGTGACGGCTCCCGAATGGGGTTAAGAACACACAAAACCTATGCTTCCGCTTTGTGTGGGCGGCCCCATAATAGTTGTGGTTCCGCTAGCTAGCCTTTGTTTTTTTATCCATAGATTTCTATATAATTATTAATAAATGAATTAAGTTCATGCCAATTGACCTGCTAAACACTTCATGCTTGTTTGTCTAGTTAAGTCTAAAAATATATTTTAACACTTTTCCTATCTAATAACTAGACTCAACAGTTTAAAAACGGATATGTATCTTATGTGACTAATGAGGCGACTAAGTGGTTAAACAAGTACAATTTAATGAATTTCTCTTTTCTTTACTTATAAAAGAATCCTAAATAAAAACCTCGAAATTCAAAACGAAATACTCGCAGCATTAAATGTAACTTCAATCAATACTAGATAGAAAACTAGAACTGTAGTTTCTATAACAAACAGAATATCCAAAACGTATCCAATAAACTTACTTCGCTATACGCTTCATAATCGGCCCGATGTCAAATTCATGCGTTTCACGTATTGCAATTCCTATTATCCGTACTGCCGCTGCATAAATCTAGGGTTCAATATCAGACCTTTGCATGCATGCATCGCATGTTTGTTGCATGTAACCCGACACCTCGATAGATCGGCTTTTGTGCCCTCCGCCCTCCGTATTATTTGTTCCTCTAGCTATAACTGTTGCTTACAGTCCTCCACGATGTTAGTCACACATATTGTCCCCAACACAAGCCAAAACATCGCTTATTATTTCAATGTTACGCCCCAAATTCGTACGCAAATCGCTTCAAGATTTCATTACCTTTTGGACAGTTGTACCATTGTGATGCACGCACAATTCAGCCTTGGTTTTGCTTTGCGTTCTTAAATTACTATTCCGCGGCAATAATGATCCGGTACTAATCGGAAGTAGTGTTTAATTACGCGCGAAATTATTACTAGAAGTACGTGAGGATGGATTTGTTGATGAGCGCCGTTTGGAAGGTTAGAGAGAGGCATAAATCTTACCGTGTTTATTTAACGATCTCAAGCGAAGATATTGAATAGCCTTGGCAAAAAATATTTTTTGTCTATTTTTTTGACTGAGCAGGATAAAAGCGTTTCACCTTGCGAGAATTTTAAGAATGGTTCGAATTTCAGTGATTTGATGAGCAGTTAAGATACTTTGAAGAAATTATAAAATTTAATAGGTATATTACAATTCATATTTTTGAATTTGAAGAGAAGGTTTAGATCAGCAACAAGACGGAACCAATGATAATGACGACGATGAAAAAAAGAAAGCACTTCACAATAAACCAATAGAACCCTTAAAAATTTCCACAAACTGAATAGCGTTTAAACTAAACAAATATACTCAGGAAAGAGAATCCAACTCCATAAACCCATAAGATAAATACTTAATCCACCGTAGCAAGACAGTCGCGTGAAAGGCGCTCGTACTCGCACGTATAAAGAAAACTTGGAGCACTAAGGAAGTCGGAAGATGATTGAAACAAACCCGCTGAAGTTTCCGAACACGTCCCTCCCTAAGTGTATTAAACCGCCCAAACTTTCCTAAAAAGTGAAAGGAGACAAAGTGAAATAATATAAATACTTTCAATAATAAAAAGTTGATATTGGCACAAGTTTTTTGGGACGTGGTCTAAGGGTGAGGGGGCGGCGATTTTTAAAATAACGTTTTCCTGGAATCTGTTTAAAATCTGTTCATATGGTTGGATTCTTTTTGAGATTTTAAACATCGTTAATGTATTATGATTTCTAGTCATATTTAATCTACGGCTTCATCTACCAAACTTGATTTACCGGTAGGTTTAAGAACACTATTCATACGGACTTCTTCTAATTATTTACTGTTTAAGCTAGTTAAGAAATATCGTCCAGAAGATCTCATACCTACTCATTTATTAATTATCATCTCATTAAAAAGCTAGTCAAAGTCATCAACTGGTTGACTTGAGCACTTTAGATTGATCGCTTATATTAATATGTACCTACTTAAGAGTTTTTTTAATCTAGTTAAAGTAATTAAGAATAGAAGTACCTATGTACCAACTAATGAAGCGACCAATAGACGGTATTAGCATTAACTACAATTTTGAGATTGAGTACAAATTTCTTCAACACTTTCCGTTCAAGAACTTAAAACCCCGAGTATCTTAGATTCCTATATCCCCGCTGTCGCTCCTACTTTAAGCCTTTCAAACTTAGACAGTAAGAGTCCTGGGACGAGCAGTGCGTTATGATAAGCACGTCGAACAGAAGCGAATGGAAAAGTAACTCCAGCGCCATAAACAACAGAGTTGGCGCAAAATGGTCGAGTCTTAGCTGAAAGTGCAGTTTGAGATCGTATAGACGCAAACAGGTTTTAAGAGAAATCTTTGAAAGTATGGAACTTATTTTCTTTGTGCCTTAGCATCTTTGGTTGTTTTTTGTTGTTATAGGTAAAGGAAGTGCGTAGAGCGCATAGTTTTAAGTGGGCATGAAGCCATAAACAAATCTTTCAACGATTTGTAACCAGATGATTAGGAATGAGAAATTTAATGCGTTTCTACTTAAGAGAGCTTAGATTTTAGCCGAAAACGTGTTCCAGGTTAGGATATTTAAAATCAAGGGATTCCTTTTACATATAATAATAATAATTACGATTTTCAATTGGTTTTTAATACTGACAATAATTATATTTGAATACATTATAAATTTATTTTTAAATCAAATTCATGAAAACTACCCACCTGCTTATTTATTAAATGTACCAATCACATTCGACTACTCCACCCAATTATTCGTAAACTATCAAAAAATAACAAACAGGTATCAGAAAATAAAAGCAACTAACAATACTATTTCCAGAAGCGTCCTGTCAATAACTTCACCGAGTTTTTATTTGAAGGGACAGCCGAAGGGAGCCTGAGCGGTGAACAGGTGGCGGACGGTCACCGTTACTTGTAGCTGTCACTTTTGATCTGTCACTTTTGATAACAGTCAAAGTTTGAGGTTCTTTAGCTCTGTATTGTTTGCGCGTGATGTATGTTTCATTCTGTAGGTTGCAAATTTTAAGTGACGACCCGAGTGGCTCAGTTGGTAAAGACGCCAGTGCGCTACGCGGAGGGTCCTGGGTTCGATTCCCAGCAGAGCAGAGATTTGAATGATGAGTTTAAATTTCTGTTTCTGGTCTGGGTGTTGTGTTGTTGTCTTGTGTGTGTCCATGGCGCCCACGACACAGGCAATCCTAGTGTGGGGCTATGAGTGTGAAGCGTTATTTATTTATTTATTTATTTATTAATGTTTTTAAGAGCGACTGTAAGTACCTACTGTTTGTTTGAAAACTTTTGTGTCCATAGTTCTATAGGTCTCAAAGTTTTCGTGAATGTCTTTTAAAGATGATAATCACCAAGTTTGCAACAGATGTAGATAGCAGGCTTGATAACGGCGAGTGACGGTAGAGTGAAAGATGAGATCAACAGTGAGGTGTTAGACATAAGATTAGACATTTAACGGCAGGAAAGTTAGAAAGTATTTTTAGTCCATATTAAACCGTATCATGTATGTAAGGTCACATTAAGCCTATGCTTACCTTTTACCTGGACGAATACCCCAGGTATTATCGATAAATGGCAACCATTAACACTTTGCACCTTAATTTGAGATAATTATATAACTCATGTCAGTACCCGTTAATGACCCACTACAGGGTCGGGTCTCCTCTCACAATGAGAGGGATGTAGGCCGCCGTCCACCACGCACCACTACTGCCCGTTGGTGGACATTATTAACTATTTACTGATTATCTATACCTATAACCTATACAATTATATAACTATTTACTGATAACTTAGAGGGACGTTCCTTGACTGGCGTCTAGGCAAGGGTTTCCAACCTTCCAACTCTGTGCTGGAGACCGAAATCGGACGATAAAGAACCATTCGATTCAGAAAACAGACCAGTTAATACCAGGTGGCCAGTTCTCATTTCATACACATATCGGCACCAAAAATGTTTTTCAGGCGCTTTCTTATCACGCTATCAATAGACCATCGATATCTACTTGTAGTTTGTAATACACTCCGTTATCGGTCACAAGGCGTTTGGACACCTCATATCATGTCCATCGTATCTGGTTCCCAGGTCGGTGGTCACTTACGTTTATAGCTCATATGATTTACGACCGATATAACAAAGTACTCGTGATGGTAGAGATTTATGACGTCAATAATGTTGCACTTATAAAAGTGTGAAATTTTTAGTGTTGTTTATTAGTGTTTTTATTGCGAAGTAGCAACGTGTGGATTGATAGGAGTGGAATACGAGCTACGGTATCTTCCTAAGAGAGACTAAAGAGGATCTCTACGGATCGCGTATGTTAGGTTTCAAAGCTGTATTAGTAGCTCACCCGGGGAGGTGTAATACGTTACTCCTTCTTAACCAGCAGACTCTTCAGTAAAGGCATGTTCTTCGTATGTTTCGGCTACTTTACGAGGCAATCTTAGCCAAGCGCACATAACATTTTTTACAATTTCGAAAGATTCGAACCCGGACTCGAGGTCGAATCTATCGAGGCTATCACTGCTCGCCCATATACCTACTATTCATTTACAAAAAACGGACTCCGTCTAATCAGCTCCGCATCGAATGCAGTTAGTTGCACATGCAACAATCCTCCGTGCGAGCATTTATGTAAGACCGAAAGTGGCTTATCATGATTAATGTCGAACCAGCAGCCATGATACGCAACGTTTACTAATTATAATTATAATTATGATAATCGTTCAATTTATAATTGCCGGGTAGCTTTCTTCTTTTTTACCGGAGCTGATTACTGAGGAGGTGAAAAAATGGAAATGCAATCAATATTGCTGGTGTTTGACCACGTGTGGGTGTGCGATTTTACTCGCTTTGGAATGTGTGCATGTGCGCAATTACTCGCTTTAGAAATTGTCTGATGAAAACACAGGGTCAAAAGTCAAAGTCTATAGATATATGGCTTTCTCGAGGTTTATCTAGTCTAAGACGGAGTTTGGAGCTCGTAAGCGGTTGTTGCGGCGGTGATAGCCCAGTGGCTTAGAATTCGACCTCGAATCGAGGGGTCCGGGTTCGAACCCCAGTGGCACACACCAATGACTTTGTGAAAAAGTTATGTGCGCTTTATAAAAATTAAATATCACCTGCTGTTACGGTGAAGGAAAACATCGTGAGGAAACCTGCATTCCTGAGAGTTCACAAAAAAAAATGCTCTCAAAGGCATGTGAAGTCCACCAACCCGCAGTAGGCCAGCGTGGTGGACGGCGGCCTACATCCCTCTCATTGTGAGTGGAGACCCGACCCTGTAGTGGGTCATTAATGGGTTACTGACAAGCGGTTGCTGCAGATGGCTGAAGCTGCGGCCTCCACGGTCCATTCAAGAGCTGGGACTGCCCAAGCAGACGAAGAAAAAGAACACGGATACTGAAAATAAGAACTGTCACTTTTGTAATGGACGTAATATAGAAAAGATTTATTAATTGTATATTTTTTACTATCTTTATACTAAAGCTATTTTTTATAAGATACCGGATGAAGTGACATCATTTGATAGTGATCGAACTTTACATACAGGCTACTTTTATTGAACCGTCAGGACTTTTGTAAGGTATTTGTTTATTAAAATGTGTTTAAAATAAGAAATTATCTATCTTACTGCTTTTAGGCTCAACTTCCTGCTCTCTCGACTCGTTCGAAACTTTTCTGCTCGTAACTATCCACCACTATCCACTTAGGTTTGCAATAGAAACATAGGACTAGGTGGATAGCTACTCACCTACAATGCGACACATTACCCAGTCTACAAAACTACACAAAACCTACACAGACTTAGCAAAAACAGGGGGATTGTTCTCGCTGACAGTAGAAGGATGGGCTGCAATTATCCTAACTAAGGTGATGCAGCAATTAGTCCGCTCCGACTGCACCATGATCACCGGTAATTGAGTTTACGTATGTTTGCTGACGATTTTGTAACGGGATTTGCGAGCTGTATATTTTATAGTGATGGGTGTGACATGTCCTTAATATAAAATATCTAATTGGTTATCTAGATATCTAAATTAATCTAAATGGATTATATAATAAAGCTATATCCAGTGATTTTTAAGGGTTTTACATGTTCATAGACAGGCGATAAACGCTAGTTGTGGAACCATGCAAGTTTACATGCTTCTTAGAGCACTAAAATTTGTCGGTCTCGGTTGATGGCCTTTTTAAACACAAGTTATTAGGTGGTAGAGCCAGAGCCCAACCCGGGGAGGTAGAGCCACCCTCTTAGCCCACCGTGAAGCTGCGTGTTCTTCATGATTTGTGTTTCAATCATCCATGCCTCCCGAACAGAATTTTGGTGTCAGAATCCAAAAAATCTTCTCACAATATTAGGAATGGGTCTACCTACTGAGTATTGTAAACAGCTTCAATGGATGGAATTAAATGTAATAGCTTCGAATTGAGTGCAATCGCGCCGGTGGTCTGGGCCCGCATCCCCTTAAATGGCACCAAAAGTACTACACGAGTAGGATTATTTCATTTATGATTCAGCTACTACTAACTAATAGCTGATTAACATATCTACTTCTACATTTTTAATTGAAAGGGTAAAATTATTATCTCAGTCTAATTGAGGTGTGTAAAAATAAAAGAACTGGTAAATATAATAGAATAGGTAATAGGTAAATACAGGCATAGGTAATGAAAAGGTAGCGGATTCATTTCATTTCGTCCGGGGAGGTTATACTAGTATACCTACTACAGCATTGTTTGAGTAAACTGTAGAGTATTTATTATGTTTTAATTGTAGTAGTTAGAAAGAATAAAAATAAACGTCAGTTTTGAATCTCGAGCCTCGTGTATTATTTGACATAAACGATGGTCAATTTGTTGTTATAAATGCTTGAATTTTATAAAACAGTCCTTAATTTACTAACATTTAGTAATTAGGAGTAGTCCTTAAAAGAAACAACATTCATCCCATTTCATCATGGTTGTCTACGTGTTTACCTAACTCTTTAGCTTGTTATTTAAACAACAACATTAATAACTAATTTTAGAAAATTTGGTGACATTTTGTTTAAACCCCACAAATATTGAAGAACAAAAAAATAATTAATTTAATGTCTCCTAGAGCACGCTTTTAAACATACGAAAAACCACCCTTAACGAAAACGTACAGCTGTCAATATAACACATAAAATGCTTTTAGCAAATAAGCTAGGTACCTCGACGGCATGCGAACCAGCGAATGACTAAAACGGAATTAATGAAGGGAGAGTATCACTTCCTAAGCTAACATTGGTTGCTCCTAATAATAGCAAAGCACCCTAAGAGCCACCCTTTAAGAATTCCGACTAATAGAATGCGGATAGACAGACAGACAATCCATCACTGGTCCCCTCCGATGTATTATTTATGGGGACATCCTGCACCATCCCGCGGCTAATCTTTCAATATCTTGAGAATTTCGGGAGCATCAAACCTAGGGATCAGGGTTCTTGGCAATAACAACGATATCGACGTCGACCTTAATGCTGAAACAAAAAGGATTAAATTCCCGCGACACAGCGCACGAAACGCCGCTCCAGCAAAGCCAGAGCAACGTACGAATACTGATGCAGACGACCTGAACGTTAATTTTAAAGCAGCAGAGATCATTTTCGTTCGATTCGTCCCCGAATTTATGGCTGTTTGGTCAGAATAATTGCAGGATTTGTTTGTTTTGGTACGGAATGAGAGTAATGGCATTGCATTGGATGAGAAATGAAATTAATGGTGCTTTCTTAATGAATTTTCGTTATGGGACCCGCTGCTTGTAATCGGCTTGTCGGCTGTGGTAAACACACAATTAGTAAAAATTACATCGTATATTCTTTGATACGAGTTAGAAAACGTGTTACCGGATTCCCTCGAAACGAACACAGAAATAGACGAAGTTTTTTTGCTTCGCGGAGTATACGATTCCGGAAGATACTTTAAAATCGTGTTCTGTGTATCAAAAGGTGTAAAAACATAAAATTCGGAGCCGTTTCCTAATCACCCTTCAGGAAATAGAAACCGACAGACGAGCAACTAGGGATTCCTCGATACGTAACTTTATCTTGTTGCTACTTCGAGAGACATAATTAAAATCATTCGGAGTCTCGCCTGCTCTACAAAAACTAAACATATTTAAACTTAAGATAAAACTAAATAGAAATCAAAGCGTCCGCCGTCTATTTCTATAAATACAACACTTAGTAGCAGGAGATGTGGAGAAAAAAAATATTTTCGAGCCGATATACTAGAGGGTACCCAGAATAGATCCCTGTGGGACTCTTTAGTTTGCAACGGAGTTGGCTTGTTCCACACTCTCATGTTTCTGAACCCCTTGTGGATTTGGGTTCTGTTGGTTTACTTTATTTTTAAATTATCAGAAGCTTGACGTGTAGCTTTTGTAATACAGTCTTTTGTAATACAGAACTAGTAACGCAGTACCTATAATACTCAAATGTCGCGAACAATCATTACAATTTATTTCAACTTTACATTTTATAAACTAGTTGTTTTAGAAACATCATTAGTCAGCTTTAATGAGATTTTTAAATCCCACCCAAAAGAATATTTTCAAAAACGCATTAAAAATTTAATTTGCATTTATTACGAGCACAAAAGATTCATTAACCATCTCATTAACTTCGACCAACCAATCGGGGCCTGCCGCCAAAAATCGAGCATTACGTTCGAACTTCAAATCAACGGTTGTTAATTTAAAAATGGCCGCTCATAACCGCTTGCGCGGGCGCACCTCATTATCGTCCTCGCAACGAGTGTCCGTAAATCAGACGGACACTCTGGCCATCGGATACAGATGGGATCGTGGAGATCGGAACGTCGATCGCTGGAGATATTCGATTACAGACCTCAGCTACTTTTGTCTTGAGTTTATTGTTTTGTTTTTATCTATCTGTTTTTGTATGGAGCGCTACTTTTTTGTCGCTTTGAATTCTTGAACTTTCAATTGCAATTGGATCTCGAAATCTCACCGGTCTTGAAGCTTAACAGCATCTGAGCGTACTTCTATGTTTACATAACAACATTCTATAAACTTGTATAAGAGAGGAACAAGTATAATTTACATTATGGCTCCAGTATCCTGTTTGACGTAATCTTGCAAAGAACTCTTCTTGCTATTTGATATTTAATTCATATCGTGTTTATAAAATATTCTATTTTCATGTAAGACCGGGATATAACTTAATGCTTCAAGTAATTTTCGTTGGATCGGTTTTCCATGAACGGGATTCTTTAAGAGCCTACGTATAACAGAATCTCATCAGACCTAAATATTACGTGATTTTATAAGAAGCTTTGATTGGCAACCTAAAGAGCTAACGCGAAAATGAAGAAACGAAGTTACTAAAATAAAACAAAAGGAATATGAAAATCAAAACGAATTTGACAAATCGAATGTGGACTATAGCAAAATAGATATGTTTCTGTTAAGAAGTTAAAAACAGCTCCAATCGTATCGATCAGGTAAACTACATCATCTAGCTCTTTATAAATTGCGTTCCAATTTCAGATTTTTAACTGCATTGCAATTTGAACGTTAGCCTAAGGTCCGAAAGGTCCAGAATCAAGATTTTGGAGCGCAAATGATCTTGGTCTTTGTGACCCAGAATGTGGGGAGGCGCTGCCAAATAATTGACAACGATGTCATCGGCGCGAAGAGAGCTGCCAGCCGTTTCGCAATCGGACGAAAACTGAGAAATGCACTTTATAACATGAGTGTAGTCAGGCTTGCTAGTTTCTCTATTTGTCTTTATGACTTTAGGCATACCATGTCCATAGACAACAGGAACTAAAGGGATTTGGCGAACTTAATGCGTATAAGCAGAAATGCTAACATTAATATCAAGATAAAAGAAACACAAGTGTAAAAGGTAGAATATATGCACATACATATGTCTAAGAAACAAGCCATCTTGATGCCTAATGGTATTCTCTTCTCCACCATTACCTTCTCCAGCTAACTGATATCCTCAAGACCTACGACAGCTTGCTGCATTATGTCACGGAACTTTATCTTCGCACGCAGGTTTCCCGCGCAGTAACGAGGCGAGGCTATCAGCTGGGGTCAGCTGACAAACGGTATTGACATACAATTGATACCAGTTTCTCATCAGCGCTCAAATGTCAACACTTCGTAACGTCTAAGAGACGTGCAACTGCAATAATCGATGGAGACATGGGATTCGTTTCAATTTGCGCAAATATATAGGAAATTTTTCATTGCAGTCGTTTTTCCTATTCGTTTCTAATATGTCGTAATTTTTCAGGACTCTTACATTCGTATATGGACTTCAGATTGTCCCAAAGATGTTCCTGAACAACCAACCAAAAGAGTTGACGTAGAACGCTGTACGCGTACGTGGTAAATTTAGGTATTTCTTCCCTCATCCACGGACATGAGCTCCGTCATGCTTCTCCAAGTTGGCAGGTAAGTCACAAATGATAATATGGCACTGTTATTCTTACAACAAAGTTAAAGGGTTCCCTTGGAATGTGAATACGATTTAGTGTATCCACTTCAAAGCATTCTATTACAATCAACACTTTCGTCCTTCAGACGGACAATTTGCAAATTCAGACCACGACAATTGGAACACTTTTCAAAACAAGCAGCCGTAACCAATTGGTGTCGGATCGACACAAGCAATTGGTGTCAACGGTCCGGACGCGGGAAACCGCGAGCCCCAGCAATTAAGAACCTATCATAGCATCAACCAGGCGTCCAATTCTCGAATTATCCAATCGAAATTCAAGCCCGCATCATGGTGTGTCCGCCCGAGAAAACAATTGCCACGAGTTCGGATGGTTCGTTCAACCCGTTCGTGAATCATCGGCCGCTGTCGGGTTGGCATCACGCCTAATCGTCGAGCGGCGGAGTCGCATATATCTCGCGCGCCGTCATCGTTTCATTCTTTGGCTGGTTGGAGCGCCCGTTGACTGACGGGGTGGTGGCTGGTTTTGTTGGCTGACAAATTGGAAGCACCTCCGCTTCGGTCACCTGTGCCGTCGCCTCCATTCAGCCGCTCCCGGCGCTCCCGGAGCGCCAGTCCGGTGCGCGGACAATTCGAATGGATTTTGAATGTAGTTCGATTCGGCGGCGAAGATTGATTGTCCCGTCATATCGGTTTTGAAAGTGCGAGCTATCCCGAAACCGTTTCGTTTTTATTGTTCTCGACGAGTCGTGTTACTTTGAAATTAATTTCGCTTCAGGCGCTTCGATCCCGAGTGTAACAAGGCGAAATTAATAAGCAATTTCGTTATCCTGAAATCTTATAGCCTTGCGATCGGTACCAGGAGACAATAGCGCGTAGGAGCCCGGCATCAGTCCGGCTAACGAGTGTAACCCGACGCGGCAACCGATACGTTCATTAGCTCCTCGCTATTCACCGCCTGCCTGCAGATTGTCTTACAGGGTAATAAATTGCCGGATAAAGGACGTCGCAGCGAAGTAATGTTTAGGCGCGGGTATCGATAAGAGTAATCTTTACAGGATTTACAGGCACGCTACGATCGCGTATCGGTCATCTGAATTACTTGTCTGTGTTCGCTTTAAGTGTATTGTTTTGAGACTAGGATTTAGATCCCAGATTTAGACTAAGTCTTACAACTATTAAGTAGGTGGTTGCAATGTTTGGGTAGCATTATGACTATGTAATAGGCCTACTTCGGATAATGAGAAGGCTTAATTCAAGCAAGTATCAAGACTCAAATGGTTACAAGTATGAAGTTGATAAACCGAGAAAAATCTTACAAGACATAGTGTTGACATGAGTTATCAAAAATTACAATTCGTTCTCCCAAATGGGAGGGTACCGGTCCTTTTTGCCATCTCAGTTCCAATTCCTCGACATAATAATTACACCGCCGGCGGAAAGCTCATATCAGCGAAACATTAGACTCCAAAATCCACATTTCTTGTGCGAAAATGATATTTATATGGATAAATCGTTAATAAATTTCAAATGGTTCCCGGAGGTAGCCTTTATATTCAGGAGAGATGCGCATTAATATACGAAGGAAGGTTTAAAGTTAAACTAAAGACAATATATAAAGGGAATGCAACTTAATATGGCGGAGAAAAAGTCGTCAAAAGTGAACACCGACCGCGTTGGAGGCTTTTTGTACTCCCTCGAGAACAAGTCATAAAATGTCGAGACTTCGCAAAGCTGAGCTGCTTTGAGAAGGAAAGGGTCCTGGCTAATATTGTGATTTGACAGATTTTCATTCTTTGAGAAACTGCTCAAACTGTTAGTTATTCAGCGGTCAGATTTGGGAGAGATGACATCAGAACGAGTCACTACATAATTTCTGGGATATTCCTTAACTCTTTAGCGTCTATTTGCATGAATTTTTTGAATGAATTTTTGAATGCATAAGAGAATGGGCATAAAATAATTATAGGAATGGTTCGATAAATGCATTCATAAGATGAATCTTATTAATGAGACACATTTGACAACGATAACAAAAAACGCAATAAGCACTGCTGATTTTTTTGCTGAAGTAAGGCCCGTTGATAATAATGTAAAGGTAACATAAATTAAAATAATATTCATAATAACTTGGAGGTATGAACTTATGCAATAAGTTTAGTTTATATATCGACTCCAATCATTTAACTAGTGTTGCCAAACACCATAGTTCAGAAGAAGCAAAGTTCTCAATAAAAAGCTAAGCTGAAAATAATTGCACAGAAATATTCCACTCACACCAATGATCTCTGCAATTGAATCTGAAATGCGTTCGCAACAATGTTCGTGGCCATTCTTGCAATAGAGATAAGAAAACTCCGCGAAGATTCCTACAAAGTAGCCCTTACTGGGACCCCTGAAACCTAATTAGCAGTTTTAATAATTAAAAGCGAACTATCATTCCGGCGGCGACAAAAAGCTATCAGGCTTTCGGATTTCACTCCTCGTATTTCGAAAATCATCTCTCGGGCATCTCTTGCTTGAATTCTTACTCCTATCGTCTCATAAGGTCACAAGTAGAATGAAATCGGTCGTTGAAAATAGGACCTTGTTTCATGCTCAGACATTTCAGAATCGATTAAATCATATTTGCGTGTCCATTACGAATTTCGGCGTGCTAAATTGAGTTTTATTGTTATTCCGGTAGGGTCCGGTTTGGTGTCGGTGTGTTATTATTTGCGTGTGTACGTCTGTTTGTCGCTGCGCAAGCGCACGCGGCCGAGTGACTTATTCGCGAGATAGTTCCGGAGATAGGCCGGGCGTGTGTTCAAACAAAACCATTGCGAGGCGAGCAAATTGAGCTTTCGCTGGATTCGATCTAGCGACCTAGGCTAATTCTACAGGCTAGCTCGGGAACGGATAATGTCTGTATCTGCCGTGTTCATGGGAAATTTGCAAATTTATGGCCTAAAATTCAGTGTTGCGATTTGTGGTTCGTTTCCCTTATTTATGGCGATGTGCACTAAAATTTGCATTGTAAAGATCATGGGTTTTGCGAAAAGTGCAATTTTTGGATTACCTACTTGTTCTAAAATATTCACTTTTCGCAAAACCATGGGTTAAAATTACAAAAAAAGTGCAAAAAGATCCATCAATGGATCTTTACAATCGCTTTATGAAGGTTTAGGTTCGTGCGTGCGTGTCATTGAGAACATTACCTACCGTTTGGGTTATTCAAATTTTGCATGTAACCTAATTGCAACATTATGAATATTTCTTTCATAATCCTGTTTATAATTCTGAGCCGACGAGGCATAGCGGTCTCGGGGACCGGTCGCAACAAAAACACTGGAATTCATTAACGGATTTATATCTTTATTTAATCCTTTCTAGACGTTTGGACCACGGTTAACCCTATTAAGCTACTACGTAGGTACTTTTCACAATATTATGTGACTTCTGTTGAAATAAAAAGTGAACTTTCAATTTAATTTGGTGCTAAAACCCCGCAAAAGATTACGAAATCAGCCAGACGCGATTCTTTTTTTAAAACCGTTGGATGCACTTAGCCCAAAATATCAAATATGGCCCGTTCCGAAATCAAAAGTGGAAGCCTCCAATTTGAAATTGTAATACTGGCCAGCTCGATAGTAGGTAATATTTGAAAAATAAACCCGGACCTGTTCAAACTCCGAACGCCACTTATACTTTTTAATTTTATATCGCGATTGACCTTCGATTCAATGATCGAGAGAATACATCGAATCGGAATCGATTTTTTGTTACTTTTTGCGCTCATGTAAAAATCGTACCTAACGGAATTTTAAAGAGTGGAGGTAAAATTAAAATTAAATGCAGTTTCGACAAAAGGTAAAGAACGAGAGATCTGTAAGGAGACTTTATTCAAGTTACGGAGTGTTAAGTGAACGCACATGTGTCCCGGGTTCGTTCTTGGGTAAATTTAGCTTGGTGCGGGTGGAGGGTGGGGGAAGGGAGTCACTAACGAAGCACCTTTTTATAGAAACGACGTCCCACAACTATCTGGCGCAGTTCGTATGGAATGATGTATCATCGCTAACGAGAACCAAAGGGAGGCAACAGAAATCACGATTGTGCGTAGAGTTAACGCACCAGTTACTGGCATTTAAGAATATGAACAGATGTGTCATATACGAAAAAACAAAAAGGTAGAACTCAAAGTTCGTGTTAAAATGCAGGGCAGAATGAGCTTTGGGTAAATATGTAGTCAGAGTGAAGATTTAGGTGAAAATAAAATGGTCCTCGCAGACGCACCTGTTGCTTTTGCTAGACATGACTATGATTAAATAAATAATAATAAATGCAATATAGTAAGATATATTTATGTGGAATTACGTCCTCACTTGAGATTTGGCATGTCATGTTTAGAAAGGATTATACGAAAAGACATATCAAGCTCTATATCCAGAGACATTCCTAAAGCAGATTAATGAGGTATTTTAGTGGGTACGAATCTTACCTACATGAACTTTAGTCGCTATTACAGGGACGCCCAAAAAACCTAAACGCAAAACTGTTTTGAACAAACCACCGAAGCATCATCATCGTACAAAACTCCATCGTACCCAAAAGCACATGCATTAACGATGCAGACAGAAAAATAAATCTAAATTTAGACCGGCGCATCACATCTCGCATCGCGAAACAGAATTTGCACGTTTGCGAAAATTAGACGCCCTGGGAACCGCCAATCAGCCACGCTGTGTACGGAATAAAGATGGCGGATTTTTATTATAATCTCCCGTAAAACTGGCAAGAGGCGTAGGCTCGGGGCTCCGGTTGAATACCAAATGTGTGTGCAGTATTTGCATTTTGAATTACGCGCTCAGGACCGGCGCCGCCGTCACTCGAAATGGGCAGCGAACTGTTTTGTATACAGATGATCTTTTTCTGTTTACTTGTGCGTAATTCGCCAGGTTGTACCATTGTAACACAGGTCTCTCTCATCAACGTCACTTGGTTCTTGGGCTTTTAAATCCAATACACTCCATACTGTCATATTTCTGAACGTATTTCCAACGAGAAAGTTCCAGAATTGTGAAGGTTCTACTGGAAAAAGGTATCTTCTAATCAACGCCACCTGTTAAATCCAAAGGCATTGGATTCAAGCATCCAAGACCCGTTTACTTTGAAAGTTGAGTTGAGTTCTTATATCCAAAGGAGACCAGCTGTAGATTAAGCTGTCTTGACTGAGTGGCTTGAATAACCATTCATCGAGGAGCCGACTTCTTCCTAACATTCCCTCTAATTCCACATAAGTCAATACTGCTATGAGGTTCTCTGAACACCCTGAGAACTGTCCACAACGCATTTCGGGCAACGCATTATGTATCTAGTGTAGACGAACGCTGCGCCTGCGACAAGCCAGCGCGGCTGCGTGCGTCGCATGCCAACAGCTTGCGCAGATCCGTCTGCGTTGCGACTGGCGATGGTTTCGATTTAGCGAGCTTGGGAAATTACAAATTGTGGGAGATTTTACGAAAGTCTTTGCGGGTTGAGGGATTTTGCATCTTCTCATGTTTTCGTTTTCGGTTTGCTTAGGAACTGTATCGGGTTGTAGTGATCCAATGTTATAAGTGTTGCGTAAATTCACGTTCGCGAATGTCCCAAAATATTGCAGCATTACTAGTGGTACTTTTAATCGTAATACCTTTAAATAAGTATGTATATAATAATATAATTATAACTCAAAGTTATATAGCCCCAAAATATTACGATTAAAAGAATTATTGAATCTATCTTCTACGAAATGATGTTTTCCCATCAGAATCAGTCGCAAAACTCAACAGCAGACCATACAAAAATGATAATTATATATTTAGCCGTAACATTACGCCTTGAAGCATAAATCTCACAAAACATCATTAGGAGTACAAGCAAGAAGTGAGTGTGGAAAGAAGCGCTAAGAAGTATGTTTAGAGACCCAGACGTTGCAGCTTGGATAATGAATTCATAAAAATACGCGCGTGAAAACTTTTTCTCACTACACGAATTCTCGCTAATCTCGCAGACTTATTTGGGGGCACAGACCACAATCGATAAACGAGTTTAAATCGCGGCCCGTTCGACGAGACAAGCATGCCATTAAGGAACCAGCCTCATTCAACACCTCAGAACCATCAACTCCTAATTTAATCACCTCTACTACGAGAGTAATAAGTGTTAAAATTGCTTGGACGTGTACTTGAGCAGGGTTTTTGGTAAATATGTCAAACGTAGATATTGGATTGACATATCTTGGAGTCAATCTAGCGTTTTCGAGTTTTTCATTGCGATCCCGGATTAAGAATTTCGAAGTGGTACGGTGTTTCCGCGGTACAGAGGTTTGAGCATCATTAATTATTATACGGTTCTAAGAGATTGGGTATGAGAATGGTAGGAACATAAATGGACATATGAATATAGGAATACAATACACAACTTATCGTATATCCGTGATGGTAATCCTGTTTTGTTAGTTTTCTACACCTTTTTATGATATCTATCCTTATTACAAGTTTGTCGTATATAGTTCTTATGAATTTATTTGTGATATGTTAAGTAAGTAAATTTTTCTCTCTCTCTCGCTCATGAAGAAACACTTCGTGAACGACGTTGATTTATAAATGAATCCAAATATAAAATACTCATGATTAGCTGTTAGTTGCGGATTAGTAATAAAACTTTACTAACATAACATTTACAACAAAATTGTCTTTTCTATGAGTTCATAACTCGACTGTTGATTTATGTTATACAATTGATTTATTGGCATTAATGTTTAATAAAACTCAATTAAAACGCTTTAAAATGCAAAGGTATTCAAATTTGAAGCTTTATTTAAATACGGACTACATATTCATATCGATCAGTTATTTTATGACTCTATCAGCGATCAATGGCATTACCAAAACAACTTGAAGTATACACGCATACGTGTCTTGCGTTACAATTTTATAATTGACAACTTTTTTCCTCGCAGTGGTCGTTGACAGAATTTTTTAAAGGATTAATCAGTCGATTTCAGATTGTGTTAAGACTACAATATCTATACACTTTGCCTGTTAGGTGAACATAAAATACAAAACATTGACAAATTTAAACACAAGCTGTTTCAATTTTAACAATTCATTTATTTGTAATTGTCCTATTATTCAAATATGACTGCTTAAAAGTGTTGTTACATTCTACCTATTCAAAATACATCGGATAAAATATTTAGATCTGGTCTGGATTAGGCAATATTTAAAATTGCGAGTACGTTTGTGACAATGTTTTGGTTTACAAATCTACTTTCTTTAATCAGAATCTAGATAGGAAAGATTACTTTATTTTCAGTCTTCATATTTTGTATTTTTTGTACTGTCGTTGTATAATACCAACTTATTTTAGATTTATCAGTACTAGCTGTCTCCTTATAATCTTAATCTATACTTAATTAAATACGCAAAAAATAAGTCAACTTCTTCTGTTCTTCTAAAGTATCTGTTTTGCCATCCATATTTAACTATGCACTGTTTTTATTTACGCAGATTTTTTTCTCCATCAAATTAGGACTTTAATCAAAGAGCTAATCTTCAATCCCAAATGGACGAGCGCGACTGCAGACAGCAGAGTGCATAAAATCCCTCCCAATTAGACGCGTTTCCGTGCCAGCGTTCCTGACAAGTTTGAGAGCCGCCAGCGCCGTCCTCATCTGTCACGGCGGTCGCGCGTCCACCGCCCCTCGTTCCTGCGCTCCTAGTACCGTAATTATAGAAAGCGCTAATTAATTAGCTAAACACACACTTCGGCTTTCATCTGGTAATTGAAAAATTGGCATTGCCACCCGTGTTATGTCTCCCGGGTGGCTACAATGGGCAATCGATCAGTGCTCCGTTAACGCTCCAAGATTTTGTTCTAACTGTTTCTTTCATCTATGAATTATGCAGCATTGTGCCATCGCAAAGTTGAAATACCAAGAAAATGAGCTGTTGCTTCTTATAAATTGTGCAAATATTACAAAATATTTACGCCGCAAGTTACTACGGTTAATCTATCTTGAAGCGGACATATATTATTGCACACAAGCCGTAAATTATACGTTAAAAGCATTTAAAAGTACACTGAACCGCGTTCTTGAGAAACTGTCGCCCAAATCGTGCATATACATAATACAGACGTCATGATTAGAGGACGGCCGATGATATACTGCGAGAGAGCAGTGACAATTCACGTCCGAGCGAGACGGCGAAATGTGACACGGGGTAGGTGCGACAAGGTCGCCGCATCACACGTGAAGTATAAAAAGCGAGGCCGTTGATTTTATAATTTATTTGTTACACATTTGTCGTTGCGTGAAGATCAGGAGATACATGGGCTTTTTGTAGACTAGTGGGTAATACGCATCAGATGTGATTTGAGGGATAATTTATGGTGTTTGTACAGCGGATGTCACTGCGCCCGTTGTCGTAAACAAGCAGTTTATTGAAGACATTACGGTACGAGAAACGGATAAGTAACCGCAATGAGCGTCGTAAAACACCTAGGCCGCGCACCGACATTTTTAACGAGGCAAAAAGCTCCTTGATTTGTTGTACATAAAACCCTCACAACTTAAGTATTAATAACATTCACAATAACAAAGTTACGAACGAATAAAAGTAATGATACAAACAGGTCTTAAAGGTGCGAAGCGCGTTGTAAATCACGCGTTATTAGGTTCCATTCGGTCTATATCAATAAGCTTACGGAGGCCTTACAAAATATGCTTACTCAGTGCGCTTACTATATTTATCGCGACTAATTCTCGCAGTTAGTCAAGTTTTAGTGCGGTTCGGGAATCAATCACGTCCGTATTAACCGAGGCTCGTTCGCGCCAACTCCCTGTCTGACGCGTCGCGGCCGCCATATTTCAACGCGCTTTGAGATATAGACCCCGTTTTATCAATGCATCGTCGCGATTATTTCGATGATTTATAACTAATTATTATTGCATGTTAATGACGTTTTCACGGCGCATTCGCAGCGTCGCCGAGGCTATTTGCTTTTTAATTTATGCGTTCAATATGGTCACGCCATTTTGGTTTCGATTGATGTGCGGTAGTGGTTGTAGTACATCTGTATCCGTTTGCATCTACGACATCACACGCGGTGATAACTTTGACGCAGATCATACTAGCTTTGGCTTTAATTAAAAATAATATATTTTTGATCTTATTTTTTATTTACTTTTCTATCACTTGTTTTTTTCAGTGCTTAGATAAAAGTCAGTTTTATAATATCGATCAAAAATCGTACTTCAATCTCAAACGTACAATTAATGCTGATTTCTTGCACAGATACATTGTATGTCTTGGAATTTGCTAACTACGCCAAATTACCTACGGACGAACGGAGAGAATCTCCAAAAACTAAACGAGGGAGTTTTAAAAGCCGGAGCCCGAGTTGAACGCCCTGAAGAAGCGTTTCTGACAGTTTACGCGGAGTGCTCGGATAAAATATAGCTCGGCAGACGGCAAGGGGAGGGGGTGGTCCACAAATAACCTCCGAGCAAAACAATGCTCATGATATTGGCGTATCAGTTATGAGACTGACATCCGAGCGTGCGAGCCGATCTCGAATGCATCCGGAATTATCTGCTGTGATCTTTAACAGACAAGATTCTATTATCTGTGGGTTTGGCTATGGATTGGCCAGGGTATAAATTTGTTGAAGTCGAAATGAAAAGCAAAGGTACAAAGAATGCATATTATAAAAACATACATAGCTCCAATATGCCGAGACAGTTTGTAACAATAAAATTGGCAAATTCTCCTAGTAAAAACCGATTTCGCGAGGATTTTCATCAGTTTTAACAGTGTTTTAACTTCGAGGTTTGTCATTACAAAACAACTAAGCCCTCACCTTGTTGACATTTCTTTAGCCCAGCCAAATTCTTTATCCTCCTTATAAATCTCGGCTCAACAAGGCCGTGAACCAACAGTGGCATTCCTGCTCACCGCGTTTTTCGAGCGACTCTTTCATTTCGTTCGTTCCACAACATTCGCACCGCAGTAACGAGACAAAGAGACATGGCGGCTATATCGGGTGCTTATACATAATAACAAGAACGTAGGACAGACGGACGGACGAGCGACAGCCGCGGGCTATAAATAAGTAATGCGCCAACATTTTATTATTATCATCATAGCCGAGCACGTGCGGTACATTCCGACTCGCTGGCAGCTCGAAGCCGAATAAACACCCAGACGGAGACAATCTCTGTTTTATAGATTTTACGCTCCCGCCGATGCACTAACCGAAATAGCCGATAATAAACTATTTGCTTTAATGACGATCAGTAATTCAGTACACTCTGCGATCTTAATAATGTTGGAAATCGAGCCAGAACTCAGATGCATCGCAATAACAATACGTTGAGGTGACTGACATTTACAGCTGAGTCTTCAATGGTTTCGACTGGCCAAATTGAAAGGTCGAAAGGATAAACTAATTTGGGCCACGTCAGCTCTGTACCCCTCAATAAATATAGCATTAGGTTAGGTCATGTCGATATCTTTCTCGATCGGCATCATCGAGTTCCAAATCTATTTCCTATGTTTTTTATGTTGATCTGAAGCATGATCTATATCTACGCTTCCAAAGTCATCTATAGCTTTACGATCACCAATTTCCCAGAAATCTCCGATAATAACTTCCCTGAGAAGACCGTGGCAAACTATAATATCATCTCTTTGTTTGCATATCAAGTGAACCGCGCGCGTCTTACGTTACTTGCGGTCGGTTTAGCCACTCGCCTTCGCCCTGCGGTCTATTTGCGAACCGTCACCAGGTACTCGCCTCATTGATTATTGTTTTAACGGACAATTAAAATTTGATGACCACTTCAGCTTCGGTCATCTTCGACTCGCTACGTATTAGCGCCAGTCCGATACGTCTCGGTTGCGTATCTATTAATACAGCTAGATCTGATTTCAACTTCAATGCTTCTACGTAGAGCATATTTTCCAATGGCAGGGTTAGGCGATGTAGCTTTCTTAACGGACGGCGAATTGAGAGTGTGGGGCCTAAGCATCAATAAAAATAGTCGTAAAACCAACACTTTAAAGCACAAAATGCACTCTAATCTAAGGAGTTAGAGTCGGCGTTTTCGACCGAACGTAACATAGTCTGAGCGAGGAACGCGTGAAATAAAAATCATGCGTATGCACACATTCGTTAAGAATTGACACTTATTAAGGGGGATAATTTTTTTAAATTGGCATGACGACATCACTTTATTTAGTGGTGACCGTTCACTCGGAGCTCGTTTGATTTGGAATTCCCTTGGTCGGTCACGTCAATCATGTTCACACTCTTTGTTTAAGGAATTAATTCTTTCGAGTGAATTTTTGCTCCGAGAGAGCCAGTAATCGAGACTGAGCATGTGTGCCGTTGGTGGGGACATTCACGCATGTTGATATAAACGTAGAAACATGAATAACATGACGAGATGTGGAACTGCAAACTGGAGCACTTATTGCTTATGATATACAGTAAGTAGCAGGTCATTTTGAACATTGATTCCAACAGAGTTAAAGGTTTCATTGATGAAGATATTACGCAAGATAATATATAAAACTAATGTTTTTCGGATATCGATAAAATTTTATTCTAATCATCTCAAGATTTTTAAAGCAAGAACAAAGCGTTCGGCAGCCTCCCATTACAACGAACCTGTTTTTTAGATCAGCCTCAATCGGAATAAAGGCTGCCATAATGAAATTAATCCGATGATAATAGTCGGACAGAAGTCGTCTCAAATTAAAACGAAGAACGGGTCCGTTATCGACTGGCCAGGAATAATTGTGAGCAAATCATAAGTTGAACCGTTCCAAATTCAAATTGCCCGGTTCGGATTGAGAATAGCTCGCGATTGGCCGCCGAGCGCGTGACCAATCGCTAATTAGAAAATGTGTTCGGCGATGTGCTTTTACGGAAGCCGATCGGTGTTCTCTAATTAAATTTTTAAACGAATTTCTGATTTCGAACGCGCTATTTCCACTTCTGGTGTTACTGTGGCCGGTTTTATTGTGGCTTCTAATTGTCTAGAAGCGGTAGCTATCTAACGGTGCCCGGATACTCTCGCATATCAAAACATCTTCCAGTCGAGATTGATTGGATTCTTAATTGGTACAGTTTACGTCTTACAATAATCAAAAATTCTTAGCAAGTCCATTAACCAAAGAGTTCAGTGTTTTTATCTTTAATATCAATTTCTTTCTTTCATTCAAGATAGACTACAAATATTATTATACAACTAAGGTTGTTTAAGGCATAATTTTGCAGTCTAACAATTACTTTCATTTCTTCTATCGCGACAATATTAATTTCTATTCTCCGATTAATTTTATTACTTTTAGACAGATTAAGAACAAATGAAGATAGAACACTATTGGTACAATTTTGCAATCGAACAATCACTTTCATATCGCATCCCCTATCGCTGCCCACATCGAATACGAAGAACGGATATTTGTTCGACACACGTCAATATTATCTCGATAAATCCCCTCTAGCCGCAAGGCGCTCGCCTTGACCAATCCTCATGTATGTTGTAAATATGTGTAATGCCTACTTCTGTATCCTGTTAAGGTGAAAACAAACCATTGGACGGAATTTAACGATGACTAGTCCTTATCGTTCATAGTCTACATTAGTGACGTACGGGATCGGATTGCTCTCACAATGACAAGGGTGGTCTTAGTCCCGTCCATTGGTGGTGGTATATGGTACTTTTGAATGCAAAAACGGCTGAACAGTTTTGGATGAAATTCCTATCAAAATTTTAATCTATCTCCGTCGCTCAGACTCTGTGTTAAATTTAGTATTCTGCTTCGACAAATGTCAGAAACTCATCAATCACATTTCTGTGTTGCGATTAACGTGCGACAGTCGCGCGACTTGCGCGTGTTTACACAGTCCGTATCCATCCTAAAGCAGGGCCAGTCAGCGGAAATCTGTCGGTTTGCGGCAAATGGCTCCACAGGGCGTCTGCCCCCACCCCTGCCCGAGCAAGGGAGCATTAGGAGAAAATATTGGCGAGACAGGAAATATTGCACTTTTCAACAGAATTCAATTTCCGGATCGTGTGTTTTGGTTTGGGGTGCTATTAGAATAAAGGTTCTAGTTCTGAACTCTGAAGGGACGGGGTTTTGTTCACATGCTTTTATGGACTGCTGTTCACTAACTAAAAGATGTGTTAAAAGTCCTATGTAAATATCATCAGTTCCAGTTTCCCCGACTTTTGTGTTCCACATTATGTTATTCCATAACACAATAAATATTATTGGTGATGGAATATATCGGGTACTTTACGTATCAGAATAGTAGGCCGTAAGATTTTTGGAATGTGTCATTGGAATATTAATTTAGTGTTTTGAAAAGCCAATCTTACCTTGACGCAGCATCAATACCTTTTGCCTGACGCCAAAGTGTTATTTGCCAATTGTTACTTTTAAATAAAAAGTTCACCAACCCGCACTAGGCCAGCGAGGTGGCCATCCTTCCCATTGTGAAAGGAGACCCGACTCTGGTCCATTAATGGGTTACAGTCTTAACTAAAAAGTGACGGTACCTGCAGTGTGTTGCTATCAAACATAAGTAAGTATGTAAAGTATTCACCAAATGTCTTAACACAACTCTACTTACGAGCAGGTACAACTCAATCAAACGCCTCACTATGATCTGTCGCGTCAATCATTCTTCTTCCATTTTCCTCATCCATTTCCGAGATGGCTGCAATCTCCAGAAATAACACAATCCATACTAATAGGACAATCGTTACAACCGTGGTGATGAAGACATGGACCCCTGTGGGGCCCTCAGTGACGCACAGCGGCAGGCCAATCGCCCCTTTATACTGCCAGTGGATTTTTAAAAAGCGTTTGACTAATACGCCATGCTGATTTTATTGATAGGCCCGTTTTTTCAGGTGCTTTTTTAATTTTTCAAAATTTGTTTTTTTTAATATTATTTCTCGTGGTTTTAGGTCAAATGCACCATGCTGATTTATCGGATTATTTTTAAGCTGCTTTTTTATTTTTCAGAAATGAGTGCTTTTATTAGGTACTTGTGGTTTTTGGGTGAGGTTTGGTGGAAGATTTCATTTCATTCTGGTCCAGTCAACAGGGTCAACTCTGGTCTTGGAGAATCATTTTAGTCCTGGCATGGGACATTTACTGTGAAATACATAATATTTGTTTTTTAATTTTTCATAGTGTCAGTAATTAAAGAACCTGAGAAGTGTTTATGACTGATGAAACGAACAGAACTATTTCCTGAACTTTGAAAAATTAAGAAAATTTTCAAAATCTCACAGCTCCATCCTCTATGAATTTCAAATTTATATCACCTCTTTTACTTAAACTTAATTGAAATACTGTGAATCGTTAGTGTCGTTCCCATTTACGAGTAGAATGTTAAAACGCTAATCAATTCCAGTGCTCCTCACCACAATACTTAAAGGTACCAAGATGTTATACTAATAAAGGAAATAATTACCCAAAACGCCATAACAATAAATTACATGGCATTTACGACTAACTTATTAATAGAAATTTCGCGGGTAAACCTTAGACTGTCGTAAATAATTAACCGCCTCGTAAAATTCGCCTGGCCGCTTATTGGCTACTATCTGGCCAATGGACGCGCGTTCCAGATTTGAATGAGACGGTTTACGACTGCCAGGCGGCGTCCTTCAGCGTTTTGGCGCCAAAATTGACGGATTCGAGTCCAACGTGTTTGGGTAAAGCTGCTGATGAGTCACACCGCTGCCATGTGGTTTGCATCGGGACTGAACACCAGATTTGGACTGAAGATTTGTTATGTTCGCGCCAGACATTTATGTTACCCTGAATCAGTTTATTTTTTAACTTTCAGTCCAACCTAACTTTGTCTGGATCAAATAAGTAGCATTTTGTCTGTTTATCGTCAGTGAGTACCTAGATATAAATACTTAATATCTATCCACCCGAAACTATAACCTACCTTTCAAATGGTCTACGATTTTTTTCCTAGGTCCTTCTTCGGCAGTTCTTCTAGAGATTACATTATTTTACTCAGATAATGTCAAGATTAATTTGCCGCTTTAATTTTCCGTCATTCTTAACATTCATATTTATTGTACCCTGGTATGACTGTCGTCTATTTTTCGTTTTATTTGTTATCCTATACAGTCCATCAGAATTCACGTGGGTACAAAAAAGTAATTTAGCGAGCCCATATTTCTCCAAGATTAATGCGCTATATTTATTATTATTTACGTTTCGAATAGTAAAAATAGCCCGTAAAATCGTAACATCTCGCGAATGGCGTCGGGTGCTCATTAAGATTTCCCGCTTAAATGCTTAATTAGACGGATTTATGGAACAATTCAGAGGGCTATGTAAAATGGGCGAGGTTAACGAGGATTTACAATGCAATAAAGCAGTCAGGACATTCAGATGGACTGCTTTATCTAATACATGCGCGGGCGCCGGTGACTTGTACGTTTCAATTGTTATTGATGCATTACGCGCGAATCTCTGGTATTTTATTGTGGGATATTCGATTTGTTTGGGTTCTCGTTTCGTAAAACGTGTCGATTCGAGAGATTTTGTAGAATCTTTGATTTTTTTATTTAGATTTGATCTTTGTCAAATTTGAAATGTCAAATTACTAGTGATGTTTTCTTACATTTTTTACATTTGACAAGGTTCTAATAGACCTTAATATTACTCGGTTACAAAGATTAATTATTTCTCTCTCGCTCTCTTATTTTAAAGAGAGGGGAGGACAGAGGAAAGGGAATTGGATAGAACCGATTGTTAGGACATAAAATGTAGAAAACTACGAGCTTTAGGAAACTCTTAGTAACTATCATATCAGCATCAATAAAGGCATTACCTACGAAAAACACTAGAGGCTTACTCTAATCAATTTATTGTAAATCGTTCATTCTTTGTTCAATCTCAATAGTTTCCAACGTCGAAACAAACAATTCTTTATTTAACTCATTTATTGAACAATTGAATTGTTTGAAAAAATTGTATCTAGTTCTACTCTAGACCTCTATACTGTATTTACTTTAACAAAACACATAAGACTACATAGAAATGTCCATCAGACAATACCAGACCTTCTAGTATTATTACAAGGGGTGAAAAAACGATCATGGCTGGTAATCCTATGGCCTATTCGCGTCACACGCTCCGGGACCAATCCGTGACGAATTGTTCCATCCACCAAATCCTTACAAGTCCCCTTATTTTTATTATTTTTTTTTTTGCTATCCCTACAATGCATTATTCATAGCTTGTGTTGTAGGTACTACTTAGACCAAGAGCTGGTAGACGTTTTTTGACAAATGTTTGAGGCAGCACAAAATAACATGAATTTGAATATCCCAGCACCAAAAATGCAAATCTCTCTGGCTGGAGAGTAAATTCAGCCAGGATCTCCATGATGAGGGAAACTTTTTTGTGTTGAAAAAAAATGTGTTTGTCGTGTTTTGAAATTTATAAAAATATTAAATTAAGAAAAACTAAGCCAGAACGGTCTAGTTTGTAATGACGCTCGACATCTCCCAAAAGTATTTCTTAAAAAATCGAAAAAAACCTGTTTTGAAATTTTTACAGCATAATAAAATATTTTTTCAAAAAGATGGCTCATTTTGGCGGGATTTTAAACAAAAATTTCAAAACTCCTCAAACACTTTATTCAAGTTTGGCTAGATTTCATCACCCGCCAGCCAGATTTCCATTTTGGTGTTCGCATATTACAAAATAATAGGTAAGCGGTTCAACAACGATGCCACAAACACGTCCCAAAAATGTCTGCCAGCTCCTGGGCTATCTCGCCAATTGTTGAATCGACGATATTGAATGAAACGGCGCCAATGTCGATTTGCGACGATTCGAATATGGAATAGCCGTCTGCTCGTATGTTATCTGTGCATTGATTGGTAGTAATGAAGATTGTTCAGGTTTTGGGTCGCCTGACTGTGTTCTGAATTAAAACAGCCTAGCTTTATTCGACTTTCAAATAATTAATGTCAGAAATGCAGTACAAAATTTTATTGGACATAAAAGAGATCTATGCACACTGTCATAAAAATAGCGCGCTGATATCAAATCTAGTAACATACTCGTAATTTCAATGAAAATAACTATAATTATTATTGTGTAGATATTTTTATAAGTAAATAGACTACGTTATCTGTCGATGGTAACCTAAATTATAAAATTTTGTTTAGTGGTCCTCCTGGTGGTTATTACTCCTAGTGATGCACCTTAATCTATTGACAGAAACAAATATAGAGGTTCGCCGCTGTGTTGCTAGCTTCAAAGACGCTCTATATTGTAACTTTTTGAACCTCTTACACTTTTAATAATTGTTTCTATAGCTTTTAATCAAGACTGTAATGTATACTTTTAATTTCTTTTAGCCTCGTTAACACAGTATGTTAAACATCACAAGGGCGGCAATTATTCTAACCCCAGTCTCGTTACGCCCGCCATCGACATCAGTCAAACGTCAATGGCAGACTATAAAAAATAAATAAAATATCAGATTGTCGTGGAAACGCCTTGTGAAAAGAATCCGCGGGTTTACGACGGAAGCTGAAGTTTATACGCACTACGGTGTGCTTCTTTACACGCTCAGTCACCCTGTACAGCTACTTTTATTGATACTTATTGTGAATTAAACTAATGATTCAATTCTAAATCTAATTTTTGTGAAATGATCTAATTCCTTATAAAAAGTAGATTCTTAAACTAACAAGATATTAAATAAATTTGTTATTTCGTGGCTAAAAAGGTTTTTGCATTTTTTTCTAATGTCCACTAAACATGGTAAGAAAATCTTGAACCAAATTTAGATGTTGTGTGATCGCAAAGATTTCCTGACATGTAAAGCCCGTATGATCGTCATTCAATTTGGACAGCTCCTGCCTAAACCCTGCTTGGGACATTTAAATTTTGTCGTGTTGGTTGCTCGGTCGGTTATATCGGCCCATTAGGATAAGGGCTAAGTTAAGTATGAAGACGTTTACTTAATATTAAATGCATTAAATGCATTTTTAGTTAATACGAAACAAGTAATCGGCGGAGGGAAATATCGTAGTGGGAAGGTGTGTCCATTAATGTATGCACTCTATGAATATTTATATCAATAAATTGTAATCAAGTCTACCCACCATTAAAGTTTATTACACAGTCCATTTACTACTATATTGTAAGTCTCGTGTTAGTATAGCTAGTAAATCTCGTTCTATTGATCCTATTGGATTGATCTTGGAACCGAAACTCCATTTGTCGGGCAGTAATTCGCCCTGTATATTGCGTTGTCACAGGATGCTCCAAACCTTTTTCTTCTATGAGGTCACTTAACCAGCAAAGATCCATTATAAAATTATTGTAGATTTACATAATGCTACAAAAATTTTAGCTGAAATCTTATTTAAAAGCGGTAATTGTATTGGTGGGATAAAACTTTTTATCAGTCAGTAGCGAGTACCGAGATTATATCAGTGAATGCCACTATTTTACAATTGATATGTTATTGCACCTCTCTTCCTTACGAGTTTTGATATTCCAACTCTGTCAATGTGTCCAATGTGTCGGGCTCGTTCAATTTTTTTTTTTCGTCTATTACAATAGGTTTCTAAAAATCTATTTATACTATGTTCATTTTGTCATCATTGCTATTAAGCAAGTATTTTTCACAATTATTGATAAGATTGTAGCTGGTCCCAAACATGACATTTTTCTTGAGTGGCACATAAATTTTTGCTTTTTTTCTTGTTTTTCTAAACCTCATCCGCAGTGCGCACTGATCCCCCCGAACGACGCAAAGATTAGCGCACGGGGTGCACTAAAGAAACAATTTTCCGGCTTTCCCCTCACCGGGGGACCTTTATGGAATACGACATGATAAAAATAACCAAAATTTTCCCTTATTTTAAACCTCGATACTGGCAACATTTAACAAGTTTATTTTTATATTGTTCAAGTTCTTTTTTGTTTCCTCTTTGTTGTTTTCCTTTCTTTTCAAAAATGAAATGTGTTATTGGGAAAGTGGTATTGACAATTGAAGTAATTGAATTTTATGGTTTATGTAGACTTAAATATGTAGATATTTCTTAAATACACAAAATCATAAGAAAGATTAGTCTAATTTTATATAAAATGAGGAGTTGGTAAGAGAAATTAATGGAAATATCACAATTGATTGATTGCCTTTAAAATATTATTATTATTTAATTTTTTTTATTAAAAATAGTTTCTCCTCAGCAAGTAGATTTTAACATTATTTTATTAAAGATAATTCTCACCCAGAAAAAAAATGGATAGGTATGTGTGTATTGTTACTGTGTATTTCAAAGATGTTATAAAACAAACGACTCACTTATTTCAAACAGAACATTTTATTGTTTAATCCGTTCAGAGAAAATAAAATTATAAAAATTAATCAAAATCACATTGACATACAAGATGGACGTACACCAAATAGCATATACATTACGAGTTAGATTAAAGAAATTAAGTTCAAAAACATCCGAATAAGAAACCTACCGTTTTATTCTAAAACTAACAGTAGACAAGATTTAACTACGCAATGTTAACTCATATACAGACAAAAGTAACTACATTAGCATTATATTACTCGCAAATAAACCAAAAATTCCTTGTCTCGTAGTTTAGGTTAAAAGTATGGCTTCCATGTTAACAATGTCAGAAATAATATATAACAACACAAAACAATTCAGTCTCAACGCCCAAAATACACCTCACATCACTAAACAAACATTCAGACGAAAGCTTTAAAAATCCTCCATTCTGTAACTTCCCGCCAAATCGAACGTCAAACTACTTATTTTTAATTGCCTTCCGCGACCTGGACTCTTAGTGTTTCGCCGCGAATATCGATGAAAATGACGAAAGTTACAGAATCGAGTGGCCTCTGCCGTTTAAACGATTTAACTCTATGGAATCGCGAATGGAGAATTCATGATGAACCAACCGCGGCCGATAAGGATACGGACTCCATGCAGTGTACAAAAATACAGCAAACAATCTTAATTTATCTAACGTTCCGTGCTAAGATCGAAGAGAAAGCGTCCGGAACACAAACAACGCGACGTCTAATTATAATTTATCCAGAAGCATCTAGTACTATTCATAACGCACATACATATAATATGCCCGGGGTCTCTCGCGACGTACGTGGATGACGTCACGGCCGATCGCATCGACCCCCGACGGACTTTAATTATCATTAGTTCATTACACCTAGCGTATACTGAATACGTATTTAATTTTCCTTTCGACTAACTAAATTGTATTTTAGTGCTTCTATGTTGTTAGTGAACGCAAACTGTTATAATTATTACGTATATCGGTTTCCTAGCCGAAGGATAACTAGCGTCTACCATCATTAAAATCGAGGACAATAATTTAAAATTCTTAAGTAACCTTATTATCTCACTTAGGCAAGTTAAAGTTGTATCTTTACGTATACTTCGTTTTCCAATAGTTTCCCAATATACCTAATATTAAGTTTTTAAACTAAGCTCAATTGCATCGTAGCTTCTAGCAGAAGGTTCGTATGGCAATAGGACAGTGGCTCCGGCGGGCCCCGGGGGACTCGTTGCTGCTTTACTCACTAAACGTAAATATTAGTATACACATATTACAATCAACGTTATACGTATGTTTTTTTAATCGTATACATAATTCCGGCGCAAAACAAATTTCGAACATCGGCGCACATGTTCATTCTTCAGCGAACTGAAGACGAATCGGAATCGAAAAATTCAGCTGACGAATCGCATTTCGATTCGGGTGTTCCAATTACAAAATTCAAGCGAGCAATCTGAATGTTTCGATTCTTCGTAAATTATTTCCCGATTATCGATATCGATAACCGCACCCATCGACACCCCTTCACTGTGCGTTTTCAATTTGAATTTAGAAAATTATAGTTCTCAATCAGATCGTACAGTGTTGAGAGTGGCCAATTGCAAAAACGAAGATTTGTTCTAAGGGACGGCGGCCTCGTCGGGTACCGGTGAAGGTACCGTCGGAGGGCCGGACCGGGCGGGTCCCTGCGGGCAGGGCCGAGTGGAGGCGTGGGAAAAGAGAACTAAAGTGCGAGCACCCCCTTACGTACTTCGTTTTTGCAATGGCCAGACTAAGAGCAGGGGTGCACGAGATAGCTCGTGGTCGAGTTGGGTGCTAGCTGGGGATCGCGCCTCTGAATGAGGTGTGACTTGGTGTAGGGGGTACTCACGACGTCGGGGGTGGAGGCGCCGTCGTGGCTGCTGTCGGGGGCGGAGCGCTCGCCGTTGGCGTCGGGCGGCCGCGCGGACTCCCGCTCGTCGATCACCAGGTCGATGGGCATCTTGCCCTTCAGGCAGCTGATGTAGCGGTGGCAGAAGTTGTCGCATAACTCGTGCACCTGCGGACGGGGCCACCGTCAGAATTGGTCGCAACACGTGATTTATCACTTGAAAGCGGTATTGGATTTCTGTGCCGCGAGCTTGAACATGATAGTCAAAGTATACGTACGATAAACGTTAGCCATTAGTATGGTATGGCATCTGTACCTCTTCCCTTACTAATGACACCCGCTTACTTTACGATTACTTTGACGATAGTGTTCATGCCGCGAACTTGTTGTAGTCAAAGTATACGTACGATAAACGTTAGCCATTAGTATGGTAAATAGCATCTGTACGTCTTCCCTTACTAATGACACCCGCTTACTTTACGATTACTTTGACGATAGTGTTCATGCCGCGAACTTGTTGTAGTCAAAGTATACGTATGATAAACGTTAGCCATTAGTATGGTAAATAGCATCTGTACCTCTTCCCTTACTAATGACACCCGCTTACTTTACAAATACTTTAACGCACATGCTCAGGGCACTGAACGCTTTCAAAATACGCTGCTTATGAGTTTTTTCTATTGTTGATAAAGTTTCTAGGGCGTGCAAGCAAGCTGACATTAAATGGCCACACATGGTCACACACGTCCAACCTCAATTAGGAGAGAAGTCCAATCTTTATGAGAATATATCGTCATGAGGAGTAGGTATAATGTTCACCTCAAATACAGTATATCCGGCCGAAACACCTCGTCAACCAAAACTCAAGGTATAGTTGCCGTCACGAGTGGTGCGCACAACTTTCATTGGTCGGTTTGACATTGACTGCGCTGCGGTGCACACGATTGGTTCGACAAACGTCAGTTCGTCTGTGTGCGTCGTCTATTGGTCCAGCGCGTTTTTTCAGCTGCTGTACATTGGCCGAAAGTTTACAATATCCCTACCACTGATAATAATCTGTGCTCACGACTCATGGCCGTTACTATATAATGCTGCCTCAGGGCGGATTATGAGGGTGCATTTAGGTACCTCCTTGATGAACTGGAATGGCTTTACAACCTTCACATAACATATTTCTTAAAACATTACTTTTAAGGCGAATTTCAAATGACTCTACAATTATTATCATTTCGTCAAATTAACAAGAGCTTTTTGACTAGGTAATAATTTAGTAACTATTAAAACTCATAATGACACTCAAAATTACACGTTAATTTTAACAACATGCCTTTAAACAAGAAGGTAGACAATGGCCGAAAGCCTCAACTAAGTATGAATTAAGATCATTTAAAAGTCGCCACAACAAGTTCAGTGACACACACACACATACACACAAGACAATGTGTGACCTTTAAGGCTTTAACTGCAACGTGAAGCGTTATTATAATTTTGCGGAACTGTAAAAAATGCACAACAACAATAGGATAAAAGAACACATTTCGAACGGTGACCAACTGTCGTACCTACACAACAACCGAGGAATCGTAAAAACGCATTATAAAGGTAAATACACTTTTTCTCCGACCAATAAAACTCGACGTTACCACGTTACCCGACCCCCGCCGCGTATTAATTTTCTACCGGCCTTATAAATTTTCATAGGCATAATTAGCTAAATTAACATAAACCCATAAAAAGACTAACGAAATTTTTAGGCGTCGGTGAAATAAAAATGGCAGGTGTTGTTCCTGTTTCGAAAAAAACTCAAACAGGATTCCAAACTTCGTCTTAGCGGATTTGAAAATAGAACGCAGCGCCGGAAGCGGAAACGACGCTCCCGCTGTTGACAGCTAATTATGTCTTCGAGATACTAATTTCCTAATTGACGAGTTTTACTAAAATTCCATATTTTGTTGTTTTATCCACGCGTTCGTTATCAAAACATTTATTTATCCGTAACCTATTTATAAGTAATAAAATACAAACATATTTATTTACCAACTATTAATCAATCATACGAGTACGAGACTAGCCTTTCGACGCGAACTCAAATAAATTAAATAATATTTCGGTCATAAAAATTTCAACGTCAAATCAATTAATTATTCGTCATGAGAATCCGCAGTTCTCTTGCCGTAAATTGAACGCATCAAATTAAAAATTTATTCGCTCGCATTCCAATTTTGAAATTTGAATAATTAGCGCGATTCGAAATAAATATGGCGACGCACGCGCCGCGTATAGTTTGTTTACAATCGTTTGAATTTACAACACCCGTTGAAATCCATATTTATGGCCGATTTATATGGACGCTAACTGAACAGCGGTTTCCAAACTGTTGTCATTTTCACAGTTTGAATATCCGTGTCTGTTTATTAATTTTGGATTTAAATTTATCTATAATTTTCTGACATCCACATTAGAGCTTTGTGGTCCAACCCTCTGAAAAAATTGCAGCCCGAATGAATATTTAGCCATACAGAAAAATATTGAAAAACCTCATTTATTTTCAAGCCCGCAATTTCGAAAAACCTTCACAATAAAACCTAAAAGGATTATTCAAAAAATCGTATCACAAACTCACGAAAGAAACGCCCGAGAGCTATCATTTGTGTGTATGTAAACCGTAATCTCCAAAATTAGTTGAATCAAGTTGCATATAAAACGTTAAGCGTTCCCACATAGCTGTAACCGAGCCCCAAACTGCCCATTTGAGGTGGTACGCCACCATAACGCTGGCCCTCGCCTGCAGTTGCCCACCACTCGTAACGAGCGTTCAAAATAAAATGAAACAACCACTAATTCTATGACAGCTATTTTCGATACTGACAACCACGCTAGGGTTGCCATACGTCAGGATTTGTTCGGATATTATGTCGGGATATTTAACGAGATTTTGGACTTTGCAAATGTTGATTTTTGAGTAGAACGACTCGTAGAAATGTATTTTTGTTGTACTCAAATGGCTTATTGAGCAATTAGGCCGCCTGTTATACCAGTAATTTGCTTGTTATACTATTTCTATTGTGCCTGTATTTTTGGTGAAAATTACGAGTAATATTTTCGTTGTTGTTGTTATTTTATTTATTGTTCATTTCTGTGGTAACAATCGACTGGGTACAGGCAGTTAAATATTAATTTATAAAACTTAAAGTCAAATTTTCTTTGTCTACTCATAATTTTACGCATTATTTAAAAAAACGGTGCTCATTTAAACAAAAATTGGTAGGTATGACGCTTTACCATAATGTCAGAATTTTTTACTAGAAATCAGGTATTTTATAGATATATCCCATATGGCAACCCTAACTACGGTTGACATCATAACTCTTTGGGAATCCAAATTCGGGATTGTGTCTCACAGCCCTAAAACGACGCAACAGATCAATACTTTACACGAAACTACGCCCTATTTCCTACCCATTACGGGTCATTACAGCGAGCGATTAAACTGTAAATATGTTGTCTAAATAAAAGTGAGATGTCTTTAATGAGGTATTACGGCATTCCGAGCCGCGATCGGAGCCGATTATCGTTCAACATCAAACTCTTTCCAGAAATTTAAATCCCGAACGGACATTTCTAACAAGTGTTTATTTTTTAATTTTGGAATTAATGAAACGGCGTGGCGGGTCGTTGACGCGTAGACTATAAAATCGGATTATATTCATTTGTTTTTTTATTTTTTTTTATTATGTAGTAAGTATTATTGCGTAGTGATGTGCAGTTTGAACGACAGATGATGAATTAATCGTACTTTTAGTACCGTACATTATTTAACCGAATTACAAGTGTAAATTCGAAAAAGTATGTATATTGACTCTACATGATACTGCAAATGAAAATACACTCGTAAATCACTCTTAAAACTCAAACTCAAAATCTTTTCCCGTCGAGCCGTCAAATGACGCATTGCCACTTACGTTTCGGGATTTGTTTACGAAACTGGCATCTTGAATCTCGGGGAAAAAAAGAAAAAGAAAAACAAATTAATCGGGCATGTATCGCCATTACACAGGTATGTGAGTATTTTTAAAGTTCCAAAGAGGGCTGCCAACGAGTGGGCGTCGTATCTATGCCACGGTCGGGCCGCGACTGAAAGGGATTTTTTTTCTTTTCCAATGAAAATTAATAGTAAATGAGCTTGACACCTAATTTAAATCTATAGACCATTTTTCACACTTGTCCGATTTGGTAAACTGTCTTAGCGTGTCTTTTTATTTCAATTTGCGATTTAAAAATGACGCAGACACAAAATTATAAAGATTTCAAAGCAAAATGTCGAAAAAATATATTTTTAAAGCAATTTAAAACATGTTTCAATTAAAAGTTGTGCCAAGATTGTTTACCAAGTAAGATAAGAGTAAAAAAAGAATGTGTGCTTATCTGCGGCTTAGCTGATACAATTCCGAAATTTCTTTACGTATTAAAATAATTTTTGAGTGAAAGCTACATTCACAGATCACAAGTTTCGTTAAAATGTTCGCGGTTTTGTACATTGATACGCTTAAATTTGATATTTTGTTTAACAATTTTAAGCGCATGTAATGTCGGACACTGTCATTATTTACCCTCTTATTAACTTTCAACCGAAAAAGCCGCGCAATTTTATGTCATAAAATCTGTATCAAAAAGCATTTTGCCGGTAAAATTCACTTTCGATGCAGCCAAACGAGCCGAGCGGCCATATTAAATACTATAATACATTCAAAACGTAGGTTCCATATTCAAAAGCATAAACTTTACATGCATAAACATACTATAACGCACAAAGTGTACCTCGATCGGTGAGAGATGCACGCCAAAATGTTATTTATGACGTTTAAACAAAGTACTCGAATCGCGTACACGCCGAAATGTTTATAGTAAACTTAGTGGTGCATTGTACGGCCGTCGAATAGGCGTATGCAAAAAGGCTCGGCATTTTTGGCCGACATTTCTGATCGGAGCCCACAGAGCAGCATTCCTTCTTTTCTTTATTTTTTTTAATTTAAATAAAACCGGTCAGTGCCGCATTCAAATGAGACCTCGATTGGTTCGCACCTCACTTCACTCCGATAACATTTCTATTCGCCTTCCTGATTTTCGCCGATTCGATTTTCAAAATTTAAAATCTTCACCTCTTTTATCGCGCGCCAGTAATTTATAAAGACAATAAAAGTGACCACGGAAAGCCGTGTTCGCCGGTGTTAGCGGTCGTGAGTGTGTTCGTGTGTTATAAACGCTGTAAAACGGCGGTGGAGGCGTCGTAAACGGGGGTCCCAGGTTCGAGGCCGGCCCGTAAACTAACAAATCTGACCTACATCGTAAATCACTTAGCCACGCTGTTACAGATAACGTTTACGAGTTAGAAACAAAATATGAAAAATAAAGCTGACGGAACAAGTGAGTTTTTTGGTGTCGAACATTTTAACAGGCGCGAAACGTTGTTATCGAGTGCGTATAATATGCAATAAATTAGGTATATTTGTAATCTTTATATTGAACCGGTTATAAAGTATCGCACACACAAAATCGGTACACTCAACTACATAGTTTTTGTTAGGCATTTTAAATCGAACGCATCCTAATTTTCGTTCATTCGTGATCGCTTTGAGAGATTCCTTTGCCTCGTCCGTTCGATCGAATTTCAAATTCAAAAAAGGAACGAGTCTAACAAAAGCGATATTACTGGCCATTCGACTACATAACAGCGTAATTAGGCGCATTCAGGTACATAAAAACCCGCGGTACGATGGGAGGTGGCCAGGACCACTCCAATGAGTGTGACCGCCGACGGCCATTCCAAAAATATTAAACACATAAATCAACAGCGTTATTGGATATTGTAATATCGCTCGTTAAGGACACGGAATGAATTTTGATTGAGTTTTTTCTATTAAACGCTGTCATATTCGGTTTCTTGTCCGGTGTTGTGTGAATTTGAGCTTAAACGTCGCCAATATCGAAGATGACTCAGATTTATTTTGTTTGCGATTATCAAAATAAGAATGTTTTATTCTTAGAAATAAATAATGTTTGCAACTTACTAAAAAACAAATATTAGGCAAGAGAAGATGCACAACAAGCGTTAAACAGAAATGTAAACTCAACGCCACAGAATTCTGCTTCGCTGGGAATCAAACCCAGGACGCCGAACTAAATAGTTCTAAGATTATAAGTTAACTGTCGAGTAAGTAATAAAGTTAATGTTGCTAATGCGAGGACTAATACTTAGAATGGACTAAGAAACATCATCTAATAATGAGTATGAACGCGTAAGAATGGACCAGGAAACATTAAGAATGACAAATAAAGACTGTGAATGACCTAAGTTCGTAAGCTTTTATTCATTATCAGGTGCAGTTTGTGCAAACTTAATGAACGTCATACTTATTGCATTATAAATGAAATTCATCCACTTTGATCGACAAAACGTAGACCAGGTACTAAGACAAAACGTAGACTGGGAGTAAAAAGCGGGCGGAAAAAAACTCCGAACACTCTACAGATTTTCTCTATAAATACAACTAGGTTGTGAAACACAATGGTGCACCTCATATTCCGTCTACATTCAACCGAACAACTAAAACTTTAACATAACCCTCACCATTTCTGAACGTATCTCAAAACTTTTAAATTTTTAATTACTCGAGCCCACACCATCGACTGTGTGTGTGTGTGTGTGTTTTGAGTGTGTGTGTTGAAGCGGAAACGTTCAGCTAACGGCAGTTTTTGTGCCCCACAAAAACGAACACCGACGCACCGACGTATGGGTATGCTTGTCCACAAAAAAACATAGGTAGGTGTCTTCAGGTAGAGGCTGATATGCATCTAGGAACGGTATCGGAAACCAATGGCGTTCTAAACGTTAGCTCAATCGAAATAAGACAGCCAAAAGTGGACCGAAATAAGAAAACCAAAAATTTTGACGATTTTCCTTATGATTCCTGCTGGGGTTTACCTAGGTATACATAATAACTGCAATATACTCGGTACAGCGTCAGATCACAATGAGAAGGATGTAGGTAGGCCTTAGTCAATCACGCTGGCCTGATCAGGTTAGTGGACTTCACATGCCTTTGAAAGCATTTGGAGAACTCTAATGTCTGCAGGGTAATCCCAACGATGTTTTCCCTCACCGTTAGGTATAGCAGATGAAATTTAAATGACCGAAACAGCCTGAATAATCCAAACTTCAAATCGATTCAAATCGATGTCCAGAATTCGAGTAAAAATGCGGTTGAATTCTCTAAATTTAACTCATCCTTAAAATCCAATCGATAATCCGCAATCTAATGATCAATCGATTAAATTCGGCAAAATTACGGGATTCCACGGCCGCATTAGGAAGGTGAACCTCACAAAGACGGTAACAAGATAACCTGTAATGTGATCCACTCCGAATCGCTGGCTCTGGTATAAAGGAATTAAAAAATAAACGACCTTCCCAGCCGGTGGAAGGTTTGGGGCTCTACGAAACGAGACGCAATCGAGTAAACGACATTGACCATTTTATTTTGGATATACTCGTAACATTAGGAATAATTTTAAATAGATTATAAAGAACGTTTAACACTCATAGCTGCACACTAGAGTTCCCTGTGTGGTCGCCATGGCAGGGCACATAAGACAAGAACACAACACACAACCAGAAACAGAATTTCAAATTCATCACTGAAATCTCTGCTGTGCTGTGGAATCGAACCCTGGACACCACTACGTCTTAACGTCGAAATGGTCAATGTTGTCCTGGACATCATTTCTGACTCTTGAGTCGCCAACGGGCGTGCAGGCCACTTGTTAACTCACTGCAGTCCATGGACACACATCCAACCTCAAATAGAGAAGAAACCCTATCTGAGGTTGTATGCTTTGCTACTCATGAGGACTAAGATGTTCGCCTCCAATAAAGTATCTCTGGTGTTACTAATGAATAGTTAATAATAGTTATATAATAGGTGATAGCCCAGTGGCTTAGAATTCGACCTCGCATCGAGGCGTCCGGGTTCGAATCCCAGTGGCACGCACCAATGACTTAGTAAAAAAGTTATGAGCGCTTTATAAAATTTAATATCACCTGCTGTTACGGTGAAGGAAAACATCGTGAGGAAACCTGCATGCCTGAGAGTTCACAAAAAAAATGTTCTCAAAGGTATGTGAAGTCCACCAACCCGCAGTAGGCCAGCGTGGTGGACGGCGGCCTACATCCCTCTCATTGTGAGAGCAGACCTGACCCTGTAGTGGGTCATTAATGGGTTACTGACAATATAATAGGTACTGATCCCAAACCAAACATCGGTCACACACCAAAGTTCGGTCCATCTAATTAACATCCGTCTCGAGCGCAAAAACCGTCGCCGCGGTACCGTTAGCCCATCGGACATAATCGAATCGAGGAACCCGTTCCCGTCGCGCCCAATTTGGACAGGAAAAACAAGCAGTCCTCCACGGGGTCAAAACGAGCAGTCGGTTAGTCTGGATAGACGAGACGGTGTAAACGGTTGAAAATAGACCTTGAGACGGGTGAGCCATGGGTTAATTTAGACAGGAAAAACAGACAGCCATGGGGTGAAAACGACCAGTTGAAAACATACCTTGAAAACATATCATGGGCGAGCCATGGGTTATTTTGGACAGGAAAAACAGGCAGCGATGGGATCGCGACCAGTCGGTTAGTCTGGATAGACGATACCGGTTAAACGGTCGAAAACATATCTTGAAACTGTACTGTACGAATATCTAGCCAAAGATTTGAAATTACTTAGGAAAACTTATCATTGAATAAAAGATTCATATTTTTTGACGTTAGTGATAAATAATTAGTAACTCAGGCTGTAACTTAACGTAAAATAGGCTGCCGAACCTATGACGATTTGATGAATAATACAAATACAGAAACATTACGTGTAACTTTTATGACTGAAATGAATGATTGTAAAGTAAATCATCTACAACACCGAACGAATTCAAAATTGGAATAGGTTCTGACCCTCTCTATAAAAAATATTCTATTTTTAAAATTAAAAGTTCCAACGCCGTGTTCGAACATCTTGCCCCGTTTTGAAAATTAAAAAAAATCTTCATTATTCATTAGACCGGTCGCGTTGCGTGCATACGTTATCTCGAATCGATACCGGCGGATAATCGAATCGGTATTACGAGTACCTCGGACATTGTCAGGTGATACTTTTGAGAAACCGGTCGTGCGGGTCGAAATGTGTTCTAGTCAGAGAGCTGGTAGACGTTTTTTGAGAAGTGTTTGAGGCATCATAAAATGATGTTAAATAGGGTAGTTTTCAATAAACAAACAAAAAATGCAGACTTATACTGGCGGGCAAACGAATAAAGAAAGTCTCAAAAAAAATTCTGGCGATTGACATTTTTGTTGAAAACTTTTTGAATATAGTCATTTTAATTTACAAATAAATATTATGTTTCAATGTGCCTCAAACATTTTTTTAAATTTTTAATAAATAATTTTGAAGACGCCTGGCGAGGTTACAAACCCGACTCAGTTTTCTGGCTTAATTTGACTAAATAAAACTTTTATAACATCATATTTTATGATGCTTCAAACACTTCTTGAAAAATGTCTGACAGCTCTCGGGCTATACCCTCGTTAATACTAAGGAGGTTAAAAAAGTTCACTTACTTTTTCTAATTCTAATAGGTGAAACCGTAGGACCTGTATCGCTTGCACCATCTGAAAAGAAATAAGAGACGTCAGTTTTTTTTTAACTTTTTGTAATAGATAAACAGCTTTGATAGTTGATAGGACAGGTGTAGTTAGCATACCTAATAGCCGTTTTAAATACCTAACAACAATGAAATCCCTTGCAATATAAAGACATTGCTTAAATATTTTTATTACATCATTCAATCACAATCGTGCCAGTAGTACCAACAAACCAAATACAACATGCTTTATGTATGGAACTTGACATATACTCGTAACAATGGCTTGTTATCATACCTAATACAGTTTCATTAGGAGGGAATTTGAACCTCATCCAAGTCAATAACGAGAGTACATGTCGTGTATAGCTTTATTATAATCTAAGAAGACGACGATATAATATGCACATACTCGTAAATTTAGCCGATAACAATTTTATCTGAAGAAAAAAGATGTTTTCAGAATCGGAATTGAATGGGTGTCCAAAGGACCCATAAGGTTCTTCTAGGGTTTTTGTGACTGATTAATTAGGTAGGCATTTCTCTTCTTTTTCATTTCTAAGATTTCTTAATAAAAGTCCAGTCCAAAATTATGGTAGTTATAAGTACATATATATGGTAACATTTAAAAGTTCAGAAAGAGTACGAGTAAGTACTTATTAATAAAAGTTAGAGAGTTTTCTTTGGACCCAAAAGAGTTTTTAATCCAATCAAGTTGTATTTTAAAGTTCAAAACATCACTTGATTTCTTTTTATTCAGTCAATGAGTAGTCTTGGCGTATACTAGTGTGCCGTGTGCGTAACTGCATAGATAGTCAATTTTTATTCTCTTGTCATATTTGGTTGTTCACCATGTTAGCATGTCTTTTTATTTTAATTAAAAAAAATGCAGACATAATTTTAAAAAATAAAAACAAATTATATTATCATTTGATACAGAAACAGATTTCTATGAACTATAATTTATTTGTTTTAAAGCAATTTAAAACTTTTTTTCAATAAAAAGTAGTGCCAAGATTGTTTACAAAATAAGACGAGAGAATAAAAATGAACTGTATGTACTTACGTACCTACCTACTGTTGCCTTCTACGCTTCTACCTGTATGCCAGTAACTATAACTAAATATACGATTGTCCTTGTTCAGCTCGGGCACAAAGCGATGCCCAACAATGGGCAGGCGAGCGGCTCATTACAGATATTGTTTCGATCGGCTTCATACATTTATGATCACCTTGTCAGTCCTCGATTGACGAATTTGCCTTTGCCTTTTCATATGTTTTTAACTTCGTTTATTGAATTAATTTGAATTGAGAACGTTGCAATTTTAATATAATATATTAGTTTGTTGCACATTGCGCTAGCTTTTTTAGGTGTAAAGTAAACGAAGTTTGCAAAATTGATGTTTTGCGATTTCATTTTCGAGCATTTTTTTTAATTATGTATACTAATACCAAATTCATTTAAATTGAGAAAGTTGCATATGGCACATATGTATGTATTATTATTTTTGTTTTTTAAAAAGTTTTTCTTACTTTTAACAGACTTCAAAAAAGAAAGGTTGGTGACAAAATTTATCTTCAATACAAACAAAAACGTCAACCTCAAAAAATAGTTATCTTAATAGTATAAGTATGTAACAAATTTTATTTCATACTTTTTTAAGTCTGTTTAATTTTTTTTTCACTTTATAATTTTATATCATCGCCAATTCTCCTTTTTTTCTTTCCATAGACAATATTTGTTTTTAATACTTTTTAATTTTAAACTTTTGTTCCACTGGAAGAATTTCCATAATGCCAGCAACTAAACTTGACTAAACATATTTTCTAAAGCAATACAATAAGTACCTAACTTAATTTAGTGCGCACTCGACTCGCGTCCGATGTTATCAGAGATACTCCTTGGTGTTTGAAGATGTAATCGTGGTTTTTTCGTATCGATTCCTATCTAAAACCGGCGGTAATGCCGTTTTAATAGCGCTTTGATTTCTTTCTGATTGCCTGGTAGGTGCTGGTGCCTAGGCCGAGGAGTCCACCAATTTCGTTTTTTGATTGATGAATTCCTTTTAACTGTGATACTAGTAATAGGAGTAACGGTAAGTAATAAAGCTATTTGAAAAACATGTAAAATCCAAATGTTTTTAGAAAGCATTAGAAAAGTGTGCTTCAAGCATGTACTAACGCAGTTTCATAAAGTACGAGTATGTAATCGTATCGAGCTCCTATAAGTATGGGAACATGTCTAGACTGGCATAAGACATTCTAATTACTTACACTTTACTACAATACTTTGGCGAAAGTGTTCATGCTGACGACTTTGGTGTTCTGTGGTTTTGCCAAAAAATTAATCAAATCACTATGCAGGATGACAAGGGAGCCCATGGAGATTCACATTCAACCTCGAAGAACCGAAGCGTTGTTTGAGGTTGCGTTGCTGCTTCCGAGGTCTACAATCGCTTCAGACCAATTTTAACGGCAAACACACCTCAATCGAAACACAACACATGAAGAACATGCCGTATCACGGCGAGCTATGAGGACATAAGTACCTGTTCCATAGGACTGTTATTAAATCACAACTCAAAATGTAAAGTTCGTTTGTCACAGCTTAAAATCACACGTTATCAATACCCTGCCCAAAAGTACTAAGGGAGCATAACGTGTGCGTAGCTGCAATATCAATTAAACCCACACTAGCGCCGTTGTTTGCACAGACGCCCGTCCGCCTCTGACAGCCTGGTAGATAAAAAATATGTTAACTCAGTACACACGCACTGCCATACTGCCACCGAGATGTTTGCTCATCTCCGTCAACATTATAAACGCACTCGAACCCGAAATGTTTGAGCAGGACCACTTAAACTTGCTACCGTGCCGTAAAACAAAGTCTCGGACCTAATCTTTATTAGAACAAAGTTTTTGTTGTTTGAACAGGCGGTGATATTACGAGCTAATTGCTCGAGTGCTCGGGTTGACTGACGGACTGATGTTTTTTTGATACCAAGTTTGGTGACGAGACGATTTTGTGGCGTTACGGTTGGAGGAGCTACAGTGATGACTGTTTTAAATAGGTATTTGAAAGATGATTGGAAAAGCAAAAGACGCCCTAAAGAGGACAGCAGAAAACGAACATTCAGAGGGCCCAGGAGCTCGTGGAATGGCGTCGATTAGGATAGATATGGCTGAAAGATATAAATAATTGAAAAAGCAGCAACCATAAAACCGAAGAGAAAAAGAAATAAATTGATGCTCAAATATCAGCCTATGACAACTAAGTTAGATATAAAGAATACACTAGAAACAGAAGGAGAAAAGGAAGAACTTTAACATCTTGATAAAGACAAACTAACTGACTTCTAAACAGTCTGTGCCTCTTAACCAAAAAAGACACCATAATTCATTTTTGCATTGAATATGTAGACAGAAACAGGTCGCCAGAATGATATAATCGGTAAGAGAATCAACTCTCATCAAAACTCCCATTATATTAGATCATAACGAAAGGTTCCCAAACTGTTTGCAGAGGTTGGCAGGCATGCTGATGGTGTTAAACGACTCTAAAGCTGTGACAGAACAAACACAGATGTGACGTAAGCAAACAAGATGGTCGCCGCTGCCAGGGACGTATGGATACCATTATTTTGGATTTTTAAGGAAGAGTCCTTCAAATATGCCATTACGTTTCAATAATGAAAAAATATGAAATGAAAAAAAACATTAAACGAAATAAATAGATGTGATTTCCCCTTAATACGTAGCTAAATGCAAAAAAGGTAGGGGGTACTACAAAAAATGGGCAAAGAGACGATTTAGATGAATTGAATTAAGTCCTATGAAAATAAAAGATTTTTTTTTTGTTTCTACGTAGCCTTTGAGCACTGACTATTAAATCGGTTTTAATAATAAAAATGACGTTTACCAAATTTTTTAGAGACTGTTTTCAAATTTAAAAGTTCCACAGGTTCCAGTGAAATGCCGTAACCGCGATGGCTTAATTCAAGAGAATTGTAAATACCTATAAAATAACAGGTATTTTACTATCACATGTTTATTGCAACTTATCAATTCAATGTTATGTAATTTTACTATCAATAAAGAGATATATACTACGGGATCATTAACATTTGTAACCGTCAAAATATTCAAATCCAAAATTTCAATGTTAATATTATTGTAGAAATTATTACCGTAATATCAATAAAATGGAAATTAAATATGAATATTTAAGTATTGACCTAAGGAAATTAGAATTATGTCATAAATAATCGTATGACTTTTTGAATAACTTATATTTTATATGTTTCTATGCGTAATAATTTATTTGACCGGTAGTAGTAAAACGATTGCTTAGGTTGTTTATGGATGGTGCTACTTCAATGACTTACAGTCGTACTCAGAGACAATATCAAAATATATTTCTTGACATTTATCTTTTTTTTATTTTTAAATGTTTTTCATGAACACTAAAACCATGGCTACTACAGCCCCGTAGCCAATCCGTTTGTCCTGGCGTCAATGTTGGTCTGAGTGAACAGTTTAAACAAATGGTGACTCTCCATGTCTCGCCACACAGATATTAGAGCGAAAACAAATATACTTTCGTATATTTTCTATAAATGTTAGGATGTTTATCCCAAAACAAACATTGTCCACGAGTTTTGGTAAAAAATGTTTGGCAAGTATTAAGATCGTTCGGATTATGTAAGTATATTATTTTGATGCTTTGGACTTGAGAATTTCAAGAAATTAAATAAAAGTTTACGTGGAGAAGAATGCATAAATTCTAATATTTTTACATAAAATTCAAAAAAATCATCAAAAAACACCACACACACTACCATAAGTTTGAGCACTTCGACATGCACACTATTGCACACATAGACAAACATGCCGTGTACGTCACGTGTCAAATTGAAACTTTGATAAAATTTAGTTGAACTTCGACTACTTGGCGATCTCTAGTGTCCTTTAAAGCCGAACATAGCCAATAACAATTCCCATACTTCCAGAAGTATCTGCCTTCCTAGAAGTACGGGACCGAGGACTGGCGCGCGCCCATGTTCGACAAGAAAGCTCATGCTAACCGCCACCCCGGGCTACCACGAGCTTAGGCTAAGTGGATTCGCGGAAGTTTTGGAGAAATATTGGTCGCACACTGGTCAAAATTATTAGGTACATTCGACTTAGAGTAGGTAAGTCAGGAATTCGACTCTACGACTACGTTCAAGCTGAGAAAAATATTTTTTTTTTTTAATTTTTTTTCTAAAATTAATATTTTATATCAATATAATTTAGAAAAACAATAGGAAAAAATGTTAGTGTATTCTCACTTTAGACGTCTGTCTATAAATTAAGACTCGTCAACCGTTAACGATTATAACCGCAATAGGTATGCTTGCAATTAAACAACCTCGAAAACTTTAGTAGTTAAAAACATTGCTCTTGAGATTCTACTTTTAAATTTAAAGTTACAATATCTGATGACAACTGAACAAAAGAAATGCAGCATTGTTTTAGTCATAGACAACTCTACACCGCGACAATTAAATGACATTTTTCTGTCAACAAAAAATTCTTTAATAGTTACTCTTTCAAACCCAAGGAAAATAAAACAAAACCGAGCGTTTTGTGTACTTCCCTTTAGTTGAAGGAACCTTAGGCCCTTCCAATGCGAATAAAACCCTATGACCCAAAACTTAGAGTTCAAATTGAAACGCCCCTAAAACAAATAACATAATGACATACAAGAATCAGCAATTATTTTATGAATGTACAACAAAGAAGTTTCTTTCAACTACGAAATTACAAGAATTGTGCTTTTTCAAGGCATTGAAAAGTTAAATGGGTCGCCCTGAATACTCACAGGTAACTAAACCTTCGTTTGGCCCTATTGATACCAATTGAAAAGATATTCCTCGAGGTATTTTTTGTTGACATCGGAAATTAACTTACATTTGTATTGAAAGAGGTTGTTTATAAAATTTGTAATAGTAATTTATTCAAGTCGCAATTACAGCTGCTCTTTTTATGATAGCATGTCATTTATGTAGATATATTGTAAGAAAAGAATAATTGTCATAGTATCATAAGTATAGAGTATAGGTATACTGACATAATATACTTATTGCAGTTAACCTAACCTTTTTTTATAATTGATTTTTTGCTATTGGTTAACTACATTATAAAAATCTTTCTCTGTTCGTACTCTGTGCTTTCATTATCCTAGCAAAAAAGCCATTTTTTTTCGATTTAGGCTATTCGAATCAAGTAGCTAATTCCTTAAAATAATATTATCATTTCACAAATGAATGTAGCACGTCCTTGAATTACTATTACAATTAAATACATTCCATATCTATAAAATTATGATCAAACTAAGACCAACAGACTATCAATTTTCCCAGCAGTTACATGTGATTCAGTGGGCCAGCTGACACGTGGAACACACTGGCTCACATGGCTTTTGGACAAAAACGACACGTCTTGGTAAGCCCGGATGCGGTGTTTGTTCTACTTATCTACGCAGTGAACTATCGTAGACGTAATACAAGTTTGAAGTGACTGCTTTTATAGTTGCTAGTATTTTTAAGTTTTTTGTATATATATGCTTACAATATTTGTATGGAAAATAGATTGATCTAAATGATTTGTAATAACTTTATATAATATGTATACTCGTACAAACATTTGTGAAAATAAAAGTTTTGACTAAGTATTTTCATGTTTTGTGTTCAACACGGTATGGTTGCATAATACTTTACTTGAGGCAACAATTTTAGTCCTCATAAACAACGCACTCACGGTCGGATACGAGTTCTACCATATTTGAGGTGACGAATAATGATTTCGATGTTGACTGCAATAACTATAACCTCATTTGGCAAAAACTAGAGTTGCGATCGTGACAGTTCAACAAAAATATCTTCATAGAGGTCACAAGCCTATTGACTTGCAACAACTATGACGTCATACCGTGCAAAATCTAAGATGTTGCATTTTTGACAGTTAACGAAAATTACCAAATTCACACCAAACATTTTATCATAAAAATAAATTATCTTGAATTACCTTAGTGTGTCTACAAAATTCTAACAGCAAGCTCTTATCATCTGGTACAACTTTATACCACTTGCATGGCGCATCGATGGCTTATCGCGGCTGTCACGTCAGTTTATGGCGTCACGGCTACTGACGGGTTACCCTTGATTTATGGAGCGTGTATACCTTATCGTTCCTTGAGGTCGGCTTTGGAAGCACCGTTTTGAGTATTGTTAAGTTGTTAATTAAACGCTGATTAAAAGTGTGAGCAAGAAACTTGTTGAATAGTTTTAAGTATTAAATATTATAAATAGGTAGGTATATAATTATGTATTATTCAACAAATTTTAAGTTACAAAAACATTTTTCTTTTGAAAATATAAAGAAGAACAATGTCGTTACAATTGGCATATTAAAAACACAGTAAGTAAGAATATACACTACACAGATATAAATAATATCTAATAAGTACTTAATCATATTGACTTCCACAAATTTTAAGAACATTGACGTTTGAAATTGACTCTAGACGAATTGTAGAGAATGTAGAGTCGTGTGCGAGGACACAAACTACATAAAATTAAATATAATAACTGTACGTGATCTAAGTTACATATAAAATTTTCCTAGATACCTTCTACTTTTAACAATTGATCGACAAAAAACAAAGAATCCTTTAGGGATTTTGTTAATAAAAGTATCGTAACAAGAATAGTCAAATGTCAAAGTAGTTTTTGACTCGTCAGCAACCCAGTCAAATACAATATTAAAAGCTCGATCGAATAATGACACGGGGAACGATCGAATGGAGTTGATAAAACTGATTTACCAAACAGTGCCCAGTGGTGGGCAGTGGTCGCCCCGATTCGTAATGCCTTAGATTTTATTTGTTAAAAATCGGTTAAGTACCCGTGTCGGATGGCAGCGGTGGGTGGCCGCCATTTTGTTTTTGTGTTCGCTCGCTTTTTGTGCCGGCTAGCCGCGGGGACTCTGCGATTCGGTTTTATGAGTGACATTATATTTTGTGTGCTTGTATACGTTTTAGGGGCCTGTGGATTGTGATCGAACCGTGTGTCGCTGTGTGTGCTTTGTGTCGTCAAAGCTTCGAGATATTGACTGAACGAACCTTGAAAAATCGATTCTTTAGGAGTAAACTCCAAAAAATTAAAGGGATTTCAAGAAATGACGCAACGTCTTGTGATGCGTTGTGTGATTGTGTCATTGTTTAAATCGATCTTATTTGTTCAAATTATTGATATTAAATGGAGAAGGTTCTTGAATAAAGAATTTGAGGAAGGAATTGATATTTTTTAATAATAAAAGGGCTAATGGAAATGGAAAAAAAATTACATACATTTTTTTAAATTAAATTTGACTAACGTCACAGAACCACCAAAACACATGTGCTTTATGCAGTATTTTAAGTATCACTCTCATTCTGTCGTTCTCAGAATCATCTCGTTTACCTGGGGTTTAATTTTAGACAGCTCTTTCCCTAATCAAACCGTAAATTATCCAAGGGAACCATAAAGTGTCCACTACTTTATAGCGTATTAAAATGAAGCTTGTTTTATACTTATTTATTTCGAGAACGAAGCTATAACAAGACTGTTTAAGCCATTAGAAGATTGAACGAAATGAATGACCGAAATTGAATGATTGAGGTTACATTTTGACTTTATTTTACTACTATGCAGAAATATTTACGACGCGATCTATGAGTCATTTCATGTATTTTAATCTGAAATAGTAATTACAATGTTTCGAGGACCGAATCGATTGATTGAATGTCTTAATATGAACTGAACTGAACGACTGAATGGAAACCACCATAAAATATTTTTCTTATTTCGATAGATAATTAATTAGTGGATTACTTACTAATGAGTCGACCTCAGGGTCTGCTATGTAGTAGGGTTTTTCTTGGCGTATCTGTGGACAGAGGAAAACAACGTGAATTATATATAATTAAATACACAAGAAGATTATGAATATGTCATAAAAGTTCAGGGTGACGTCACTATACCTAATCAACTATACAACACATCACCGTTTAGACATTAACAAACTCCATTGTAAACTATTCTTGAGTTAATACGAACTAAATAATCATGCTTATTGTAGCAAGAAATTATAATTATTTTTCTGTTACATTGTAGAAAAAGTTAAACTTGTATAAAGGTGACTGTTATCTGCTAACACATCTACTGGCCAGTCGTATAAAGCCTAGATAAAGTCTAGACTAGTGCTACCATCAGTCGGAGTACCTACAGGGACACGAATGTTACTGCCATTAATTTTTAATGAAATTAAATACGATTATTTACACCCGTTTTCGACTTCTTGTGGTGTAGTGGTAAACAGTAAAAAGTTGAGTTCGATTTCAAAAAATAAATTTATTTTTCTCCTGGTTTTCCTAGTGCGTGTGTATAATTCCAACTTCAATGACAAATTTGTTTATTATTTTATGTTTGCAGCCACAGTTCTCATATTTCAAACGAAAAATGGCTACAATATGTATGTTATAAGGTCAAGTGTCTTTTACCTTTCAAGCCATTAAATTTTTTTAAAAACTTTATGCTTTTAATTAATCGAGATTGTCCTGATAGGTCCGATATTTATGGCGGCCCTACTCTAGACAATTATGTGTCGGTTATAACCTTATAAATAAAATCGTACGTGCAATTATTTTTCAATTATTTTTGATGGCAAAACGTTAAGACAATCTTGATATTGTCTCGTGTGACAAACGAATAGGTTTTTAATTATTGTGAATTCATTTTTTTCATTTACAGTTGTCGAGTAACTTTGATCAAATTAAATTAAGTGAATCCGTTGAATAGTTCCGCTGCTTTTCGTGACTATCATCAGGGCATCGTATTTATTATAGATAACAGTCATATTGTGTGTAAAGTTTTATCAAAATCGATTCAGTAGAAGTTGAATAAGCTATCATGCTTTGTACAAAAAAATCAAAAACGTCAAATCTTCATAACATTGACACACAGACAGACTGATAAACATGTGGAACTAATAATAGCTTTTTGTTCAGGTTCAATAATACGAGGTTACTAACTTAATTAAAAGCGTTTAATAAACCCATTTGAATAAGTAGTAAGTTACAACATTAGTAAACTAAACGCCATTTAACAAGCCCGAATTGCTCTCAATCACAATACAACCAGACAAACAAAAAGGCGAAAGTGTTGTTAGTAGACATTAGCAAGTTAATGAGAAATTTCGCGGGAGATTAATAGCGGACGAAGCCAGGTCATACGCCTATGCGCCCAATAAAGTGTATTCTCGCTTCGCTGCGCATGCGCCACCACAGATTATATAACGTAGACTAGACTATTTAAACCTACCTAGAAGTCAACGTTTATATGTCAGTTAGAAACTGTAACGGTGGAGGATAATATCGTGCGAAAACCGCTTTAGGCTAGCGTGGTGGACTGAGGCCCTACATACTTCTCATTGTGAGGGGAGATCTGACCCTGGTCACTAATGAGTTTAAACGACGAATCCAACTAATACACGAAGTCACCTAGAAGTGAGTGCATTCCCTAGAAACATGTCCATACAAATGCTTCTAAACTAGATACGGAATGTATCATGGCACCGAGCTACAAAGTCTTCGCCACTGACCTGCTCGGTACCGGAAATTCTTAATTAATTTGAACACAATAAATAAATAAATAAATATTGTGGGACAACTCACACACACAGGGCTTTCTGATCCCAAAGTAAGCTGTGAGCTTGTGTTCTGGTGATCAGATAGCTGATAAACCTAACATTAAAAATTTTAAATACATACTTATATAGATAATTGACACCCAGACACAGAACAAACACTTGTGCTCATCACACAAATATTTGTCCTGGATGGGAATCGAACCCACGACCTCCGGCGCAGTAGTTAGGGTCGCTAACCACTAGACCAACAGACCAGTCAATTTTTATAGACATTAAATGCAACTCGTCTTTTGACCTGCCTACAAAAAAATATTGAAGAACTCTGATGGATTATGAAGATCAAAGACGGTGAACAACGACATGGTGCAATAACTTATTCTTTGAGAGCTCAAGAACTTTTTTCCACAGTCGAGCTTAGCTGACCGGAAATGCGATAGTATCACGCATCTATGCACCGTGCTTGGATTTTATGACTACCTACCGTCCATATTTATTTAAACGGCAAAAAACTGACACACTATGCCAACGTGGTTGACGGAAAATGTGTATTTGTTTTATAATGGTGGTAGGTAAAGTGGTGCGAAGAATTTTTGCATGTTGTTGGTAACACGGAAAGAAGAACTGGCTACGAATCAGCATAATTAGTACTGTGCTTTTCAAAATGAAAGTAAATAAACGCTTATATAAAATGTAAACGATATAAAAATAATATTATATACACGAAGTTGTTAAAAAAACATAAATCATAAATATAACGAAGCTTTTGATCAGTGGTTTTCTAATTGTCTAAAACGATTAATGTGCAAGATGTTTTAAACTGTTTATTTAAAAGATTATTTAATTTTCTTGTTTTTATCAAGGGATAGGTAAGCTATTTTTATCAACCCAATTACTAGTAAACTTAAGGTCATCGACACAAACTTACGATCGTAAAGCATTTATTATGTATTGTCTTACATTTACTGAGTTTTCCTCAACGGTAGTCATTACCTCCATTCGAAATTCATCCTTCCCTTTTACATTTAAGGTGCAAAATCCGATGCAATCACTTATCATGTTGTCAGCATTAAAATGTATTGAATCGATTAAGATCGCAAACATAAAAAGTCGCTTACGAGTTATCGATTATGGGTCTTAATTGAAATTTTTGTTCCGTTTACCTAAACACTGCCGTAATCGATTTTTATGGCTACCGTTTTTTCCAATTACCATTTATCGATTATTCGAATACAATGAAACATACATTGGTCAGGGTGAAACGGCTTGTTTAATTTCTAGGTATTTTTCTACGCAGGTGTCTGAAGCATTAAAAATAGGTGTAAATAAGGTTTCGACTGTTGTTTATATGTCAACAATTTAACTGAAGCGGTGAAGGTCACAATTTTAAACGCGGCGTGGAAATATAGCGCCTTAGTAGGTACTATGATAGGAAAAAAACAAAAGTTCACCTAAATAAGTAAAACTTTTTGTTTTTCAGACTAATACTAAGTGTGTGCAGTTAAACACCCTTCCCCAGCCGAGTCACTTATTGAGGCGACAATCTTAGTCCTATTTGAGGTTGAACGGCACCCTGGACTGCAGTGACCATTAATACCAGCCAGCCTACACGCTAACTACTTACCTACATGCACAAAAGACACCAGAACGAATATACTCGTAGGTATACAGTAACAACGGAACAGTTCAAAACATAAAGAAGCTTATTATCTCAACTAGCGGGCAAAACCGAAATTCTCCATCCAAATGTTCTCAGCCAATCTAAGCGCATGAAGCACGCCCCACCCTCGGGCGAGGAAGTCCCTCATTTTGGGGGGCAGCGGCCCGTGAAGCCCCCCACTTTTGGACACGAATTAAATGCTAATAAGACCGATCGACAGATACCGTGAGGTCGGAAACCATTCGACTAAACACACCCCGAGGCTTGAGAACGATTTGAGATCGTGTCAGCCGTTCGCGATTGGTACGTGTTTTTAAATGTGGAATTTGAATGTCTTGTGAGGTTTTCGAAAAAGACTTGTATTGTGTCTATGTGGAAAAACATGTTTAAGGGCCTTTAAAGATTATGAAATTCAGATTTAAAGTGCATCGGTTTAAGAATTTTATTTTTAAGATTTTACTTCGAAAGTAGAAATTTGGAGTAAAAAGCAAAGCGGCGTTTGGAGGAGGTTTTAAGTTTTTTTTCAGTTACTAAACTAAAATTTCGTCGAAGAAAGCGGCAGTTCCCCACTTTTTTTGGAATCTAATAAAAAAACGGTCGACTTTAACCACTGAACAATCTATTGTTTTTGTTAAATGTAATGGAACGCAACCATTTTAGTTTAAAAATAAAAAACTAATCTAGCAACATTATGGTACTTCCGCTCTCTTCCCTTTTTCGCTCGTACGTTGCAATTGACATTTGTAAAATAAAGATCTCAAGTTGTATCCGAGCCTTTTCAATTTAATTACCACAATCACGCTAATTTTCCTTCATGGTAGCAGAGCGTGGTTCCGTGTGGTACTGTTGGAAATATTAGAAAAGTGCAAATTCAACTTCTGTTGGCGGAATACTTACGGTGGTAACCGGTGACCGGATTTTAAGGTTATATCTACAACGTGTTACGTGATATTCGTGAAAATAACCCTTTTCACCGCAGTAAAATGGGCTCAAATTTGTTCAATCTCGAAAAGTTGATCGGAAGAGAAAACTTCGCCACGTGGAAATTTAGTATGAAGACATATTTGGAACACGAGGACCTGTGGTGTTGTATCGAGCCACCCGATAACCTCCCTGTACCGGCAAGTAAAGATGTTAAGGCAAAAGCCAAGCTTATCTTATTACTTGATCCTCAAAATTATGTACACGTTCAAGAGTGCACGACAGCAAGGCAGGTATGGGAATGTTTACAACAAGCTTTTGATGACAATGGCCTCACGCGAAGAGTAGGTCTGTTGAAAGATTTGATAAACACGACCCTAGAATCAAGTAACAGTATAGAGGAATATGTTAGTAAAATCATGAACACTGCTCACAAACTCCGGAACATAGGATTTGATGTCAATGATGAGTGGCTCGGAACGTTGATGTTAGCCGGCTTACCCGATGAATACAAGCCCATGATAATGGGGCTCGAAAGCTCTGGCATCAAGATTAGTGCAGATTCAGTGAAATCTAAACTGATACAGGAGATTAATACTCAGAAGTCCACCGCCTTTTATTCAAATACTAAGAAATCAAAAAATTATAATCAGTCCGTCAAACAAAAGGGGCCAAGGTGCTATAATTGCAATAAGCATGGGCATTTTGCAAAGTTTTGTAAAAATGCAAAGAGAACACAAAAAAAGGAAGAAAGCTCCAGCTTTGTAGCAGCATTTTCTGCGAGTAACAAGAAAAATGTTGATAATTATTGGCTTATAGACTCAGGTGCATCCATGCACATGACGTGCAGACGCGATTGGTTGTACAACGTCACAGAGCCACCCGTGAAGACAGTGACTGTGGCAAACAGAGAGCCATTAGTTGTCGAACAAGTTGGATGCTTGGATATACACATCGGCCAAGGAAACAAAATACAAGTTAAAAATGTTCTGTTTGTTCCAGGATTGGCAGCAAACCTCCTTTCAGTCAGCACCATTGTAAAGTGTGGATATGATGTTGCATTCAACAGCAAGGGGTGTGACATAAAGAACTCAAAAGGAGAAGTTGTGTGTTCTGCAGTACTGAGCAACAATTTGTACATAATGGACACTGGTAGAGAAGTGGTCCACTTCACTTCGAGTGCTGCAAGTTCCAATGATGCATATCTATGGCATCTCCGTATGGGACACCTAAACATTTCAGATGTGAAGAAATTACCAGATTGTGTAGAAGGTGTGGCTCTGACTCCGGATAAAGGTAACGTCGTCACCTGCACTCACTGTTTTGAAGGCAAGCAAACTAGATTTCCATTTAAAAATGTAGGTTCAAGAGCGACGAGACCACTTGAACTAATACATTCCGACTTATGTGGCCCTATGGAAAATGTGACATATGGAGGTATGAAATATTTTATTACTTTCACTGATGACTTCACTCGAATGGTTCATGTGTATTTCCTGAAAGACAAATTAAATGTTCTTGAGACCTTTAAAGATTTTAAAATTAAAGTAGAGAATGAACTAAATTATAAAATTAAAATGATTCGGACCGATAATGGAAAAGAGTATTGCAATTATAATTTTGAAAAATTCTTATCTAATAATGGTATCATTCATCAGACATCTACTCCGTATACCCCCCAGCACAACGGCCTGGCAGAACGAATGAATAGGACGCTAGTTGAACGAGCAAGGTGCATGTTGTTTTATGCCAACTTGGAGAAGAAATTATGGGCTGAAGCTTTAGCAACTGCTGCATATATTGTGAACCGGTCCCCGACAAAGTCTCTGGAAGGTAAAACACCCTATGAATTGTGGAAAGGTAAGAAACCTAATTTATCACATTTAAAAATTTTTGGCTCTGTTGCTATGGTACATGTACCAAAAGAGAAACGACAAAAATGGGATAAAAAATCAGAGAAAATGATATTAGTGGGTTATTGTGATCACTCGAAGGGATACCGTTTAATGAATCCTATTACACATAAAATAATAAAAAGTAGAGATGTTCATTTCATTGAGAAGTATAATGAAAATGTTAATATACCCATTCCATGTGATATTAGTCCAGACAAAGAGAGTCAGTCTGTTGGAAGTAGCTCCGCTCCGCCTGTTACCAGTGGTATGCAAGAAAGCACTTGCACCCAGGGGTCATTGAAGAGAGACTTGAATACAATCACAAGTAATAGTGAAGACTCAAGTGATTATAACACAGATACTGGGGAACTAGATGAAACTTACTATCCTCCCGTTAATGTGAGACAGGATTATAATAGCAATGTTACAGTAAGGTCACTGAGGCCACGTAACATACAATATAAGGAAGATAAAAAGAGTTATATGTGCTTTTTAACAAACTTGACTGATCCACAGACTGTTGAAGAAGCCCTGTCATCTCCACAAGCCAGTGAATGGAAAAAGGCCATGCAGGAAGAATATAGTTCTTTGATGAAAAATGAAACATGGAGCTTGACAGATTTACCTCCAGGAAAAAGGGCTTTGCCCTGTAAATGGGTGTTCAAAACGAAAACCGACCAGAGTGGAAATATAGTACGCTATAAGTCAAGACTTGTCATAAAAGGCTATGCACAGAAACGAGGCACTGACTATGAAGAAATATTCTCACCAGTTGTTAGGTATACAACTATCAGGTATTTATTTGCTTTGGCAGCCAGATATGGGTTGCAAATTGATCAAATGGATGCTGTTTCAGCCTTTCTCCAGGGTGAAATTGATAAAGAAATTTACATGCAACAACCAGAACAATTTAGAGAAGGATCACAAGTGTGTAAACTTCATAAATCCATATATGGTCTCAAGCAGGCAAGTAGATTGTGGAATACCAAACTGAAGAGTGCTTTAAATGAGCTGGGATTGGAACAGTCAAAAACAGATCCATGTGTCTATTATGATGCTGAGAAAAGTACATTTATTGCTGTTTGGGTTGATGATCTAATAATACTCACTGCTCAGGAGTCAAGAAAAATATTATTGAAGGAAAAATTAAAACAATACTTTGAAATGAAAGATATTGGCCCAGCAAGTCAATGTGTAGGTCTACATATTACCCGAGATGGTGAAAAAGTAATGATAGATCAAGAAAAGTACATAAAGGAAATTTTGGAGAGGTTCAGAATGTCTGACTGCAAACCAGTAAAAACACCATTTGAAGTAGGTATGAAATTTAATGAAGAAAATGAGGATGAAGAGATTGACTGTCCTTATCAGCAAGCTATTGGTTCCTTGTTGTATGTGGCTCAAGGCACTCGACCAGATATCGCTTTTGCTGTGAATACATTGAGCAGATTTAACAAAAAACCTAATGCTACACACTGGGCGGCAGTGAAGAGAATCTTTAGATATCTGCAAGGTACAAAAAACTTAAAGTTGGTTTACACCAGAGATGGTAATGAAGAAATCACAGGGTACTGTGATGCGGATTGGGCCAGCGACGTGCGAGATCGCAGATCATGCACTGGGTATTTATTTACATTGCAGGGCGGTGCTATATCCTGGCGGTCGCATAAGCAGCAGACTGTCGCGCTGTCGACGGCTGAGGCGGAGTACATGGCGATGTCATCCGCGGCGCAGGAGGCTCTGTGGTTGCGGCAGCTGCACGGCGAGCTCTGTCAACCGCTTAACGACCCGCTCATCATCTTCAGCGATAACCAGAGTGCAATAAGACTGACTACAAATGATTGTTATTTACCTAGGTCCAAACATATAGATATTCGTTATCACTTTTTAAAGAGCCATGTAACTAATCTAAAAATTAAATTCTTGTATTTAAAGGGTGAAGAAATGATAGCTGATAATTTAACTAAGGGCACTACTGCTGATAAGCATTTGTATTGTATAACTAATATGGGGTTGTGTTCCTAGAGAGAGGGTTAGGCATTTATATTGTGTAGTTAAACAAAAATGAGGTTGTGTTCCAAGGGAGGGTGTTAAATGTAATGGAACGCAACCATTTTAGTTTAAAAATAAAAAACTAATCTAGCAACATTATGGTACTTCCGCTCTCTTCCCTTTTTCGCTCGTACGTTGCAATTGACATTTGTAAAATAAAGATCTCAAGTTGTATCCGAGCCTTTTCAATTTAATTACCACAATCACGCTAATTTTCCTTCAGTTTTTAATCAACGTTTCTAGATCCGAAGATAGCACCAATCATAAGGGCATCTGTCAGTTTACAGTTGAATTTGCAGCCAAAGTAATAACATTTTATCGACAATTTAAGGGAACTATTAAACGAAATCAACCGATACTCAGTTGCAAAGGTTGAATAGTTAGAACCGACATTATTGAACTAATTAGGCCTGATTACGATTCATTTCAGTTGGTTCAATTTTACGACTCTTTAAGCGACGTTAGAAAGCCTGTAATGCGCATGCAAATTGTCTTGTTTTTACTACACTTTTATATCCCACCGTTGGGCACAGCTGCCCACAGGCTGCCCCTTTTATATATAACCCTACAATGCAATGACGATATAAGAAATATATAGGTAATAGAAATTACTTTTTAAAGTGACAATTTAAACGAGAAAGAAGCTGTAAATAGGTACGTCTTTTTCAAAACAAATTTTAGCTTGCTGTCACGATATGGTGACAGAAAACACCGTGAGAAAAACCAGCATACCAGAGTTTTCCATAACCATGATGTTCTCAATGGCATGTGAAGTCCACCAACCCGCTGTAGGCCCGCATGGTGGACTAAGACTTACATCGTTCTCGCTGTTCATTACGGATTTGGATAAAATTTGGCATAATAATATACGTAGTTTAGAACCTGGATTTTAAACCTACTTTTTGTCGATGTCTGGACAAAGCCGCGGCCAAAGTCTAGTAGAAGAAAGCGGGAGTTATACCGGTCTCCGGAATAATAATGTACTTCTCATTTATGTCGTAAACTATCCGAGGTGATTCGAAAGCATTAACGGAGTCAAGACTGGTTTTTTGAGATTGTAAATTAAATTTGGCGGTTGGGCGGTCGACGACCCATTATATTTTAATAGGTCTTTTTTATAAATAGATTTTGTAAACGAGCTACCTCATATTAAGTCACTGCCACCTAGGACACCTAGAGTCAACCCCACGGATTAAAATACTATCGTAGATACTTTGGGGCGTTGCTTATCATGAGGACTAAGATGTTCGCCTCAAATAAAGTATCCCCGGCAACCACACCTCCCCAGCCGAAACACAACACATGAAGAACATGCTGCTTTACGACGGGTTAGGAGGCTGGCGGTAAGGTACCCTGGTCTCTAGGTACAAAAACTCTATCACCCATAAAAAGTCAAAAACTCCTTCGGAAAACCAAAATCTCAGTTCAAATCGTTGACTTGACGTTGACTACCATGACTACTTGCTTTTAACTTCATGTGATAAGGGTAGGACCTTGCAACTACAATAGTCCTTACCACTCTTTCCTCACGCGTCCTTACCCTTAACAGGACAAAAGGCATTTATTCAATTAAACAAACAATGCACGCTTCGGCTGAAAGTGCACAAAGGGGAATACCCGAAAAGCCCAGGTAGATGCGTGAATAGCAACTGTTAGATTTGGGACGAGTCAAAAGTTACTTGAAGCTGTTTATTTTAAAAAGTAAACTATGTATTTTAGCTTTGTGACTTCCAATCTACAAAAGGACACAAGACTACATACTAATTAACAAGTCATGAGAGATATTTTGTCAACTGATTGTGACAGCGATGTATGTCTACAAACAAGACACCAAGAAAAGGGTCTTAACAGTAGTGAAGTTGATTATGATAGGCCTATGCCTAGTTGTCCACCAGCCCGCATTAGGCCAGCGTGATTGTGAGAAGAGCCCTTGCAGAGTCAGCTCCGTGAAGAGTCAGTAATGGGTTACAGACAGGCATTAGACCTCTAAGGGCAATGAGACATGGCGGAATCAGTTCTTTTGATTCCTACTTTTTAGTATATCGCCACCTTTACTCCAGAAGTCCTGGAGCCAAAGAAGCCTCGATCGGGGAAAACAGTGTTTGTTTGTCCAACAGTGGACTTAAAACCTGGTGGATGGATCTGCTATCCGAAATGGCGAATTCTTCGATATTCCTCTGGTGTAATCTGGGGAGCGGCAACCCGAATACCTCGCTACCTGACCGCTGTAAAAAAATTACGGAACCCATCATTAAACTCGACGACCGAGCGACGAGTTACGATGCAAATTAAACCCTATTTACCGGACATTAAAGTGCATAATCAAGTAATGCTGTAAGTGGCGGTTACGGCCGCACCTCGCCTCGCTACCAAACGTGGTACCCTGTAATTTGTAATAAAAAAATCTATTTATAAGATAAAATAAAGCACCGAGCTACCTAAGGTGCAGCGATCGATCGGAACCTCCACAAACAAAATGTCAAGCAACTTTGACACTTGTCACACGTAATAATATGACTTAGATTCGCGTGCGAGCTTTCTTGTCGCAAGCAAATTATTCTATAATGCCTGGTCGATTTTCGAAATTTAGTTGAGTCGCCTCCTATTTAATAATAACTTTTTATCCGATCACCGGCGCGCAGGTGATTTGTTTTTTTATGGAATTTTTGACCCAGAAATTTTTAGGGGCTACTGAAGTAGTAGTCAAAATTATAGTGTATTAATATTGGTTCCCCGTTACAGAGGTTTAATTTATTGCGTGCGCGTGCGATTGCAACGCGACGCGGCTCTGCGGCTTGCGGCTGTGCGATGCGGTAATAGCCCAAACGCAAGCGTATTGGTAGCAGTCATAATGAATTTCAAAAACGTTATGATATTTTGCAGAAATGGGTACCTATAGCATTGTGAGTGCTATGGTCTTGCAATGGATGACATTGACCCATCTTCGGTTATTGCGTAGAAAGCGCTGTTAGCAAGCAACTTAATAAAAAATATAAGAAAAAAAAAGTTTCGAAACGATGTTTATAAAATGTTTGAAAAAAAATTCAGACTTGCTTGCTCAGAGCAAGGTCTACATCGTTAATACCTACATCATACTTTGCGTTCCTCAGATCCGCTTGAAACCTACAGCATTATTCATGTTCGTAAAAATTTCAACAGACTTGACGTGACTTGACTTGACGGACAAAACGCATAAGTATTAACAAAAGCACTGTTCGGACACTGCCTAAATCACGACCGGGCAACGCGCGAATTTATTTTGCGTTAACTACCACCCGTAAAGGGACATAATGCAACGACTTTATGGTACACTTGTAGCCGTCAGATATCACTCATTTCGACCCACAAAAAACGCCATAAATATTTCTTAACAAAACGGTTCCTACTGATTATTGTAGCCATAAACCGGGCTCTATAAAATGAGGTTTAGTTATTTAACTTTTGTTGCAATACGGAATTAAATAAAAGAACGAAACTGAACGAAACGGGACCTTTTGTTTGGATAGCGTCGCAGCCATAAATATGTAAATGATAGAAAACTATTCATAACTAGCTGGAATTCATAAATATTTTACAAGCGCTTTAGTATTTTTATTTTGAGTCGAAATATGCCACTGTGCGATTATATTACTAAAAGGTGATGCCTTTTGTTAATACCTACTGGTTTCCCTAACACCTTCAGAGATACGAAAGAATACGACAGAAAACCGTCTTCAAGAGATGATAAATAAAACCATCCATCAAAAATGTAAAAAATCTTACTACTTACGTTATGTTATTAAGATATAAAAGTTATTTTTATTATAATTAAAGATTGTGTGCCGTTTTTGGACTATTGAAAAGGTGAAACTGTACCTACAATCTACTCTTAGGTGTAAATGATATAAATTAAAATAAGTTTGTTTCATACTTTACAAATCAAATATTAATCTATAAACTTTACTTGAGGCGAACTTCGTCTTTTACTTTTTTTAGGTTGCATTTGGTGTCTATGGGCTGCAATGACCATTTAACATTAGATGGCCGGCATGCTCGTTTGCTACTCAATTTTAAAAAATCTCCAAAAGTTTTATAATCAGTTTTAAATACTTAGATATTAATACCTAACTGCCGTACTCAGAGACGTTCATTAATTGTAATGGTTCATTATGAAAATAACGATGACACTTATGTCAATACAAATAAAGACGATTTTATTTGTTTGTTAATGAACATTACGATAAATGACGTCTCTGAGTGCGGCCGTAAGACTATATATAAGCCACATAAAGCTCTATTATACTACTCAAATAACATAGGCTAAATTTTAATGCTGTAAGAAGATGCAGTCGCTCGTAAGCTGTGGGGCGAAGCTATCTATACGATAAGTTTGAGCAAAAAATGTATAGTGTTACAAAGTCCCAAGTAGACCTCACGCCTGCACGTTTTGGCGATTCGCGCCATGAACCAACACATGGCGTTTAGACACCACAAAACATAGAGACGACAGAAGTAGAACTCAACTTTTTCCCATGAGTCACATGTGATACATAACCACTGTTGAACTGCTGTGTCTTTTTATGAAAGCTGACTTGTTAATTTAGACACGTTTAATGGTAGAAAGAGATACATAATTATACTCAGTCGAAACACCTAGTGTTAATGTGTGAACGCGCGTGGCACATTCGTTTTTAAAGTCCACCAACTCAGTAGGCCAGCGTGATGGACTAAAGCCTACACCTGTCATTATGAGAGGAGACCCGACGTGGATCATTAATGGGGTACTGACAATGAATAGAAGCTTTTGAGTTTTACTTTGAGTTTGACACTTCTGTACTATCCGTGGTCATGGTACTATCCCGAGCTCCAGTCTCAATCCCCGGACAGGAACGAGAGATCCAGACAAGGACAGTTGATGAAAGGCGCGTTTTTCGGCCATTTTTTGTGCGCTACCTTCGAAAAATTTTATTTTTAATAAAAGAAAAGTATTCAAAAGATACGAGCCCAGGTAGACGGCCGGGGTGTTTGCTTAGCTTTTTTTTCTTTTTCCCGCCAAGAATGCCAGTTGATTTATGGTGGTACTCTGTGACGATTTGTGACCCGTAATTTCTGATGCCAGGTCTGTCACTGGACCCTTGATTTATTAATTTATGTAGCGAAGGCGTGATCCGGTTTTGACAGTCGGGAACGTGTAATTTGACAGCGAACATGTTATTAGGTGCGGCCAATGATGTGTCAAATGATTGTTTGTTTGTGCTGTTATTTTTATTTGTCATGGCGTTTTCGAGGCCTGGAACACCTATATCACGCTTTAATGCAGATTAGGTAAGATGTTGTAGCGCCTACGTAATAAACAGATAAAAGAAAAGATAAAAATTATTTATTGTCACACAGGATTGATTAGAATTAGAAGGGAGGTCGATTTCCGGCATTGATCACTTTTCATTTTTTTTCATCTCTTAATGTGTGACTTATGTTGAGACTTCAACTAAGGAAAATAGATATTTAGAAAATTTGGCGACTGTTTTCCTACCATGAAAACGCCGAAAGCGTAGTCCACTTCGCTACGCAAACCCACTAATAGTACCTATTCGAGATAAATATATGAGTCCTAACCCGTAAGCGCTCTTGCAAGCTTACCTCCGGCCAATTTAATAAAACCATAACCCGGATTATCCGTCAGTATATGTAAACACAGCAAATCACGCGTTCTCATAAAGCGAGCAGTATGTGTTAGTTGGCGGTAACCGTTCCCGCGGGGGTCATTTCGGCCCAGAAGGTCAGTTTTTCGGCCATTAACGCGATCAGAGGGTTGAGTCGAATTAGCCGGGGTATAAAGGTGCCGGTAATGACTCACTCAGGGGCAGTCGACTAGAATAGTCTGCTGCCTTCACTTCTAATTGCCGTTATCCTAATTTTATTCCGGTTGTTGATAAGTTGGGCTCGTTGCTGTGTGTTTAAGGAGTCCCTGATGTATTACTGTTAATTTTGATTGAATAGGTATATCTGTGTCAAAATCATAAAAAAGTGAAAATAACTGAACTCAGGCGGTCCCGTTAAAATCTATCATTTGAAGATGTAGGCCTTACGACAATCAGATTGAGTATATCCAAGTCAGTCACATGTTCGTCGATTTATTTCTGACGCTTTTACTACTCAGGCAGTTTTGATGAAATCTAATAATTATATATATGCAGATATGGTGTAAAGATAAAATTCTCAGAGTAAGTATCTACTATAATGATGTTCTTATGATTCTTACGATATCATCCACGTGGGTTTTGAATTTTTCGGAGAAATAAAAAATATTATAATTTACTTTAGTTACGGTACTTTAATGTATCCATTCAAAATCACTTCAACTTAAGCAAAGGAAAAAGCAAAAGTACCTACAGCTAGCAAAAGGTTACATTTTTTGATACAAAATTATCTTTTGAGAAAAAAAATTAAATGTTCTTTTGAAAAATTAAAAAGGAACACATCTATGAATCCAAATGATGGATTTGTAAATTACAAAAAACTGGAATCCGTCCGAAGAAGGCGTTGGATTGTTATTTATAACACAGCTGGCTGTTTCTCCTTTTTTAATTTTTAATCTCCATTCAAATGGATTTAGTTTTTTTTAAATGTATCTATGAATTTGTAAAGCGTGCAATGTTAAAGATGCACCAATAAAACGCCATACCTACATGTAAAATTATAACGACAATTTGGCTTTTGTTATCGAACAAAGCCGGAGGAAGTTTAGGATGTCCTTTAAACAATTTGAGAAGCGATTTAAATATTTTAGTTTTCAAGACATAGGTAATGAGGTACCTACTTACTTATAGATACCTATACCTATAGAGGGATGCATAAGAAATTTCTCTATACTCGTAAAGATCTAAATAGTGTATTTATTTTAAGTGTACAAACCATTATAAAAATACAATAAAATCACTGTCTATTGTTGAAAACTGCATTAGAATCGATTGCGTAGTTTGAAAGATATATGCGTTTAGACGGCGGAATGCGATTTCGTTGTATAGGTACTACGTAGAGATACCATCGACGCAAAAAAACACTGCATTTCATACGAGAAATACGAGAGATATACATTTATTTAACCATGGGAACCAATAAGAGAAACCGATACTACTCCACAACACCATTTAATCGTGATAACGCAAACAACCGAATGAAACATAAAGAAGTAAATAATCGTCAAAATGCTGTATCAAACCAATGTTGGAACGGATATGTAAATAATGTAAATAGCACGCTGTTTTCTCCCGTACTCTGCACTTAAGTGAGATACAATGGCTGCTATCTGGCCCATCGGAGTGTTAACCCTTGAATCTCATGGGCGCAACCACACGCAAACAAACAAACAAACAACCGAACGTGTTTACAGTACTGCACTGGAGAGCTCTCGCGCACGCTCGGTTTCAAAATAAACAAGTCGAAAAGTGTTTTTCGAGTAGAAAAAACATATTTTATACAACGCAAAAGTTCAACTAAACAAACCAACCCAACCCTGCGTTGCTGCGGGCATAATGGAATAATAGTACGGACCCAACCCTGCGATGCGATTATTTAAACAAAAATAAACGCGCTCAAAGTACTGCATTATGAATAAGTAAGCATATTCGCCCTATTCGAAACGTACCTTTTTTTTTTAATTTCCACACGCGACCCCTCCGAATCCCGCCGGGGCAGAAATTAAAGTGTAATGGTCCAATGTTTAATAACTTATCTGCGGGTAGCGATGTGTTTGGGCTTTTGTTAATACAATTTTTAAAGTTAATTCCTCGAAAGGGTTCGGAAAATCGATGCGGTATTTGCATGGAGTTGCAGTGGCTTTTCGTACCCCGTCCATGTCGAGTGTTACGTTTGTTTTTGTTTGTCTTAATACATTTTTGACCCACTGCAGGGTCTTACAGGCAGGGATTCGATTCCGGACGTTTCGATCAAGACAAAATTAACAACACAAGACATAACACCTGGGCACCGTGGTGTGTGGTTATCAACATTATAATGTGACGGAAAATTCTTCAGTTCTACTGAAGACAATTTATTGGGACGCTAATTGGCCAGTAGGTAAAACATAATAAATTTTTAACGCCTCGTTTTTCAAGTTATTTACGGTTTTCGTTGACCGCTTCCGAGACTTTCTACGACCGCATGCGATTTGTTCGCAAATAATTGTCGTATTCGCACTACAACTTGCGTGTTTACCGATTCGATTGTATACAATTATAGGAATTAGATGGTGAAGGAAACTGCAACTGTTGCTTAACCCCTAATCATTGACACATTGATGAAACAATCACGCGGAGAGGGTTAGACGCATTACTGGACGTAATCTTGATTGATCTGCTACAAATAACGTTGGTTTAGCTCAGCGTGACCGATCCGCCCCGGGACGAATGGGCCCCGGCAGTTGAGGGTTGATTGCACTTTTCGTACCGCGAAATTATTGTTGTAGGTATTTATGAATAGTGATAGCTTTTGAAAGTTGTTTTGGTCTGTAGGTACCTACTACCCAATAATAACTCACGAGGCCTTAGTACATCACGCTGGTCCAATGCGGGCTGGTGGACTTCACATGCATTTAAGAACATTATGTTTGTGAACTCGGTACCTACTATCGTAGAAATCGGTAATGTATCCATATAGATATAGTAGGTATTAGAATGAAACGGGAATAATTGTTTTACCTATTTCATGCATTGTAAAAATGGTCGTTTTATAATTCAATAGGGTTGAATATAATAATTTATTTAGTATACCTACGTAAATTTTTGTTTTAAATCGTTCCATATACTCTGGCTTTAATTCATATCTATAATAACAGTATTTTAAATAATAATTAAATAGTGAGCGTATTACGTTCAATTTAAAATGTATTTAAATTTTCAAATGTCGGTAAACTTACTCAATATTTCAAAGACTGAACAAACAATTCCAAGCTAAAATACAATTAGCAAAGACATTTCAACGAACAATTCCAAATACGAATTGAAATCGAAGGAATACACTGACAGGCTTCCTGGTTAATAACGGGGGTGAATAGGACTGTCATTTCTAGACACAGGTTGAACCTGGGCTGATTACAGGGGAGTTGATCGGGGGTGAATAATGCGCGGTGCTGATGTTCTAGGGGTTGGTAATTGCAGGCTAGTAACAGTCCTTTATCCTGGTTGTAAACCATCGGTTGAAATTATGGCATTGGTTATTTCTGTAAGTACCTACATAATTTTTTGTTGGTTACATTTTTTTTAATTTATTAGGTATTACGCTTCACACTCCCCACACTGGGATTCCCTGTGACGTGGCCGTGGGTGCCATGAACATACACAAGACAAGAACACAATACACCCAGACCAGAAACAGAAATTCATCATTCTAAACTCTGCTCTGCTGGGAATCGAACCCAGGACCTTCCGCGCAGCGCACCGGTGTCTAAACCACTGCGCCACTTGGTTCGTCAAATTTTTAAAGCATGACCTACAATTATGCTTTAAAAAAGTTGTCTTCTCGAAAGAACTTCTTTATTGGTCTCTTTAATCCAAACCCTTGTAAATTTTACAAGAAAACGGCACCCGAGAACTGTCTGAGTTTGTGGATTACTTGTTATTTTATTATTAAAAAAGAATTAGGAACGTTTTTCACGTTTCGGCAACTTATCAATATCACAAAAGCGCATCTGATACCTAAACAGATTAAAACAATGACAGATACCACAAAATAAATGATATCGCAAGTGCCTATACTTAAAAAAATCGACAATTAACGAAAAGCATAGGACTCGAACCTATAACTCAACAAACATCTGTATATCCCATTCGCTCGTTCATCATAAATACCTCCCATAGAAAGCAACATAGGCAGATATACCCTATACATATATCCTACCCTACATTTGTAGGTAAAAACACCCTCTAATCCACGTCAGCTGTTTCTGACTGGTCGCCCCCTCCCCTTTCCACCGCTCTCACCCTTATTTACCCTCAAAAGCTCTCAGACCCCTCATCGCTCACTGTTTCTACTGTCCCGAGTGCCAACTTTAGCTGGCCATTCGGTCACGACCAAAATCTCCTGATCTCCCGAATATGCGCTGTGAACGAAAACGCCAATAAATTTTGATATACAAGGCGCGGCGATAGGTCCAGTTACGGTGGTCGATTGTGTTGGGAACTTGCCCTCCTGTCAAATACATAATAAGTCTTTTTTTATTATTTTTGCAGTTATACTTATACGTGTGGGTTAAAACGATCGAACGCTTTAATCGTTCCGAGCGAAATTTTGAACGACAGATTATAATACCTACAAGCGAAACTGTAATCGATAACCTTGTCGCGGCGTCCTGTTTTAAAATCTATAATCATTCTTTATTTAAAAAATATTCAAACAAGGAAAACGCTTTACGTGCCGGTCGATTGCCTTCTTTTCTCTTTGACAGAGCACCACAAGTCTTTTTCTTAGAAATTATTTCATTAGTGTCATAATATCTTCATGATAAAAATATTTAAGCCACTGTAACGCATTGTCTATTTTTGATTGTGTACACTGTAGGGTCGAATAGGTTTTCAATCTTCTCACATTGAGAAGGAGAAGGCTTTAGTCCACCACGCTGGCCTTAAGTGGGTTGGTATACTTCACACTTCTTCAACTTCACGTTGAAAACGTCATGGAGAACTCACAGGCGTGCAGGTTTCCTCACGACATTTTCCTTCACCATTGCAACAGGTTCGGTACCTACATTGAATGTGACAAAGCGCACATAACTTTTTAAGAAAGTCTCTAGAACAGGACGAATCCTTAGCCACTAGGCTATCACCGCGGCGTTATTGCAAATTTAAAAAAAAGCGCGTTGCTTTGTAATAGGAATAGGGCCGGTAATGGTGTGTATATAAAGGCATGTCCATTCCGAAGGACTAAGAAGTCGGACGCGACGTGTCGCCCGGAATGCGCCACCCTGGTCATTACGTGCGCGCTGCATATATACAGGAGGTTGGGATTTATTTTTAGAATAAACGTACTTCCATTCGCACAAGCACGCCCAAATTCGGAAGGTAATGTTTGCTTAAGGTGAGTTAAAAAGAAAACGGTGAAGGAAAACAAGAGGAAACCTGGGTCTGATTCTGTATGACCATTCACACTCGTACCGCGGCAATGTCGTGTCTTACCCGTGATAAAAAGTCAAAAAAGGCTTGAAAGTCAAATATCGTGACCATCTATTGTGTGTCTTATAGAATAGACATTACCTAAGGTTCCTTGCCGAGCCGAGTTCATGAAATGACGTACGGTTTGATGTCACACGATATCGACACGAAATCTTTTCAGAATCAGAATTCAGACCCCTGCATACCTGAGAGTTCACGAAAATATGTTCACCAACCCTATTAAATCCAGCGTGGTGAACTAAGACCTACATCCTTCTCATTGTGTAAAGAGACCCGACCCTGCAGTGGGTCATTAATGGGTCACAGAAAATCAACGTTAAACATAAACATACCTACTATCTGCTCCCGTTGCTTAAGTTCAATCGCTCACAAGCGAAGTACGATTAGACTTTCTAGACTTGGCTATTACTACGGAAATGTCCAATTTAATAAGCCTATTCCAAACACGCAAAGAATCAAACCATTCCCACAGTAATGGTGAATTTGCATACCTATTTGCTAATATCGTTAAAGTTTTTGCTATCAAAACAAACGGTACTCGTATTAACGAACGCAAAAAACGGACTAACTGTTATTTTCAGACAAATTCTAATTTAGCGCGTGATAACAGATAAATGTTTTAATTTGGAGGATAATGATGCCATAAATAAAGTAGCGTTAACAATACGAGTTACTAGGAAAACAGCAAAAAATATTTTCGTAGGGTTTTTATTGCTATGAGATTAACAGATTCACGATTCGGGACAATTTTATTTGCTGTAGCATCGAGCACATGACTACCGAGTCAATTGAGATACGTTTAATGAACTGTCAACTGTCAAAACGCTGCTTTCATACATTTTGTATGACAACCATTAGTTGTCATCCAACGACAACAGAGCAAACATGAATTAAAAATGGAACTTCAATCGTATTTCCCCGTGTTCTAATTGTCATGTCGCACGCAAAAGTTGCTCGTACGATAACGTCAGTCAGTACCTGTATTAATTTGGACAGTTCCATACATAGAGTGTTTAAACTTTGTTGTGTTGGTTGGTCGGTTGTTTATGTCGGCCAATTAGGACAAGGCAAGCCGGCAACCACAGAGGTAATCTTATTTTTTGACAATTCTCGGTGTACTGTTTTAAGTACCAACGTTACAAAATTAAACGTCTATTGACACAAATTTACAGCAGCGAGACGACAAACGCGATATCTTTCCCGCGCCCGCGCGAAAGAACCGCAATATTTAATTGATATTAACGACGCCAGTCACAATCGGCCTGTATGTCTGTGGCGCGCACCTAGTGTATTTATGTCATTATTAACCGGCGCGAATTAATACTCATTTGGCGTCCATTTTTATCGCGAGTTTCTGACGTCCGGGCAAAAAAACCGCCATACCACTGGCGGGCGGCTTCGCCCTCCGCTTTTTGCGCGACAGTCTGGACCGCAGCGCGCGCTTTCTGCCAAAAACGGACTGTTAATCGCTCTCGTATGACACTTTGTAAAATAAAAATATATTAATTAAACGAACCAACGCAACGTAACCGGCATTTTATGCGACGCGTTCGAGCCCCGTGCATATCTTTAACCGAATATCTCGATACCGCTGCGTATTTATTGTCGTTTAATTGCGCTAATTATAACCTAATTTCGATCGCATTTATCGATTCGAATCCCGTTTAGGACGCGACCGTCGTCGGTATAAAACAACTGACGGTGGAGTTCGATTTTCAAAAAAGTGACGTTGCGTTCGATGTGACCTTGCACGGGCGTCTTAGATTACATTCATTATTTATCGGTATGCGAGTTGAACGGTCGTAAGTGGCACAGTGACGTCGTGATGAAAGAGCGTAATGTTTAGTCCATCGGCATATTAATGCCGTTTTAAGCGGACAAAAACGCGATGCGAGCGGCCGGCGCGGCGTGTCAGCCGCTAATTGAGCGACGCACGCTACCGAGCCGGGCCTCAATCACTACACTAAGTTTATAAGCGAATTCCCTTAATAACCTGCATTTACATTTCAAGTCGTTGACCCCGAAGTTTAGGCCTTCGAATGATAAAGCGGTGATAGCCCAGTGGCTTAAAATTTGACCTCGAATCTAGGGGTCCGGGTTCGAATCTCAGTGGGCACGCACATTGTAAAAAAGTTATGTGTGCTTTATAAAATTAAATATCATCTGCTGTTACGATGAAGGTAAACATCATGAGGAAACTTGTGAGAGAAAAAAAAATGTTTTCAAAGGTATCTATCTGAAGAGCACCAACCCCCAGTAGGTCAGCGTGGAGGACGGCGGCCTACATCCCTCTCACTGTGAGAGGAGACCAGACCCTGTAGTGGGTCATTAATGTGTTACCGACATCGACTGATAACATTACAGTTGGGAATAAAAATGTTTCAGACCACCTAAGGTGCACTTACTCATGGATTTAATGGGCAAGAACTAATTTCATTTTATAAGGCATTGACTTGTTAGCTGAATGGTGGATTTACTTTGAGTTGATAAGTTAAACATTGTTGTACTCTTTGGACAATGTATTCCTTATTCGTTCATTGTTTCTGTTATCACGCAAGACTTAATTGAAATTTAAGAAGATAATAATAGCATGGCGTTAATTATAATTTGGATCGTCGTGACCTTGTAGCGTGTAGCGTGACGCTGGTTCTATTGTTGACGATTTAAATTTAGAACACTTGCACCTATTTCTACGCTGCATCATTGATCATAGAGCCAAATGACGTCATCGTCACTCCTTCGCTCTTTGGACCGTTTTAAGTAGGTAGTCTTGTTCAATTCAATCACGTATTGGGTCAACAGTACAAACATCCTTCTTGCAAGTTGCGAGTTGAAAAAGTTTAATTGCTAATACTAATTACCGGTAATTGAAGGCGATTACTTCCAAGCCGTATGCCAGTTTTAATTTCATGACATAAATATCCATTTTCCTACAAGATCATGTTCTTCGAGAAACAGCATTAAGCGCTACCTATTTGCATCTTTAATTCATTACGCTCAGAACATATTTATCCGACTGTCACAGTTTTCGCTCTGCGTTTATGAAGCGATAAATTTTATTGGCATTGAAACGATTTCCAAGGCGCTTTAAATTAGAAATGTGAACAAAAACCGGCTGACACTCTCGTTCCCGACGTCGAAGGGCTGGGCCGTTTCAGCGACCTGAATTTCCGCCGCGAGCCCGACATGTCGCGTAAGGAATTTCGAGTAGCAAAAACCGCTCGATGGGGACGATAAAACGAAATCGCCGATGCGTTAAAAAAAGCGCAAATGCTACGTGCGAGTGAGAGACAAAAAACGTATCGTATCTCGGTTCCACTCTGGCGCGTTCGGCTAATGAATACGGCGCGGTGCGCGGGCGCAGCTGCATCGATCCGCCATTATTTATTTTATTTCCGCGCCAAACTCCGAATTGGATCATGGCGACCCAGCTTCAATTGCGCGTTCAAATCCCCTCAGCCGACAATCGCAGCTAAACGGACGACGACAGATGTAAACAAACAGACAAACGACAATAACGGAGCGCACAAAAGATACAACGTCTCCTGTGATCTTTTATTCGACTTTCAAAAGAACATCTATGGCCGGTTGATCTCTCTTTGAAATGCGAATGCAGTCATGTTTTGATATCGATCGGAGTTTTTGTTGCTCGCTCCGAAAATAAACTCGCAAATATATTCATTGACCGCGGCGAAACGAAAATTTACTTACCGTACGTTATGTTAAATCGATTCTCAAGGTAAGAGGATATCTCGTTTTGGCCAACGGTACGGTGCATCCACCATTTCTAAATCGAGATATCTACAAATAGATGATACTGAAGTGGTCGACTCGCCCGACCGTTACCGACTTTTTCAGTCACTACGTGCGATAAAATAAACAATAATTTTACTAAAAATTCTCCACTTATTATAAGGACGTAAAACAAAAATTTATAAGAAGCGACAAGTAATAAAATAATTTGCTCAAAAGGACTTATTGTGACACGCAAAGGCAACCGATCGCCAAATGACGGCAAAAACGCCGAGTCAACAATTGCACATGTTTATATTTCTGTGCATTTCTTTACTTTTTACGTCGTACCTTTTGAGGAAGATAATCGTGAAGGTAATTATTGTGATGATTTACAATAATCGTGTATAAACATAATTGTGTTCAATTGCCGCAATTAGAATACGCATATCTCAATGACAGCTGAGCAATTTATAGAAAAGTTTATTACAGGAGTTGTTCGTTAGCGTGTCCATGACAAATATCGACGGTGAGTTGTTAATTATAATATTAGAATTCATTTATTCCAGCTATTAACCGTCACTCGCATATATTTACACCTAGCTAGGCCGCTTAACATATTGAGATATATATCGGGACTGCATACCAAAGTCACTGCGCACGCACTCGTAACCCGACGCCGTTCTAACGCGTGTTTATTTTTTTTATTCTTTTTATGGAATAGACTTCGGAGAGCTCTTGGGTAAAGTAACTATAAGTATGTGATGGCCAGAATTTTCTTTCACGCTTCTATGGCTTTACAAAACGACAAAAAACTTTACGTTGTGTTAGAACGTTCCAGGCATTAGATTTTATTTTTTTATCATCTTCCATTGCACTAATCACTAGTGGTGGCAAACTGCGTCGAGATATTTTACTTCGTAGGTCTAGTACGACTGCTCGATAATAACCGAGTCATCGTCAACCATGCCCTCTGAAGCACGAATGTTTTAACCACAATTGCAAGAAGAAATCTACATAGCACTTACATACGTTTATTTAATAATTTATAACAGACTTTCGTTTATTGGTTTATAAATTTAAATCGCACTCAAATGAAGCCATCTGCGGCATTCAATGAGTTTCTTTTGTGCGACATACATCATCGACATACTCGTATATGTATTGTAGCTGAGAAGCGGTCGGTCTGGATGTGTACTATGCGTGCACTGCGTGTTAGTCCAGTTCCTACACCGTGACGGATAACACTTAGTTGCTGGATAGTAACTAACACTGCTTGTTAACTTACCTCAATAAACTGACATGGTAGGCATACGTGCAGAATAGGTAACGATTTTTGTTTAGAAGGTATTTTTTGCATACAATTTAGGCGATAAGGGGCTCAGTGGCGCGCCTTGAGGCAGGCCTATGTTTAGCAATAGTCTGATGTAAAGTGAATTGAAATAAGTAGCGGTAAATAGAGGGTATCGGATCGACTAAAAAACCTCAGACTATAGAAATAGACTGTTAGATTACTGGTTTTTGATTAAGACTTCACTAGCATTTTTTAAATATCTAACGCTTGGCGCCTTACATTGTTGTTCAAAGACGTAACAACGTTACTTCCTATACTTAAACATGCCCTCGGAACATTTCCCACTGTTCATTGCTTTGGTGTGCTCGTATCGTCAGCCAGCTATCGACAATTAACATTCCCGCAATTATTTCCATTATTCACTCCGTTCCATTAAATATCACACACTTCGAGCCAATTATTTGAGCTACTTGCACAGTTTTTTACACAGTTTCTTTTAGGGGCGTTCAATTTTATATTGTGGCACGATAATCGTTATAATTAAATTCTAGATCAATCTAAATTTTGTAATGGACAGAACATTTTTTGTTTTTCTACTCCTTTTTTCGCTCAACTAAAGCGTGTAAGCCGATATCTGGCGGATAAAAGGAGAGGCCGCGCTCTCCTGCCCGTAACTCATTAATGATAATAAAATGTAAAGACATTGATTCGTGACTACGAGTACCTCATTAATTTAAATCGTTAAGGCGAACGAGTACAAATAGTGCGTCGGACCTCTACCTGCGATACTTTAGATCGACCGATAGCCCAATAAATACCGTTAAGCCGGTCGTCGACGCTAACGCACATGTATTTATTTTGATAATAAACTAGCGCTAGATGACGGCAATAAAAGATCGCGCAGTCATCGACTGACAACGTACGCACTCGACTCGATAAGCGGTCACTCGATCGCATCACTATTCACTACTGTAGTGCGGAGCTAGTGATGTGCCCATTCAGTCGCTGACGCGGAGGATGACAGTATCACAACTAAACCGATCGCTCGCCGAAGAGCACTATATCAATCATTCCACAATCGTACCGCATGCCACTTAAATAAATTTATAACATATTAAGTACGTTGAAAATAAACACTTTACCGTTTATGATTTATTCGGTGCGCCGATGAATTATGGACGTTGCTTATTAAAGTGTTCTAGAGCGGGAGGTCCGAATTTTTATCTCTTTTTGTGGCAATTTCACGTGCCACCGCCACCGATAAACGTTTTATTGGAGTAATTAAAACCGGCGATTAGCGTTTGTACGTGTTACATGTGCGAACGCATGATAAATGTGACATTTTACAACGTAATCGGTAAGCGATATTTTTTATTGCACTATCACTACCTGTCACCCGATACTGATTTAGTTATTTATGTAACAAAAATTATTCCACTTCCATATTCGCACGCCGATATCGTCGAGCCCCGGTCGGTGTTTATGTAAATAAATAATTAATAGTAGACGGCCAGTTCCATGACACCGTCGTCCGTCTTATCGACGGCGGTTATCTCAGACGGGCCCCAAAGGTCGCAGCCGCTCGCAATATTACAGCTATAAATACAATTTAATTTCAATAATTAGTGTACACTGAAGTCTTTGACTGATAACGACTAATAAATATCGTTATGCTATTAAAAAGTGAAACTTGCACGCCCGTACAAAGTCACTTCCGCTTGCGAATTGACGTTTGACGTTTTAATGTCGGGCGAAGACGTCGAAGTATTTTTTTAAATTGCATCCCACCGCAACGTGTCAACGCCTATTCAGCCTATTGTGCCAGAAAAAAGAAAAACCCACAAAGATTTTGCGGTATAATAAATTTATGAGGAAATTACCCGGCCGTTGATTGTCGGTTTGTATCCAGATTACCTGTTTCACAAAGCCGAATTGATACGAAATGACTCCATTTACGAGGTCTTTTTTGTCGTCCAAATAATAGGTGTTACCCGGGGCATGTTGATTTGTATTATGTTATTATGGGAAGAGGATAATGAAATATTGGATAAACGGCACTTTCGATAATGCATATTTATTAAATTTAAAAAGGGCTGTAGGAAGGCTTCCAAAATGACAGCAATTGGGACTTTATTGCCGTCAATATGTTCATATTTACGTTATGTTCGTTATGTTACTATAAGTACGCTTTAGAGGTACTTTCACTAAAGCGCAGAGTACCTATAAATAGAGTCGTTTAAAGCGTTTTGATCCCGACTAATTTGTTAATGTTTCAAACATTCAAAAATGGAAGTCGCTCTAGCAAGGAGCGAGCGCTATTTTTAATCTTCAAAAGACGTACATTATGGAAATTGATATTTCGCCGGAATTTATTATTTCGCCGGGGTTTACTGCCGCCCTTCTAACCCATCGTGAATGAATACGTCATACCTACATCACAACACATGCATACATGCATGCCCGTTTGTTACCTCGTTTGCTTATCATAAGTACCTACATCACCTATAAGAAATTATGGTAAACTACTTATGAAAATTACTACGAAACGTATCAAATCAATTAAAGTACACCGATACGAACTAATTTGTACGATTTATTACGCATACTTACAAACAATTCACGGACTTGGTAACGAAACGGTACCATAAAGAATGGCGCGTAAATAATCAATAGCTAGCCAATCACGGGTCTACCGTTGCTAATTACGGGTTTTAAACATGATTAATAAGCGAGTTCATAAAATTAAATATCACCTGCTGTTACGGTGAAGGAAAACATCGTGAGGAAACCTGCATGCCTGAGAGTTCACAAAAAAAAATGTTCTCAAAGGCATGTGTAGTCCACCAACCCGCAGTAGTGGTGCGTGGTGGACGGCGGCCTACATCCCTCTCATTGTGAGAGGAGACCCGACCCGCCAGTGGGTCATTAATGGGTTAAAACAATAAGCGAGTTCATAGTTATTGAGGAGCAAACGGACTACCAGTGCCGTGAGTAGTGTTCATGACACTATCGTCAAAGTATTCGTATAGTAAACGTCAGTTATATTATAGTATAATATTTCATGTGTCAATCTGTCTTGCCATGTTCCCATACTGATGGCAGCTCGATACGATTACTGTACGATTACTAGAAAAATAAAAAATATCCTATCTAAGGTTGCATGCGGGTGGTTTGCTACTCATGAGGACTAAGATGTTCGCCTCAAATAAAGTATCCCCGGCAACCACACCTCCCCAGCAAAAACAACACATGAAGAACATGCTGCTTTACGAGTTAAGAGGTTGAAATATGGTCATGCAAGACGACGGATTATGAGGGCGGCGGGAAGTCATACCAGACCAACCACCAACTCTACCCTACATCTATTGTGGGAACGTGCCCAGCAGTGGGGAACAAAAACAACGCCATTCCGAAGAAATCGCCGCCACTGATTTACGAGCCGCCATTTTGCGTGCGACATTTTAATATTCGAAATTCGAATGCGTTGGCGCGTTTTTTACTTTTTTAATTCTGATGGGTAATGGAGGCAGGTGCTCGGCAAGTTATTCGGCCGCGCATTCTCCCTTCCGTAATTTTCGTATGGAACCAAATGGGTTTTGTGTATGGAATCCGATTGGGAGCCGTGGATTTTTATGAGTTTCGATTCTAGGGATGTTTGCGTGGATATGAAACGGAATCCGGCCATGGGAAAACCGCGAACTGAGTTTTTCGAGAGCTTTGTTGCGGAGATAAAAACGTTAAAGGCCTGTTGTTGAAAACGGTTGTTTTCGAATAATAACTTAATAACGGGTGTCGAGAATTTAAAACGACAACGGTGGCATCTTTGTCTGGCTTTCTTTTTCATTGCATTGTCATTTGGGCCCTGATTGGCGTAAAGGTTTATAAATATCATGCATGGTATGGCGTGTCATATAAACATTAAACTTTTCTTTAAGTGTCAATTTATCATTTGCTCAAAATCAATGTTTATTTACCTCCTCTTCAATCAGTATTTTGTAACATTTTAAACTAACAAGCTATTTCAAGTTCTTATCTCCCGTTTATGAAAAAAAAATGTTCTGTTCACAAAAAATATACACCATTTAGTCATTTAAGTATAACACGTTCACTTAATTATTTCAGTATAGCCCGTTCACTAAATCATTTTGGTATAATGCGTTCACTTAAAACATCTTACACGGTATAACCCGTTCACTAAAAAATTATACTAGGTATAACCCGTTCACAAAATCGTTTCACTATAATCCGTTCGCTTAATAGTTAGATCGTTACCTGTTTGCTAAAAACGGCGATGTCCTCGTTAAAGGACTCCGAGGAGCAGACGTCGCCGCCCGCGACGCCGGGGTCGCGCGGCGTGCACGTCGCCAGCTCGCACTTCTCGAAGATCAACGCCAGCAGGGGGAACAGGGGGTGCCTGGGGGACGGTCATGTGTCAATAAAAACGACAAGAATATTTTTATTATAATTTAACTTCCTTCCTTCCTTCCTTCCTTTCAGCCCTTAGTAGTCCACTGCTGGACACGGGCCTCCCCTAATCGACGCCACTCCGCCCGATCCTGGGCCCTCTGAATCCAACGGTTTCCCGCTGTCTTCTTCAGTTTTAACTTCAAATTTTAACTTCAAATTTAACTTCAGTCGTCATCAGCCTTTAGTTGGCATATGGTAACCGACCAATCTAACCTTCGCCTTATTTGATTTAAAACGACATTTTTAAAATGTAAAAAAAATATGTTCTTTTAAAATGACATCGCATTGTTATCATTCGAACAGACAAAAAAATCATTCGATATACATAAGTAATACGGTATAGACTTGTCAGGTCATAAACTAAATAAGAAAACCTTCATTAGTCTCCTACTCCTACTCTCCTTATTTTAAAAATAGGACTGAACAATTAAAAGTGTAAATAAGTCGAAATTTTTTAAGTCTTCTAAATTGAAAATAACCCTTGTCAGCTCATAAGTTCTTAGACTTCTTACTGGTTAAGTTAAATCTTAAAACCCCTAAATCTTCGTAAATAAATAGTCCATTCAAAAGTGATAGAGCTGTGAGTGTGATGGTCGATTAGGCGGAGATTGTCAACACGTGACGAGATATAATCGCTCGCGGTGTCGACAGTGACAGCGGAAAGCAATTTTATCGTGAAAAATCTAAAAAAATACATATTTACACTAAAACTTTATCGGATGGTGACAAAAATTAAAATAATCAATAAAAGACTTCTACTTTAATCAACAATAAAGATATACGAGACAAATATAATTTATCCTACTTATTATCCTACTTACGGTAAGTACAATCTGCCAAATAACCTTACCTGGCCTACACTTCTTTTCTATTTCAACATACGAGTAGGTAAAATTATTTAAAGACAAAGTCAAAAAATATTTAGCAGTTTATCAGAATTTTTTGTTCAAAGCCCGATAAAACTATAAAAAATCAGTGTAGTTTATAGTAGATGCAAATAAAAACTCAATAAACGGTTCGTAAGTGAGACACAAAGAGGTAATTGTGGAGATTGTCAAGACGTGACACCGATTCAATCACCCACAGAGAGCGCTTGGTGATAGGCGGAGCGATTAGAACTTAAAAGTTTTTATGTGACGTAGCAATTAGAACTAAAAAGTTTTTTATTACAAAGTTTTAAAGTAATAATAAAATATAGGTGTCACTTATTTTATTCGATGGTTTTATTTTTGTTTCCGGCTTTATTTATAAGAATCTTATCTTATAGGGAGGATTTATGAAGAGACCTTTTATTTTCGCTTTAAGTAGAATCTTAGAATCTTTAAGTCTGTACTATCATCTCTTCTACTTTTAAATGGGCTTAAGCTCTTTTGAAATCGCTGCTAATGTAACAGCGATTTCAAAATAAATTTTGAGAAGATCAAATGAAACAATTTGGAATTATAACTCTTTATATTAGCCCAGAAATAATGTTATTAGAGATATTCTCACGGAGTATAATCAAACGTATAATAAATGAACCGTGGAACCTATGAATTAAATTTTATTGCCTCTATTAGCCAATGCTTGTCAGGAAACATAAACAGCAAATATCAATATTTTAAATGATTTAATCCGAAGATGTGAAGATTTTTAGACATATTTAAATTTAACACCCAAACATAACTAACAGCTTTTCAAATAAAAATAACACGAATCAAATAAAAAAAGAGAATTCAACACAAATTCGTAAAAGACGTCGAGTACAGTATTAAAATAAATTTACACAAAGATTACATTATCAGTTATCGACATTTTGAATCTAGACAAGAGTAAATTTGAATTTAAAATACTAGAGGTTTTTCGTGTCTAGAAAAAACTGACATGCCAACTAGATAAGTTTTTCGACGTTGCTAACTGATAACGCAAAGAACTTAGGACGTTGACCTCTTTTTTGTGATACCTATAAAGCGGAGACGTACAACCCATTACATTATACCAAACGAGCATTCCACACCACCTTATGTGAAGTGGTCACTGCAGCCCATCGACACTTACGTCCAGCCTAAAATAGGAAACTCATCATATCTGAGGTTGTATGTGTAAGCAATGCTACTCATGAGAACTAAGATGTTCGCCACATATAAAGTCTCAAACCTCCCCAACCGAAACACAAGACATGAGCAATGATATTAATTTGCTGCTCCACTGATTTTAATTAAATAGTTAAGGAAAAAATAAGAACTAGTAAGTAGATAACACTATTAAAGTATTTGAAAAATTGACCACACAAAGAAATTCTCATTTATGTATACCTACAGCAGATCACCCATCACCCACATAGCCGATGCCTTCTGGATAGTAATAAGCGTGACCATCCACATACAATTCCTTGTTATATTGTATAGAAAATAGCATATAACAAAAAGCCTAATGCGTTGAAGGAAGCTACTCCCTACATATACAACTATACAGTAATTGCTATAACTAGCGCAGTAAAAACGCATTCCAAGCAAGTAACCCTGTTAAGTAGCGATTAACTTGTGAACAATGCAGGGAAGTGTGTATTGGTAAGAGTAAAGACTTGGTCTGTTTGCGAGCGAGTCAGGCTATAACAAAACTTGATGATAGCAGCAAACATATTATACGTTAGGTGGACGAAGATATGGTTTGGGGGTTACGTAGCAAATTGACTGTTTAAAAATTCCAAAAAAATATTGATATAATAAAGTATCTATATTATGTATTTTGAAAAATGCCAAAAATTAATTCCACTTTAAGACAGACTAACAGCTTTAGTTTAGGATGCTTAAAAATGCCTTAAAAGTAAGTCTTGCCAAATATTCTTATTTGAAGCTTAACATTTTTTTATATTATTGTAATTCTACGGTAAGTCCTGTATCACGAAGATATAAAAAAATCTTAATATATAGCGTCAAATTAAATAAAACACATTTCCTTGTGACGCGTAAAGCGTTTGTGAATGTACGAGTATGTTCGCTGGCGTTCTTTAAATTACACATGAATATTTCCTTTTTAAAACCTATCCGCTACCGCCTGTAACTAAAACGCTGCCGCCCCCACTATCTCTGAGTCACTCCCCACAACAGGAGCTCAAAGTTTCGATCAGATAAACAGATCTTGAACTCGAAAGTGCTAAGTACCACACTATCACCATCTTGGATCCCAGGATCTGACATTTATGACGTTAACCGCCATTTAATAACAAAAAAGTTAAGTTTAAAAAGGGTTCCTATTTTTAAGAACGAAATTAATGTCAAATGTAACTTTACAAACAAAAAAGTTAAGTTTAAAAAGGGTTCCTATTTTTAAGAACGAAATTAATGTCAAATGTAACTTAAAGATTTTTGATTTGGGGATTTCAATTCTGTCATTTCGCTAGTTAGGACGACCGATTAATATTTTTGTTGTTATGAATCTAATGTCTACAAGTGTTGAACATTAATCTTTGTTAGCACTTGCTACTGTTTGGCTGATATCTGATAACGCCAATAAGACCCTTATCGCGACTAAAACACGATAATACATCCAGTTTAAAACGATTAGACGATTGACGTTTTGCAACGTGATAACCCATCCCATCTGATTAATGGTGAAGGAGCTTAAGTAATAAATAAATCTTATAATTTGGGATAAGGCCTATTTTTGTTTGTTATATTTCTGGGTGCTTGTCTGAAATTAAATCTATTTCTAAATTAATTGTTGGGAACAAAAATTAAAGCGAAATTTCCCAAACGCAAAGAAAATATCACATTTTTTAAAATTAACAATTGTCATGGGGCGTGCACTTTAAGATTTTTATTAAATTATGTTGTCATTATTAAAAGTATTTATCATAATTATTGGAAAAATTATAGCAACATTCTTGCATAGTTGATATTTATTTCCTTTTAATTTAATTTAATTTTCATTTGGTCTGCAATAAAGAAAACTATCTACCTATGTAACAATGTTATTTCAATTTGACAGTTCATTAAAAGTATCTCAATTGTCTGTGCATTTACAGACAACAGTTCAACGTCCAAATTTATCGTCTTTAAAATTAAATTGAATTAATTATAATAATCATATAATTAAAATAACTTCGTAGAGCTATTACATTTTATTGACATATTATAATAATTGCCAAAAATATCGGAGTACAGGCAGCTGCGAATCTAAATTGAATTATAAATATAATTATGTGTAATTACTGATAAAATTATAGTTACGGATAGAACAATTTTATTCATCTACACTTTTTATGGTTTCTTAGTACTGAGTTAATATATTGTTCGTCAAAATATGAACAAATTTAATTTACGTCTATTTGTAGGTAGTTCATTGCCCTTAGACGGATTTTATGTTTTTATTGACCTGAGTCATAATGAGGCTATTGTATTTAATAACTGTTCTATTTTAAATTTAACTGATTATTCTTCTTTGAGTGACCTGGGTAGCGCAGTGATTAGGACGCCAGGGTGCTGGGTGGAGGATTATGGCTTCGATTTCGAACAGAGGAAAAATTTTTATATTTCCCAATAGGTACATGTATGACTGAATGAAATGAACGCTCGTGCAGAAAACCAAAAGTTAAAAAAAAGGAAGTAATGCTCGCGTATAAAAAGTCTGCGAATGCAATTGCGCGCGCTCTCTTAAGCTCACTAATTTTTTTCAATTTCCCTTAGTTTTGTAATGGCTTAAATTCGTCTTATTCAAAACATACTCAAACTTAATTCAATACAATTTGACGACCTGAGTGGCGCAGTGGTTCAGACACCGGCGCGCTGCGCGCAGGGTCCTAGGTTTGATTCCCAGCAGAGCAGAGATTAGGACGCCAGGGTGCTGGGTGAGATGAGATTTAAATGAGGAGTTTAAATTTCTGTTTCTGGTCTGGGTGTGTGTGTGTTCTTGTCTTGTGTGTTCATGTTACCCACGGGCCACGACACAGGGAATCCTAGTGGGGGGCTATGAGTGTGAAACGTTATTATTACGTTATAATTACCTAACCATGGTTTCTTCCACGGTAATAAAATGGTTCATCTGAGTAGGTAGTTACCTACTTACGTCAACCATAAACATGTAATAAATAATAACATAATCTGTTCCTCACTATTACACGATGTAAGTATTTTTATCAGCTTATATTAACATTTTAATGAAATTCGGGATTAGTAACCTTCGGGAGCGTACGATAAAAATAAACCTCATAACCTATGAGACTTATTTTAAAAATGTTAAGACAAGAACATTCAATTTTGGGGTTCTGTATATGCAACTAAAAATAATAAAAATAATTCCAGACTTCAAAAAAGTATGAAATAAAATTTGTTACTATTTATTGGTAAGTCTGTCTCTCCGTTTGTCTGTTTGAGTATAGGTCAATAAAATTATTGTATTGAAATTATTGATAAGTTAATTCTATCACTATTTTTATCTTATACAGTTTACCAATGTTTGCATATTCTATGGGCCAGGAAGAGAGCACTGAGATAATTTTAGAAATTGATTTTGTAGTTGTTTTACTATGTACAATTTTTTATATAATATAACGAATTGAATCAACACATTAACTGTTCAATATACTTATACTGTATGTTACTTATTGTGACTATGTATGGGTAAGTCATGTTGTTAAAATACCCAAAAACTCATTTTGGCGTTTGAATAATGCTAGAAAAGCTCCTCGAACCCGACTCGCTCTTGACTTCATCCATTACTATGAACGTGAGTCGAGGTTATAATTGAAATAAAAAGCTTATTAACATATAACAACAAGAGAGCACCTGCGGTTACATTCGCAACGAGCAACATTTAGACACAGATGTTATCAACCAATCTACTTATAGTCTGTCTGTGGGTCAATAAATTTCGATAAAATTAAAAGGGTTTAAATTAACTTACTCGTACATATTACAGCAGCTAAGATGTATGTGATTAGTTAGCTAGCTATTGTATGTCTTTAAAGTATTATTGTTCGCCTGAGTTATTCTATAGGGCAGATGCGGGTATACCCGTGACTACTGCGTTTAGGTATACAAGCGGTCTAGGTAACGACGGGCTACATTAAAATGACCCTTACATCTGCACTTATCCATACATCGCGTCCTTGTCGCGCTTGTGAACGAAGGGCTTGCCAAATAACGTGAGATCAGGCGCGGGTATACTCGCGACTACGTGCAAAGGGGCAGTTGCGGGTACACCCATGACTACTACGTGCACAGGGACAGATACAAGTATACTCACGGCTACTACGTGCCCGGGGCAAGTGCGGGTATACCCGCGTCTTTTTTTTTCAAGCGGTCTAGGTGACGGCATCTAAGGAGACAGCAAGCTGTCACGTTACCCCTCCACTCACCCATAGATCGCGCCCTTGTCGCGCTTGTGGATGAGCGGCTAGCCGGTTAGCGCGTGGGCGGGCGCGGCGGACAGCTAGTAGCACACGGACAGATGCGGGTATACCCTTGTCTTCTACGTCTAGATGTATTTTGAAGCGGTCTAGGTGACGACAGCTAAGGTAGAATGTCACGTTACCCCTCCACTCACCCATAGATCGCGTCCTTGTCGCGCTTGTGGACGAGCGGCTCGCCGGGCAGCGCGTGGGCGGGCGCGGCGGGCGGCGGGTAGTGCACAGGGGGCAGGTGGGGGTGCGTGAGCCGGTGCTCGTGGTACATAGCGCCACCCTCCATGTAGCCCCCGCCGTGGAGGCTCTCGTCGTACTGGAATTGGTGGAGAAGAAGGTTAGGTGGTGGAGAATATATGGGTTATTTGGTGTGGTGTGTGATGAGTGGTGTGTGATGACTTGGTATAACGGTGTGATAGAGAAGATAGGGGGAGAGGAATGTAATTTCATCATTCAAATAAAGGTTATAAATTTAAAGCCTTAATTAAAATTACCAATTTGTTTGAAGAATAAAAGTAGCCAGAGGGATGGAAAAAAATTCGACTGATAAGTAATTTGTTAGGAGAAGATTATAAGGAAGAAGTAAGAAAGAGAGAAAGAATTTAGTCATTTGAATAAGGTTAAAAGTTAGGAGATGAAAAATCAAAAACTTAAAATTTAAAAAGTGTGTTTTAAGCAAATATCAATAGTAGGTATATACTGAATATATTGAAGATTAGCAGTTACAAATTTGGTCCCAAGAGCTTCTCGAAAAAACGTCAGTAGATGAAATTAACCAGGATCCCATCCCATTGCTATTTAGCTATTTACATACCGCACCTCATATCGGAATTTTCCACCACACCTTAACAGAAAAAAATTGCAACTAAGTTGATGGAACTACCGAAAGCAAAGCTATAATAAATTGTTGTCCCTCAAACAGAAACTATTTTTACCGCAACATCTCATCTCCAACGCCACATAAAACTCAGATAGCGAATTCGAAGATAACTTATCGCATATGTTCAATTAAGTTCATTTAATTTTCGATAAAGTATCGCAATTGCGATCGGAGGAATTAAAACGTCACTATGCCAGTTGCATTAAGGGTCCTGTCAGACGCGCTGCTTTAAGCGACAGCGATACGAGTTTTTGCGATTTCACGGAGCACGATTTAGCGACTTGCTGTGTTCGTCGCAGGATCTTGAAAGCGTTATTTATTCGATTAGTGATATCGATACTGCATCATGTTCTGGGACCTTTGGTCCACAGCACTGCAGTGATGTTCCATTCCGTTTTGGCCACTTTCTTAGTTTGAGGGTTTAAATTTTAAAATCACGAGTTTTCGCCCAATCTACATTAGTACCCACTTAAAAAACGCAAATATCACGGCACGCCCCTCAATAACAAAATAATCGAAAAAATGCAGTATGATTACCCATAAATTTAATCCTAAAACTTGATATACTTAGCCCAGTGTGCCTCCTTAATAGTTGGTCGCAGACTAAAAGCGGTACATCTGCTAAGGCCCTAGCAAACACGAGGAAACGATGCATCACTTCTAGATAAACTTTTTATCCCCAAGAAAAACGTCCCAACTTATCAGTGAACGTAAAATGTAAAACCTTTAAGAAAGAAACACTACGTCTCACGCGAAGCAAAGACGTTAGCATCACTGGTTACAATTAAAGTAATAAAAAAAGGTCTAACGACTATTTCTATGAATATTCATTAAAAATAGCCAAGTCATTGTATGATAGCTATCTCCGTCTTTAACCATCAATTAAGTTCTAGCTTTTAAAGTATATTCCCGGGCTTTTAAGGAACTTTGGTTGAAAGGTGCGACGCTTTGTTTCAAAAGCAATTAGTGTTAATGTGCGAGATATGCATTTTATTCAGATCAGTGTATCTCAATCTTTTGATCCTACTACTATCGATGTTCAAATAGGATATATCGTATCCGAGGTCGAAAATAAGTACAGTGTTATAGTTGCCGTCACGAGTGGTGAGCAGAACTTTCATTGGTCGGGTTGAATTGACTGCGCTGCGGTGCACACGATTGGTTCGACAAACGTCAGTTCGTCTGTGTGCGTCGTCTATTGGTCCAGCGCGTTGTTTCGGCTGCTGTACATTGGCCGAAAGTGTACAATATCCCTACCACCGATAATCTGTGCTCACGACTCATGACGGTTACCATACTCATGAGAACTAAAGTCGCTTTGAACAATTGATAAACACGATACTCCGATACCATAATTCTATCAGCTAAAAACTATTTTTAACTATCTCAATTACCTATTATAAAAACAGTTTAAACATATACCACACATTACAACATAACATAGCTTTAGAATTATTAAACCTTAAATTTATTTTCGCGTCGCAACTAACAGTTTGAGAATCACTGACTTAGATGTTTCAAACGTTAATCGACTCTATCGTAGAGTTTAAGTGTCTTTTTGTTTGAGGTTAATTTTAGGCGCTTTTAAATGCTTGCTTTGTAAACATCGAAGTTAAAAAATTGTGAGTTCTTCTGTGATTTTTTTATATTCGATACCGATTAATACTTAATTTCGTTTATTTATATGTTTCTTCGTACCGTACAATTCAGCAAAAAGAAAGATTAAAAATATCATAATAGGTAACAGTTACCTAATACCTATGTCTTAATTCAAGCTATAAACTATCAATGTAGATAACTACCAAATTTCATGCCATAGCTCGTGCATGCGTTCGTAGAGCTTCTAGAAATCATTTATTTTCGCAAAATTTCGCATTCATTACATACTCGTAACTAAGATAAGACTACATCACAAGATACAAAGCAGTTCAAAAGGTGAAACTTACAACCAACAAAAATTTCACGGGTCAACCATAATATGTATCTTATCTTTGCCTTTGTTTATAATATAAATAATAACTGGCTCCACATTAACTGAATGCTTACGACTTTATTAAATTATTTTAAGTGTGTAGATAGTGTGATAGAGTTTACTCATTTATGGCCCGTTTTATTGCGCTAGATAATTATAATTATGTATTTCAAACATTGTTATTGATAATTACGTTCTTTAGAATTTATGAGTTGTGTTTGCGTACGTAATCTTAAGACCGATTATATTGTTATTATGCAAATTTTTTGTTATCTTTGAAAATGGCATAAGAAAAAACATCTTTTGAGTTTGTTGTACTCAGCTTGTAATCTAAGGCCGTGTTCTGAATGGCTGACTCTGTGTCCCGAGAGGGCTCTGTACACACAGAGCTGTCCTAATTGAAATACTACAAGCAACTTTTGCGAGCGACATAGCAATTAGAACAAGAGGTAAGAAGTTAATATTTTCTATGTTACGATGGGAGTGAATTTCTACCTACCCCCTTAGAACCCCTTCGGCAGCATGTCACAACCCTCGTGGGGTACTCCGGGATCTCAAGCGGAATCTCCATGAAAAACCTCTGATTCAAGTGTGTAGTCATAGAAAATGGAAATACATAGAATGGCAATAAGCTGAGTCAACTACAGTTAACAATGGATTCGGAACAGACGTTGCTATTCCCGTTCTATATCTACTATTTTATTCCTGAGCAACTTGGTATTTTTCTTTCAGGTTGTCGTAAAATATCGTCGATCCTGGTGTGGAATGATTTTAATCCTGATCCATTTAAGAGTAACCCTGGCAGGGGTGCAGGTGCGGTAATGGCGTGGTATCGATCGGCCAAAGCGCAAGTCACGGTTTTTGATGGTCGGCTCACCACTCAGCCGCTATATCAAGTGATGACCCCGTATTGTGGCAGGGTTGCGAGGAGGTGCGCACCGAGTAGTATGAGTGGACAGTTTGTAAGGTTTTTAAAACTGGAAAAATAACTGTAATTTTTAGTTGTTACTTGTAAGTGTGTAACTGTTTTTTTTTTTAGATTTTTTTTTTAAATGCGGGTTTCCATTTTCAAATTTTATTGTTAGATATATTTAGAGCGGTTAAATATTTAAATCAAAGTAGGTTCCAAAAAAATATAGGGCATTATTTTCGTTTTTTTTTTCAGATTTTAATTAATAAAAGAAAGTTCTTTTTTCTTCAGATTTTAATTAAAGAAAAAATCGTAGATATTAGTTAATATAAACAAACGGATTTTTAAATAAAAGAATTTAAAAACATTTGTAAGTATATTCGTTTTAATTCTACCTTTATGAAAAGTTGTGTAGGTAACCAACTTGAATTAAAAAGACTGCATATTCTTAATTATTGCTTGTTTCTGCAATAACATTTCTCTATTGTTTTTCTTGATCAGGAACTCAATTTTATAACCCAGGAAAGAATCCATATTAGTTACAGTCTACTAAGGAATATGGGCGATTGTAGCAACTAGTTATTGCCTATTTGTTGTTTTATCGACATTCGCCTATAATGCTTCGACATTTATTGCACCAGAAATACACGTACTGTGTGAAAAAGTTCGTTTCCCCGAGGTTTTACTCACATTATTTTATTCCTTTAATTTTACAGGAAAAGAAATAAATGAGCGTTGAGGCATAGTAAGTTGATGATAACGAGCTCATAAATTCCTACGCTTTTTTTTGTTTCGTCAAAATATCATTGCGGTTTGTAAAATTAAATAAGTAGGTAGGTATAACAGTTAGACAAACTTTATGGATTTTGCTATAGTTAATTAACGTTCTCCATAGCCAGTAACCCATTAATGACCCACTACAGGGTCGGGTCTCCTTCTCGTAATGAGAGTTTATGAGAGGGATGTAGGCCGCCGTCCACCACGCTGGCCTACTGCGGGTTAGTGGACTTCACATACCTTTGAGAACATTTTTTTTTGTGAACTCTCAGTCATGCAGGTTTCCTCACGATGTTTTCCTTCACCGTAACAGCAGGTGATATTTAATTTTTTTTTACGTTCTCCATAATGTTTACAAAATCATGAGAAGGCCTGACCTGCAATATGTCATTATTGGGTAGCAGACAATGTATGAAAACAATTAAGGATTATTTTGATGAGTTTCGCCTTTATCTAGTTACCCACTAGCTACGTGTGTGTAAATTAGCTTTATCTACATAGAGTTTGCCATTGAACCGTTACTAAAGCTGTAATTATTGAATGCCTCCGTCTGTCTAAAAGCATGGTATTTCTTCAACATACGGGTCTGATGTAACCCAGATTACGGACCTCACTGATAACAAGTTGAAAGACACCTACCTACACCTACCTTCCAACAAAATATATTGTTAGGCTGACAACACTTACCTATGTTCTGTTGTCGAGGGTTACTATTAGATAGGTATTAGGCCTAAACGATGTCAATATTAAATGAAACGATATCCTACTTTCTTTAAGCCTTTCGTAGTTCACTACTGGACAATGGGCCCAAATCGACGCCACTTCGCCCGATCCTAGGCTTTTTGAAACGGTTTCCCGCGGTCTTCTTTAGATCATCAGTCCACCACAACATCAGGACATCATAGAGAATTGATAATGTAAAGAAATATAAAGACAAGTTTCGAATCGTCGGGCTATCTAGCACTAAGAACTACACACACACAGACACGCAACAGTCACACAATGGTCCTTATCTCCATTATATTATTAATCATTGTAGCAGGGTGGTCAAGTAACCCAGACTTTTTTTCGTTTATGCCCGTTCGGTGAAACTCAAGGGTTAAACCCGAACCAAATAATGAATAAAGTACAAAGTACTCATAGGGGAGACTTTAATAATGAATGCAGTATTTAAACAATTAGAAGGGTTGTCGGTGGCAATTAGACCTAGGTTTGAACCTAGTAATCTAGTGCCCTACCATTGGCTCCCTAGACTAGGGTTAATTACAGAGTATGAAATAAAACGACAATAGATATCTTTATTGCTATATTTTTCGTAATTAGTTCAACAATAATTAAGTATACGTATGTATGTATTGTAATAATGACTGAAGGGAAAGACGTCGTGCTTTCACTATGAAAATTCAACTAATAAAATATTGTTGTAAAAATATCCGAATCTCAAAAAACGCTACTCCTGCCTACTCGTATTATAATAATATTTGCAATGTTTATGACGTAGCATCCACCCGCGACTTCATCCACGTTGGCCTAATGATTTGACCCGGAGATGATAAAAATCACCCTATATTTTAATCCAATCTACCTATCCGTGTACCAAATTTCATCCACATCTGTTAAGCCATTTTTTGCGTGAAAAAGTAACAAACAAACAAACATCCATCCATCCTCTCAAACTTTCGCATTTGTAATATCAGTAAAAATTATATTCTCATTGGACCTTATTCAAATATCAAAGAATTAGATGCTACTTCAAACATACCTACAAGGTTCTACATACGATAAAATGATAAGTTTCTTATGTTCAGTCCTACGGATTGTATTAATATTTAAATTACAGGTATCAAAGATAGGCAGTCGCATCAATACCTACAACACATTCATGAGGCTTGCCCCTGACATAGTATATTAAAGCGATGTGTTTAGCACATTAGTAGGTATATTTACTTAATCAGAGAGCTTTTAGTTTGAGCCTCAGAAAGTAGAATTATATCATTGAACCGGAGAATTCACTGCCGCCATAACCCGACGTGAAGCATCAAGTTTTTATATAAAATAAGTAGATTTTTTTAATTCCAAACAAACAGGCCATCTTAAAGTAAGTGGTCAATGTCACCCATTGACACGAGCAATACCGAGATATAATAAGGAGAGTCGCTCTTTCGGTAGATTGTAAAAAAATTAAAGGCAGAAGAATATATACCTCCACAAAAGGTCACCAATGTTATTTTTAATACCCGTAAGTACGTATTTACCTATCTTAGTTTACATGAATTATTAATCGCTGGTCGCAATGAGATAAATGTTTTCCTCGCGTGGAATAAGTTGCAAATTTGGAATTCTAATTCGTAATCAATTAATTTCGTTCAAAAACACTGTATTGTGTAAACCACACCAACATTTGCAACTAAAATATTTCTCACGTTTACCCGAGCTAATCAAAATGTACAAATCTTTACATATTTTGAAATATTGCGACCTTTGCGATTAGGTACAACTGCGACCCAGTTCAACCAATATTAATGACCGCACGATTTAAAATCGCAGAACGATTTCTGCACGACAATAATCGCAGCCGTAAAAGTCGCCTTAAATCATAATTACTTATTTAACTACACTTGTAGAAGTATTGGAGATGTATGTATATTTAATTACGGGATATTAGGCTCTATTACGTTGTAATACAAATGTTGTCACTTGCAATTAAAACGAGGAATAATTGATAGAATTGGTACGCGACTTTGAACTCTATGGGGTTCGGTTAGCGCGCATTGTTTACAATTTGCGCGATATTAAAATGGCGGCAGGTTAGGTATTTTTATTGGAGCAGTCGGAACAATGGGTGAGGCTGTACGCATGTGACGCCTTGGCACTATAAATACGGTTTTATAAAGACGGACGTTTTATTAGGCTGTAAATGTAGAAACGCCGTGTTCGATATGCCCAATAAAATAAGCACGTACCTACATAAATACAGCTTTTAATTCGAATGATATGCGGTTTTGTTTTTTTACGCGTATTTTAAAGCTAGGTTCTTTAAAAAGGGCAACGGTAAACAAAATATGCAGCCAAGAATGAGATTATTTTTTATTTAAAAATACATGTAATACGACTATAATTTATGTTACTTATGATTTTCGGAAAAAAATTAAAACTCGAATTTTTTGTTACATTTTAATGCCTAGAATTAGTTAAGAGCATGCGTAATTCCTTATCAATCTAGCGGCAAGTGCTAATTACAATATAATACCGAATAAACATCTGATAAATTAGTTCAAATAAGAAGAAACAACTTAATTCCATTTCCCGCCAAAACGCGTCTGTCGCTAATACTGACTTAGCTTATCTGAAATCTTGTACTTTTATTGTTAATGTCTTAACGTTCATTACTTGGAAGATTTGATTCCATTCCAAAATAAAGTATTTCGCGTTAAAAATTGTTAAAGAAGTTTTATTTCAATGTGACTTATGTTAAAATGTGGCACTTATTATAAAAGCTGGTAAACACTCATTTCTATAGATAATATGCTTACAATATTTGCATATCTAAAAATGGTAAAAATAGATTGATCAAAATAATAAATAATAACTCTATACCTATATTTGTGCAAATAAACGTTTTGTTTTTGTCTCGCTTAAAGTTTAATTTTAAGTAACTAATTCTGTGTACCTGTTTTTCCGTAGGTAATTAACTAATTAGTAATTACCTACTTACTATTGCTGCGTAGTAAGAGCAATCACAAAGTAGGATTTTTTGTTGTTTACTTTACCTAAGAAGCTAAACGGTGAATAACGGAAAATATTAATATTACAAAAAATACAGCAAAAACGTTCAATTCGCTTTAATGATGGAAAAGACACATAGGTACTTATATAATATATAATACCAATACCGACCCACTGCAAGGTCCGGTCTCCTCTCACAATGAGAGGGATGTAAGCCTTAGTCCACCACGCTGGCCTACCGCGGGTTGGTGGACTTCACATTGAGAACATTATAGAGGTTGATCACGATGTTTTCCTTCACCACTTAAAGCGCACATCGCTTTTAAGAAAGTAATTGATACGTGCCACTGGGATTCGAATCCAAACCTCTCGAGTAACAGGCTGTATTCTAAGCCACTGGACCATCACCGAACCTGTTTCCTAGTTATGATTAAATAATTACGTCTTACATTACCAATAACAGATTTATCTTGACACTGGCTGAATATACCAGTAGGTAACTAATATCACAACACACAACACTGTTTCTATTTTTGAATTTGAACATCGTCTTTGAGAGCTTCGGGTAATGACGTCACGTTACAAGCGTGCTAGACGTTTTCTTATTGGTGTGACCGCCGTGACACACTTTGAAGCACTTACGTCATTAATTTGAACGCGGTTGACACTACATGTGGTGTCGGAATACAAAAACATGATTTTATACACGGTAAAGCTATTTAAGTTTGAATAATAACTGTCGACCTCATGGTCCGCCGCAAAGCAGCATGCCAATACGTGTAGTGTCAGTCTTTAAAAACTTTATTATAGCTAATAAATAGGTGTTAGAATTACTGGAGTTAGCATGGGTCTTTAAACCTAACGCCGTCCCTATAACCAGCGGTGACACTGACACAGCTTGTTCCCTATACCTACTTATCTTATGTTTTGGGAAGTGTGGTTGCTTTATTTTGTTTGAGAACCATCTTAGTCCTCATAAACAACGCTCTCTTACCTATACCTACGATGTATGTTAAATAACATTTCGATTCCATGCTACTAAATTTTCATTAAAAAAACATCACAAGCTAATTCTCACGCGAATCCAATCCAGTTATCGACAAACAAATTATCACGTGACAGCCGTACTGAACAGTCTGTATAAAAATATTTTCCCATAAATTTTTAGGTCAGTGCCGACTCCACATTCCGTCACGTATGAAGGGATAGGGGTAATTAAAATTCTGTAATCATCACAGCGACACCTCAGCTAGATGCGGACCGGTATGTAGAGTAGGTTTAACATTATTGAGCCGTGTATCGAACAAAAACTCGTGTTGACATATGACATTCATGATGGATATTGCGCGAATAAAATATTAATTTTCTTTTGAAAAATTTATCTTCCTTGTTTTCAGCCCTTCGTGGCAATCGATGACACTTTGCCCGGTCCTGGGCCCTCTGAATTCAACCCGCTATCTTCTAATCGGTCGAGAACATAAAGCAGTCATCAACAAATCGCATCTTAGACAAATGCAACCAGCCCAAACTTGGTTAGGCTACATTGATTAGTTTCGGAGTTCCATTATCTATCTTCCGTTTCTAGAATCATATTAGGAAGGAAGGAAGGAGGATTGTATTGGCATCCTTTGATTAGTGTGTCAAATTTCAGCTGATTGTGATGTTTAGAAGTGGGTAACAGATGCCGTTACATGAATAGATACAGCTGATGATAATATATGGCGCGTAAAAACTTTTTAATTACACACTCCAAAGCCATATCCTCACGCAGGCGCTAAGCTGTCCTGTCCCTTAAATAATAAAGCTAGTCATTAAATATTTCGAAAATATGTAATGACTACCTTTTGACGTCTTGAAAGCCGGTTCCAAAATGAAATGATACGTTTTAAAAATGGAATCGCCCGTCCCGCCTTTTTTACTCCGAGATAACCTTTAGTCCATTCGGTTCGGCATTACGAAAAAATAAGCATCGTACGTTTTAATTTTTTTAAATGACATTCCTGCGGTTTTTTCTCGCTGGGAATCTTTACTGAGTAATAAGTTCCATTGGGCGGGCGAGTTTTTGCGATCCGTATGGTTTCTCGGATTCGTTTCTTCGGTTCTATGTTATGATTAAATTTGGACGGTCGGTTACGCATTGTCCCGGGCCGAGACATAAGTCATGCCGTCGAGCTGATGAGTTCCGAACCCCGTTGCGCTAATTAAAGCCCGTGGATTAATCGCTTCAGTTATTCAAATTTCGCTTAGATTGTGCCCGCCGGGTGAGTTTTTTACGATTCGCGGTTTCGAGATTAGTATTTGGGTTCTCGGAACGGAGAAATCAGTTTGGCGGCAATAATTAAATGTGACTAAGATGGTTGCGAGTTGCATCGGCTTTATGTAAAAAACGGAGCTAAAGGGAAGGTCTTCGCGCAGACGGTTGGGGAAGACAACCGTCACTTGTGCGCGACACGGGGTGGGACATGACGAACGCCACCCTTAAACATCTCCGTCTCTTTCTAACCCGCGCGGTCCTCCATACCTCCGTCCTGCTCTCTGTCATCTGGCGACGCGCTCACATATCTGGGGTACCAGAAGCGATTCGTAACAGTGAATAATGTATTTGAACTGCTAACAATGCTCAATAATAATATGAACCGGCACGACACTCACTTCAGCTAGTATTTATAAAAGAAAGCAAAGCGGGCAGCGGTCATTAAGGTGTGTTTTTATGTACCTATTTTTCAAATCGATAGCGGTAAATCAAGCATCGTTAGACCTTCCGCGACGCTCGTATCGAATTTTACTGCGCCACTCGACCCATACGTAATACGACCGTAAAACTTAGAAAAATCTTTTTATATCAGCTATTACGCGGAGGAATTGAGACGTCCGGACGGGCGAGCAGCGAGCGCGGCCGCGTCGACCACTTAAATTTAACAGCGAAATAGTCATAGCGACTAGCGAGCGCTAGTCATAAATTCCGTTCATTCATGATACGGAGCGCGAGAGCGAACGTTTGTTTCTGGACCATAAATACTAATAAAACGGCCCGGCCTCGTTACGGGGACGGATCGAAAATCGGGCACACGACTCCTTAACGACACCTATTAGGGATCTTGTCTGGTCGATTTAATTGAAAAATTGTATCCAGAGCGTTGCAAGAGTCGGATCCATCCCGCCGGATGCGGGCGCAGACGTCCATTATCCCATTTGCCCATCCGCATGGGGACGCGGCTCCGACGCCAACTCCAACACGTGTCAATAGACCAATCCACACCGCGACTGGCCCGCCACCGTATAGACCATAGACACGGCTGTGTGGACCGCCGCGGTCTACTATCTGAAAGGACTTCTTGAAAGACAAACGGAACGATACTAGAGAAGTACAAACTCCCGCTAACATAAGAAAAACTCTGAGAATTGTCGACGTGAAATAAAATTAAAATAAAGTAACTATAAAAACAGTTAAAGTGAACTGAGCTTTTTCTTTCTGAAAGTATAAAATTAAAAACAGGCTCAAATGTTTAATGTTACTATTAATATACCTTCTACTCTTTATCGTACCACAATACGTAGGTACCACATAGCACAAAATTACCCAACACTCGGGAAAAATTAAAAAGTGACATAACAGCAATTCCTCCATATTTAGGCGTCCCATTTTCAATATCATTGTGACATTCTTATAAAAATCATTAATTTGACGGTGACCTATCTTTACATTGACTAGAACTGCACCTTACAAATATTCATTCCTGCTTCGCTTATACAAAAATAGATCCCATGAGCGATGGTCGACACGGGATTGGCGATTCGCGGGCATATTTATTTGCCGCGCGTTTTTAAGCCGTGGATGAAAGCTTTACGATCCTTTGCCTACATTTTAATTTAAAAAAACAAACACTAATCAGCTGATTCGCTCTTGTTTCGGCTGTGTAACTATCTGTCTTATTTAAGTTGAAATTAATTTTAATAGACCGTTAACCTCGGCCCGCGATTAGGTTTACAAATTGAAACTGGCGTAGTTGTTTTGCGCATTGGTACCTATTTATCTGTGCTGTAATGTAAACAGCGGGTCAATAGCTGACCCGGCGATAGTACATGAACCCTTATCTGCAACTTCACTCTTAGTCAGATTTCACGTAAATATACCTCGTTAAGATAACGATTTCCTTTCGTCGCGACGACCGTCTCCTTTTTGCTTTTGCCACACGAAATAAGTACCTACTTAAAGGATTTTCTTGTCTGAATTAAAGTCGGATAATTTATGGCCCTCCTCCAATCTGAGCGCTAAGTAGGTGTCTGAATGTACCGTGTAGGTTTATTTCATTTGATATTGACGACGAATATGCGAACAAATATTTGTTGTTATTTTATTGATCAGTAATATTCTGATTTTGTTTTTAATAAGTAGTAAGGTTTATGATATTGCATTAAATATGATTTAGGTATCTAGTGATAAACTAGTTTATTTACCTAATAATTCCAGGTAGGTAGGTAGGTAGGTAGATATTTCGTCACTGTTACTTATTTTATGTTATATTTTTTAAATAAGCATTTCTTTTTTACTTTAGTGATAATTTTGTATATTTTTTTTAATTTTTGCTGTTGGTAACGCAAAACTGCGCGGTGTCACTCATAAAAAGTATTTACGTGTTACATTATGGACAGTCTTCGAAATTCGACTTTTAGCTTTTTCATCCAGTCTCGGATCGTTTCGGTCAGTGTTGCCACGATAGAAAAAGTTAAAAAAAACCTCGCCATCATAAATAACGTTGACACAGCCGCCCACGCGCCTTATTACCGTCCGACCGTCCGTCTGTTCGTTACCACCATTGTGACTGTGAATGCGAGATTAGCCACAGCCGCGCCGTGATTGACTATTTAGTGGCGATGCGCCTATTGAAATGAGGTCTTTGAGGTTTGAGGTACCTACGTGTTACGTGGAACTTGTTAGGCTTTGACGATCACTTTTTAATGTCACGAAGACAAGGCAAATACTGTTTAATAAACGATAATAAAATAATATAATTGTACAGTTACCTACTCGTATATTATGTATATCGAAATAATTGTATGAGTGTATAGTTAGAAGTGAGATATTTTGTAATAGGTGATCCTAAAGCACCGCAAACTGCATTGAAAGTAGGTACCTACTTACCTATGTAGGTAGTAACTTATTAATACACAATTTATAAGTTTATCTACATGTCTTGGCTTCTATTTCCAGCGAGACAACATATTATTTAAGTCCTAAGTGTTTTTGTTATTAATGTAACTAGAGCATCTAAAACATAAATCTTAACGCTTTGCCACTGTTGGTATTTTGGTTGGAATTTTCTATTTTATAGATAGATATTTAGGTAAATAAAACATATTTTAAAAAATTCAGTTCATTTATGTATTGGCTCAAGCGGTGGGATTCGAACACCAGGGGACGGACTCGGTGACAATAATTTGGTCAATGACCGTGACCTCAACCGTTTAAGTCATTGATGGTCAGTAGGTACCATGTTAGTACTGACTAAAGGATCACCTACACTACTGTGTTAGTTAGTCTGTGATTTTAAGTAAAATTACTCTGTTTTATCTGTGTTGTCTATGGTTCAGTTATTGCTATGTTGGCAGAACGTAATTTAAAATAATAGCCATTTTCTTTACACAGAAAACATTTGTGATAGTTTTGATTCATATGGTAACCAAAATGTAATTCGTATAGATACCTGTGTGACTTAGGTAAGTAAAGGAAACATTTTTATTGTTCTATTGCACAGTACCTACAGTAAAATTACTGCTGCAGTGTATTTCATTAAATCTCTGCCGGTTTCTTATATTTTCTCCTATCCTAAATAAAGCTATCTACAAAATCTTGAAAGCAAGAACACAACTTTCATCTTACTCCAAAACACATTTATATTCACCGGGATCATATCTTAGAGCTCGTTAATTTCAAAAAATCTAGTTAACTAAAACCTTACTGCCCAACAGATAAGCCCCACTAATTATCCGTAACGACTTACAATTCATTTCACGGCGGCTATAACTCTAAAAACTGTCACCGAAAGCGCGCGCTAAATAGCCTATAACGGACCGTCGCGTCGTGATTCCAATTTCAAACCTCGTTATCGTATCGTATGTAAAAAAACCGAACGCGATATTCAAAAAATATCTGGCTTTTAAAAAAGGAACAGTGAAATTCGTATGCGTTCGGCAAACAGCCGACAATGGCCAGTATACTCGATAGTACGAGGCAGCCCATTGTTGCAACCCTTCGCACGAAACCGCCTCGTCATCGCGGCTCGATTAATATTGTTTAATGTATCCAGATCCCGACGGCTTATTACAGGAATTACAACGTTCCGGGAGTCGCCGAGGATTTGTCGATCGACGATAAACAACGCCACGCGAACTCTATTCGATCGCCGAAAGAAATACCGTGACGCATATGCGAACATTCGTCTCCTCGTCCGAATTAACGTCTCGCAGTCAGATCGAGCTGATTTGTTGGTTTTTCAAGGCGGGAGATAACTTTATGACGTCCGAAAAACATTCTCCTAACAGTTTCAACGATTTTACGCGACATTTTAATAGCGGCTCGATAATAATACGGCGGCGACACTAGGTAGCGTCTATTAAGAATCCTGTCGCCTTCAAAAAGGATGTTTAAGCGGTCGGTTACACAATAAACCCTCAAATTAGCGAGCGCGCGAATTAACGTTGAATCCAAAGTGCGCAATTAAGGCGCGTCTACAAAGAGCCAATTCGAAAATGAACAGCGATATTCAAATTGAAAAAGGAACGCGCGGCGAATAAAACAATGAGGAGTCGGTACGGTGGGCGACATGCTAATCATTAAATCGGTTGAAGGAAAATCACTCATACCTCTCTGGAGACAGAGGCGGGTGTGGTGAGGTAGCTTTAGGAGTTGTAGTTTTAGCCCAAGAGCTGGTAGACGTTTTTCGAGAAATGTTCGAGGCATCGTAAAATCATGTTGAATCAATCATTTGTAACATCCGAACAGACCTGGCTGGCGGGTACCTAATGGAATTTAGCCAAAATTATTAAAGAACGAATTTTCAGGCAATTGACGGGATTTTACAAAAAAACCTCAAAACGCCAAAAATTATTTTTGATTTGCCTAAATTCCATCACCTGTCAGAACTGCATTTTTGGTTTTCGGATACTACAAATAATGCCTCAAATACTTCTCGAAAAATGTTTGCCAGCTCTTAGTCTACTTGGTTTGTGGTCGGCCGTACCTGCCCTCGGGTAGTGGGTATGCGAGCCGACTCATCTAGAACGGAGTTGGTCCGGTGCGAATCCAAATTCAAAAATGGAATGGAACAACGAAATTTAAATAACAAATTAGTGGGTGCGTTCGCGAAGCGCGTCGGCCATCGGACTGATTCGAATTGATTTTTATGTCTGGATTATGTTAAACTTTCAGCCGTATATACTGCAACGCGATGCCAATTTTCGCCTATAAACTAGCGCCAAACATAAAGTTCATATTTTATATTATACCTATGTGCTTTGCCTATGTGTTTAATACTCGAAAAAGTAATAGGTAGCCTGAGCTATGGAATGGATACTAATTGAGAATAAAAAACCTTTTTTCGTACACGATTGAATTTCAAGTAATTTTGTCTATAAACTAGCGTCAAACATAAAATTTAATATTTTATTTCCCTATGTGCTATGCATATTATTATTTGTTGAATACTGTAAAAAGTAATAGTTAATAACTTGAGCTATGGAATGGATACAAATAAAATTGAGAATGAGAAACCACTTTTTCGTAGACGATTGATAAGTAGGTACATTTTACTTTAAAATTCGATAACTATAAACCAGACAATTTATAAATTAAAATGCCTATAGGCGTCACTTTTTCAAACCTAATTAAAAACTACATCCCGCTATTAAATGTATTAATGTCCTTTAATTTGCCGCCATTATTATTGCCATCCGGAGTTCTAAATTTAAACAAAAAAAAACGACATCGCCGCTTAACAAATTACTAATTACGAATTCCTCAACGAGTATTCCTATTTAAAAACTGGTCTTGTAGGATGCATCTGTACGCCAATATTGCCTTTATAAATACATTTAATAGCAAGCCAATAAATTAGTGATGGCACTTCGTTATCTATGATACAACTAAATTATTTGGCGAAAACGTTAAAAAATACCTGTGGTCACTAAATGTTTTTTTATTCGTAACATTTTGTCTCTGGTTCACGATGTGATCATTCATCAAGGTAATATCGGGGTTCTCGATTTCTACATCTCGTGAGAGGCCATTAAGAAACAACTACAAAAACCAATCCATTCGTAAGTATGTGTATCTGTTCGTTACTAATCCTACGCCTACGACCGAGAAGCTTAAATTTAATGCGTTACATTACGTCCAGCCGGGCTCTACGTATATTTCTATTGGTTTTTACCGCGGCAACACTAATAATAATGCGTTGAGATTTTTGTGGTGCTCCCAAAATACTTGCTACAATTTAGGTATTTGTAATAGCTTTTAAATTACGAATCAATTGTGTAATGTCAGTAAGTGCTATAAATTAAAAGCTTTCTGTTCGAAATACAAAATACGAATTTAAAAAAAGACTTAAATTCCCATTCGCATTAATTAAGCTATAGGGTTTGTTTGTCATTTTTCTTTACTTAAATTTTTCTTCAATATTTTTTTATTCATTAATAGGTACTGATATAGGTAGATACTTACATCAACTATAAATATATTAGGTCACCGGCCTGTGCCCGTGAGTTGAGTGTTATTTATCTGTAGTCGAAATGGGTTTCCGAGTTTGAATAAGAAATAGAAAAGATAGACGCCTCTGTTTGGATTAAAAGTTGAGTTTCATTTTGGAACTTGGCTTACCGAGATGGAACTTTCGGAACTTGGAATACAATTGTAGTATTTATAACGAATATAAGTTGTACCTATAGCTTTACCTTTCGAGGTATGAAGAAAATAGAGAGAATTAAATAAAATAAGTTATCGTGAACCGTAAAATTAACTGAAGGGAAGGTAGGTACACAATTTCTAAACAGCGATTTTAATTACATTTTGTAAAAATACTCTGGTAGGTATCTTAAGCGCTAAATTTTTAAAACCAGAATTAATAAACAAGTAGGTAAGTACGTATCATTCTTTCCCTTTGCATATATACTTTATTTTGACAAGTTCAGTGTTTATTTTTGAATGAAATGCACCAATTAATGGTAGACGATTTGAATATTATTTTATTACTGGGGCGATATTTGAATACTTATTCAACTTCAAGTTTTGAATTACTAGACAGCTGTTGGATGTAAACCTGATTGACAATGATGAACGGCGCGGCTTATCATTATTTCACTATTTATCATTAATTAATGTGTTACAGTTAGAACTGAGAAGGGCAGTGTCGGTGGATGTTTTTTTCAATAATGATTCTTAAGCTTTTGTAGGCGTAGCTTTACTAAATAGTTGGCTTATTTTAAATATAGGTTTTAGGTACATTTAAAGAAGAGCGAATAGGCACAATGAAAAAGTATTAAAAATACTTTTTTATTGTGCCTATTAAGAAGTAAATTAGGTATTAATGCCAATTAAAAAGTCAAGCATTTTTAATAATTCAAATAACAGTTGACCGACTTCGATTCCGAGTTCCCCAACTGATGATTAATTTTACAAGCCACAAAACAAATCGATGCCTTACGTCGTCAGGTGATAAGTATAGCGTAGTTTACCGGGAAACACTTCATTACACTATCTGTTTAGTGTACACTTCCTCAACCCATAACCTAACACCTAACCTCACTGTTTCGCAACCTTGCCAGCCTTAAAAATTAAAAAACCGAGCGCAAACGTTGCCTCGTTATCTTCCGCGACGACAAAACTAATGGCGAGGCATTTTTCAACAGTTAAACATAAAATCGAGCTGTTTTATCGTGAAATGTGTACAAACCGCCTATACAATACCGGTATTATCTTTACTGTTGAAAGTAAGTGCCAATAATAAGTTTAATGCGCTCGGAACGGTCTTATAGGGTCGCTTGTCTTAGAAAAAATAATGTGACATAATAATGGCCGCCGGCGATCATATGATCGTGATAATTTATTTGCGAACGTAACAAACACGTCTGGTGACCCCATTAGTGACCCACTGGTCCACCGTGTGGGTCTACTGCGGGTTGGTGTACTTCACATGCTTTTGATAACAATATAGAGATATAGAGATCTTTTAGACACGCAGGTTCATGTTTCCTTCGCCGTGACGGTAGGTAACGTTTTATTTTGCAAAACGCATCTAACTTTGAAATGTCATTGGTGTTTATAGCCGGACCATCACCACCAAATCAATTTTCATTACTTTTAGGCGCCATCGCCTATTTCGTTCCGTAAACCGTGTTACGTATGTAGTACCTATAGTGACGACGTTTAATTATTTGATTTTCACAGCTTATAGTAACACAGGGTGCATTTGTTTTTTATAGCGCGCCTTCAGATGTGGCAGTAATGCGATATTTGCAGCCTGTGATATTTGGCAACAGTTTTATTGGTCGTTAAACCGTTTTCGCAGCACCGTCAGATGTATTAAACAGATAACAGCATCTTATAGTCGCCACTTAAACTCTTTGCTTTATCAGGGTTAAACATTTTTGTATAAAAAATTTAATGACACTGAGGCATTTAAAGTAGCAACTGGAAATTAATGAATTTTAACGCAAGTTAGCTCAGTTTTATGATCAGATTTAGTGTCCCATTTTCACTGATTTCTCCTATTTGTAACAGGTTTAATCTTTAATACGATCTAATATTTTTATCTCTGCAGACACTTTAAAATCACTATATCATCTACAATGTCATAAGACATTTATTTTTATGCGATTTTTTTTACTTTTTTATTACTAGGCTATTATTATACACACACAGGCTTCCTACCTTCACACTCGTGATAAATGCCACCTAATGTTATTAGTAACAATGTTTTAAACTAAAATATTACATTTACGCACTAGTAAATACTAAGTAAATTACTATTGACTTAGTTTTCTTGTCATTGGTGCTAGAAATAAGCAACAAGCATATTAATAACCTATCATTATTATAATCGGAGTATGATCGAGTCCACAGTAGTTGGTTAATTTTTTCACGGGTAAAAGTAAGCATTTATTCATAGCCCGTTATCGCAGGTTTGTGGGACATCAGCACAACATTATCATAGTGGTGGACAAATTGATATCCTTATCGCGTAGCTATTTCATAAAATTTACGATAGCTCTCCGCTCACAATATTCGGACAAGTCTTGTGTAAATATAATTTCGTGTAGCAATTTGGACACTAATTTACAGAGGCCCTAAACGTTATTAAACGGCAACACTGATAAAGGCGCTAACCGCGGGAAAGTGATTTTTGGTCTGTGTAGTTTTATTGAATCTTGGCTGAATGGTTTATTAAACTGTAAAACTTTAATTAAACTTCAATTTGAATTAAGAGCTTCATAGTTAAGTTTGAGCGTTAGATATTCAATAATATGATCAAATACCTACCATAAAATATTATCCTTTTTTGGTTATTTGCCTACTGTGATAGTACAGATCAAATATTAGAATATTTATCTTTTTTATTCACCCTAACCAGTTTTTTGTTAACATTCTTTTTATTTTAATATAATATTTTTGAGCTGTTTTATATCACGATTTTTCTTATCCTCTATTTTTATAATGCGTTTGCACATGTTACATTTTTGCTCACTATTATTGAGTTATTAGATTTTTTTCGTTTTAACCATTGTAGGCACCTGTACTTACCCTACCCAATAGAAAAAATCCTTTAGATATAAATCTATTTCCATATGAATTCCCCAAATTAAAGTAAATAGTTACCTATTCAAATTTAAACAAATTAGCTGTGAGTAATTATTTTATTTTCCGTTTAGGTATTTCTATTTTATTTAAAAAAACGGACACGACATATTCAAATCAACTCATTATTCAATGTTTTATATTCTTTTAAGTATACTTAGTAGGTACATAGGATAGGTACTTGATTATATAAAGATTATAAAGTAATTTTTGCCGCTTTGTTTCTGAGATTATGAAAATTTAAGTTTGTAGGTTTCCTCGCGACGTTTATCTACACCCTTATACAATAATGTAAAACTACTCCTTACATTATTACTTTGAAAAGTCATTGGTAGGCCACCGGGATTGGAAGCCGGACCTTTCAAATAAAAGACCGTAGATACCTACTCTTAGCCACTAGGCCATCACCGCATCTGGACTTTAGATTCTCTCTGTTATGTAAGTTACAAAATACATCAAGCCAAGTTATTATAGCGAACTGGTTCCTAAGCCCTAAAGATTTACTAGAATTAGTGATTATAGCACAGATTAAAAACTGATTAACCCCGTATCCTATTACAGATAACTTCTACATTTCTGCACTGGTATTTAGATATTCCCTGCATTTATCTTGAACGCGTTATCTGGGCAAAGCTGAAAATCCTTGCTGGATTATTTTTGGTTTTACCACGTAAAAAACAATAATAGTAGGTGCTTAGACTGTTCTATTTAGCTCAAGGTTTTTGAAGTATTATAAAGGTATTTAAGCTGGAGTTATACAATTTTTATTTTAATCTTTCATATTTTTGTGTCCGATGAAAAAAATGTTATTTATTTATAATAAATGATACTGATTAAATAAATCTAATGAGGTGGAAATTCGGAACATTTATTCTAAAATGTTTAAAAAATAAAATTATTATTTAATCTCGAGATATCACATAGATCACGAGGTACCTACTTATTTACAGAAATCTCAATAACTCTCAAGAATAACACTACGGTCTCAATACCTACAAGAGCATAACTATAGGTATTAGTTAGATGTTTTAGAGCATACCTACGTACTAAAACTATTCGGCTACTTATTGGTAATGTTATTTAATATTTTTATTAAACAAATTTACCTGTTATTTTAACTAAAAATGTAAAGTAATCGATAAAAAACTTCGTTTTACTTTATTTTTTGTGTAGGTAGGTTATAATGCGCCATTGCGAGCAACGGCCGACGGACGGTTAATTATTTATTTATATTATGATTATGCCAATAATAATAAAATTTATCACGCATTACGCTAATATGAGATAAACGAACCGTTTAATAGTAGGAAACTGGCAACTATTACAAAGATTACTAACAATGGTAGGAATCTAAACTTAGTTCTTTGTACCTAGTTAGAGCAAAATAAATTTTTAGTGACCGTATAATTATTTTTGTACCTATTATTAGTCTGTTAGCCATTAATGACCCACACTCTCCTCTCACAATGAGATGGATATTTGCCTTAGTCCACCACGCTTGCGTAATGCGGGTTGGTGGACTTCACATGTCTGAGAACATTTATTTACCTACCTAGGTAGTAGGTACCTATTAAGTATTACTAAATTAAAAAGCGAAACATACTCGAACAAAACTTGAAGTTTTAAAACTGCTGATGACTCAAACGAAACTAAAGAACGTTTTTTATATCTACATCGTTAGCTCAAATTAAATTTTATTAGCCTTACCTTAGGTATGTTGTTTGTCAAAACAAACGTTTAAAAATTTATATTTTGGTCAAAAATACTTTATAATATTACTATTTATGTACAAATATAAATTTATGTAGGTACCTATCATTTATTAGAATACACCTACCTATATACGTTTAAGCTAACTCCGAATTTTATGTATCGTAAGAAACACATTTTTATTACACTAACCTAATGCGCCTTTTAATCACGTTATAGTTTGTTTTATAATACTTGACTAAATAGTTTTAATTTAAAAATAACTATTCTTAAAATTAAGTTAAAATGTTACCTACGTAGGCTCACAGAATTAATTTTCGCGCGCAGTTAAAACAGCAGGTATATAAAATGTGATAACTCAAAAACAACAGTTTTTGAAAATTAGGCATAAGAGATTAACGATGAATTGAATATTTTGTTTTATCTTATGACTATATTTTATTTTAATGTACCTACCTATTACACTTATTTGTTTATTATTTTTGTTCTTACGTGTTACCTATAGTTATTTGCTTTTGTTTTAAATTATTTTTGTTTTGTTTTAAAATCTAAATTCTTTAATGTTATGTCTTATTTTCGTGTAGATTTACCATCCATTAAAAACAAGATTTCATCTTTTATCAATTTTTTTGAACATTTTAGTTTTAAAGTTTTTTGCTTACTTACTAAATGAACTTTATCGAAAATATCTGTTCATGTTTCATGTAGGTAAATTCATATCATATTAACACGGTTTTTTTCTCTCTGTCATTAAAATCCGCGGCTCTAGGTCATCGCGACGATTTAAATTAAAATTTATGTAAATTCCATCTCGCTTACACCTATTAACTATGTTATGTAATGTGTTCTATCTTAAGTTATATAACCATATTTATATTTCAATGAAAAATGTGCGTGCATTATCTCAGTACTAGTTTTACGATTTGAGTACGAAACCCCACGGGAATAATTACTAATTAATGCGATCATAATTAGTTATGACAATTTTTATGGTAAAATTTAAGATTCCAGAATATATATTTTAAATTTATGACGATTTAGCCATTAATGTTATACTATGACGTCTTTCTTGTCATTTTTTTTTATTTTCCATGATTAACAAAAGTGTTTTTACGTTTTAAGTACAGACACCTAGCTACGCCTATTTTTTATTTCCGTATTATTATAATTTGAAGTATTTTAGCATATTTGAAAGCATTTATTTTTTTCTTTCAATGTGTCTCGTACCAAACATTGAGAAATATATAGACCTTACGCATTTTAGTCTTAATACCTAATACCTAACTGATAAAATCTAAATACAATTGAATGTCATACTATTGAATACTCTTACAAAAACCAGTTTTCATTTTAAATGGAAATTAAAATCCTTTAATTAATAAACAATAAAATTAATTAAGTTAACTATTGTTAATTATTCGCACCAATTTTCACTCCGATTATGCACGCTTCGCATGCAGTCGTAAAAAGTAAATAAATAATTTATTACGGTGAGTATAGTACGTTTAACATTTTGAAATTGAAATGGTTTTCTACTTAGTTTAAACTTTATGATAAGACTATAAGGGGCTTGTGTTTGTATGTGGAAAATATTTATGAAACACTAATTCGGTTCGGTTTTAGCAAGAGTTACATCCGCCAAAACGATGGATTATACAATTTAACTGTTTGTATGTTTTTCGCGAACATCACATCAGCTGCGTCGAATTAAATGTGGTATACCTACATGTGTATTTTAGGTTAAATTTATTTTTTATCATGATTTAGAGCATTCTTATTGAATTTTGTTCAACCTACAGAAATAATGACTGGTCACAAATCTGACTAATATCATTTAAGCAAATTAACGAGTACAGCTAGTTTTACTTAACGAAAGACCTCAAGTGTACTGTTTAACGAACACCAAACAAACTTACTAGTTTACGATGGATTTATTGCTACGAATAATAACTCTCAGAATGGACTTAACGGCCATAACGCGTTATGCTAGAAATTCGCTCAATTTTTTCACAGACATTGGTAATTACAAAGATGGATATCTACATAAAACGTTATTTTATATGTTTTCTTGATTAATTATGTTCGTGTTAATTGCTTATAAGAGTAGCTGTTTGAAATTGAATTATTTGGGAGTTAACGGACGTTCATAATACAATGAGTTCTGATTGAAATAGTTATTATTTATAGTAATTTATTATAGAATTATGAGTAACTTTTAAAACCTTGGTCTTAATGCTCAATTTGAACTTTTTATTTCTTTCTTAATATTGGTAGCCTATGGCCTGATAGCCAATGTAATGTTTATTAAGTAGTTAGCTATAGATATTTCAAGTAGGTAGTAATTATGACGTAGATAATGTTACATAGGTTTCAACAAATAGGTAGTCGTTTAGTGGAATTAAAATAATAACAAATTATTTGATAAATCTTTATTACTACTGAAACTTTTTAGATACAATTCCATGAATTTGAGCACAAGATCGATTCTTGGAAGTTTTGAGCTGTTGATACTTTGTATTGTAACGTTATTGAAAATCACAATGGTCCAAAATGATTTATTTTAAAATAAATAAATAATACTTTTTGAAGATAAAATCAGAATGCGTTTTAAATAAGAAACTTCGGTTTATTTAAGTCAAAACGTACCTAAGGTTTGAATGGCAATCGTTAAACTTCAACTCATTATCGTTACCAAAGCGCATAATACCTACCTACTTAATTCAAGTTGTTTAAACACTAATGGCCTGTGACTGACCATGGCATTATAATGTTAATGCTTTTATCCATCTTATTAGTTCTATCTGATTCAAAATCTAACTTATAAATACTTAGAAAACATAGGCATTATAGCAGTATGGCGTCATACCGATAAATGCCTTAAAAATAACAGAATGGAATTTTTTATCGTCTGTTGTGCATGTTACATTATCTGTGATTATTACGTAGTAGTAGTAATAGATAGTAAATATTAATTAAACGTCTTTTCGGAGCTACGAGTATGTTATTTACCGTCGGGTGACGTATGGGATCAGATCGAGTCGATATGCTATCTCCCGTTATTCATTTTATCGATTTAACGACAAATTGTGATATTATTATCCGTTAGAAGATTTTGCAATTGATTTTTGTTATTTATTTACAACTTTGAATACAAACAAAGGTGTTTGATGTAACACGTCGTTAATATTTATTCTGTTTTGCGAGTACTTTTATTTATATGTGGTTGTTTTATCATATTTTGTTTTAATATAAAACTTAACTCAATAGTTATATACTTTTTTATACTTTGCACATAAATGCCTAAAATTTAAATGGGTATTCAGTCATTTCAGTCAATATCTGCTAAACCATGCCTAGGTACAATACATTAAAAGTCAAATTTACTATCATTACTTTTAATGGGGGTCTTATCTCTTTATTTGTATAATTTGTCTATTTGTATTAATGTATTGAGTGACATTTAGAAACCTAACACCTAGGTAGGAATGTTGAGTTGTTACGTTTGTGTTCATTTACTTAAAACTATATAAAAAGAAGGCATACCATTTTAACTTGACTCATTATTATTTATTGATGCCAGCACATTGTACTTAAACATTGCTGTCATAACAATAATATTCATATTTCAAGTAATAAAAGACATCGCAAAAAGAAGGCTTAAATCCTTCGTTACCTGCTTAAACAAAAACAATACAACCCTAAATCTTTAGAAAGTTGTCTCCTAAACTGCCGTTAGGGTATCTTTGTGGCGCGCACCAAAAAACTTTTTTCCTTTCATTGTCAATTGAATTTTATTGTTGGTTTCCGAGATAGGCTCTTTTGTGCCCAACCGTGCGTTTAAAGCCGCTTGTACAGAGCCCAACCCCATAAGAGCAGCTAACGACAATGGGCTCCCCGCTGTACGGCATTTTATCTCATCTGTTGTCGTGCGAATCGAACCTCTATTCCATCAGGTGTCCATCCTCATTCATTTATTCACACATCACATATTCCAACACTTATTATCATGCGGTGTCAGCGACGTCAATGCATCTAGATTTGTTTTTTACAAGCGAATCGCGATCGTCAAGTTCACGGATTTTCAACTAAAACGGTTCCACCGAATGTTATGCGCATTTTTTAATTTAACAGCCCGCGGGACAGGTTATTGTTTTGATTACGTTATCTGCACTTTTTACGGCCGTAAAGCGTTCGCTTCTTTTCGACGGTGGAGCGGCGGCCCCGGTGTCGCATTCTAAACGCATCATTACTTATTCCGAATGCGTCAGACTTGTTAAAACGGCTCCCCGGCGTATACGAGCTCGCCTAATGTGTCGCATCGGACGTCACTCTCTGATTTGGACCTGCACTTTGATTTAACACCTAACTTGACTTTGTTTACGCGCGCTCAAGTCTCGATTACTCAGGGATCCGTACACTGGCTACTTCTCTATCATCCACGACGTTTCTCGAGGGACTGTAATCTCACAAAAACATTACGTATGTGTGCCTATCGTGTAACACTAAGTATTGCGTACATACCCTAGGCTGAGCCATGAAAGCTCGGCCCGAGCCCGGGTGCAAGGCTCCGCTGGCCACCACGAACGTTTTATGTCACGGGCCCAATCTAACACACCACACAAGCACGTGAACACATACACATCAATTATCGACACCGTCACAACGGCCCGCTAGCTCACTAGTGTCATACTGCACTCGCGTGTTCGGTGGTTTCACGGTACGCGGAGCCGAGCGAGGCGCGGGGTGAGCGGGAGGCCCGGCGCGCTCGGCGGTCTGGCGGACACTGGCGCGGTCGGAGCGCGCGGAGCCGTCGCCGGGGCGTGGCGGCCGGCCCCGCGGGCTCCGCCAATGGTGGCTGGTCCCGCTCCGCCGCCACCGCCCGCCGCCGCCGCCGCTGCGCGCTGCCAGTTGCCACTCGCGCCAGCCCGCCAGCCAGTCACTCCACAGCTCCACACGACTCCACGGCCCGAGCGACGCCTCGCCGCTTCGCACGGCGGATAGACGATCGGACTAATCACATAGGTACATGCAGCGTTTGTTCATAGTAAACAACACTCTTGTAAGGAAGGATGTGGACTCAGGAATGAAAAGTGTTACCTACAATCTCTGATCATTTAGCTAAAAGGCTGCGGTAGATAGGCGTCTAACAAAAGTTGTACGGAGAAACGCTGATTCGAGGTAAATCAATGTGACTAGTCAGTAGTCATGCTCGAGTTTTTCAACCAATCAACGTTACTCGTACCCTCTCGTATGGAACACACGTAACTTGTATGACGTATGTATATTTATAAGTATTTGTTGCAATTTTTGAACAGGTGCGCCCGATGTACGCGCATGCGCTGTCTAGTGTTTACTAGACATCGTGGAAAGTTTTTGTCGTACTTTAAATTCGATGTGTAATTTTATTCGCACTTGAAGCAAGTAATTAAAGTTACGTTTTAAGCGAGAATTAAATGGAGCTGTTTTTTGTGGTCTTTATTTATGAAAAAATAGTTATGTACATTGCTCTGAATAAACTAATCTAATTTTAAAACACTGGGTTTATTTATTTAATAAATAAATAATGCAAAAACAAAAAATGGAAATTTTGAGTTAGCAAGTTTTGTCAATCGTTTCATCGAACGCTTAAGCGGGAGTTCCACTAGGGACAAAATGTCAATTCACACGACACAAAACAGTGTGTGGAACATGCAAAACGCACATTTTTGTAGCTTTATTATATTAACCAATAACTACCTAATTGTGTATTGAATATTAAGTATATCACCTATCTTTTAAGTTCCTTTTAAACAAAGGTTAGTAGATATTTATTATATGTAGGTACTTAGTTATGTTTTCTTCTCTCTTATACCTATTTTACTTAAAATACTTAAAACTAATAAAAGCTTTTACCAATGACATAACTTTGATAGGTAAGTAATAGATAGGTACTTAGGTACTAGTAGGTAAGATCGTTTATTAGTAGACGGTCGGAGGTACATATTTATTACCTACTTATGATTTAGGTATAATTTTATAGCTAGGCACAGTTAGCTATTAGAACCTTGGTATTACTGAAACGAACGAAACTTATCAAATCTTAAAGGTAATTACTTAATGTAGGTAGGTAGTTATGTCGTAGGTACCTAGGTAGGTAATTGTTATGGGTCTCTCAATTTCTTTTTACCTATTTCCATGACGCAAATGCTAATGACACCATACATTTACTTGTATCTAGGTAGTTACTTGTACCTACTTTATTTATTGGTTTTGTTTGTTCTTCAGTGTTTAGTATCCTACTTTAACACAATCGTAGATAAATTTAAAACCTAATCTTCTCAGGTACCTACGTATTGATTTAGGTATTATGTAACCTGTAGGTATATTTTTAACACAAATAAATATATTGAATTGAATTAAATAGAATTGGTCAGAAAGTCTCATCTCGTTTTTTAACAGCCGTAGCAGTTAATTGACATTATTCTCATAAAAAAGCCTACGGACACCGATATCTACCGTTCCTAAAACGGTCCCTATAGATACCCTAAACAAATGGGTGTTAGATCTGAAAGGTTTACACTGCAGGTGACAAGAATAACACCGCAGCGACGTCAAGTATAACACCAACATTGCATCAAAAGTGACACATCTCGGCCACTTCACCCTATCTGAAGTTTGAAGGACACTGGCAGGGAAAATCACTGCAAGTATTTTATAACTTTGTGTTTTATATCCTATATATCCTACTACAGACTGTATTGTGAGGGAAAATCAGAGCTTAGTCACAACTTTGTGTTTTTTATCTATCGTAGGTAGGTATCTACTGTTATTATAAATGCGAAAACTTGTGAAGACGGATCGATACATTGATGCTTGGATGGATGGATGTTTGTTACTCTTTCACGCAAAAGTTGCTGAACGCTTAGGTACCTACTACCAGCCTCGTAACCTGTCGTAACGCAGCATGCTCTGCATGTCTTGTGTTTCCGATGGGGAAGTAGATATGGTTGAAGGAGACACTTTATTCTCATGAAGCGTTGAAGCGACTTAGTCCTCATGAGCAGCAAAGCACCCGTATACCACCTCAAATGGGATTTCTTTTCTATTTGAGGTTGGATGTGGGATGGGCTGCAGCGACCACTTAACATGAGACCGTATATGCCCGTTTCTTACTCAATTACTATAAAAACCACAGGTAGTAAGTAAATAGCAGGTAGGTACTTAGGTAGTGACTCATACCTATATACAAAGCCGTACAAAGTTATACCTAAACCTACCTAGCACCTAGGTGATTCATAAACACTAGGTACGCAGCCAATGCGCTAATGAGTCGGGAATCGAAGGCGCGCCCTCGCCGCCATTACCGGCTTCCATTAACTTGTTTCAGCTTGCGAGGAAACAGGAAGCTTTATGGACTTTGAAAATAAACCCTGCTTGATTTTACGGCGATTTTGAATTATTTTTTTTTTCTTACCCTAATCTTTCTATGAGTGGTTGATATTAAACTACACACTACAGGGACGGGTCTCCTCACAAAGAGAGGGATGTAGGCTTTCCTTAGTCCACCACGCTGGCTAACTGCAGGTTGGTGGACTTCACATACCTACCTACCTACCTTTGAGAATTTTTATTGCTTTGTGAACTCTCAGGCATGCAGGATTCCTCACGATGGTTTCCTTCACCGTAACAGCAGATGATATTAAAATTAATAAAGCGCACATAACTTTTTACAAAGTCATTGGTGCGTGCCATTCAAACCCGGACCCCTCGATTCGAGGTCGAATTCTAAGCCACTCTGCTATCACCGCTGAAATTTTCTATTCATCTCTTCATTGGCCGCATCCCTTTTATGGCCCACTGTTGGGCATAAGTGTATCCCAACAAAGGGAGGTGCATACTCCACCACGCTGCTCTAAAGCGGTTTGGTGGAGAAGCGATCTACTCAAGCAGCGGGGCTATGCACGTTTCCCGTAATTCCACGTAATGATTATTAAATATCGTAATGATAATTACAAGTAATAACGCCTCGTGTGCACTTACCTAGGTACACCGATGTTTCTCGTCAAAGCTCATGTTCTAAGGGGTTTGTATAAGGTACAATCAACCGCATAAGGTTTGATCTATTTCGATTTAAATCACGTGATTTAACCACTTCGCAGTCCCGTGAGTCACATGTGATACAGCCCTATTGTTTAACTATTGTGTCTATTTATTGGACAGGCAAAGTGTTATGTCACTATTAAAAGCGTCTAATTAAATGAAAAGTATGTTAGAAAATATGGAGTAGTGAACTACATTGTTACCTAAGTACCTATATGTTGAAAGAAAAACTCGATTGTTTTTAAGATCAAACGATTTGGGTGTAGAAAAGCTGAAATCAATTTCCCCGATCTGCATTTAAAATCTGCGTTTCGATACAATTTGCACAATACCTGTGGTGGATATTATTATATCGGTTATATTGTAACGGTGTTATATTTACATATTAAAATGGGCATGCAAGTTACCTAATACTAAAAATGAACCATAGTACTAACTATGTGTTACTACATAGGTAGGTAATTTGTAGGTAACCTAGCGCTATCAATAGATACCTTATCGATGTCTAGGTAAGTAATACGTAAATCGTAGGTACTTACCTACCTAACAAAAATTTTAATGACTTTCTGATTACATTTAAATTAAATTTGAAAAAAATAGATTTTATGTACTACCTTGTTGCTATGATATATTTCATATCCAACTGACTGTATTCCACGTAATTAATAGAAGAGAAAGACGTGATAAATATCGGAAAATTACACTTTTTCGCGTTTTTATGGACGTTATATTATTTATCGCATCGGGATAATGCATTGTCAATTTTTTACGCTCTTAATGAGACCGCAATTATTGTTTGTGTAGATACGCCGTACATAGCTCAGTGAATAGAGTAGATTGCAAACTATTGAAAAAGTTAAGCAACGTCAGGCACGGTCTGTACCTACCTATACTTCCCCATTGAATTAAAATGATCGAAAAAATTTCATAGACAAACCAAACTTCCAATGTGTAGGTTTAACTGCTATAAACACTTAGTCAGATATTTTGTAAAGTTCGAAAAGAATAATTAATAAGTATAAAGTAGGTAAGCAAAAAATTCATATACCTAGCTGCTTACTTTTGCTCACTTACCTACCTAAAACTTGGAATACCTATTGAAAATGAGAATACTTAACAAGTAAAATTACCTAGTAGTTAAAAAAAATTGAAACATAGGTGCGTAACCTACTTTAAAAAAAAATTGATATATATAAAATAAAATTATTGAATGTAGATAATATTGATAGGACTCTTTTTACATAACATGCTTTTTACATAGCTTGCATTTCTCTAGATATAATTTTATCTCCCACGGCATGTTGTTAGGTACCTTAGTACCTACCTACTATATTTGTTTTCTGAGATAGTAAATCCATTATTCTATTTTGACTCATAAGTTTTATGACTCAAAAATAAAGCTTATCCGTTGCTCCGTTAGAGCTTATAACCAAGGACAAAAGAACAGTTATGTACTACTTAGTACGATTCAGATACTTAACAGTGTTTGAAACAAGAAACGATAATTATGAGTTATGAAAGTTAGATCGTAAACTTTGGTAGTATAAGAATCTCTATGTAGAGACTTTATAAATCTATGTAGAGTTAATTACTTTATTACTTATCTACTTGTAAAAATACAAAAGAAAATCATGTTTATCCATAAGTCTTTTTAAATTCAAACTAATTAATTCAAACTCAAGATTTATTAGATTTATTAGATCAAAATCTACCGACTCTACCACCATTAATAAGTAGAAATGAATTGTAATATTACTGGGAAACACTTTAAATACCTACAACATTATTCATACTTTAAGGTTTATTCGATCATAATCTGATAACATTCTTCATTCTCGATAACACTCAGTAACATTACCATGAGATTTACGAAACTTGTGTTTCTAACACTAGGCTTTCATTAAAAGCGACATCTAGTGCCATCTAGCGGGGAGTAGCGGAACTGCACATAAGAAGCGTCCCTTTTAAGCTGCGTATTTACGACTCGTTTAATAATGAGATTATAGTCGTATTTCCATTTTAATATTATTGCAGCAATTGTAATATTTTCAAAGGTGTTTCGAAGATATATTTGCTTGATAATCGGTTGGTGTGTTTTATATGTATTTTAATCGTAAAAGTTTGAATTTGAATTTTTACTTGAACTTGTAGGTGTTCTTGAGTATTTGCGTCGTAATAGCAGTACTTAATTATATTTTTACTATCACGTATACGCTTTAGCACGTAAGTTAGGTACATAAATAATATTTGTGTTTATTTTTGTTTCAAACGTTTTTAAGTATGCTGGACTAGTTTTTTTAGTGCAAAACATATAAATTTAGGTTTAGTTTCCATTGGCACGCACCAATGACTTTGTAAAAAGTTATGTGCGCTTTATAAAATTAAATATTACCTGCTGTTACGGTGAAGGAAAACGTCGTGAGGAAACCTGCATGCCTGAGAGTTCACAAAAAAATGTTCTCAAAAGTATGTGAAGTCCACCAACCCGCAGTAGACCAGAGTGGTGGACGGCGGCCTACATCCCTCTCATTGCGAGACAGAAACCCGACCCAAGTGGGTCATTAACGGGTTACTGACATGTCGTATGTCAGTCTGTCTGACATCTTCCCGTACCTACTAATGGCACACGTTTACTATCTATACTTACGAATACTTTGACAATAGAGTTCATACTTAGGTACGGTACTATTGTCACCTACGTCAAAACGTATCTACTTAAGTATTTATATACAAAAACTATAACTTCTTAAGCAAGGGCAACGTAAGTTCCTCCAAGAACATTTTAATTAAAACACGACAAGAACTAAGCTCGCCCGTTAATCTCCGATATATAATTTGGAAGGAATCATAAGAAAAAAACGATAATTATCTGGGCTTAGACCTTTCCGCGTATACATTTGTTACGTTAAGACTTTGAGTTGCCGGGTTACTGTGGAGTGGGATTCTGTTCACTACGCCTACGAAGGGCCGACTTATGTTATGTGCTGTTTATAACCTAACCACTTGTAATGGACTGTTTTTAAGCTTTCATCGTTGACTGCAAATATTTTTTATTTTTTTGAATAGGGTATTTCGCACCATGCAAGGAAAAATCCAAAATGATGTAATATTGATAGATTTTGTTAAAAGCAAGTGAAAAATGATGAATTCTGTTCTAAAAAATGTAGTACCTATACCTACCTACATTTATGATTTCAATTTTAAAATTCAGGTTTGTTAATCTGTTTTTCAAATGTCAAAAACGCTATACGCCATGAAAGCTATCGGCGTGACGTCATTAGCAGTGTAAATAAACAATGGAGTATAACTTTCTTCCTTTACTGAGATGTATTGTTTACACTGCGAGTGACGTCACAAGCATGGCGGCAGCGCCGAGACGGCCGAGACCGTGTTTTCGCGGGGATTTTTGAAATTTAAATTGAAAAGTCTTTTTTCACATAGTATTTGTTTGCAAACATTTTTTTCCAATTTTTTATGGGATTTTATGACTTACGAATTCATATAAAAAGCTTTTTGACATAGGCCGTAATACCCTATTGTATAACAAACGGATGGCAGAGATTGACTGCTAGCAAATGCTATGTAGTAGCATTCAATCCGCCCGATGTTATGTACATCTAGACATTTTCTACAGCTAGACTTTGCCCGTGACTTCGTCCGCATAGAGCTCGGTTCAGAGAGGAATAAAAAGTATCCTTTGTATTAATTCCGGTCTTATTTATTAAGTCTTTAAGGTTAACTTTTTATTAAGTCTCGAAACATACCTAATGGTTCATGTGTGAATAACATCTACCTACAACTTTTTGATTTCTTATCTAAAAACATACGCGGAATATAATATTGTCAACCAGTTTGATTTATTCGTTATAAAGTGTCCATGCAATTCGGTCATTAAAAAACGTGTTCATTTCTTTATCTTTTATCTTATTTAACAGATTAATTAACGAATGAACTGATGGGAGTGTCAGTAGGTACCTACAGCTAAATAAATAAATAACGCTTCACACTCATAGCCCCACACTAGGATTCCCTGTGTCGTGGGTGCCATGGACACACACAATACAAGAACACAACACACCCACACCAGAAACAGACATTCAAATTCATCATTCAAATCTCCGCTCTGCTGGGAATCGAACCCAGGGCCTTCCGCGCAGCCCACCGGTGTCTTAACCACTGCGCCACTTGGGTCCTCAGTTAATGATAGGTAGCTCGCAGCTCGAACTCCATAGGTAGGTATCATTCTAGATATATTTCCAGATATATACTTATCATATTAATTATTATTGTATTTCGGCGCATGTCGCATACGTGTTCTATGCTTAATACAAAAAGAAAAGAGTTACTCCAGCAACAATAGCAAGCAATATTCCAACGCCATAGTTTCTAAGAGAATTTGACAGGTCCGCTTCCATACTTTGAGCTGGCGCACATGTGCGACGACACATGGCCCACGGTGGGTCGCTACAACCCTGTACCTTCGGGGAACGCGTTCGTCACAGTTATATAATAATAATCTATACATAATATGAACTAAAGTCTGTACATATAATAGGATACATTCTATCAGTAGGTAGTTTTAGCGGAATCTGGAATAATAAAACGATAATATACAACTTATGAAATCTTCTCAAAAAAATCTTCTCAAAAGTATGTGAAGTCCACCAACCCGCAGTAGGCCAGCGTGGTGGACTAAGGCCTACATCCCTCTCATTAGGTACGAGAAGGAGACCCGACCCTGTAGTGGGTCATTAATGGGTTACTGACATACAACTTATGAATCTTTTCTGTATCACGTCCATTACAATAATGACAGTTCTTATTTTCAATATCCGTGTTCTTTTCTTCGTCTGCTTGGGCAGTCCCAGCTCTTGAATGGACCGTGAAGGTCGTAGCTTCAGCCATCTGCAGCAACCGCTGACGAGCTCCAAACTCCGTCTAACAGTACCTACATAGAAAACAGAGTGATTTATATAGCTTAATTATCTAGAAACTAAAAACAACTCATAAATTTCATATAAAAAGACTCATTGAACTCGGTTCAACGAGTCAGACATGAAAATATAAGTTTCGCAATTATAATATAAAAGGTAGAGAAGTTTGTACGTATATATCTAGGTATAGTAAAAAGCTTACAAAAATAGGTAATTTAGGTTAAACCTTGGGTAAAAATAAACGCCTCGAAATAATTTCTCTGGCATTGATTAGTAAGTATAACACAAGGCCGAGTATTTAGTACTTATAATACTTATGAATATCGATGGTTGCCGCGCCTACGATACGCATATTCCTAGAACGTTGGTATGTTCGAATGCCATCCATTCCAGTTCACAAGAGTTCAGACAGGTAACCTCAAACTTTCGGGGTTTCTATATTTTTTATAGTAATTGAATAGCCAGAAGCGGTGATAGCCCAGTGGCTAAGAATTCGGCCGCTTACTCGTGGGGTCCGGGTTCGAATCCCAGTGGCACGTACCAATAACTTTCTTAAAAAAGTTATGTGCGGTTTATAAAATTAAATATCACTTGGTGTAACGGTGAAGGAAAACATCGCGAGGAAACCTGCAAGCCTAAGAGTTCACAAAAAATGTTCACAAAGGCATGTGAAACAACATGTTTAAAAGAAATATGTATCTATAAATGCTATCAAAAACGTAACTTGTAAAAATACCCAAGTCTCGCAACTCAGTTATTGCACTTTAAAAAGCTGTGTGATCCATTATGTATCCAAATATTGACTTGACCATCGCATTAATCACAATATAATATGTAGTATATTATAAAATATATCATCAAAATAATATTAGGTATTCTATTCTGGTAGGCATAACAGCTCAACTTTGAGCACCGCTCATCCGTCACGATTCGTATTTTTTGCGCCACTTTTTGCGGAGAGAAATATTTTGAGCCGAATATATTTATGGGCTGCTAAACGCACGAGTCGATTGACGTGCCTAATTCCTGTGCAAAGTGCTCAAACACTCCACACGCTTTGATTTACTGGTGTTTGGAGGAAACCACGCCCATTTTCAGTTTTTTACCGATCCCTCTCTATATTGCCATTGGTAGAGTGTAGACGGTTGTTTTGTGGTTTGAATCGTTTTGTTTAGTTTGCGTGTTTGAATTGAGATATTTACGCGTAAATATTCTGTGTTCAGGTCCGACAATATTTCCTTCTGATAAACTTAGTGGCGTTATGGTTACCACGCCGGTACGCTGTGCTGAGAGTCCTGGGTTCGATTCCTAGCAGAGCAGAGAATTGAATGATGAATTTGAATTTCTGTTTCTGGTCTGGGTGTGTTGTGTTCTTGTCTTGTGTGTGTCCATGCACCCACGACACAGGGAGCAATATAGTGGGGCTATGAGTGTGAAGCGTTATGAAGCGTTACTCTTTAGGATAGTGAGTAAAGAAATGTCTGAAAAAAAATACTGTTCAAAGTAAGCTGAACATGAAGAATCGAGGGCAGATCTCGTAAGTATAACGAGTGGCCAGCTTTCCAGTGAATCACCGGCGATCAAGATAACTCGGTGACAGTCTGTCAGCGGCGGCAGCGTGTTTGCTGAACAAATGTCATGTTTGTTCAGTCCGACACGTGTTTGTGAAGCAACCAAAGAATGGGGTTGGTTTGTTAAACTGACTTCTACTAATTTACTGTACCTATAGAATATGTTTCTAGACAGGAAAAGGTAAGTACCTCTATTTACAAGGGTATCATTCTCCAGCCTGCGATTTAGAACTTGACTGTTAAAAGAGATAGATTTTAAGTGCCCTAAGGAAAGTAGAACAAAAAAGAACGATCCCGATTCGTCACTTAAGTAGTTTCGGAGATATGCGGGGACAAACATAGGTATCTCATATACATACCGACCTACATACACCTAAGAAATTTGGTATAGGTACGTACTTGTTTGGAAAAGAAAAGAAAAGAAAAGAAAAGAATGCGTTTATTGTTGACTGTTACACGAGAAAGATGTTACAAAAATTATGATAAGTTAAGAACAGTCTACCCTATGCGGGCATACAATAATTATATCTTAAAAAACTAAAACTAAATTTTATATTATAATTATATTAAAATAAGTTGTGATCGTTTAGCAGTCCAATTATTTATTTATTTTAATATTTTTCCTAATCGAACTCATCGGCTAATAGACCAACATACCTATGGATATATTGTGCGGTTCCGTTAATACATATTACATACATACATACGTGTTGAATTAATAACCTCCTTTTTTGAAGTCGGTAAAAAAGGCAGGCATAGTTTTAGGCACATTTCTATAAAAAATAACTTTAAAAATGTGAACACTAGGAACCAACGGCGAGCTCGCGATCCGATGGCGCGGCTAGATAGCCCGCCGCCATTATCCAAATTGAACTGGGTCTAGCACGTAACCTCCACGGTCTAGGTAAGTGCAGAGTGACAGTTCTAGAGAACGTTGGTTCCGTCGTTGCAACGATAAAAGCTTTATTCATTTCTAGCTGACTGTGGACTAGTCTTTAACCCATTAATGATCACGGTCGGGTCCCTCACAATGAGAAGGATGCAGGTCTTAGTCCACCGCGCTGGCCTAACGCCGGTTGGTAGACTTCTCTCCGGCATGCAGCTTTCACGATGTTCTCCTTCACCGTTACAGCAAGGGATATTTGATTTTATAAAGCGCACATAACTTTTAAAGTTATTGGCGCGTGCTAGGGATTCGAACCCGGTCCCCTCGAGAAAAAGACCAAGTTGTTAGCCACTGGGCTATCACCAAAAAAGGACAGTCTGATCGAAGTATCTGAAAATCGATTTGATCAAATCAAAAACAAAGGGCTTTAACGAACGCGGACCTAGAGTGGAACCCTGGAGCAGTAAGCAAAGTACAGTAATTACTGCATGTGGGGGTGTGTGGGCCACGCTGGTGTGCGGCCCCGCCTGCTCGCTAAGATTTGCATACCCTGATATTGTAGCCATGGTCCTTATGTTTATAGGACAAAAATTTTTTTGACCACCCGAAAAATTATTGGAGAAGAAAAGATATTTGTTCACACACAGTGTTACATGCTATACCTAAGAGAGTAAAACAACAATAAAAAAACAATAATAACTTAGACAAATTTATTTTTACACAAAACGAAAGAAACATCTTATACATTTATTTAACTTTATTATCATGCTGCTAGTTCTTTTTGTGGCCTAAAAATGGTTTCAGTGATTTGAGGCGTAGCTAAACAAATAAATAGGGATGTATAAAAATGTTATCAAATCTTAACAAGCCATAATCCAAGCTATACATAAAATTTGCGTGTTAATGTCATGTTCAATTAGGACAGCTACATAAAGAACAAGTGTTTGAATTTTGTCGTATTGGTTGCTCCGTCGGTTATGTCTGCCAATTAGGACAAGGGCTAAGAATGTACCTATGTCATAGAGTTTTGGTTCACTTTTGATAGATGTCGCTTTAAAGGAATTTGCAACTTGCTAAACCCAATAACTTATATAAAATCCTGTTTAAAACTGGATAAATGGTTCCCCTACATAAAGAATTACTACTTTCCGAGTACCTACCTAGTTCGTGTTAATTTACTTCGATTTTTCTTTTAAATAAAGTATTGTTTCCTTCAAACGTAATTCACTCGCAACGCTCCTAGGTAGGTTACATACATACATACATGTATGTATGTAAGTAGGTTCTACATAACGGTTGTAGTTGAATTCAACTTAACGAATACCTTCTTAGTAAATTTTGATACATAATTTAATTTTTTTTAAAGCTTACCAAAATTTTAATTTAACACGTAATTTTAAAATATTTTTATACATAACGGAGATCTAAATCCTTACTGCAGTAGGTATTCATATCATTTGCTATGCCTAGTTTTATAGGTATTATTATATTTTATTAGAGGCGAACGTTTTAAGATTTATATAGGTACGTAAATTGAAAATTAAAAATTAATTACTAAAATATGTAAGTAAGTATGTAGGAATATAATTAAAGATTTAAAAGCGATTTCCATCGAACGAGAGTTTAACGTTTAAAGCAGTTTTAACTAAACATTGCACTAATTAGAAACACTAAAAAATAACAAGGAATATGGATACCATAGGAAAAATATAACCTAATTATTCATACCTGTGTGATAGAATTAAGAATACATTTTAAATTTAAAATATTTGCAGTAGGTATAGTGCTAATTTAAAAATTCTAAATAAGTATAGGAAGTTATATGAAGGAAAGTAAAGAAATTTACTAATTGTGCAGTGAATTGAATCAACCGTAGAAGATGTAACAAAGATATTCGCCTATAAAGACCACATCGGCACCAGCAATCACTTAGCCAATATCATGTGTCCACCCATTTCCTATACAAATAATGACGTGTAATTTCCAAGAAAATGGCGGAAGAATTTACCAAACGATGAGTTCACACTTAGTAAACCGCAAAGGCACCGAAATGTCTACGATACCGACATTAGGTTTAGGGGCTACAACCAACAATTTTATTGATGGACTTATAATTGACATGTCATCCTTAGACAGGGTTTAGGGTTCTGAAGGGTCTAACGAGGACCGTAAACAGACCTAGGGCTCCTCCCTTTTTAACTGACTTCAAAAAAAGAAGTCAAGAGGTTCTAGGTTCTACGGATTTTTTTGTGTATGTTAGGTATCTGATTTCTCCAAAGAACTAAGTAAGTAAGTAGATAAATTATGGATTGATTTTCGAAATTTTAATTTTTTTCTCGGTTTTGAGGTTGATGACAAAATTTATCCTAAATACAAACAAAATACAAATCAGCGTGGAAATGCCGCCAGCGTCTTGGGAAGGATGCCTCACATGGGCACTTTAGATGAAATATTTTTATTATGAGTTTTTTTTTTATTGTATTCTGTAAATAGATATTTTTAATAGTTATTATTTATTTAAGTTTCTTTTTTGTTCTTTTTAATTACTTTCTGTTATTAATATATATTACCTGATAATTCAATAAACAAAATACTTGATACAAACACCAACCTCAAAAAAAACAATAGTAAGCCTAAAGTACCTATGTACTTAAAGAAAAGAAAGAAAAGAAAAGAATGCGTTTATTGTTGGCTGTTACACGAGAAAGATGTTACAAAAAATATAATAAGTTAAGAACAGTCTACCCTATGCGGGCATACAATAATTATATCTTAAAAAACTAACTAAATTTATTTCATACTTTCTTGAAGTGGGTTTAATTTTTACACGCTTTATATTAGCTCCACCTGTATGTTTGATTTGTTTGTTTGTGACCTCCTCCCTTGTGCGCGATTTTGACCCAAATAGTTCGGAACCCTGAATAGTTATTTCAAGCACGAACATGACGCATTATTTTCTCTTCACTTTTTATCATCCTTAACTTTCCGGAGCACTCGTTCGGCCTTTGTTACGATTCTTAGTCAAATAATACCACGGTATTAATACAATCATTTTAGATATTTAAAATGGTGATTGATTATGGTGACGAAGCGTTTTTGTGGAACATTCGGGAATGTCGTATGTGTGTAAGGTTTTATATTGGTGTCGATATTCGTTGCGCTCAGAATTGTTTGACGATGCTTTGTCTTTAAGCACTGTGTCTACCTTTGGCGAATAAAGATACGTTAAATCACCTGCTGTAACGGTGAAGAAAACATTGTGAAGTGCGCTACATGGGTAGGTAAATAAATAAAGAACGCTTCACACTCACAGCCCCACACTAGGATTCCCTGTGACGTGGGCGCCATGGACACACAAGACAAGAACACAACACACCCAGACCAGACACAGAAATTTAAATTCATCATTTGAACCTCTGCTCTGCTGGGAATCGAACCCAGGACCCTTCGCGTAGCGCGCCGGTGTCTTAACCACTGCGCCACTCGGGTCGTCAATGCGCCACTCGGGTCGTCACTGCGCCACTCGGGTCGTCACTGCGCCACTCGGGTCGTCGATTTCTCCATAATGTTCTGAAATGCCGCCTGCAGCGCCCTTCGACCAGGTGGACTGACGATCTGAAGAGGACAGCGGCAAACCGTTGGATTCAAAGGGCTCAGGACCGGGCGGAGTGGCGTCGATAAGGGGAGGAGCGGAGTTCCATATCCAGCAGTGGAGGTTTTTTTTTTTAATTTTTTTTTTTACTCTTTCATTTGATTTCAATATCTCTACGGTCGTTTGTCTAACTTATAACGTTCACTTCACTTTTACTTCATGAAACGCATGCCTTCGTCCGAACTGTCAGCGCGCGCTGTCATGTCGCGAGTTGGAATAGGAATGTGTGCATTCCCAATAGTGTTTCAATACCTTTACTCTTTTGTTTACGATATTTTTATAAACAGAGATTCTATACCTAGATAGAAAACTTACGATTTTTTAGGCAACGTGTAATGTGTGTTTGTCGGTGTGTAGGTAGGTACTGTAGAATTTAAATTGCATAGAGATAATTCGTATAGGTACCTAAATAGAGTTTATAAACTACGTAGATAATTATAACGTACGTTTGCATATAAACCTGAAGGTTGGTTTCTTTTGCTTATTAAAAACCGTTTTACCTACAAGAGTGACAATCTATCTTACAATTTTTTCGCATTAGTCTAGAGTTAACTCATGGGTAGGTAATATATTTTTGTGGAATACCTACAAACTGAAGTTGAATTTGCTCGACGTCTCTGCGTAGGATAGGTACTGACACATGACAATAACATAAAGCCAAATCATAAGCCTAACTTATGCCTAATAAGACCTAGGTATACCCTACCTGCTACCCATTAATGACCCACTACATGATCGGGTTCCTCACAATGAGAAAGGTTCAGACTTCAGTCCACAACGCTGGTCTATTTAAGAATGTCGGATACATACAGTGATTTTTCCACCTACGAGCCTTCTAAATTTAAGTAGGTATTTTCGAAAAGTACCTTCCCTTCCCTTTACCTAAGTACCTAAAGATGATCCACCTGTACAAATTTAAACATTTAAACACGCTAAGTTGCTGTCACCGCGTTTATCAGAGAGCAAATATCGCTGGACACTGGACAAACAATGCTTGTAACACATTAAAACAAGGGTTTTGATAGCGTTGTTTTTGGTTTTAATTAGGTAAGGAGTTAAGATTAATGATTGGGTAGGTATCTTACTACGTAAATATGTCTCAGTAATAACATGCAATAATATTTATAAAATTAAATATCACCTGCTGTTACGGTGAAGAAAAACATCAAACCCGCAGTAGGCCAGCGTGGTGGACTAAGGCTTACATCCCTCTCATTACGAGAAGGAGACCCGACCCTGTAGTGGGTCATTAATGGGTTACTGGCAATAACATGCGATTTTCAGTTTAAATTATCAAGATCTGAATAACGGCAATATCATTGACTGTGTGTAAAAAGAAACTTAAAAACAATTGTACCTTTAGGTATACATAATGTATGTATGTAGATATGGTTGTCATCGCATAAATCCGAAACTAATCGATGGATCGTGATCGTTATTTTTTTGTTTGTTTGTAACCTAAAAAAGCCTAAAGTATGTATGTACCTAACAAATTTTCTTTCATACTTTTTTGAAGTTTAATTTTTAACGTCATACTAGATCAGTCATATTTGTTTGTAACTTCAATCAGAAACATAATTATTCGCGGTATTTTCCTTCCTCCCTTTTCTGCTGCAGTGATTGGTTAACCTGGTTGGTGACATACAAACAGTTGTTACTACAAACACATTACCCTGCAAATATGAATGGTAGTGTTATTGTAGTGGTGTTTTTCTAGTGTTCTGGCACAACAAACGGACTTCTGCTGTATTTACCCTGTAGAAGGTTTGTTGTGTTATTTTGTTTAGCTTATAGTGTCATTGTGGAACTTAGCTGTCTATTGTAAGGTACAAGGTACTTCAGTAATCAAATCCGTCACAGCGGTGATAGCCCAGTGGCTTAGAATTCGACCTCGAAGCGAGGGGTCCGGGTTCGAATCCCAGTGGCACGCACCAATGACTTTGTAATAAAAATTATGTGCGATTCATAAAATTAAATATCACCTGCTGTTACGGTGAAGGAAAACATCGTGAGGAAACCTGAATGCCTGAGAGTTCAGAAAAAAAAATGTTCTCAAAGGCATGTGAAGTCCACCAACCCGCAGTAGGCCAGCGTGGTGGACTAAGGCCTACATCCCTCTCATTGTGAGAGGAGACCCGACCCTGTAGTGGGTCATCAATGGGTACTGACAATCAGATCCGTCCAAATTTCGAATTTCTGAAGAGACCTACGTTCTGCTTGGGGCTGTAAAGTCTCCTGAAAATATTACAGTGAAAATGATCAGAATCACCAAAGTATCTTTTTTAATGGTAGATATCTAATTGGACGACCTGAGTGGCGCAGTGGCACAGAATACCTACATTGGCAGTAGTTAAGACGCCTTCGCTTCATTTTCCCCGATAAGTGCCTAAAATAACTTAATCAATGCAAAAAAAAAACAAGATTGAGTCAAATTCCCTACATAGGTATTTAGTCATCTGATAGGTAGTAATATCTTCTACCGTTAAGATCATTGGAAGGCTTTAAGATTCTAAAGTGAATCACTTTATGGCTTCTAAGTAAGAGATCTGGACTCTTGTCACATCGCTTTGGAATCCGGATACCTACAGTCCTTAATAGAAAGATTTCCTTCTAAGTTATTAAAGTCGTAGACTTCCATTAAAGCGGTGATGTAGCCCAGTGGGTAAGAATAGCGCCTCTTCCTCGAGAGTTCCGGGTTCCAATCCCAGTGACGTAGTCGTCGCGATTTTTTTCTTCATCGTTTTAGCGGACTTCTTGACACACCGAAATTTTAATTTCACGTGGATGAAGTCGCGGTCTAGTACCTACCTAAATATAACTTTAGTTAAGTAACTAAGTATAAATCCTTACTTACATTGCCTACATGTACCTGTTACAAATATATGTACCTATGTATAAATAATTTCTATCTTTTTGATGGTACTTTTACCTACCCAGTTATAGCCTACTCGTGTTTCGAAAGCGAAGCAAGATAAGTCGGTAGGCCGACAATAAATCCAGCTCGGCTATAAACAAACATCGATATAAATCGATCAGATATTCGACCGCTATCACCCATCGATCGAGTGACGGATGGCGGGACCACCATCTGACCACAGGTCGTAAGTACGTGAGAATCTTTATAATAGGTACCTACCTACTAACGTACTAACATTTTCTTTGTGAACTCTCAGGCATGCAGGTTTCCTCACGATGTTTTCCTTCACCGTAACAGCAGCTGATACTTAATTTTATAAAGCGCACATACCTATAGAATGAAATGAAATAGACTTGAAATTTGCAACTTTATTCTGCATGTTATTAGGCGAATAGACATTTCATTAGGAGGAGGTACCTACTTGGTTTACGGCGAGTTTTGAGGACGGCGGTCCTACCTGTGTTCAAAAATGAAATCCAATTTTCTTACTATGAAACGGATGAAAAGCACTAAATATAAAATACCGTTGTTAAGTGCTTAGATGTCTTTATTGGGGGTTTCGTTTTGTCGCGAATTTGTGGAACAAAGTTTACAACCAAATGTACAAAACATTTAATTTTTTTATTGCCAACTATACTTCATGTGAAGAACAATTTGACAATAGACAAGTTATTGTCTGTTGGTTATTGTTTTTTAGGTATGTTCTAAACTTAAAAATTCTAAACCTTAAAATAAAAATAGATGCATATCTAATAGATCTTCTTAAATAGTAGCTTCTTACTTGGAATATCTAAATACCTATATACCAAGTAATTAATAGATCATTGTGGGTTGTAGCTTTCTACTTTAAATTAAACAACTTTTACAGCAAAAAGCACAAGATAAAAATCTCTATTAAGTAAGTATTTATTAATGTTGGCGACGGGTGACGAATGACCGCTTAATTTTCTGTCTAAACATAAAACAATTAATAATATTCCATTGCCTCACGACACATGCTTAACAAAATAAAAAAATCTAAGTATTTCAATTGTTTAATTAACTTCGAAGTCCAAAGGTGCAAAAACCAACCGGCCCAATTTAGCACGATTCAATAAACAAACACAATGTCACGGTGTAATCCCTACTGAGGACGCCACAAAATGACGAGCGTTTAACAGATTCCATAATAACTAACGCGATCAATTCGCTACATAATAATAATTCCTGACAGAGAAAGCCTAAGCCGGCCATGTGGCCCGATGCCAACTTCAAACGAATTAAAAAAAAAACTATCCGCACATGACCGAAATTCCCTACAAACCGATCTCACGCTGAGTCGAAAAAAATCCACGCTGTTCTTTTTTCGAATCTCCTTTTTTCATTCGAACCATTGTGGCATCCGAACGGACCCTAGACTCTTTATTAACAAGATTTTGAATATTCCATTGTCGCTAACACTTTCTATGTTCGAAATTTAATTTTTTTCAGGGCAGTTTGGACATTTCGCTTGAATTATCGCCGGCCAGCTTTGTTAAAAGGTTTAAGACGATTGCTCCTTTTTTTTTCATAAACGTCAGTGAATGGGTCGCGTTTGACGTGGGTGAGCGCGTGTATAATTGCCATCAGGTAGTTTGGGCCTCGGATCTCGTAATATATGGATAATTAAAGTGCGGCTTAAGGTGGAATTTTTGTCAAAGTTTATCGTCGTTTTGATTGAGGTTACGACTTTTGGCGTTGTTATGTCTTTCGATGGCCGTGAAGACGTTGTAGGGCGGTAGCTTTATGTGGGGCATTAAAATAGTTAAAATAGACCAGTTCATAGCCCAATCCGGGTTCGATTTGTCTTGCTGCGTTATAAAAACATCGAAAACGAACGTTAAATGCTTTACGAACGATAAAACGAATCGGACCTCCCTTTATTAGGTTTCATTAAACATAGAAATGTGGTTTTATTATCTTTTTAATAATTATAAAATCTAATAATTTCGCTTTGGGCGAGGCTTTAATAGCCGCGATAAAACCATAAATAATTACTATCTATTTATTGGAATTGGTCTAATCATCCTATATTTTTACGACGATTAAATACGGGTCAGATGCCTATTGAACAAGCTATTAAGTTGGAAATGACAAATTGACAGAATTTAAAATGGGCTTTACTAATTGTGTCGGAGTGTGGTCAAAGATTACAAATGTTCTCATGTTCATTTTTCCTTTTTGTCATAAACTTAGCTCTTTTGAAACGTAGTAGATTGGAAAAATGTTGTTTTGGTATATCCACCATGTATATGTAGGTACCTACCTAAGATACATAAGCATTTAGTAAAAAGCGGTTATTATTATATTACAAACAGACACTCCAAGTTTATTTATTTGTAGATATAGATGTCGTATAATCTTTCGTATTTCTCGTAAACTTCAATTTAATCATGTTATTGTAGTTTAATTAAAAACAGCTATAAGGAATTCCCTGAGCCCAGAACCTACGGACCTACCTAGGTACGAGTAGGTACATACGGCCTCCCTGTGTGCGGGAATTACGAACGTACAGTCAAAACTTGCCACGTTATTACAAAGAGCTGGAAACGGCTGATGGAAACACCTTTGCACACCTAAAGTGTTATAAGCTTTACATGAATATTATATCAACCTGCATATTTAGCTAGATAGGTAGCTGTTCTTTCTAATATTTCTATATAAAGCTGACCGTCTGTTAAGTTCATCGACTAAACTACTAAACCGATCTTAATCTACTAAACGGTATTAATATTGTACCTTGGCAAAGTTTTGTGGTTTAGTACCTAATTGGCTTTTTTTACCTACGAGTAAGTATGCGAAATCGACAAAGTCGACATCATCAAATCGCAACAACATAAAAAAATTAAATACTTAAGTAAGAGATGAATTTTGTGTGGAGACCAACTAATATAATAACAAGTTCGGAATGTAAAAGATTCTTTTTTGTAAAGAATATTTCTGACTTCCTTGTGGGTAGATACCTACTTAGTACATGTTAAAATTACTTAAATTTCTTAGTTTGGCAAGGCGGTTTTAACTATACCTAGAATACTCTTTATAAGTAATGGACTCTACTCTTTATAAATAATGGTAGACAAAGTCTGGGGCAGACCCTATATTTCAAAATAATAATACCTAATATTTATTTAGATAATGGTTATGATAATTTTCTACCACACAGTAGACACGCAGATGCTATCAAAATGGCATTATGGCTACTTGTATCGTTTTATTGGCCATAATACAAATATATTGACATTATAACTTTCTGTTTATCCACCTGTCCCTTAGAGCAGAGGTCAGCTAAGCGTTACAACATTCTTATCAATACATTGCAACACAATGGAAAAGGGAACAGTTAAAACTCGTGTATCTACCTACTACCTACCTACCTACTTAATTAAACCACCTATAAAACATTACCTAAGTATAAGATTTACGTTCTTGTCATTTGTGACCAATCTTGCCTGCAATAGCCAGAGATCTGTGATCTACCTAACAAGTGGGCTTCAAGGGCCATAAAAGGTATGGCCCACTGCTGGGCACGAGTCTCTCCCCACAACAGGGGAGGCCTGGAGCACCACCACGCTGCTCCAATGCATTTAATTGAAAATGAAGCGCGCATTTAATTCGCCACTAGCGGTCACCCATCCAGGTACTGACCGCGCCTGACGGTTTAAATAAATCTCAGAGCCTTACAGTCCGTTTTTTGTCTTTGTGTTGTTCGGTAAACAATCTAATTACTATTTTAATTGAAATTGTTTTAAAAAAATAAATTGTAGTTAGGTAGGTACCTACTAGAAATTTGTTTCAGTATTAAATTAAATGATAAATTTGTTTCAAAAATTGTATAATTTTATGCCTGTTATTTTTGAATCACAAATTAAAATAAAAATCATGTCGCTAAGATTTTTTACCTATTTGGACAAATGTTAAAAATGGACAATACAACTCATCTGAACATCTACCTACATCTGCGTCCACAATTTCACAACAATCCTAGCCCACAATAGACTTAATCTTTGTAAACTTTCTAATGGTCGTCTCATTACTGTATCGAGAACAAAGGGAACAAATCCACGCAAAAACAACCAACAAACCACGCTAATTAACTCGGCGGCCATCTTGCCGCCATTTTGATGGAGTTATTGGCGCGTAAATTAAAATTCGAATTACATACTCTTTCAAATGTCGGACGGATCGATAATATTCTATAGGAGGACCATTGTAATTCGTTGTGGGAGGTCACACAACCCTTAGCAATTGCAGGCAGAATACCTAAAGCGAAAATCAATCCTCAAACGTTGGTTGCTTAGGTACAATACCTATTCATCAATACCGATCCACCCTACCTTTTTCCTACTTCTAGGTACAGGACCTACAACCTACTGTCTAAAATTCCATAGATACCTCCTACTTGTAGGTATTACAAGACCCCCAATCTACTGCCATAAAAAACTGCCATGCTGCCAAAAATTCTGTACAAGTGTTAAAAACACCTAAAATAAACAAATTTATTATCATTTTGTTCACAAAACAAGTTAATTTTCGTAATGCACTCAAGACATCTCAAGATTTGCCAATCGGCTATTCTCCAGCTTCACTACATCTTAATTATCCGGAACAATGCCCCATAAACCCGAGCGAGTCGATTATTGCTAATTGTTCGTTAAATTAGCCTCGGAATGCGCTGGTTTTAACGAGTTAGCGCAAAATGAGCCATTCGCGGTATTTATGCCTCTTTAAACCAACTGCGGACGGTAATGGCTTATTCTTTGGCCATGGATCACGTTCTTTGGCCATGGACCACGCTTTTTAGGTATATGTCATTGCTGGATGGGTGTCCAGAACGGAGGGAAGTTTCACCCACCACGCTGCACCAATATCAATTTGTTTTGGGGTTACCGTGTGGGGGTCCGCCGTTTATTTTTAAATTATTAAACTGTAATATAACTTCATAATTTGCATACCTGAGAAGGTGAATATGGATTGATCAAAATGCCCTGTAAAACCAATAACTAACCCATATTCGTGCAAATAAATGATTTTCATTCCATTTCATTTCATTTCATTTCATCGACATTGCCTTTGTCTTATTTGTTTTATATCATTTTATCCTTAGTGCATTGCATTACCTATGTTCTTAATTTTATAGCGCGTCTAAAATGTCGTTGTTGTACTTATAAATTCGTTACGCGAAAAGATCTTATTACATACCTATTACATATTAGACCTTTGTGGTAATATCGTATGTTTGCCTTTCCCAACACCCATGTTGTGTAATGTTAATGCAAGAATCGTTAAAACGACGTTAAAACTGTTTATTACGTACATGCGTAGGTACGAGTACTATTGGTCCGTGAGCCAAGCGTAAATTTCTTCAATCATTTTCTCCATGCCTATAGTTTGTAGAATGCTTATGAATGAAGTTTTGACAATAGAAATATAAATCCTAGGTCATCAGCATCGACTCCATCGGCGGGTCGAGCAGCGGCAGCCTCCAAAATTTGTAGGGAAAAATAGTTAAAAGCCAGCTGATGTTTTTATTAATTTACATACAATAAACTATAATCGGATAGATTTTCATTTGGGGGGATATCACTGAAAACATTTTTTGTCATATTCCATTCACAGTGCAACCTCGATATAACAAATCGGAAGGGAAAATGAAAATATTGCTTACCTCAAGTAATTCGTTAAACTGACTTTTGTTATATTGAGGTTAGGTTGGTCTAAAATTCGTTATAAAGAGCATCATGAAATAACAATGATTGTTTTACGAACAAAAGCGTATCGAAACATGTCGCGACATGAATCACATACTATGAGATTAAGAGTCATACATTGGTGGGAAGTTTATATATAAAGGTTTTGGGTTGACAAAATTCGTTAATTAGAGGTTTTAGAGAGAGACTTTTTCTTATAGTTGTAAATTAAATTCGTTATAAAGAGGTGGTTTTCAAAAAAATTTCGCAATGTAAAGGTATATTTTATATCTTATGGACAATTCAAGAGGAAGTCGTTATATTGAGGTACGTTATATTAGGGTGGCACTGTATCTATCTAATTTACTTATAACCAGTTGACGACTTTTTCTTCCTTTATTGGACAAGCTACTCGTATGATAAAAAAAGTTTTAATTGGACGTTTCTAATACATTGTTACATACATACTTCGGGGGCTCCGCTGCCACTTCTCAACCCACCCATGGAGCCGCAACTAACAAATACCAGGCTTCTTAGTTCAACTAAACTCTTAAGCATTCAACAAATTATTGGCCGTCAGGAAATTGGTCACGAAAACCGTCCCTGGCTCACGTACCACATACCCTATGCATAACTCGGTCGTAAGTCATCGCAGATACTATCAAATAATTTGCAGTTTATGTCGCTCTTATCACTCGCAAGAAAACCGGTGTACGATGCATGTTGCCCGAGTAATTTCGTTCGGAGCAGGTTCTTGGGCATCTCGACAGGCGCTTTTATCTCCATCTCGTAACGTCTTTATCGCCCAGCCTCGCAACACAATATTTGCTCGCCTAATCCAGCGATACCAAACGGTGGCTGAATGTATGACATACGGCTCTATCTTATCTGTGGCCACTCAGCCATATGTCACTTGTCATCGCTAATGGACCGTCAGATTTACCACTTTCGCCCTAAAATCCGCGACACCATAGGTTTGTTACGAAACACAGCGTGTTTTTCTTTGCCGATTTATTTTAAATCGTGGACAGTAATGAAGGGACACAATGGGAGCACCTTCGAGAACCTTCCCGGCTAATTCGCGCCCTTTCACCCGTCAATCAGACGTCAGTCGCGCGTACACGCCCGGGCCGAACGCGAATTAGCAGCCTTGCGAAACGGAGCGCCGCCGCGCCGCCAAATTACCGCCGTCGTGGCTCCGGCGAATAAAAGCTATGATTTAGTCGTGATTGGGAAATGCACGTTGCATGGGGAAATTAAAGTACCGTAAATAAATAAATGGGCACCAAAACGTACGTGTACAGCACCAAGTGATACGGTAGATATATATATTTTTGGTTGTAGTTAGACCTTTCCCACTTCTGCAGTGCTTGTCTCTACAACCAACCCAAACTAACATTTGTATCTAAGCAAACGAAGCACAGGCCGTCCACCGACCAGGTGAGGTTTTTAATAGGTATATTTTCTAATGCACTAAATTTATTATTGTTAATATATTATTTGCATGCTAATTGGCTCAACATTGACATTGTCATCACTCGCACCATTGCCAGTAATACTTATTATGTAATTCACTACTTTTCTGCAACACAGCGAGGTCTACAAAAGCTCAGATCAAAATATAAGTCTATTAATAACAAATGGATCGTTGTCAGCTATTAAAGACATTTTTATTGGTATTCGAAAATATCCGCGCGGCGATCAAAATTTCAGCGCGCCGATACGTCAAGTGGAACGCAGGTCGGTGCGTGCGTTTCGACGGCGGCATTAAATTTAAAACGAGATTAATTTCGCCAACGATATAATTATGTTGACGATTTGGCTTAATGTCAAACGTCGCATTCCTTGTCGTTTTATAGGTACCTGTAGATTCCCATACCTACTCTGAGTTTCTGCCGCATGTTTCCGATATCTTAATATTAAATTGCAAAAACAATTTACTAAGAAATTCACATGTTTTTATACTATAAATAAATAAATAGCATACATGCCAGCAGGCCAATATTAATTGGTAATCCATGGGCGGCGGTGACCACTTACCATATTCTTTTGGAATAAAAAATAGGATAGAAACCCTACTCTATTACTCTATAGTTCGCACGAAAGTCACGTGCTGGAGTGAGTAGTTACTCTATAAAAAAGATTAAAAAAACTAACGTTAGACCTATTCGAACGTTATCGGCTAAACTGGTTCTTCAAAATGGATGTAGGTAGGTTCTTAAATTGAGTTCTTCTTCAAAGACGAGACTGCAAAAATTGATATAACAGCAGTTCCTGCCAAAAAAGCAACCTAAAAGTTGCCAAATTTTTGGTGTCGCATTTGTGTCTTCCCGACACTCCATTCTGCCATATGAAAATCTTTGAAAAAAGAATGCTTTTATGAACGTTATCTTTTAAGCAGGTGTGAATTAATAACAAATTGGTATCATACCCAATTACAGAAGCTATTTGAATACAATAATGGTGCATTAAACGCAGTCCTTAATTGTGCAATTATGAAATGAGTAGACAGACAGTTTAATGAAGAAATTGCTGTAATTTTAACGTGCAGACAAGAACATTATTGAATACTAACGAGTAGTAACGAGCCTACGATACGATATGGAATCCGCAATTATGTTAAAAGGTTAAAAAATATCCTTGTAGACTACTTATGTGAGATTCATTTGCATAATAGCACGGCGGCAGGTCCCAAGACCGCCTCTGTGTCTTAAGAATTTGGACCGTCTAGATTACTAACTTAGTTACCAACGGTATGGTTGGCTTTTGTCCCACTGCTGGGAACGGATCTTTCCCCACAACAGGCCTGGAGCATACTTCACCACACTGCTCCGATGCGGATTGGTGGAGAAACGGGCTAGTGGCCAAAGCGCGTCGGATGTTTTCAAACCTCCGACAAGGTATAACGACTGATAGATAGTAAGTATAGATAACAACAGGGACCGACGGTTTAACGTCTCTGAAGTACGAAAGCGCATTTCATTCGCCACTAGCGGTCACCCATCCAGGTACTGACCGCGCCCGACGTTGCTTAGCTTTGGGTTGGGAGGTTGAGGGCGCTGCTTCTGTACCTATCTATAACAATCAATTGGTAGTTTATTATTGCGGATAATAAAATTCATTTCTTGAAAACTGTAAGTTGAACTGGGTTTTTAGACGTTTTCGGAAATAACTCTTTTATGGAAATTACATTTTTAAATTAATTATTGTAAATGGTGTCATCCTAAGTAATTTTATAAAAACTGTTTCATCTAGTCAGTACAAACGAGCAAGCTTGTTATCGACGCATCGCGGTAATGTTAATTTAACTTATCATTAATTACTACAGTTAATTTTAATGGTAGGTACCTATATTATACTTGCGCTAACCAAACATTGTTTATCATTCGTCGACCGGAACTATCTCGGTCGGTATAAATCAACTTCTTTCATAGCCGCTTCAACTACCTTGTTAGAGTGGGCTAAGGTTTTTAACACACGATGTTACCAAATCAGATTGTAGGTATTTCCTTTAAAAACTTATTAAGTATTTTTGTTGAAAAAATCATTGATAGACCAGTGGCTCAGTGTACTCGAGGAAGCGAGCTCGACCAAGCAATGGGTCACTAATGGGTCAGGTATTACACCTATTTAGCTGTAGGGAAAAAGGAAAAAAGGGCTCAACTATTTAAGTGTCTTTAAAAATAAAATAGGGCCTCGTGTTTTAGATAATATGTTATTCTATCATTTTCGTGCTACCGATGCATGGTGAAAGAAAGTTAGAAACGCTTGATAAAAATGAATTGGTAGAGTATCCTCTATTTTCACCTCAATTACTAAAAAGTGCCATGACAGCCGTTTCCGCAGAATTAAAAGCGATCTTGAAATAAGAGGACCATAATTCGTGTCATCTAGGCATAAAATTGCAAATTGCATCTTTGCATCGCGTAATATTGATCCCTTTAATCGTATCATCTGCCAAATGCCTTAACTGAACGAAAGTTGGCTCAGAACCTGCAAAGAAACTTTTTCTAAAGAGTTATCTTGTGAGATTTCCAGTGCGCTGATTTATTACAACGATTCGCCAGTTTAATACCTACTGCTTACTCGTACGTTTGTATTTAGGAATGGATACGCAAGAAATTTAATTATTGATAAATATAGGTTTAAATATTGATAACTAAGTAGATATAATCAGCTTTCCCAGTGGGCACTTTGGGCAGGGCCCCGCGATCGGTAGGATCAAATACAAAGTCCCTGTATCACCAAACGATAACCAATATTTTTTACCAAAAAACTTATAATATACCTAATTCGAAGAAATCGAACCTTAATTACTGACAATAGGGGCCCCATTATCCTAGGTAATATGCCCAGGTACTCCAGTAGGTAAAGACGGTCCTGGATATAATATACTCGTAGTTTAATGTTATGTTGTAGTGGTTCAGGAAAACAGTTTATTTATAGAGGAAGTTGTCTAACGTGTCAGTAGCAAACCATCGTTCAGGTCTGCAACCAGGTGCCAGAGAAGCACTGGATGGTCAAGACTTCTCTTACAAGACGAGTGGCCTGTTAGTCTGGTGGTTAGCGACCCTAACTACTGCGCCGGAGGTCGTGGGTTCGATTCCCACCCAGGACTAATATTTGTGTGATGAGCACAAGTGTTTGTTTTGTGTCTGGGTGTAAATTATCTATGTAAGTATTTAAAATATATATGTATGTTTATCAGCTATCTGGTTACCATAACACAAACTCACAGCTTACTTTGAGATCAGAACGCCATGTGTGGGTTGTCCCACAATATTTATATTTATTTATTTATACAAATTGTTGTAATTTACAATGAGACTAATATACGCCTCCACCTAACCACACTGGAATTATGCCGATTGCTGGAACTCTCAGGTATGCTGCAGGCGACATTTAATTTGGTAAGATGCTCTTAGCACAAAGAAGTCTCTGTAGTGTGCCACTGGGATGAACCCGGACCTCCTGAGCTAGGACCTAATTAATTCTTAGCCAAACAGCTTTTGTAAATACCTTTTTTCGTGACGGGGGAAAACTTTCATAGAGAGCCGTGGAAGCGACTCCGTAAATATCTAGGTTATAAATAAATAATAATAAATAAATAACGCTTCACACTCATAGCCCCACATTAGGATTCCCTGTGTCGTGGGTGCCATGGACACACACAAGACAAGAACACAACACACCCAGACCAGAAACAGAAATTCAAATTCACTAAAGGTAGCTAAATAGTAGGTACCTAGGTATATAGATAGGTAGGTACTTTCCATTTATTAGGATTATGTAATATAAATTATTAAAATTAAATATTTATGTCTACGACACAGCACCCTGTAGCTGCCATTAGTGCAATCGACGCACGGTGAACCCTCGCGACAGGTGCGCCACCTGTCATTACCTGATGAAGTGGGGCTTAGTGCCCATGGTACACGATAAGCTTGCGGTTTACTGGTTTAATGTTTCGCGAAATTATTTAACCTATTGATAGGGCAGCAAATTATTAGGTATCTAGCAAATACGGTATTAATTTCGTAGACACTAGACGGTTCGCGGTTTCATCCATTTGACGACCTGAGTGGCGCAGTGGTTAAGACACCGGTGCGCTACGTGGAGGGTCCTGGGTTCGATTCCCAGCAGAGCAGAGATTTGAATGATGGATTTGAATTTCTGTTTCTGGTCTGGGTGTGTTGTGTTCTTGTCTTGTGTGTGTCCATGGCGCCCACGACACAGAATCCTAGTGTAGGGCTATGAGTGTGAAGCGTTATTATCCGCGTAGATTTTAGAATTCGGTCCAGAGAAGGATCAAACGTATCCTGTACGTTACGTTATAAACTACACGCATATTCATTTGCATGCATTTCACTTTTTACGTGAAAGAGTTATCAAAAATCCATCCATCCATCCATTCATCCAACACAAACTTTAATTTTTATAATAATAGTAGATATGTACCTACTTAGGACTAAATCCTAGGTGTCAGTAACCCATTAATGACCCACTACAGGGTCGGGTCTCCTCACACAAAGAGAGCGGGTTGGTGGATTTCACATGCCATTGAAAACATATTAATCTAGCGATAGAGCTGGCCCGCCCGTTCTAGGTTCTTCCTTTTTCTGTGGTAGGTACCTTGTCAGTAACCCATTAATGACCCACTACAGGGTCGGGTCTCCTCTCACAGTGAGAGGGATGTAGGCCGCCGTCCACCACGCTGGCCTAATGCGGGTTGATGGTCTTCACATGCCTTTGAGAACATTTTTTTTGAACTCTCAGGCATGCAGGTTTCCTCACGATGTTTTCCTTCACCGTAACAGCAGGTGATATTTAATTTTATAAAGCGCACATAACTTTTTTACAAAGTCATTGGTGCGTGCCCCTGGGATTCGAACCCGGATCCCTCGATTCGAGGTCGAACTCTAAGCCACTGGGCTATCACCGCTTTAGTATCACCGTAGGTAGGTACCTATTCTAGGTAGGTAAATGAGAATGTCGATTACACAACTACCTAAGATTATTAGAAGCCATTTGGCGTGGCTGCCATAAATGCCTAGAAAGCCCTGCTGTAGGATAAAACTCATTAGCCGTTGATTACTTCGCCGTTGATTGGGTCCCGACTGCAATTTATAGTGCACTCAAGTTTCCTCTTTACCTTCTACAGTACGTTTTTTATTCTTGTCAAGTTGGTAGGTAGGTATAAACAATCTGGGCACCACGTTTTATTGAAAAAAAGTTTAAAATTGCTTTAAAAAACAAATTTTACCTACCCAATTTCTAGAAATCTGTGTCTGTACCAAATGACAATTTGTTTTTAAATTTTTATAATTTTGTGTCTGCATTATTTCTTAGGTAATCGCAAATTTAAATAAAAAGACTTGATAAGATTGTTTCCCAAATATGAAAAGAGAATAAAAATGGACTAAGTAGGTAATTACCTATATCTACCTGTAGGTATAGGTACCTACTTACTTATAGGTTACGTTCGTAGGTCAAAGAATGGGTGCGTTGGCTTCAACCAAATTTAATGCTACGTATATTTTATTGCACAGGAAATACTTACATAACCTACTTCAATAATAAGGCAGGTAATTTACAAAATTTCCTGGCCTAAATGAAACTAAGTAAGTACAATCATGATTTACACAATTTTTAATTGTTTGAAAGATCTTTATCTGAATGGTGTCGTGACTTCAGCGATCAGGGAACATTAAAACACGAACTCATTATAAGGAGGTCGGACTTGGTTATAATTTTGAATTTTAATACCTACTTACTTATCTAAATACTGGAATCACTGTTTTCTGGGGGAAGTATTAGATTGTAGAGACAAAATTTTTAAGTGCAAATACCTACGTACTGGTCAGTATCTACTTACTTATTCCTACCTACGGTGAAGCCATAGATAGTAGAGGTAGGTACCTACCGCCACACTCAAGACTGCTGTGAAGCGTAGGCAACTAGTCAAGTTCTTAATGTCTTGTGTATCAAATTAGTTGTCTTTAACCCATTAATGAATGGATAAGGTCGGGGTCTCGTACCTACTGAGAAGGATGTACCCTAGGCCTTAGTCCACTACGCTGGCCTAGTGCGGGATGGTGGACTTCACATGCCTTTGAGAAAAAAAAATTGTGAACTCTCAGGTACTATGCAGGTTTCAATCCGCATTACGTAATGATAAACGACCCAACTCAAGTCAGCGTAAATAATCACTTAAATAGTTATCAAAACATTCAGCAGACGCTCACAGTCGGCCATGCAAGCGTACCTACTATCTACTGACTGGTACCTAATTTAGGAGTTAAGCCCATAAACACTTCATCGTTCCGCACAGCTAATAGAAACAACATGTCACCAACACCAGAAGCCGTCCCGCCCACAACCACCCTAATCACTCCCTGCGACCTATAAATCAATCAAACATCACCGAACGTGTTAATCCAACGTCATAAATCTAAGAAGATTTACGTTATATGCACGTAACCCGCCATGTTATTACGCGACCGATTTAAAATGACCCCCGTTTTCATGAGAAATCAAAGCGGACAGGTGTCGTCGCGGTGGCCGGCTAGGCTGAAAAAACATTTACTTCAAAAATAGAATTCGAATTCCCGCGCTTAATTGCGCGGCTGCCAATCGGGCGGCGTGCGAGCGAGACGGAGCACGGAATCGGAACCCCGCCCTTTAACAACATGGCGTATAAATGATTGGCGGGCTTTCGGCGGGAGCCTCCCAGCGGTGACGTGACGCCAGCCATTTTAGCACTCACGGCGCTAGATCTAGCCCTTTTTTGATGAGCTTAGCACGACAAAAGTTAAGCAATTAAAAGCGACAAAAATAAAAAAAATGTTTTTAGCCAAATTAAAAACAATAATTTTTTAAATACAAACGTGCATCCTAGTTAAAAGCGGTCAACCACGGACACACACTTCAAATATGTATGTGTAAAAATGGTGTCCTTTGTAGCACCCAATCATGAAGAAAGCGCTGCTTCATGCTGCTTTTTCCCTAAGACCGTGGCGGCAAGGCGACTGTATCTAAACAAAATATTATAACAAGGGGATGTCTTCTCAGAATAAAAAGGATGTAGGTCTTAGTCCACCGTGCTCGACTTCACATGCCTGTGTGAATATCAAGACGAAATCTCAGGACTGCAGGTTTCTCTCAATGCTTTCCTTCACCATTTAGATACTATAGGGTAAAAGCCGGATAGTTGCCACACATTTCAAAAATGCCGAAATTTGTTCAGTATGTATTTCAAAATATTGGTCTTTTATAATAGCCTACTTTTGTATACATAATTAACACTGGTTTTGAATAAATACCGTTTTATTTCACCTCTCAAAAAGGGATAGTTGCCTACTATGGCGGATCACTATCCGCCTTAGGTACCTACTGAGTATCCCCGTACCTAACCTCGGTACCTATGATTTTTATTTTGGATGTAAAGAAATTTATATCTATTAAAGTACTTAATCTTTATTATTTATTTAACAGTCTTTATAATTTACTTTATAATTCAGGAACTAAGATCCTTTATTAAGCAAAATTTGAAATATTAAATAAAATTATTTAATAGTTTTCAGTTTTAATTATTTAAATTATAAAAATATTATTCACTAGCAGATAAGTGACAAAAATGCGTCAGATAAGAAGGTATAAGGTAATATGCCGATTTAATAAAATCTAGCGCTGTTTACACGCCGTTAGCGCTGAATGGGCATTGTGATCTGTGGGTGACGCTGGAAAACGGAAGCGGAAAATGTCTCCGAAGGCCAGTAGGCGGTTGCGCGGGAAAACCGCCTCGCCACAGATAACGAATCTGGAGGTTGATTCGATGCGTTCCGTTTCAGCCATTTTTTTTTGTGTGGTTGCAACTTTTTTACCGGTTGAATTATGGGCCGGTAATTATAAGACCGTGTAGGTAATTAATGCTTAGACGTCTTGCAATGATTGAAAAGCAAATATTGATGACGTTTTGTTGCGAACAAACGTCGGTAAGGAATGTTTTGTTCACTTCGTTAGATATTATTGCTAAGAATAAGATCCTCATTATTTTACTTTCGTTAAGAGTTTCGAGAAGACAAAATGTGGCACAAAGCATAGGTACCTACTATTTATTTATCCCTTATTCACTTATTTATCCCTCTAATTATCCCTAGACCTGAGCAGAGGAAGGGAGTAGGCAGAGGAAACGTTATCAGTGATGGCGTCCCAACCCCCAACTGAAGTCCAGGAGGTGATGATGGAGGAGCAAGACATGCAGATGCCAACAAATCCAGACTTCTTACAAGAAACGGGATGAAGGAACTCCAGCTTTACCCCAACATACCTAAAGTGTGGATCCAGTAGGTAGTGAACTAACGTTGACGGAGCGGAGAATACGCCGAATAGAGAACACATTTTCCATATATATTCCAAATATTTTCCAAACATATTTTCCAGGGAGGTAGGTAGAGGTATAGGTAGCGGTGATAGCCCAGTGGCTTAGAATTCGACCTCGAATCGAGTGGTCCGAGTTCGAATCCCAGTGGCACGCACCAATGACTTTGTAATAAAAGTTATCTGCGATTTATAAAATAAAATATCACCTGCTGTTACGGTGAAGGAAAACATCGTGAGGAAACCTGCATGCCTAAGAGTTCATAAAAAAAATGTTCTCAAAGGCATGTGAAGTCCACCAACCCGCAGTAGGCCAGCGTGGTGGACTAAGGCCTACATCCCTCTCATTGTGAGAGGAGACCCGATCCTGTAGTGGGCCATTAGGTAGTCGGTTAATGGGTAGGTATACCTATCTACTTACAACTTATGAATCTCTTCTTACAATAATGACAGCTCTCAGACTTTTTTAAGAAAGTTAGATAGGTACCTATTGGTGTTTACCACTGGGATTCGAACCCGGACCCCTCAAGTAAGAGACCGAGTTCTTAGCCACTGGGCTATCACTGCTTATCAGTACGAGTATACCTCCCCAGTGGGAGGTATAGGTACTCGTACCTACTTATACGAGTACCTACGATACTTATACGAGTACTTACCTATAAGAAAGAAATTTACCTAATCTTTCTTCTTCTTCAAATGCTGCAATAAATTAATAAAAGCTGTATTGCAGCATTAGACGAAATAAATAACAAATTTATTTGTTTCTTTCGTAGACCTATTAAAGGAACATGCATGCATTATGTAAATGCACATTCAATTCGCATCCATTAAAGCTGTCGTTTCTGAATGGAGCGCGGTCGTTCACCGCAGGCTTTGGAACCATGCGAGCTAATTCAGCATGCCTTTGAGCTAAAACGCCGCCCAAATGTAACAGAATTGATGGTTATTAATTGGAAATCGATGAAGTTTTTGGATTAAATGCTCAATACCTACTAGGTATCTTCTTTCTTGACCACGGATCACACAACATTCACAGTGGTAGGTACTTTTTTAGTCTATTTTTTTACTTTATTGCACTTGTCCAATTTGATAAACAATCTTAGCACGTCTTTTTGTATTTTAATTTGCAGTTTAATAATAACGTAGATTCTATACAACTTTACCTTTCAAAATTTAAAAACAAACTGGCATTTACTACTGAAACTGTTTTCCAGTAGGTACCTAACTATAATTTATTTTGAAAGCAGATTTAAACTTTTTTTCAATAAAAAGTAGGTGCCAAGATTGTTTACCAAATAGGACAAGTAAACGGACTTTAGGTATAACTGCTGGTAATATTAGGTATAATATATTACGGGATCCTCGTCTAAGGTATCTAGGGGAAGCCCGGGCAAAGCGTACAAGCTAAGGAAATTAGAAAAAAAAACACATAAATAATCAACTTAGGAACTTTGTTTATTTTCTGTGTATGGCACATCTAATCATCTCTGGAATAATAATATCACAATCAACAAAATTTAACATTTTCATATTAAAATAAAATTAAAATAAAACCTCTTTAATTATTCGCATTGCCCTACCCGGTCGGGTAAAGGGGATATGCCACTTGGGCAAAGTGGATAAACTAATTACTCATGGCAATCATTCTAAAAGCGATGGAGACATGGCATCATCCATAGGCTGATTTTCTGTTACTGTCACAGGTGTTGGTATAACTTCACGTGTTTCTGTAGCAACTTTTGAAGGAAAAGATTCGGTATCTCTATGTGTTGAAGTAGATGCTGTTGGATTGGTTTCTACTTGCACTGGACGCATAAGAGGAACATTTGTTTCAGCATGTAATGGACGATCGTCATAGTAGACGACAAATAATCCTCATCACCGAATACGTGAGGGTTGTACAGCCAAATCCCAGGTTTTCGAAAGCCATGAATTGCATTGTTGGCATATAGCACTCTTTACGTAAGCTCCACTAAATAGTCGTGCAATATCATATTGATTTATAATTCTTCCTGGATGACTCTTTTAGAATATATTTAATTCCTGCCCAAAGTATTTCTTGAGTGGGCCATAAACGTATATCGTACTTTGTAGCTGTTGCATTTATAGATTTCTTATCTTCTCTTACTTCATGCATAGCTTTTTGTAACGAATCTTCCGACCACGATGCTTGATCGGTTTTACGTTTATACTTAAACACCAGTCTGAAAATAAAGACAAGTTAAAAACATACGTATAAGTATTAATAAGTTATATAGGCAAAGCGGATAGATTATCCTCTTTGCCCTATTCGCTTTGCCCAAAACGTGTCTTTTTGAATATACCTATTTTTGCAAAAAAATTGTTACCGGCTTAATGTAATATTATTATCGTAAGTAATACTTCAAAACATTGTTAATCCACTTAACTAAATTGTTTCCCGGTTAGCTTATAATAAAAGCAAATGAATTAAGTACAAACCTGATCAAAAATCACAATAATACCACTCAAAAACTTTTTTTTGTCACCAAAACAAAAGAACGTCTTAAGTTGTTTTTCTTCAACTGTCATGGCGTAGTCAAACAGATCACTCGCTTAGGTGCCTACAAATTTTAACGCCATCTGTTATAGTTTTTTTAAAACTACGATTATTCGCTTTACCTTAGTTATGCGCTTTGCCCGGGCTTCCCCTAGCCCCCGGTCCACGGAAGGAAGCGTTGCTTCACGCTACAGTTTCTTTCTTTATGTCTTGGATTTCAGAAGTTTCAGTTTCAAGAGGTATGGTTGCCTTTATTTATTCTAACATCTTTGTTCTCATAAACACGCCCACATACGGCCTAAGAGTTTCTATCATATTTAGGTACCTACGAGTTATACGGATGCCGGTATTCATAGGCAACAGTGACCACCTAACTTCAGGCAGCCTGCATGCATTACATTCAAATTAAAAAATATATAAAAAGGGCAGGGCAAAAGTCACTTACTCATATATTTTGAAAGTACCAATTTATTATATTAATTCCCTCTTTAATTGTCTGTAAAAGTCCCATATCAGGGAACCAGATCACAAAACACCAGCACATAAGCAAAGTTACTCATTTCAGCCCGGCTTGAAACATTCATAATTTCATATACATACGTACTCGTATTTACGAGACCTTATCTTATGAATTAAAGCTCCATAAATCTAACTATAAATTTCATTAACGCCCCATTCAATTACTCTATTAACTTTTATGTATATATTACAGTTTGATTTATAGTCGTTTTCCGTCGGTGCATGCGTACATAAAGTTTTATGGTATCTATATTAATTTATTCCGTTAACTGCTCGGCTGTATGTAAGGCTACGTTACGCATAGGTATTTAGGTATAGAGTGGTTGAAGTTCATTCGCAATATATGGATTTTTTGAGATTGAACGTTATTTAATTTGCTGCCTACCTAATTACCTAATACCTGCAGCGGTGATAGCCCAGTGGCTTAGAATTCGACCTCGAATCGAGCGGTCCGGGTTCGAATCCCAGTGGCACGCACCAATGACTTTGTAATAAAAGTTATGTGCGATTTATAAAATTAAATATCACCTGCTGTTACGGTGAAGGAAAACATCGTGAGGAAACCTGCATACCTGAGAGTTCACAAAAAAATCTTCTCAAAGGCATGTGAAGTCCACCAACCCGCAGTAGGCCAGCGTGGTGGACTAAGGCCTACATCCCTCTCATTACGAGAAGGAGACCCGACCCTGTAGTGGGTCATTAATGGGTATTGACACCTACCTAATTAGTATTAGTCCAGGGAAGGTTTGTTAAGAGCCTTTAGAGGGAGAGAGTAACTAGGGAAAATCCCCGTCAATCACGCCCCCAAAAATCACGTCATCACAAAAAAACGAACACTACTTTAAAAGCCCGTTATTATTAAATTGTTAATTTTGCTCGAAGCTAGAATAGTTGCTAGATGTTGTGATTTTAAGTATGCAGCTTTGCAGTACCTATGTGCCATGCAGTGACGTCACGTTTTATTATTGCTTTTCATAAGCTTAACTACTCACATAAAGCACCACGCGTCAAGATGAGTGAAAGAATATAAGTACAAATACCGCCCCGAGTGAGATTCAATAGCTCTACTAGTTACATTCCAGTCTGGGGTAGATACCGCGACCATAAACGATCCCAGATGAGACATCTATCCGATGGCCGAACAAAACCTTATATTGAAAGTTTTAAGATTCAATAAGATCTACTTACCTACTTAAAAGTAAGTAGATATACGTATCTACACTAACGCCTACTGTAAGCGTCATAGCAATATGTCATTTATTGTTTCTTTAAAAATTCTTTACACCAATTATATTTCATGAGGATAAATGCAAATAATATAATATACCTACACACACACCTGATACTAGTTGATTTCCGTGGCATTGCCTATCAAAGTCAAATTTTAAATTCCTATTAGTTATGGTTCAGTAAAAACCCCACTAACTCATGAAGTAGACACTTACACTTTATTTAATCATTCGTACCAAAATTTGGGTTTTACAAATTATTAGGTATCCAAAAACTAAAGAAATAAGGCGGAAAATAATAACACACACACACACACACATATACTTACCACACATATTTTTTCCTATTATGTAATGTTCATAATTAACCTACTTATAAAGATAAATTTATTTAAATTTCCTGAACAGCTAAACTGATTTATGGTTACATTTATTGCTAATGAACTGTCATTATTTATGAAAATAGGCACTAATCAGTTTCTAGAGCAAGCAGGAATTTATATTAATTAAATATGATAATTATTTCTGATTTATAAAGCGACCACGTCTAGGCAAAACAAGTACAAGCCGCCCTCCGACCTGGTGGACTGGTGACCTGAAGAAGACAGCGGAAAACCGTGGGATTTAGAGGGACCAGGACCGGGAGGAGTAGGGATGTAGAAGTATTTCATACTTAAACATTTAGATATACCTCCCTGGTTAGACTCTACAAGTATCTCTATATTACGTTCTTCACGTTCATTAGAGTTCAACGCACTCTGCTCTTTTGACCTGAAAATAAAAAATCAAAACTGATTATGTATGTAACGTATTACGTAGCGAGCGTTTGTTTTTATGATTTAAGATTTTACATCTAATTTTGATCAATCAATACATAGGTATTTACCTTTTAGGTAGTACGTAGGTACCTAATAGGTGCGTGTAAAAGCAACATTTTGAAACTTACAGTTTTCATGGATGTTACAATAAGTAGTAATAAGTAAGAGTACTTATGGGGAGAAAGCACCACAGCTACAAATACCTAGGTACTTGTGCGTTGTTTGCCCCCTGGCCTTCCTGTATTCCCTGGTAGGCCACCGAGGTGGTTTTAGCAGTTAAAAATCCTAATTACCTCAATGTCTTTCCCAAGACGTTGGGTATGCAGGATTTTTAAGACAACAAAAAAAGCTACAAATAGGTATGCATCTACAAGAAAAAATAGTACGATTTTATAAATCGTTAGACCTTTTCCAAAACAAGCAAAACAAAAAATCCTGTACCTACTACTTACAATCAAAACAAACGTAAACAAATATGGGTGGTCTGAACTAAGCCAAGAAGCCAGATTAGCAACAAGTGGCCAGTACCGTCGAGTACATCCACATGTGAACCACCAACTGCTTTAAGAAAAAAGAAAAAAAAGGGAAAAAAGAAAAAAGATACTTGTAATAAATCAATCGATGCTCCTGTTTTGACAGGCGTGGAGCTGACGCGTGTGGTCTCGTAATTTGGAGGTCGGTATGCGAAATTGCTGATCGATAATGAATATTGACCCGAGAAGGTCCAGAAATTACTCCTTGAGAATGAGAAATTGATCAAAGATTTTAATATGTCTGGGTGTAGAGTCCGGATATCAAAAATTAGATACTCGCTCCGTCTGTAGAAGTCTTTGAAATGGACATTGTCACACTCGTTCAGATTGTATGTCACAGATTTTAATTTATTTATAAAGTCCTATATTCCTAATAATGTAGAAATATCAATTTAGCTAACCATGGCAGACCCTTGTTAAACAAAAAGTCGAAAATAATTCGAGAGTTCTAATTTATGAAATTTTTTGCCAAAAATTCTGGTTTTGCCAAAAATTTAAGTAACAGAATTACAGGTACCTACTTAACCTACATTTATTTCTAAGAACGGCTCGAAACTCGGCAATAAAAAAAATTACTATCATTTTTTTAATCATAAAGCTTGTCAATAGCTTCCAAATGTAGCGAAAAGACAAAATCGGTTGATTTACAGAGGTATAAAATTTTCAAAACAGTTTGCATTTGCGTGCTATACAGACCTATTTATTATAATAAATGTACCAACAACAAAATATTTGGAAACCAAATAAAAATCGACTCATTTTATCATCTTTAGTTCAAAGCTATGTAATCTTCTACCATACAAAAATAGAAAAGACAAGACTTACTACACAGTTTGCCTGTGCCTAGTAGGTATCTATACAGACCTATTTATTATAATGGATTTAGGTACCTACTACAAAATGTTTGGAAAACAAATAAATTGGTTCATTTTATTTAATAATTTTATTTAATTAAATTATTTTCGTTCAATCTTTACTTAATCATGTTATACTACAAAAACAGAATACGACAATAAAACACGTTTTAATAAGACATCACGGCGGGTGGCACTGAAGACGAACGCGTTCCCGGAACCTTACTTCCTGTCTACCCTTGATTTAGACTTACTTTTTACAGTGACAATGTAGGTACCTACATATAATATACGTAATCCGATTTACCATACAGTTTTGGACCAATTCCCAGAGGCAATTACCTACTCCATTTCTTTAATTATTAATAGCGCTTTACGCCATAGATAGACCGTGTTATCTTATCTATACCATCAGTAAAGCAGTTTAAAGAGGATCGCATAAAAAATTGAGGTGGAATAGTTTTCGGTACTCATGCGCCGATTCGTCCTGTACCAATACAACTAATTAATTCCGTTACACCAAACGTGTCATTGGACACGCGTGACAAAAACCTCGATAAAATCAATATCCTAAACTAAAGCATTAATGTATTCAAGGAGGTGTCGCCATAATTAGTGTGGTGAGCAGCTGGTAGATTAATGTCGGTGTTGAGCGTGTCGCGTTTTGTTATTTAATTAAAGATAGCTTTCGGACACGGAAAAATTAAGGGCACATGCCATTTGAATTTGTTGGGAATAGTTGGACTTGTTTCGCATAATTATCTATCTACTTTTGCATTTTTGTGGACTGTCGAAACCATAGAAATAGATAGAACCGTTCTGGGGGTAGGGTAGGCGTGCCCTAGATTGTGGTCAATTGAGCGCATTTTAGCTCATTCTATCACGGTTCTATTTCGGTTCTGTTTAGGCAAGATATGAATTCACTGTGAATGTGAACCGCCTATTATACTTTGTCTATCGTCTCGTAAAACAATTAGATAATATAGTCTGATACGAAAAAGTGCGTACCTACTAAATCTTCATTAACAAAAATCGCGATAGTCTAAAGACGTGTTAATTACGCGAAATAGTGAGATAAGTGGAACAAAGAGGTCTCACTCGCCGCCGGAACACTCCGCAGACATATCGAAAGTATTTTGCCACAAGCGCATAAGCGGAGCGGGTTAAACTGATAACCGGAAGAAATACGAGTGCGGTTTCGCTATAGAGGTCTGACTCACCGCCGGTAATCCGCCGGTAATACACACGTAGCGTCGAAATATCGAAAGTGCCACAAGCTCATGAGCGGAGATGATTCGATTGAAGTAATTTATGGAATAAGCCTTATCCGATAAGGAATTTGATTACTTTGACGTGACCATCTTAATTATCTGATGAAGTAATGTGCCCATTTCAGACCTTAAAAAATAATTAATACTTCGTTTATGTTTAAAATTGGACGCTATTTGCGCTACGCTGCAATGACCCATTAACATTAGTAGATTTCTGTCTGTTTGTTATACCTCTGTTTCTATCTTAGGTTGTCTATAAGAAATGGCTTATATTAGCGAAGAGACCGCCTTAATACATGTACGTATATTCGTTATTGTAAGCTTTACTGTATTTGTGTACAATAAAGATGTCCTGTTGTATTACATTTACTTTTAAAACAACTTAAAAACAACTTTCACCGCACCGCTCACGCACGCTCAAGACTTGCGGCATTCCACGTCTCTGGTTTTTGCCGTTACATCAGAGTGATAGTCGGAGTGCAGTAAATGTAGTATCACAGTAATTATACCGCCGTAATCAAAGCAGTTCCGCTGCACTGATGAAAAGTACTTGTGTTATTTTGGGTTTAATTTTAGCTTTACTTTAATATAGTGTATGTTTGCCACATGGCATAGGATAGGCTCAATATAAAGGCTTGATAGCTTTTAGCCTGATAATGAAACCTTCAATTCGTCTTAACACTTTGCCTGTTGAATAATTAGATACAATAGTTAAACAATAGGTATGTATCATATGTGACTCATGGGATATCTAAGTGGGTTATTATCAGACTGCCACAGTATGTATTATAAGTATTATAAGATTAGAAAGTATACACTGTCGACATTTGGTTTTTTGAATTATGATACTTGTTGCGTTCTCCGCTCCGCTCATGACACGAACTTACTGAACCCGCTCAGATCATGACTCGCACCACAACGTCTCAGGTTTTTGCCGTTACATCAGAGTGATGGTCGGAGTGCAGTAATGTAGTATCACATTAATTACACCGCCGTAATCAAAGCAGATCTGCTGCAGTGAATGAAAGACTTGTGATACGCTTCTGATAAATAAACTATACTTGGTGGTATAACGCCATAGTAGCTCCGAGGAGGTACTTTACGACCAACCCTTGACCCATCGTAAAGCAGCATGTTCTTCATGTCTTGTGTTTTGGCTGGAGCTATGGTTGCCAGAGATATTTTTTCCTTTTCACCAGCCTATACACTTAAACATGCAAACTTAGACATACTTAGTTCTAGGTGACCAGAGAAACTAGTCTCAGTGGTACCTAGACTAGCTTTACAGATTCTTAGACAGGTGCCTACCTACGAGTACTATTTAATGGGCTAACTAGCTATTAAGTGGTAGTGAGTTGGTTGAAAGCACTTTCACTGATCCGATCAAAATACCCGCATGGCCTGCGACTAAATCGCTAAAGCCCCGTGCGAAGGATCCATCAATAGGGTATTACGGCCTATGTAAAAAACGCTTTTTATATGAATTCGTAAGTCATAAAAACCCATAAAAAATTGGAAAAAAAAATTTTTATGTTAAAAAAAGACTTTTCAATTTAAATTTCAAAAATCCCCGCGAAAACACGGTATCTGCCGTCTCGGCGCTGCCGCCATGCTTGTGACGTCACTCGCAGTGTAAACAATACATCTCAGTAAAGGAAGAAAGTTATACTCCATTGTTTATTTACACTGCTAATAACGTCACGCCGATAGCTTTCATGGCGTATAGCGTTGACATTTGAAAAACAGATTAACAAACCTGAATTTTAAAATTGAAATAATAAATGTATACTACATTTTTAGAACAGAAATCACCATTTTTCACTTGCTTTTAACAAAATCTATCAATATTACCTACATAATTTTGGATTTTTCCTTGTATGGTGCGAAATACCCTATTCAAATTTGAATCTTTTTTGGTGGCGCTATTAAAGTTGATGTGGCACAGTTCGTTGCGCGTGCAAAAGTCAGTTAAAATCGTTATTTCAATATACATAATGTAAAAACAGCTACGTATGTGATAAATTAAATATTTTACAAGGGTTACGGAATGTAGCTATGTAGGTATGTGACATCCATACAACGAAACCTCTACGAAAATTTGTAACCATGCTTTTGTTTCCTGTAAAGTTTGTAAAAAACACATAGCGAAACGCAACGACGATAGTGTGTCATTAAGGTCGCGATACTGGTCATGACATAACCAGAACACATGTTGATTGTGGGCTAGTAGGTACTAGTAATTACTCACATGCTCACATTTTGCGCTGATCACTCGCGCTTTCCGCATTTCACCCACTGAGATCTGCGACTGTATGACTAACAGAGTTACAGACAGCCATTCACCCATTATTGACCCACTGTAGTCGAGTATCTCACAACTAGAAGGATGTAGACCTTAGTCCACCACGCTGTCATTGAATTATAGACAGTATCTAACCCATCATTGAGCGGTGATAGCCCAGTGGCTTAGAATTCAACCTCGAATCGAGGGATCCGGGTTCGAATCCCAGCGGCACGCACCGACGACTTTGTAAAAAACTTATGTGCGCTTTATAAAATTAAATGTCACCTGCTGTTACGGTGAAGGGAAACATCGTGAGGAAACCTGCATGACTGAAAGTTCACAAAAAAAATTGTTCTCAACGGTATGTGAAGTCCACCAAACCGCAGTAGGCCAGCGTGGTGGACCTACATCCCTCTCATTGTGAGAGGAGACCCGACCCTGTAGTGAGACCAATTTTGTAAGAGAGAAACTGATACTTACCAGACCCTACAGCGATAATACGAGTAGGTACATCGGCTAAACTAGAATAGCCCTTATTGAAAACAATACCTAAGACTTCTAAGAACCTAAGAACTGTCTACGGTTCCAACGCGGACATCCGCTATCGCTATTCCTATGGACACGTAACTTTGATATTTCTCTCAATCTCTTACCTTGCATTCCTATCATTGGAAAAAACAAATAAAATGTAACCTACAGTATGTAACGCGTACCGAGCAATGTTACATTAAGAATTTCATAAGCCACGGGAAGTTTCTTTGTTATGGTTGCATTAAATGTTTATGTAATGCTTATTTAATTCGTTATTTCCTGTAGTTATGGGAGCATACGACAATAGCTTTACACCTTTATTTAAATTTTAATTAATACAACATTGTCTTGAGAGCACATGGATTTATAAAATTAAACATCACCTAAAGTGCATCACTAAAAGCTGCTAAAGTAATACATCGTGAGGAAACCTGTATCTCTGAAGACGGATCGTGATTCGTGTTCGTTCTTTTTGATCCATTTAGGGAATGGTAAAAGTTTCATCAAAATCGGTCCAGTAGTTTCCGTGATAATCCGGTCTTAAAAACTAAAAATTAGGAAAAAAAATTCAAAAAATTAAGCTGACATCAAAAAGTTTGAAATACAATTTGTTACATTACTTTAGGCCGACTATTTTGAGGTTGCTACCAAAATTAAACAAAAGAAAAAAATACTTGATACAAAAGACACCAACCACACCGTATTGACAACACATACCTTAATAAAATGAATAATACATTAGATTCTGTCCAATAAAACTTTGAAACATATAAAATAGGTGTCCCTCAGGGTAGTATTTTGGGTCCACTCGTGTTTTAGTCTACATCAATGAAGTTCCTACCTTAACAAATAATTTAAGCAAGGGGTTTCTTTTCCGCCTGACTGGTTTTTGGTCAACTTTGTCGTCTCCAAGTAAACAACTTCCAAACAAGACTTCCTATAGTCTAATTAGCTGTCGTATGTTCCTTTCCGTTACTTTCTATTACTAACAGAGGTATAGTGTACTTAACAATTACATAAAAACAACAAAACCATCCGCACATATAGTCAAAAAAATAAGTTCTAACTTAACCGAATTCTTACTATCGGATTCTACGACACTATAACATGTCAATTTCAAACTGCACTTACATTTGTAGCACATACATTGCGTATCTATTACGCTAGCTTCAAATGAAATGTGTAGTAAAACCCAGCATTGTATGAAAAACATTTGTACCCGTCGTACAGTAGAGAGGTAGGTCCGACGCGTGGTAGGACTTACCTATCACAGAATGGAAAGGCGAAACTTGCATTTCACCAAGTATAAAACGCTTGTGGGGACCACAGAGTGCATCAGTCAGTAGTGAGAACTCACCAGCATTCAAATCAGCCAACATGATTGCCCTCGTAAGTGCTATTTTTTATCTGCGTTACGTAAATAGGCCGGACTGATAACTAGAGCGGCAATAGGATGCCGTTTTATTGGTATTTTTGGGTTTCCGATTCATTAAGTTCAAATATCAGTAACTGTGGTTATGTCAAGTGATTTAAGTGATAAATTGATAACAAGTTTGATTGCAATTCTGAAAATAATGCTTAAGATCTTTATGTCATCAAAATCTTGAATGTGATCTATTCAATCAGCTGTGGTGTGCTATTACCCGCCAAAAGGAACTGTTTGCCATCACTAAAAAAAGGAAATGTCAGAATTACTTTTTAATACATTCTATATGAACATCGGAAGTAAACAGCCAAACCAATAAATTTTGATGACAGTTTAAGTTTCAATTGCCTCACTTCTATGGTTACAAGTTTTAGGTCATTATTGTGATTCGAAAAAACCTTATCATCAAATTCAAATTTTAAATCTCGAATGTGATCCAAGATTGAAACACGAAGTGTTTATAGTGGTAATTTCCCGTCAAATGTGTCAATTATCTTTTTAATTCGATACACAACTAGCGGAAGTAAACAGCCAAAATCATTTAAATTTCGCTATATTATCTGTGACCACTTAAATTTTAATCTGATATCTACATCTTATTACTTTCAAAAGCACTTACATCATCTTCAATAATTAATACTACATCTTTACAAAACGTTTAATTGTGTATTATGTAAGACGACAGCTTCCGGTGGACAGTGAAAGGACCACGTGTTCCTCTGTAACTCTATGGTCACTTCCGCCATTCCTTTATAAGGCGTTCTTGGATTTCTCGTTCCTTAAAGCCGTGAAACTGTTAAAAAAATATTGATTGCGTCTAAGAAATTCGATACACAGTAATATTATTAAATCATGTGATAAAAAAATTTTAACAGTTGATATTTCGTATTCCATTTAGGTATAAAAGCTTTATTTACAATTTTTTTATAATCATCTTAATTTACTGATTGCTTGAGTACCATTTTGTGATAAACATTTAATGTTTACTTACATGATACAAGTAAGTAGGTACTTACCTATAGGTCAAAAATATTATAAAATATAAGGTCAAAATATAGGAACCAATAAGCACCACTTGTGGCTAGATATAAAACCTAGATCCAAATAACAAAGCTATAAAAATTGTGAAAAAAAATTTTATTTGTTTTTGCGACCGCGATCACGCTGACCGATTTACACACTTTGTAACTTGTACTAAAGTATTTGCCTCTTGACTAAATGCAAAACAATCGTAGATTATGATGTCATCAATCACCTGAACTGTTTTATTTAACTCAACGTGACTCAACACAAGAAGCAAATGACATATTACATGACAGCTATAACAAAGTCGTTTACAAAGCTGCAACAACAATAAATTAATCACACACTCTGACTGAGTGACTACAGTGTTATGCAAGCGATATTTTGTAGAAATGTATTTGTTTTTTTCAATTTAAGCTTAAAATGAGATTTTTAACAAGTCCAAGTGATCTGATGGTAGGCGGTCAACGTCGTCTATTGACAGTTGACACGAGCAACGCTAGGCTCAATTACATTGCCGGCTTTGAACGAGAGCTCTTTTTACCCCCTTTTTGTTATTAAATTTTTTGTTGTTAAATATTTTTTTTCGTAAAAATAAACTCCTCTAGCCCGTGTCAATAGGCGACGATGAATATTTACACACTTAAAACCCGAATGCCTGTTTGCCTGGTCCTTCTAAAAAAAAAATACCTTTTAAAAACTAACCAGCCTTTACCTTCCAGAAAGCAGCAGCCCTCCTCGTCATCGTCGCGTGTACGTCAGCGCGTCCCTCCGACGAGTGGGAGCCCGAAGGTCACTCGCACTCGGAGCACACCAAGCCGTACCACGTGACGGTGGTGAAGAAGATAGGGGTGCCCATCCCCCACCCCGTCGCGGTGTCCGTCCCGCAGTACGTCAAGATCCCCATCCCTCAGCCCTACCCCGTTCACGTGACTGTTGAACAGCCGATACATGTCCCCGTTTATAAGGTGAGGAAAAATTGAGGAAAAATCGCTCAAATATAGGTACAAAGTTGTTATTCAGAATTAATTTTTAAAAAGGTATTAAAACAATTTAAAAAAAATTGCCCAAATATATGTAGCAATAAAGTTGCTACTTTGATCGATCCATGTCAAGAAAAAAAATGAAAAAATTCAATGCTTTTATGCCGCTTGCGATACAAGATTTATCATTGTTTGATGAAAACAGTTACCTAGCTATTTAAAAAGCGGATCATACGCGTTATGACCTTTTTTGGGCCATCAGAGTCAGACCATTGTCAAAATTCATCTTTTATTAAAAAAATTAATGTACGATAACTAGTCCAAACTCTTTGTGGGTACATTGATCAGTTATTACTACTAATTTATCACTTGCTACATTATCAGTCTTCGGTAATCAGTATCCAGCATCAGACGCGCAAATGAGTTAAACGGTTATGTGTGCAAAGTGTCAAAATATGTACCTATTGGACGTCTTGAAGTACGTGAATGGCGTTGGAAGGTTTCGTTACATATTTACATTTAAATATCAAAGTAAGCTCAGTTACACTACAATTAGGTCGCAACGTCACCCAGTGAACATAGGTTCTTCTTAGGTTTACAAAAACCAACATCGCTAATTGTCTCGGCTTATCTAAAGCATTCACAGATTATAAAAACGACGATATCATGAACAATCGCATGATTTTCGATCATGTAGCTTATTAATTTTCTCCTCTTTACCGCATCTTGAAGAGAAACTCTATTCTTATCATTAACAATGTGCAGTACCTATCTACACCATTAAGATTATGTCACTGGCATTGTTAGCATATTTTTTACGTGTAATCTTCGGAGCCGTCGAAATATGAACACCATTCATGTCACTGCACAGATTATTTATTATTATGTAATCTGACTAGCCACAACGAAAGTAAAAGTGATCGCAAGTGGAGCGTACGTTCTTTTTTTAAAGTTCCCGCGCATTTCTGACAGTTCGGTAGTTAGGCCACGTTACGGCACGTCCAATGGTTGACTATTGAGGCAACTGGGTTACGCGAAATTTTTACAATGTTTATTTTGGTGAATTATGTAAATTCAGTGCGATTACGTATACTCTCATTAATACTTAAATGCAATAATATGTTTTTACATTTATTTTTGGAAACAATATTTAAATAAATTTTAATGCAGTGTTTGCTAGGCAATATGAATATCATGCAGCGTAATTACTTGGATACATAAAAATTAAACTGAAGCTCATGTGTAGTTATTAAATTAAATCCTAAATGAAATTACTTCATGTCACTTTCTGTCATTTTCAACCAAATCGAACCAATAAATAAAATTCGTCTTTTATTAAACATTTTACTCAATCGTTTTACAGGTCGTGCCCCAGATCGTAGAGAAGCCGGTTCCCTACACCGTGGAGAAGCCCGTCCCATATGAGGTGGAGAAGCCCTACCCCGTGGAAGTGGAGAAGAAGGTCGAAGTACCCATCCCCAAGCCCTACCCCGTCCACGTACCCGTCTACAAACACATCTACCACCACAAAGGAGGCAAACACTAAACTAATAAACACTTAATTTAAATAAAACCATCGAAATATGACGGTAATGGAACATTACTCCGTTTAAAAATCAATGTTGGAACATCATTGGTTAAAATTCAAATTTTCCACCTATCAACGCCTATTACGTCATGATACCGTAGAAATGACCAATGGTGTGTGAGATTTATAAAAAATTATTCCGTTCTGACATATTTCGATGATAAATAGATTAAGTATCTACGACCAAATTGAATGGGAATTACCGATTCGAGTTGTTTGTGGATAGACACTGCCTCTAGATTTATGCGAATTATAGCTTACACTGTAGGCCTTTTCGCTGAGACTGGGCCTGAGTTGACCCAATGTAAATAAATACAAATTATGATGTAGTACTGGCGGAATACCGCCGGGTGAGACGTATGTTATTGTGATATTTATTGAGTGACCATTTTGTTGCTATCGTGTATGGCATCGTTGTTGACTATTGTGTAATTGTTGTTGATTGTTTTGTTATTTGTTTGTAGATTATAAAAATTACAATTCAATTTTATAAAAAAAAACTTTTTTTCCGCTTTTGTCCTCAATATCCAATTCGTAAACCGAGAAAATGCAAAAACGCAATTTCGCTTAAATCATTTCCATTCCGAACCATTTCCGAATATTCAGCTGCCATTAGTATGGGAAGATGTCAAGACAGACTGATATAGGTATGTATGTATGACATACTAATGACTGACTGACGTTAACTGAACGAATACTTTGACGACTATATTTGAATGTTTATTGCACATTCTGCAACCCTTTGAACTTTTTATCCTTCATAATCGGCACCTAAAGTTGTTCAACAACTTGAGTTTCTTAATTAATAAAAAACTCTTTCACTCAGATCAGTTTAAGCTTACAGCGACTATGACGATGAATGCCTCATGCAAAGGCACTATGCGTCCAAAACATGTTTAAAATTTTGTTTGCTCTTTTATTATTTATTTTGATTAAATAACAGCAGAATCAGCAGCATTAAATAATAAATCCATTGCCGCTTCCTTAAGACATGTTTAAGATGTACTTTATAGAAAACTGGTAATGGTAGATGCAGTGGGAAAAATTGCAAAAAGGAGTCATCGACCGGGACCTTGACCGGAGTGAAAGTGGTCGTATCGTAACGGCGCGCCACAGATAAAATTAGCAGATAGCGCCTTTTTAGGCTTTGGTTTCGTAGCTATTCTGCCAAAAATCAGGATACAGATTGTGTATAACTTGTAATGATGCGTTTGCAAATTCTTTCCAAAGTCAGTACCAAAGTCTCCTTGTACAAAAGTAGACTTGCAAGCTTTGCTATTTTGCTTTGCAAACAGACAGACGGACCACCTGATGGTAAGTGGTCACCGTAGCCTACTGACACGTGGTGGCACGTGGCAGGGGGGTCGCCAGTGCGTTTCCGGCTACGAAGGAGAGCTTTTTTTAATTCTGAATTTTAAATTTATTTTTTAATTCCATTTTCAATTGCTGCTCTTAGGCCCAAGATGATTGCGATTCCCATAATTAAATCAACTATTTCTAACATGCGCTTGCTCAAAAACAATTTTCCCCGGCATTGTAACTAACATAAACATTAAACAGAATAATAATAATGTTTCCTTCCACCAGTATAGCCTTGCAGGAGGAAAATTATTTGCATTCAGCCATTTTATTAAGACTAAAGGAATTTAATACCTTCAAGCGGATACAAGGGATTTTCCACTTTGTATCAATATAAGGAAGGGTTAGAATGGTGCAGCAGGTTTTGCGAACATAATTACAGTACATTATGATTTCATTGATCCCCACTCTATCTAGATGCACCCAGAGGGGGGTCAAATTGAAATTGCAATTTTATCCGCTACTAAGTTTGTGCCGGGGTTCCGTCTGTGAGGTTTAAACTAATTAATAAAAGTCGCATAAGAGTTGTTTAATTTTTAATTGAATGACCATTATGAATTTCTCAATTCACATAGTATGTCAAGCTTCAAAACCATTGATTATAATAATATCAAGCTTCTAAACCTCGTCTCCTTATTAGCTTGGTATCTATGGAAATGACATACAACGTACAGAATGACAATACCTCGTCTCCTTATTAGCTCGAAGGGTCAGATGCCCCGCGGCGCGTGAGTCACTTTTATGCCGTTTTGATATGTCATTTGGTTTGTCGGATTTTATTACTGGAAAAAGTCTTCGCTTACGTGTCGTAAAGAGTTTTACGAACGCGAATAACTTAGCTGAATAAACAAGTTATTTATGATCGTATCTTTGATGGGTCGCTTGGGAATTGTGCTGTTTTTTTATTAGGTAGTTATGATATTACTTATATGGAAGTGAGGAACGTTTCCTTATGACACGTGGTCGTTACAGCCACATCTAACCTCAAGTAATTAATTAACTAATTGATGCGCTATTTCATCTTATCGCTGAGGTTTAAGATCGCCTCAAAATTCAAACAGCAACATGCCTTCCGAATTTCCACTGAAGAAAGTCGTATTTTGTGTTGTCAACACCTAAACATAGAAGTTGCTTAACTCTTGGAAACTGAACTCGTGTACATGAATACCTAATAGGTAAATAAAGAAATAAATAAAAATCGAATGACAAAAAATACAATTAGAATGTTCGCTTTATCTATCTGTTTTAAGGAGTACGTTTTTGATCTGAGACCTTTACCTAGGACCTATGTCATAAGAGATTTTCTTATCTATACTTCAAGTATGTTCTTAGGCCTTAAGAAATTACACCTACTCTTTATATATACTATACAGGCATGTTACTCTCTTATCCCCATGCGAACACGATAACGTCACGTCATCTTTGTACCGAGATGCAGCCAAACCGCATCAAAAATAAATAATCATAATTCCTAACTGATCGATTGGTTCCACCCGTCCACCGTCAGAGGCGCTGCATATCAAGAAACGCCTTTGTTTTTATTTCTTTTTCTTTATTAGGGTTCCCTGCATAAGTCTGTGAAACTAAAATAAGCTGAAATTATAATATTATTGAACAATAAAACAGTCATTTTTTAAAAATGTACACCAAGTCCGAAACTAGTTGGACAATATTATCTAGGTAATTTTACTTTTAACAAAATATACGTTAGTATAGTACCTATCTAGGAAATTTTTATCCAAGGCACAATGTTTGAACAACATCAGCGGTTCAACACTAAAACAATTTATCTTCAACTCAAATAGTTTACGACGTATTATTTTTAAACAAATCCCACATCGTTCTAATACTTCTAACGTTGATACAAATCAATACACGCTTTATACAGTGCCAGCGTAGATGGGTATCATTCGAACTTGCCGCGTTTTTTACTTTATTTTTTCTGTGTGGCAACACTGAACACGCACCTGCCAGCCCCCCGCCGCGACCCGCCGGGCCTCGCCTTTCATGCCGACGGATTAATGCCGGGTTTTCTTCAATTTTTGACGAAAAAACCTCAAGATAACCCCGGGCTTAGGTCATTATAATTTTTAAACGCATCAGCTATAAATAACCCAATTGACCGCGTCGATCCGGCATTTGTTTATGTTTGGAACATTATTGATCCAATTCAAGTCTATCTACGAATGCATAAGAGAATGGCATAAAATTAAATTACAAAATTAACAATCGAATGAGCACGAGTCTGTAATGATAATGAATATGACATGAATCGTAGATATTCGGTAAATAATATCTACCTTTAATTTTCGGAATTCTATGAGCACAACATAAATTATTTGCCGTGAAAAGTAGGTAGGTAGTTGTCACGTTATAAATTCGTCCGTCCAAAACAATATACCACTAGGCGGGTACAAAGTACCATCCCTAAACTAAAACATGACAAACACAGAACGCACTGCGCCCGATCGCAACCGAACGGATTACCGCGCTTCACATAAACATTGTAGGTTACCTACACACGTAGGAACTGTATACGAAAACCAAACGGACATTATACTCCACCTTAATACCCCCTAACTCAAAGTAATACAGCTTACAATAACCGAATAAAATAATATTGGAATCGGTTAACGTATTTTTGTCAGGTGATAAACAAAGCGAGCGGGAAATTGCGCGCGCAAAATCTGGATAATTTCGCGCGCTCCGTCAACAAACACCGCGGCCAGTGCTGCCAACATGAAACAAATGTGCCTAAATATCGAATTATAACTTGGCTTCACTGCACTATTACGTCATTCATAACGTATTTAAATATATTATCGCCCCAGTTTACGTCAGTGCAATTTGTTTATCGGCGCTGTTAGTATGTTTGACAATTTTCGATTAAGTATATTAGTATAGTAGACGTGATGTTACTTACCTATAATGTGTCTTAGCAATTTTCATTCAATGAACCCATACGAAAACTTACCTGAATGAAGCTTTGGCAGTCAGCACACTGTTTTAACGGTACTTGACCATATTAAACATACATATACATAAAGTAAATAAACTCTGCATAACAAACTGTTGTTTCATTACTTTGATATTTCATTCCTGTATAGAATACTGCGCTCATTTTTCTTATGCTAATTAATACTACCTACTAAGACAATTCGCGTGTGTGGTCAGCGACTTAATCTACATAGTACGTAACTTATACTTATTCTGTATCCGCGCTGTCGACTTAGTTCATTAAAACAAATTGGCTGCAACTCTTCATGCGCCAGTTCGAGGCCTGGAGCATACTACACCACGCTGCTCCAATGCGCATTGGTGGTAAAATTTAACATGCCCTTATTTGTTTCTGGAACACGTTACTTTTAGGACGAAGTTTGATACGTGCGTGAGAATAAACAAATTAACTTCAGCTTCCTACCTACAGAAAAACCCTGGCTTCCTCCTCCTTTAATTTTAATTTATTTTTTAATTTGCATACCTGAAAAGGTGAATACGGATTTATCAAAATGCCTTGTAAAACCAATAGCTAACCCATATTCGTGCAAATAAATGATTTTTGTTTTTTTTTTTTTAGCTTTTAAGGTTTCATCGATTTTCAGCATTTCGAATTACTTACACAAAACTAAGGTCATTTGTAAGTCAATGAGAGTATTGATTTGGGCAGGGCAGCATTTTTGGTAAGCTTCGTCGCATCTTCTCGTCACAAGTCCTCACATCCGCAGAGGAAGGCCACCGAGGGGGTTTTAGTGGGTAAGAATTCCACATAACCCGGATTCGCTCTCACGGCTCTCGGATACCTATAAAAAAGGGGCCGTGAAGGAGCCTGAACGAAATTCAACCGATATCTTAATGCCTCCTAGAGGACTGGAGCCGAGGGTTATCACAAAATTTAAAATCTCAACGTTCGAAAGCATTCGTTGCCCAATCTGTATGTGTAGGTACATGTTAAATTTAATTTTTGTTATCTGCGCGCCCAACAGCAAACAAAGCATGGAGTATAGAGCGGTTGACATTCCAACCTCTTTGAATATTTCCAGCTTCGATAACACATCTACAGTCTAATCAAAGCAACCGATCGACTAACTCACTACCACAAAAAACAAATATTATTATGCGGCCGTAAAACACCAATCTATTCAATTATAATCCTTATTTCAATGGCGTAAATTCATTGTTCTAATAATAGGTTAGACGTCTACGTCTGCAAGATGAACACTCAACATTCCTGGTTGTCGATTCGAGATGACTCAATTTGAAAGCATTTATCTCTCATAACATTGAATAAGATGTTTCTTCGACGGCTATTAATTTTTGTGTGCTGCTTATGAATAATTGGCAGTCGGTACAAAAGCAAACATAAAGCTGATCCGTGTGAGTGGACTCGATATTATGATATATCCTTTCAACATTAGGATGTAGTTACTGATGAGACTAATTTTATTACTAGAGGCAATGATCAAAGGTTAGTCCTCAGGAGTAACTGTAGCAAACATTGGCAAGGAACGTTAGACTTTCTTTAGTCCTCTTAACGTTGGTTTCCCGTGCGGAGGAGGAGGTAGGAGGTGGAGCAACAAGTAATTAGCTCGTCCGAAGAGGTACCCCGATACACTGGTTAACTGCCAACACGCAGCCTGTTCTTCCTAACCGAAACCTCAATTATATTTGTCAAGTACCAATGGTCCGTAAATAATTCTCCACCAACCCGCATTGGAACAGCGTGGTACAGTCTGCTCCAGGCCTCGCCCTGTTGTTAGTAGAACCTGTACCCAACATGGAGCCATTAAAGGGTTGCAGCCAAGTAACTATGATCCGCTAATAATTTATTCTCATATTAAACTGAGCGTGAGTAGCGGTGGCTAATACCCATTTACAACTCTTTTACTATAAAAAAAACATTCACCCTAAATTATGTTCACGTCATGCAAAAAAGTACCATTCTCAACAAACCTGCATTAAACCCACATAATAAATTGTCTCAAATTAAGACGTTCTTCTTCCACCTTTATTCCTATTAATAGTCTGTGTTGACACCCTAATTTTAACTCGCGCCTTTTTTCAAATGTCGAACGCCCGACATTCTTGCCATAGACAAGCATTAGTCAAACTGTCAAACGCGCGCACAGAACTGTCAATGAACTATCCATAACTCAAGGATCGCCGGTAGCCGAATTTAAAAATGAAAAATGACCAAAGCAGCAATAACACTGCGGATTCCGTAGTCTCTTATAAGGCTGTTAGAAAAACATTCATAAACAAGGTAGATAAGTACTTGTTCTTCAACCAACTATAATTAATTACCTACTTTATGTTTAATGATTATCTACTTACAAACTACTTATTTAGGTAGGTACGTACCTACTGTGCCCTAGTATTCTCCTATATCTACTTCTCACTATAAAAATATCTGATTCACGTTTCTATTATATCTACGGCTTCAATTATTTCAGACAGGACTAGCATAAGTACTTAGTCAATTAACTATAATTATAAATATTTTATTCATCAAAAATTGATTTTTTACAGAAATCACGATCACCTATAAACAAAACTGAGTCGCCATTACGTTGTCAGCTCTGAAGAAGAGCTCTTTTTACGCTCTTTTGGACATTGATAAGTTTGAGGCTTTGCTCATATTTTGACACTGATTTTGAGGCTTCACTCATATTTGCGGAACCCTAAAACCTGCCGAAGTTGACGAGGTGACGAGGACAACGGCCGATGTATTGTGACGGCGCCTGATGGTGATTAACTGCACTGCAAGTGACGTATTGTCAAAACGAATAGCCGAGGTGGTTGGTGAGACGTGATCCCGGATAAAATTAATAGTCGGATGAATTTCGGTGACACCCAAATTTAAAAGGAAAAATATGTTGTAAGCTAATACCTACCTAACAGTATTTTTATCTTGAAGAGAATAATATGAAATGTTTGTCTAAGACTTAGACTCTAAGTACCTACAGTCTTAAATGAAACGTAGGGTAGTCCGTTTCTTCCTGTGCCATAATATGCAACATAATTGGCTCTGCCTCTTATAAAAATTCTTTATTCCTACCAATTATTACCTATTATTCCCTACTAAATTTTCTCCGTTACAGCAGATGATATTTAATTTGATAAAGCTTATAGGATTTTTCAAAGAAAGTTATCCATTGGTGCGTGCCACTGGGATTCGAGCCTGGACCCCTCAAGTAAAAAGCCGAATTCTCAGCCACTGGGCTATCACCGTTTAGGAAAAGACATGCAGTACACTATTTCCCCATAGATAAGACAAGGCGAGCTGGTCAAAAATCGGCCAAATAAAGCGATTGGCAGACAACAATGGCAGCATTTGAATTGAATTCCCGGCCTGTTACATTTCGTTTTGTTTGCCATCTATCGTTTGAATGCGCTTTGAATGGACGGAAAAAAATCACTTTGAGCGAACCTCCTCTTCATTTAAATACCTTTACATAAGTTCACAGTAACATTGTCTTTTTGAAGATTGATGGAGCTTTACCAGAATTACCAGTTTAGGTAGGTCGCTGTTTCGGATCTGGCCAAATTGTGTGGCATTTTGACGCGATTTGAAATTTAAACACTTAAGAATGTATGACTCCAATGCTTAGGGTATGAGCTTAGATTTATTTATTGTTAAAATAGATTATTAGTTGAAATAGAGCTAGATAAATTACAGTCATAATTTAAACGATCGTTCAAATAAACATACCTAGTAGTACCTACTTACCTTATAAAATATATCCTTAGAAAATAACGTCTTCGCCTGTGGGTATTGTTATTTTTATAGAAAATATTGCCTCTAGGACCAAATGAATGAAGTTTTCAATTCTTATTTTTTATCTATGGCTCTTACAAATGGCGCGTCAATTGTATTTTTATTTTTGTTCGCAATCAACAATGTTTTCGTGACATTAATCTAGCAATAACGTATCGTTACTGTTCATAACCGTCTATTCGGAATGTTCAGGCGCATTGACTAGGTACACCATGAGTTTTGGAAGAAAGGGATAGAATAGGTAATAGAAAGGCTCTGCTAACCGGTAGAGTCTGATATACCTACCTAACTTAGGGACGTAACAACAAAGATTGCTAACTACCTATTTGAGGTTTGCCTATTATACAATGTACTATGACATGATAATTGATTTCTCGACACTACAGGCCCAATACCTTACCATTTGTGCATACATCATTCCACAACTGGACATAACTAGCTGCCTCGCATGCATTGCATAAATGCATGGAATGCGTACGCTACGTGTCAACAAAAAATTAAGACAAAACAACCCTTGCTATATGATAGGAGTCCTTTTAAAACCGAGCTGTGTGGACAATCTAATCGCAATTTACATTTCGTATAATTCAGTTAGGAGCGGGCAGCTTGCGACGCACCTGCGATTTTTCCGTATGCCGCCATTTATCTTGTTAATTGTTGTCTTTTGCGCAAATGTGTACCAAAACGGTCACTTTAAAATGTTTATAACGTATTAAATAACAACAAGATAAACATTACATTATACCAAATACCATTTGAAAATTATTAAGATTGCATCGTGAACGTGAAAATCGCAAGAGATAAACATTTTTTTCGCGATTTTGAACATCAACATTATACCCAGCAATTTCAGCTGAATTTTAGCTGAAATTGTCTGAAATATAAACAGCACTTCAATTTATTAAGGTAATAAGTCTGTTAAAAGGCTATTTGAATCAAGCAGGTAGATATCTACACCTACAGAAATGATGCAACTTTTATTACCCGAACAACTATGAAAAATCAAATGCCCCAGACCTGTCTACGGTAAAGAAGAGTAATCTACATATGTTTGATTTTAATTGAAGTTTGAACTGCAGAAATTGAAGTTTTATAATCGTGTGAACTCAGAATAGGCACAGAAAGGTGCACCCTGTATTCTGTGCGTATGAAATGGGAATTTAGATTATACTTAATATTTTATATTTAACTTAGGTATAGGGTTTGGTACTACTACACCCTAAATTTCAAATAAGAAAATAATATCAAATAAAAAATAAATGTAAGTACATCATAGGCAAGTAGATAGTTGTTAGGTACCTACTTTGAAATAGCAAGTTAATTATTTTAAAGCATGATGAACAAACATCAACCTTTTTAACTTATACAGGTAATCTAAAAGTCGTAATTAAACATTATTTATAAAAGCCAAGCTCAATTTTAAAAGATCACTACATGCGAGATCGTTAAATTAATAGCAGAAGCTCCTGCTTCGAAATACGAAATACTTATATCTCGTTCGAACAACGCGCATTAAAATACGTCTTAATTTAAATTTCGAACACTGGTCGGCCATGTTGTTTAAAAGGGCGCGTTGGTGCTGTGTGCCCGCAATTTGTCAGCATAGGGCGTTCCGTAACTCGGTAATTGGCGGTCAACAGCTGATAAAAAGGGCATTGTTTATTCAAAACCCATTGCATACGCCCTACTCATTTATTTACGTTCCTCTTAATAACACCACCTTGGATTATTCAAACAAAATTATGACTCAAATTCAAACTCAGTTAAAAAGTAGTCTTGTTTATGGTCATTGAATGGTTGCTTTATTCGTTTTATAAGTCGTAGCAGTAATTTATTTTATTATGCCAATCAAGAATTGATGGTATTAAAGCAATCCATGAAGGACGTCTTTAATTGTAAAAGTCTATAATTTATTGAAGCTTACACAAATGCACAATTTATTTTTGAAATTTTGTTTAACAATGAATACCTAAAGTTCAACCTTTCTAAGTAGGTATATTACAGATACAGATTTTTTTCTCTTGTCCTATTTGGTAAACATTACAATCTTGGCACTACGTTTTATTGAATAAAAGTTTAAAATTGCTTTAAAAACATTAATTATAGTTTCTAGAAATTTGTTTCAGTATTAAATGACTACCTATCTAGGAACTTATTTGTTTTTAAACTAAACAGCCTGTACCTAAAACCAAAACGTCTTAAGCAAAATATGCACCTTTATTTCGTTAAAAATGCATTTATCTGTTTTAAATTAGGTACTCGGTATCTCGGGACGACATCTAAGCGCGGCGATCAACAGTAAATTACCGGTGAACTGGAGCGGCTCATTGTATGCAGATGCACCACGCATCTCAGCCATCGGATTTGCATCAACTTTCGGACTCAGGAAATTTGCAAATAAGCCCCATCTAATTATATAAAAGTCCCTCCCACCCCAACGTTTAAAAAATAGAAGGACTTAAATTAATACCAGCCAGCAAATTAGGTACCTATCTAACGATGCCAAATGACAGGAATGCGAATAAAGCCACAGTCAATATTCGTTCGACTATTATTGAAAATTTTGCCATATTAAGGATTAATATTACGAGCAGGTGGCATAACCTGCCATCGCCTGTGCCACCCGCTATCGTTTTCAATAATAGAAACAATGGGCGATCGGAAGCGGCCATTGTTCAAGCACAATGGCGTGTCTCATTACTCAGCGGCTCGTTAACGTCCCGCCCGCCGCAAAACACTAACTTTATCAGTCCCTCACGTCAAATATCTACCGATCTCGAACTATATCTCCTCGGACACAATCGAGCTAAAATAAAAGCAAGCCACCGAACATGACTTCTGAACGTTCCCCGGACGGGAGCCAGATGCGTATCGGCGCGCCAAAAAGCCAACTCCGGTGATATGACGTTTCGGCGCTCCTTTTTCGAAATGCCCGCGAATTGTCAACCGTGGCATAGACAGCGGACGCATTTGAATACGCCGATTTGAATATAAAGCTCGCTCGCGTGTCGCCGCCGTAGATCAACCGCGGGGCTTTGTCTTTCGAGCGCTTTTCGGACACAAATAAGCGTCTGAAGTTCGACAGGCGCGCATAATGCGCCCCAGTTTACTCGCAAGTCGGGAGAGCTCCACTATTTATGTGACGGATGTGATGAAAACGCGTTTATTTTGGCGAGAACTCGATGGGGTGCGAATGTTTTAACTGCCCTCGATGACCGTAGCGCCTCTCCGACTCGAGTGGCGCATTAAGATAATCATTTAAAATATTTATAGCGTGTAAACGTCGATATTAAGGCGGTGAGACACCCACGACAGAGCTCGTATCGCCCGATGCCATATTTCATTTGGCCACAATTACAACCATTAAACGGGGCGCAACTCTTTGATATTCCCTCTTTTATTTATTGTAGCAAACTTATTAGGATTCTGTGGCATTAATGATGACAGATGAGATACCGTATCTCGGCTTAATGCGTTTTGTGTCAGGCCTCTGAAACGATCAGTTTAGTCTGTTCGAGTGAAAAAAAAGAAACGTTCAGGTAAATTATGTCGATGTCGGAACACCATCGGAACACTCTTAATTACCATAATAACCATTGTAGGTGGTTATAAAACGTATGACATAATTTCGCCCCGTGCTTAATTTAACATGATTTGTAATTTTGTAGATAGCGGCGTGAAAAATGACGTTGAAAATGCTTGTAAGTAGTAGAGGTAAATGAGTTATTCAAAATTTTGAAACGGTCATTTCGATTAATTTTTAGGCTTCCATTAATATCTAAGGTACCAGGTGGATTCATAGCCCGAAGATCTTGGGGAAGGGAGAAACTAGGCAGGGATCTCACCGGATTTATTTAACCAGCTCAATCGCAGTTTAGTTTTCAGCATTAGGTCTTGTGTTTTGATTAAGGATATAGGTACCTATCCACCTACGTTTAGTTACCTACCAGAAACGCCACTTTAGTCCCTAACAGTACACTCTACCCTACTTATTAGATACTTAGGTATGTACCTATAGATACCTTAACAATAATTTTTAATACAATCGTTCATTAAGTTGACCATATAGGTACGTAATGGTTATTAATTTTTTATTTATTAATATTGCAGTTTATTGTCCAAATAAAGAGCTAAGTACTTACCTACATTCAATTATTTTATTCTAGGTATTCTAATGATCGGATCCATTTTTTGATCACCAACCAACTTGTTCAAACAATATCTACCTAAGCTTTCCTAGTATCTAAATATTAAGATTTGTAATGTGTGTGTCTATTTGTATGTATGTATTTAATACCTTTAAGTAGATGACTGATTCCCAAAATTGTTATCTGACGGTAATCCATTAAATAGACACACGAGCTATTAGCTAATCAAAGTGACGTCAACAAAGAATCCATTGTAATGGCAACACCGATAAATGTCTCTCGTTAAATTTAATTATCCGTTAGTCCTGACCCGTGACGTGATGCCATGGTGTTCTGTGAACTCAGTCCACGGTCGAATCATCGCGATAACGCCCGATCGATTTGTTTTCCTTTACTCTTCATTAATTTAAAAATAAACGCACCGTTCCAAATTTGAACGGTTGCTTGTTCATTCACACGAAAGAAAAAAAATTGGAAGGTACCTATGTAGGTACTTAAAACAAATTGTTGCTGACTCTTTTTTTAGAAGTTCTCTTTTTTATTAACTACCAAGATAAAAATTACTAATTAGTTTTTATGCTCAGCTTAATAATAATTTGCATTTGATTTAGGTGCATACTTAGGTATAGAGAATAATTACTAACTAAGGTACTACTTACCCAAATGAGAAGCATGCATACGTAAATGTTATTTGTTAGCGAAATAAAAATTTGAAATTAACTTTTATAATAAGTTGTAGATAGATATAATCAGAAATACAAATAGGTACTGTAGATAATTACTTATGTCTGTTATGGGAACACAAATACTTAGGTATTTCTCATTAAACTTAAGAAATAGCCTTTAAAACAATTGCGTTTTGTTAATCTATACGAACTCCCGCTAAAAGCTAAGGGAGCCATAGACAAATTAGCGCAGATCGAATCTATTTGAATTTGAATAGAACACAGCGAGCGGAAACACGAAACGTTGTTTTTACCGCGTTTTAATTTAATTTTGAATTCGGAATGTCGTCCAGCGCACGCTCCCTGCGGCGTTACAAATGGCGTCGATACATCACCCCGATGATATCTCTTTCAATTTTGAAAGGAGCCCGCCATGAGCAGCGAATTAATAATGGTGGGTGTACAAAAAAACTAAGAAGTAAACACGAAGGAGTTAAATTACGTGTTCTATGCAGTTCAAACATTATTCGGAATAAAACGAATTCAACTTAAAAAACATAAGTATTTAAATAAACATAAGTATTCAATTTGGGTGTGTGTCTGTGTACCTACTGTTAGTTCACACACCCACATATAATAATAACTCGGTTTTTAGTTATACCCCATTGGATACTGCGAAGGATGTGGCCAGCCTATTGCCAGTATAATTTTTAAACTTTAAGAGCCATGTATTACATGCCTTTATATTTCTAATGATTTCATTTCTGACTCTGTCGTGCAGAGAAATCTTGTTAATTGTGGACCTTCATTGTGAGCCTGAAGGTCCACTATGTCTCGATCCGTAAGTCATCACTAGCACCACATATTGCTCGAGCGTTTTAGAATAGACTTCAGGCACTGAGGTAAATTTCTATTCTTAGTAAAGTTAAATCTGTCAAATACCTACTTAAGTAGCCGCTGCCTACATTTTTTTCAGAAAACTGCTTTTCGCAAGTACCTATACCAAATTAACTTTACATACCAACTTAGTTTGCCCGGGGAGTTAGTTATCGGTCTACCGCTGCTCCCTTTATACTCGTAAATAGTATAAGCTAGTATTTATTGTGTGTAAAAACTACTTTTCTTAAATAGGTACTAATAAAAGCTCCATACTGTTTTTGCTAAGAAAGTATGAACAGGCGTTTTTATGTTTGGATTTTGGTGTTGCAATAACAAAAAATTTTAAAGCAAAGAAGGTTAGACTTTTTTACAGTACCTATTAACTTCTGCCTGTTGGGAGGTATACAATTATTTTCTTCGCTATAAATAATTGTATAAAAATATCTCAGCGTACTAAAATATCGATTTTAGAAAATATAGCGTAGTTCAGAAACGCTCCACGTGATGAAATGAAACTTAGAACAATTTGTTGGCAGAGATTATCTTTTTAGTGTCATAATTTTTAAAATAAATAAAAGAAATGAAGGTCATGTTACCCAGCATTTTTATAGTTCGGGTGGTTGTATAATTTTGTATAATACACTAATTTGCGTGGTTCCGTTTAACTTCTAACAAAAAAAATTACACTGACAACTTCATACTTGACAGTTGTTCACGACTGACGTTACCAATCGGCTGTGTCAAATTTGTCAAGTCAAATCAAAAGTCAAAACATTGGGATTTCCATGTCGCATATTAATTTGCCGTTCGCCCCACCACAGTACCAGCTTTCACCATGGTATGCTATCAAAACCATCAAGAGGTTTGTTCGGTTGAGACCGCGATGCGGCGCGCTCGCTCCACGTGCAACATAACTGTAAACTAGTATTCATCCGGCAGGGCACAGCGATGTTCGCGCGAGTCACCTTCTACCCAACTTTGCTCTACAATGTGTTCATGGAGAAGGTCTCCAGTAGGCGCTGGTATGACAGAATGGACGACTCTGTCATCCTCGGAGCCCTCCCCTTTCAGAGCATGACGAAACAGGTGAGAATTTCGAAGATATTTGTTTGGGCGCTTGGGTCCTCTACTGCAGTTTTTGTGGGTTTTATGTATGAATACGACCGTCATATATTTGTCGCCCAGTCTTTAATGTAACAGAATAAATGTTTAGTTCGATAATTTAAATTTTATGTTTCGGTTTTCCTGTATCCAACTTTTTTTAGAGTAGCAAATGAGCATGGGGCTGGCATAGAGGTGGAATAAGGTTGAGAACGACCTAAGCAAGCACCTCATTATAATAATATAATCAGTGTAAATTTAGGTCTCTAGCTTCAGCAAAGTCGGTAGTTTTTAGTAGAAAATTGTAATGAATATTATTTTTATACAAACGACTAAGTCCTGGTGCCCCTAGTTTTTTAGAAATAAAGTATCTCTAGCAATCACACACGCCATTTGAAACATAACACATGTGCAACTGCATCGATGTGGTTTAAGAAGGTGGTGCTAGGGTACCTCAGGCAAGCTACTATGCCTCTAAATATTTAGTTGTCAAATCAATCTTGATGCACAAATAATTTCTTATCTCAATATTTGCTTAAATGTGTATGCAGTTCTGTGTTATTAACTTTTAACTTAATGAATTCAAGTATCATAATTAGGATGTATACATCATGCCGGGCTGCTTCCTTTGGCTATATTTAAATTACAATTTAATTACGCTTGGTGCTTATATTTATTAATATACCTTTTATATTTTTTGTGCTGTAGTTACAAATGCACATTGTTAAACGAGACACATTGAATTCTTAAATTACTGACCCATGAATTTATTTAATATAATTGAGTAGATATCTATATTATATATTAAAAGGGACAGAATCAGAAATGATGAAATCCGTAGAATAACGAAGGTGACAGACATAGCTCTCAAAGTTTGCAAATTAAAGTGTAAATGGGCTGGTCACATCGTTCGCAGGACTGGACTGACAACCAATCGGAAAAAAAGATCCTCGAATGGTGACCACATATAGGCAAAAGGAGCACAGGCTGCCCTCCTACCAGGTGGACATGACCTGAAGAAGGCAGCGTGAGACCATTGGATTAAGAGGGCCCAGGACCGGATGGAGTGGCGTCCATTAGGGGAGGCCCATGTCCAGCAGTGGACTGCCTGAAAGGAAGGAAGGAATAGCAAAAAGGAATGCAGTCCACCTGATGTTATTCATACCTGACATTACGGCTGGGGAGGTATGGTTGCAGGATTGCTATATTTGAGGCGAACACCTTAAGTCCTCATGACTAGCAAAGCGCCCTCAGATACAACCTCAGACAGGACTGTTTTCTTCATTTGAGGTTGGATATGGGAGTCCATAGGCTGTGGTAACCGTTGGCCTGCATACCCTTTTATTACTAAACTACTATGAAAATAAGGTTTTCTGCTTGCAATTTGTATTTCTGAAAGAATTTTTAAGATTGATCCAGTTGTTTTTGCACCCCATATTGAATGCATTGTGCAAAACTTGTAACCACCCAGGGTACCTGAAGTGTGTACATGGACAGGTGTATTTTCTTTCTTTCATAAAGAAATAAAATTTATTTCCTTTTAAAACTTTACTATACCTAATTAGATGTTTGTGATCCACCTTTAACCTGTTACTTTTCTATATCCTTTTACGCTGTAAACATTTACACCAGCAACAAGTAACTCATAGTGTTTGCAAGTTCAAAGGTAATTGTAATTACTTAATAATGTAATTTGTTATACTATCTCAAGTCATTCTGTTAGTGATAATGTGAGTTGTACTATTTAAAATGGGTAGCTTAACATTTTGTGTTCCACTCCTGGACATAGATTTCATCAGATGTTTTGACTGATGTACATACAGCCAGTAACCCATTACAGGGTCGGGTCTCCTTCTCGTAATGAGGGATGTAGGCCGCCGTCCACCACGCTGGCCTACTGTGGGTTGGTGGACTTCACATACCTTTGAGAACATATTTTTTTGTGAACTCTCAGGCATGCAGGTTTCCTTACGATGTTGTCATTCACCGTAACAGCAGGTGATATTTCATTTTATAAAGCGCACATAACTTTTTTACAAATTCATTCGTGCATGCCACTGGGATTCGAACCCGGACCCCTCGATTCGAGGTCGAATTCTAAGCCACTGGGCTATCACCGCTATACAGATGTACATACAAATACTGCTATTTAAGGATTTTTTTTAATCAGCTTGCAAAATTCGACAGCTATGGCTAAAATTCTGTGTGTTCCTGTAAATCCTTTGTCAGGCACGTGAAGTTTATCAACCCACACAAGGCCACCGTGGTGGACAAAAGCCTACACCCATCTCATTGTGATGAGAGACTCATACCTGTAGTGAGTCGCTAATAGATATACTTATCTGCATAATAACCATACCCTAGAATGAAGTCGATCGCGCCTTATGAAGGCTTAGCAATGTGAAAACTTTAATCTCATTGCAAGAAATTATCTTCCGCAAACGATTAGCTCATGAAATCACCATAATATGACAATTTTGAAGTAATTAACAAACTAATTAGGTCTTTAATCGCTTAATCCGTCTAGTTAATGGTTATTGTTACTCTATTATTATCATACTATTCTTTGATCTATGCATGTATTTACAGATTTTTTTTCTGATACTAAAACAATGCTAACATAATATTTTGCTTGAATAATAAATCTATACAAATAAATAAAATTGGTGTGTCTGTTTGAAATATAAAAATAACCGCTTTTTACTAAATGCATATGTATGTATACACGGTAGGTACATAATAATATACCAAAATAACAATTTTGTATTTTTTGTCTGTCTGTCTGTTTGTTGTGGATAATCTTTGAATCGCCTGGACCGATTTTGACGGGACTCTCACTGGCAGATAGCTGATGTAATAAGGAGTAACTGAGGCTACTTTTATTTTAGAATTGTATTATATATTATAGGTAAATAGTTAAATTCCACGCAGACGAAATAGTAAAAAAGTAAGTTAATTGGTGTAATTCTGTTTGTAGTTGATAGAAGAAGAGAACATCAAAGGAGTGGTATCCATGAACGAGTCGTACGAGCTACAGATGTTCTCCAACGATGCTGAGGTAACGAATTTTATCTATACTATAAACTATAGTCGGTATAAGTCGCACAATCTTTATTGGTCGGTTTGATATTACTGCGCTGCGGTTCACGCGATTGGTTAGTCAGTCGTCAGCTCGTTAGTGGTTCGTCGTCTATTGGTTTAACGCGTTTTTTCGGCTGCTGTTAATTGGCCGAAAATGTACAATATCCCTACCACCGATTATCTGTGATAAATGGCTAATTAATGTCGAAAGGTCCAGGTTCGAATTTCATTGGCAATGAAATTCGATTTTCAATGATTCTCTATATAAGAAAAGAATGCGTTTATTGTTGACTGTTACACGAGTGAAATGTTACAAAAATTGTAATAAGTTTAGAACAGTCTATTATGTCTTAAATAACTAGTGCTTAATTTTAATTATGACAAAATAAGTTATGATAGTTTAGCAGTCCAATTATTTATTTATTTTATTATTTTTCCTAATCGAACTCATCGGCTATACTACGTGCCACCCATTTCTGGGTAAATAAGTTATGTGTGCTTTATAAATTGAATTGTCACCTTTTTGAATGTTTTGAAATGTTTCAGCTTATGATAGGTACCTCACAAGCCGAAACATTTCAAACCCTAACTTAGTGTTCTGGCTTAATTTTTTTAAATTTCATAAATAAGTAGGTACTAAATTTTATGTTGTTGAAAATTTCAAAACACTCTTTTCGCATTAATATCGTTCTGTCGTCATCAATAAGCTTTTCAGCATGATTTTGTGATACCTCAAACACTTATCGAAAAATGCGGGACAGCTCTTTTGCTGTCAGTATATGGTAAAGAGAGCCTAACCCTGCGGTAGCCCACTAATGGGCATATTTTTGCTGATTACAATCGGTACCAATCGCTCGGCGTGCTCTCCGAAACACGGAAATACAACAGCGGAATACAAAATTTAAATCCAACAAAAGACAAATTATAATTTAAACCTGCATCACAGTATCTCCGATCTCTTTGAGTTAAAAGTTTATGTTGATCCTTAGTTTGACATCATGCATTGTACTCGTATGTTATCTGGCATCATAGACCATATTTAAATAACAAGTATGAACTCCCTTGTAGAGTATCGGAGTTTGTTAAGAATCACGTTTCAAACTCATAATCTTAATATAAATACGTGAAGCGAAAATTTTGGGCGTAATTCACAGCTCACTACGCGAACGGGGCAATTTGAAATTTGACACAATTAAAGTTTGTATGGAGAAGAATGCGCGAATTCTAATATTTTTTAAAATAAAATGCATTAAAATATACCTACTCTAGAAGTGTTTAAAATCGTTGTCATAAGTACTTACATTCTAAAGATGATTCCAAAAAACTTAGGTAACCAAAAGAAACTATAGACGCATTGTCTTTTTCTTCACTGATTATTATTTTTCTTGGAAATTTAAACTAAATTTAACGATTTAATTCGGCTGTAAAATTTTCAGTTTAAAAAATATTCCTTCAAAAAAATACGAAAACAATGTCATTTAAAAAGATTTATTCATTCAAGTTCATTATCATTGCTTGTGAGTTATGAGTTATTATGACTGTCAACTCTTTTAATTGCGACTTTTTTGTAATCCCAAAGCAGGTAGAAAATTGGAAAATCCAACTCATATCGCACGTTTATTTCAGTTTATTAAATATTTTGACGCTGTCCGATGCTCAGCGGCCGATTTCCTTTCCCGAGGTCCCATCTATCGCGATACCAAAAATCATTCAAATCGGTTACTGGCGTGAAAACCTAACAAACAGAGTTAGATGACAGTATTAGATGACAATAATAATTGGCCTATGGCATTCTCGGTTATAATATAAAACCTGTACACGTTTAACCAAGTATATTATTAAGATATTTTTCTTAATAACTGTAACTGTTCTACGTCATGTCGATTGAATACCTTTTAGATGAGTTAAGCTCATCAGCAGCAGTCATGGACATGCAACTTGCAGCAAAAAAATTGTTTGCATAAAATTAAATGAAATATTTATTCATCAATTAATTATCCGTCTGTCACTTGTTCCAAAATTTTACAAACAATTCAAATGAAATTGCTTTTTTTGACAAGAAACAAAATTTGGGCAGTTTATTCATTTTTTATTCATTTTTGCTTACGCACGTTGGTGGCCCCCGTAGCCCGGGCGCCCCGTAGCCCGCCCCGTATAATTGATACGGCAAATACGGCGGTAGCTACGCCGCTGACCTCGGAGGACGGCCTGCCTTTGTGCCTAGACGTGGTCGCGATTCAAGGACCTTTCTTGCCCATCGGTGGTGATAACATCATCTGCTAATATCCACTACTTTACTTATAGAAATGGCGGCAGCACGGCGTAGAGTTTCTGCAGTTAGCGACTACAGATATATTCGAAGCACCAGACCAAGATAAGCTTTACGAGGGAGTGCGATTCATTAATAGGTAAGTCGAATATAATTATTTGTACACGATATAATAATAATTAATTATATTTTTTTTTCTTACTCGAGGGGTCCGGGATCGAATCCCAGTGGCATGCACCAAAGAATTTCTGAAAAGTTATGTGCGGTTTATAAAATTAAATATCACTTGCTGTACTGGTGAAGGAAAACATCGTGAAGAAACCTACATACCCTGACATTTCTCTTTAATTTTCTCAAGGGCATGTGCAGTCCCCAACCCCCATTACACCCGCAGACTACTATTTACTACATTTTTTCTCTACCACTTCCCTTCTACGTTACATAGAAATGTCAGTGTTTGTTCTCGCAATTACATCGAAAATGAACGATCAAGAATGGATGAAAAAACCCCTGATTGATTGCAATTATTCAATTATATCATTTTATTTATCGTGCATTTTCGTTAAAATGCAAGGTAATTAGCTCATATTTTATGTTTATTTACGTTAATATATCATTAATTAAATATTTTATTTGACATTTACTTTTACCTAATTAGGGAAACTTCGGTACGAAGTTAACCTTCAGGCGGTCAATGTCTTTTAAGTAAAATATTAATACAAAATTGTGATAACATTTTTCATAATTATCTTTTTCGACAACAAAAAAACCAATTACATAATTATTATTATGTCTTATTTACTGCCGGCAGTGCTTGTTGCAGAAAGCTAACCAATGTGCCTTTAGCTAATAAAATATTTGTTATCTATTAGAGTGAATTCGATTTTGAGTTTCCTTTTGATGTTAAGTTAAGGTCACTGCAACCCATGGACACCGACATCTACTCGTAACATCAACTCACGAGGACTAAGATGTTCCCCTCAAAAGCGTCTCCGGCAACCATGCCTCTCCAGCCGAAACAAAAGACGTGAAAACATGCTGTATGTCATGTCAGTAACCCATTAATGACCCACTCTACAGGGTCGGGTCTCCTTCTCGTAATGAGAGGGATGTAGGCCGCCGTCCACCACGCTGGCCCACTGCGGGTTGGTGGACTTCACATACCTTTGAGAACATTTTTTTTGTGAACTCATGCAGGTTTCCTCACGATATTTTCCTTCACCATAACAGCAGGTGATATTTAATTTTATAAAGCGCACATAACTTTTTCACAAAGTCATTGGTGCGTGCCACTGGGATTCGAACCCGGACCCCTCGATTCGAGGTCGAATTCTAAGCCAATGGGCTATCACCGCTCTAACCTAACGAGAACATGCTGTATACTACGGGTACTAGAGACCTCCCCTGGAGAGTGCCTCCCCGGGCGAGCTCTACCATCTAAAAATCTTGTGTGACTCCTACTCCTACGGCTTTCGTAGGTATGTAACTCGTGCGTATACATACGTGCGTTCACACACGAACAATCCCGACATTAGAAATAGAAATACTATGGAAGCGCTCACACTGCATGCGAGTCGTGCGTCAACTTAATCGCGCTCGGTGTGAGCGCTTCCATAGTATTTCTAAGGTCGGGATTGCTCGTGCGTGAACGCACGTATTACGCACCAGTTGAATTCGTACATATAGTTGCCGTCACGAGTGGTGAGCAGAACTTTCATTGGTCGGTTTGACATTGACTGCGCTGCGGTGCACACGATTGGTTCGACAAACGTCAGTTCGTCAGTGTGCGTCGTCTATTGGTCCAGCGCGTTTTTTCGGCTGCTGTACATTGGCGGAAAGTATACAATATCCTTACCACTGATAATCTGTGCTCACGACTCATGACGGTTACTATAGTAACGTGCAGGATCGTTATAAAAGTATATCCGCGGATACGGACACGAATACGGATCATAGAGGTATTATACTAGAGTAGGGGAGACATACGGCTGCCTATAAGTGGAAATGTCCGACACTTAGAAAGAGATATAAGATTATGGTGCCCTATCTGTCTCTCTCTACTAACGTATGCGTATTAAACATTCGCGCATGCGCATTGAACAATTTTAATGCCTAAAATTGTTTCTCGCTAATTGCACGTGCGCGAGAAGAGAGAGATAGAGAGGGTGCCGTAATCTTCTCTCTCTTTTCAACCGACGGACAGTTGTAAGCCTGCTCTAGCATAATACCTCTATGATACGGATACCCGGGGCATCACTAATTCGTACGAAACCGCGTCCAAACTGAACGCCACCCATCGCTGTCCCAGGTTCCTCCCCAAGGAGAGCAAGCTGAGCAACGTGCCCGCAGACGAGAAGCAGGTGGACGGCGGCACCGTGTACGTGCACTGCAAGGCGGGCCGCACGCGCAGCGCCACGCTCGTCGGCTGCTACCTCATGCTGGTGAGTGGCCCATTAGTGTCCCACTGCGGGGTCGGCTGCTACCTCGTACTGATGAGTGGCCCATTAGTGTCCCACTGCAGGGTCGGCTGATACCTCATGATGGTCAGCGTGTCCCACTTCAAGGTCGACTGCTACACCATGCTGGTGAGTGGCCCATTAGTGTCCCACTGCGGGGTCATTGCTGCTGAGTAGCCCATTAGTGTCCCACTGCAGTGTCGGCTGATACCTCATGATGGTCAGTGTGTCCCACTGCAAGGTCAACTGCTACATCATGCTGGTGTGTGGCCCATTAGTGTCCCACTGCGGAGTCGACTGACACCTCATGATGGTCAGTGTGTCCCACTGCAAGGTCGACTGCTACATCATGCTGGTGAGTGACCCATTAGTGTCCCACTGCAGGGTCGGCTGATACCTCATGATGGTCAGCGTGTCCCACTTCAAGGTCGACTGCTACATCATGCTGGTGAGTGGCCCATTAGTGTCCCACTGCGGGGTCATTGCTGCTGAGTAGCCCATTAGTGTCCCACTGCAGTGTCGGCTGATACCTCATGATGGTCAGTGTGTCCCACTGCAAGGTCAACTGCTACATCATGCTGGTGTGTGGCCCATTAGTGTCCCACTGCGGAGTCGACTGACACCTCATGATGGTCAGTGTGTCCCACTGCAAGGTCGACTGCTACATCATGCTGGTGAGTGACCCATTAGTGTCCCACTGCAGGGTCGACTGACACCTCATGATGGTCAGTGTGTCCCACTGCAAGGTCGACTGCTACATCATGCTGGTGAGTGGACCATTAGTGTCCCACTGCTGGGTCGGCTGCTACCTCGTTATGGTGAGTGTCCCATTTGTGGTCCCACTGCAGGGTTGGCTGCTACGTCATGCTGGTGAGTGGCCCATTAGTATTCTACTTCATCAGCCTACATTTTTAAACTGAATGAATAACCAACGTACAAACAAAGAGTCCATTGTACAAAGTAGCCTGCAGCCTTCGGCCTCTTTTCCATTACACGGTTTCTCGCCGTGAAAATCTACGGTTAATTCGCCGCGTGTAGGCACGGTCGTCAGTGTGGTATGGATCACTATATGAGCTTGTCGACATGCACGGTGGCGCCAAGGCACGGCGCCGCGGCCGCGTGCGCCGTGACTGCCCCTCGGCGCGCCGCGTCTACGCACGGCGTGATTTTCACCAGTGTTGTATGGCAGTCTATCGGGGTGTGTCGACGGTGCCGGACGTACGCACGGATTCGTGACCGCTTATATACGCTGTTTCGCGATTTTATTATAAAATGAACATAAATCAAGAATTATTAATTACGTTGATTCAAGAAAGGCCTGTAATATGGGATAAGACCATCGACGATTATAAAAATAAGCGGCTTAAATATGATTCCTGGAAAGAAATATTTATTCATTTCCAGCCCACATTTGAAGATTTAAGTGGTGATGAGAAAAGATTTGAGAGAGAAGAGATTTTGCCGTATCATGTACAAGCTAGCACGTTTTTTCAACCGTACGGCTTACACACCGTACGTTTGAACAACCGTGTAATGGAAAAGAGGCCTTCCTCCTTTCCCTGATCCCATGATTCCCAATTCCATGTCTCATTCAAAAAAAAATTCTATGACATTTGTAAGTCTACGAAAGTATGTATCATTCATGAATGCTCGCCTGACCGACGGTCAACTGGTGGCCGAATAGGTCAATTTCAATCAACACTCAAGCGGGAAATTAAATTAATAAATATTTTTGTATGAAATTAAAAATTAACAAATTACCAAAAGTCGTAGAACAAAAGTTGTTGCTTATGGTGTTAGCTACCTAGTGCTGCGAGGTTGCTGGTGTTTTACAGGCAACTCTGTATAAGAGATTATCATTCAAACACACTCTTCAGCTATGTCTTAAGCCGGCTTTTGACTATGGGATGTAATATAAATTACATCTTGAATGATCTTGAGCTATATATTACATCACGCGATTGCTGTTCACGTTGTAAGATATATATTTTGGAACAATATACCATTCAAACTGCGACTGCGGGCGACGCAGGGGCATTCAAATATCGCTCGAAAAAATATATATAGTTTGCGATGTACTCGTAATATATATTATAGCACAGTGTGAACGGTCACGTACAAAATGTACGACGAGCGATTAAATGTTATATCTCAAGATATAATTTAAATTGTATTACTTATATCCCATAGTCGAAAGCTACTTTACGTTACGTTACCTTACGTTACCTTACGTTACTCGTATGTAAAAATTGCTTTATCGTTTCCGCAGAAGAACGGCTGGTCGCCCCAACAAGCGGTGGAACACATGCGCACGCGCCGACCGCACGTCCTCCTGCACACGAAGCAGTGGCAGGCGCTCGACATCTTCCACCGGCGACACGTGAACAAATGATACACAACCAGATACACGCCCGCGAGTAAGTTCAGTCCATCCTTAAATCCCATCGATGAAGAGGAACCCACAGTGACCGGCCAGCGGTCGTGAACCAGGCGCGGTCCAGACATGCCCCCCAAAACTTAAGGTCAAATTGAAAAACTTCAAAAATTTGCCAAATAATAAAAGGAAATTTCTAGCTATCCCCTAACAGCGATAAATTTATAGTTTGCTGACATCTAGTGGTGTTTTTATGAACTACGTACGGTGGCATAATAGCAAAAAAATATATTAGTGTAGTGAGTGACCCCCTCCTAAATTTCAGGCTGCGACCGCGCCTGTCGTGAACACAGATGATTAATTGTTTAGTCAATTTTTTTTCACTTTTCCCATTTGGTAAACAATCTATGTATTTACCTTACACGTGGCCCGCTAAGATGACATGATAGTAATACCATTAAAACTGTAAAATTAGTACTTTTTCACGTCATTGAAATTCCAACACTACAATGTACAATAATTGCGTATTTAATTAACAATCACAACATTATTATTACTCGACATAAAAAATAATTATGATACATTTTAATTTTATGTCGGATTTAAGAATGGACTATAGATAGGTATGTACATACTCGTACATATGTTCTAATCAAAAACTAGTTATTCAATATTTTCTTTCCTCGCTCCTTAAGGGTGAGAAGGAGTGAGGAGATTTAAATGTCTTAATCATTATAGTCATTATATAATAGTGATTATTAATCGTTATAGTCTGACAAGGACGTGTAAGGAGGACCCTTCGTACCTTTTTGACAGCTATACAACCAACACCAATGTCTTCCTTTTTTGTTTTCAGTGTCAACTTTTGCAAACTTGTTTGCTCAAACTTTAATATTTTCCGCAATTATGGTACCTACGTAGGCTTCCTAGTTAGACTTTATAACAGTAAATACCAAATAATTTGACGACATCATCGTCATAATAATTATGACATACAAAAATACACAGAATCCCCATTACTAGTTTCCCCTTGTTCCACTGGTGACAGGACACTGTATATTTTAATAAAATCTGTGTTTGTATGGGGCCTTATAAAAGCAATGTTTTGTATTGTAGCAATTAATTAAATGAGGTATTTCGCGCAGTATCATTGATATTTTTAGAGAAAGATTCGTGAATTTTTCTATTTGTTTTTCTTGCTCAGAAATTAGTAATCAACAAAAAAGTGTGCTTAAATGACATTTATTTAGCGCTTTTTTATAAATAAAAATATATGTAGATAAATGGAAATTTACAGAACCTATAGCTGCTCAAAAGTGTATAAAATAACTTGCTTTCATTCAACCCATTAATGTAATTGGTTATTTGACAGCTGTAATTATTTAAATTCTAATATGTTAGAAATACGATTTTTTCATTTTTAATTTATAGCTCATAAGCATCACTCAAAGCCGTTTTAACTTAAGTTGAATAATATATATTTTTTCAATCAACAATAAATGTTTTCGGGTTTGGTACGTCGTATAAAATGCAAATTTAAATACTTTTTCATAACATGTCAAGTATTCAATTTTCACTCTTATCGAATAATCAAATTGTGTACATAATAGTATTAAAAGGTAGTTGATATAAGAAAACTGAGATAAAGCTTTTATTAAATGTTTAAAAAATAATATATGAATTAAAATAATCACCAGTATGTATTTATTTTTATAGTAACTGACTTGTTGAAGATTGTATTGTTCTTAGAGGTTGAATTGTTGAAGAATAAATGATTTTATGATTATGAACATGTTTTTTATTGTACTCATACCCAGAACTCGAACCTCCCCAATGACTATAACAACTATAAAATACACAGTGAAAGTTTAGTCCATATATTACACTTGTCCTATTTGGTAAGCATCTTAACGTGTCTTTTTCATAACCCAAGATGTAGAAAAAATAGCTGTAACATTCCTCACATGTCATGTCAGTAACCCATTAATGACCCACTACAGGGTCGGGTCTCCTCTCGCAATAAGAGGGATGTAGGCCGCCGTCCACCATGGCGGCCTACTGCGGGTTGGTGGACTCCACATACCTTTGAGAACATTTTTTTTGTGAACTCATGCAGGTTTCCTCACGATGTTTTCCTTCACTGTAACAGCAGGTGATATTTAATTTTTATATAAAGCGCACATAACTTACAACAAACAAACATTAACAAAGTCATTGGTACGTGCCCCTGGGATTCGAACTCGGACCCCTCGATTCGAGGTCGAATTCTAAGCCACTGGGCTATCACCGCTCTCCTCTATTCCTATTCCTCACATTACATTGTATAAAAGAATGCAATAAAAATATTACAATGGGAAAAGAATAGCAAAGAACTATAGATCAAACAAAATGCAGGTAATACAGTTACTGAACATATCTATCGGTCAGGATCGGAGGGTTTCAATAAGTTCTTCCATTACGGATAGCCCTGCTACAGTAGTTTAGTTGCCAAGGCATTATTGTTCATTGCCTTGACGTAACCGATGTTGCCTGGTAGCAATAAAATTTCAGAAGTAATATTAAAGTTACTTTTGCAAATCAAAAGTTAATTAAAAAAATAATTTATCTTATCTCAGTCGGTTATTCAATATTTTAAATAAAAAAAAAATTCCGACCGACGCGAAACCAAAAATCCTTCTTGAAAAGTGTTTGCAACATAGGTTTATAATTATACAAGATAACCTCTAAAACACTAGCAACCTCGCAGCACTAGGTAGCTAACACCATAAGCAACAACTTATGTTCGACGGCTTTTGGTAATTTGTTAATTTTTAATTTCATATAAAAATATTTCAATCGTTTCAATCGTAGTTACTATCATAAATTAATAATGACGTGAAGAAGGGAATTTTACATGCCTTAGGACCTATTCTTTGTAAAATTATTAGAAATAAAAAACGGAATGGCTCATCAGCAACACTAATTTAAAACATAAATTATATGTAGGTAGATAAATAATAAAATAATTCCATAATTATAAAACATTTATTACTATCAATAAATAATACGCAACCATCGGTAAGCTAGTCTCACAGGCTCGTTTAAAATAATAATTGCATAATACATGTATTATGAGTACATCAAAATTAAAAATTTAATTTAACAGAAAAAACTCAATTTTACATCATCAAATGATTAATACTTAATAATAAAAAAGAATAAACTACCGTTTTAAACTAAATTGTGGAGTACTTTGTGGCATTTTATTTTGTCAGTATTTTATGTAATCAATCAAATAGTGATGTACCTACTATGTTTAGATGTCAGAAAACATCACTATGATTGTAATTCTTGACCGAATAAAATATTACGAGCATTTTTTTTTCAAAAAGAAAAACAATTATTGCGAATCCAAACAATTAAACTAATTACAAACGAGAAATCTTAATGACACGTTTAATACAATTTCGATAACTAATTGTGCTTTGCATTAAGTACTCATATTGTCAAGACCAGACTTTTGGCAATATCATTTTTAAATATTTTATGTGGATGTAGCCTAGGACAAAAAGAAGCCTTCGGTACTTTCTACGTCAAATAGTACCTGAAGGTAGACTAAGACATCAGTATTATTGGGGATTTTTTGAGTAATTGTATTAAACCACAAAATTTTAATGTTTAAACAAGAAAAGCTTTAACCGCATCCATATACTTTTTAAACGGTTTTTAAATTTAATGATATTAAAAGAGAGTTAAAACTATAATTTAGATAAACTTACTTATCTTTAGGTGTGTCAGTCATAGGCATAAAATAAAGATATCAATCTTAATAATTCTTGAGCGAAAAAAAACAGGCTTATAAGTTACTCCTTAAATGCTACTAAGAATATAAACTTGTTTTTCATTCAATTAAAGTATAAAATGGAGAAACGTGCTATTTGCTATAAGGAAACAATTACGTCATACTTTAACATTACATATCGTTTAAAAATATACTATAAAATATTTTGTTTATTTCTAAAAGTGGAAAGTGAATATTATCTTTAGTCAATATAAACTGTTTTGGCTATTTTTAACAATTCCACAAAGAGGTTTGCTCTTTGGAAATATAAAAAATGTAAGTGTTGACGTAGTAACTGCCTGGAATTATTTCAGCGACTCTGATTTTTCGATTTTGAGAATACAATTTTATAGAAGTTTTTATTTAATTAACCAAAGCCACATCCACATTGTAAAAACATTTGGAAATATTGCATATTCGCTAAGTCTGTATGGTAACATCTTAATTATAATAAAATACCAATTTGTTTATTGTACATTGTTATTTTTTAATGTATTCTTGTACTAATAGTCAAAAATCTGGCTTAATTTTGATTATTTTATTGCTTCCGGTGAATTTTTTGGCCCTTGAAAATTTTTACAGGAATGAACTATTCGATATTTAAATTATTTATCGTTTTTAAGTGTACCAGCCATAGCCGAATCAAATTTATTTTGATGATGACGTGTGTTTAACATTAACAGTATACTTATACAATATCATCATAGCTTTAAACCCTAGGCAAAATAAGGGTGTTATATTTGAGATGGTGTATAAGTCTGGCAACGTAGCTTCCAAAGTGATATTTTAATGGTTTTTTAAAGCTACTATCACGATTCTTAGCTATAATTGAAATACACATCAGCTTGACTCAAATTATAATGAATTTTAGTTACATTCCTTCAGTTCTATCGACAATGAGAAAGACTTTTCAAAGGCCATTAGTGCCCGGTTTCAATATTCACAGAACGCCTCGTTTTGCTTGCGGACTGTTGAATTCTATTGACAGACACAATGTCATAAAATTAAGGGGTCTTGCATTTTGTTTACGCTGGAGTAATTACGCTGAATTTAATAGGGATATATAGCAAAATTAGTTAAAAATAATGTTACAATAATACAGTGTTTTATCGTTGAAATATAAATGTAAATAAATTTAACACAAATATTACGAACTATATTTTAATTAAATAAAATTTTACGAATCATATTTACGAACTTTGTATAGTTGCCGTCACGAGTGGTGAGCACAACTGTCATTGGTCGGTTTGACATTGACTGCGCTGCGGTGCACGCGATTGGTTCGACAAACGTCAGTTCGTCAGTGTGCGTCGTCTATTAGTGCAGCGCGTTGTTCCGGCTGCTGTACATTGGCCGAAAGTGTACAATATCCCTACCACTGATAATAATCTGTGCTCACGACCCATGACGGTTACTATATAACACTATTATTTTGCCACTGTACCATAATGTTTTGTGAGAACGAGGCAAGACGACCGCCGGCAAATGTCAATATTAATAGAAAAACGGGCCGTAACATCGACGCTTCGTTGAACATTGAAACGGGGCGTGCACCCACCATCACTCACCGGCTGACGGCTCACGCCTTCTGTTCGGCCTTGATGGCCCAGAGCTGCCGGATGGCGTTGGCGATGCCCACGTCGTGGGTGATGACGTAGAACAGGCCCCCGAGGGTCGCGATGGAGAGGAGGTACACGAACGCAATCGCAATTTTGGGGATGATCGGGCCGAATATGCTCGCGCGCACGTAGTCAACTGCTATCGCCTCAAGGCCCCTGCGGAGAACGGTTTATAGAGCATATATATAAATTATATATAATTATATAATATATAAATATATTATAAGAATGAAGAAGGGCTTAGTTTACAGATAACAGTATATACTTATGTATGTGGATTAGATCCTGGGCCCTCAGAATCCAACGGTTTCCCGCTGTTTTCTTCAGGTGGGTGGTATTGGATCTTTGGGAAAGGGAGATCTCCCACCAGGCTAGGCGATCGTGCCTGGGGAGCGGCCGAGCTCACATTACGTCTTATCGGAGTTTTGTATATATGCTAGCGATGTAGAAAACTTCTATAGCGTGATTCAGGATCGTGTGGCGGATCTCTTGACGAGTGGCGGAATCTACTACAGTGCATTACTATTCTCTTCTCTTGTGTTATTAAAAAAAATATTACTTTAAAAAAATAAATTATAGTTTCTAGAAATCTGTTTCTGTATTAAATGACAATTTGTTTTTAAACTTTTATAATTTTGTGTCTGCATTATTTTTTAATCGCAAATTAAAATAAAAAGACATGCTAACATTGTCTACTAAATACGACAAGAGGATAAAAAGGAACTATACTAATATTCGTTAACCTAAGCCTTGGGGGCTTCCTTGGGCTTGCGCATGTTCCGCCATATCCGCCAGAAGGCACGGCACAAGCCGATATCGTTGAAGATGAGGTAGAACAGTCCGCCCAGCATCAGGACAGTGAGGGAGTACACCACGCCCATAGCCAGCTTCGGGACCGTGGCGCCCACCACGATAACGCGTAGGTACTCCACTACGCACGCTTCCAGGCCCCTGGTGGGAACCGGAGAGGGAACAGGGGTAGGATGAAAGGGTGGGGATAGAAACGTGGGGGAGAGCCATCTCAGATCGCCCAGGAAGATACCTTACCACCAACCCTTAAGCCGCTATGAAGCTGCGTGTTTTTCATGTCTTGCGTTTCCGTTGGAGAAGGGAGGGAGTCGCCTCAATTATAGGCGAATATCTCAGTCCGGCGAACGTACCTACATACATGCATAGATAGGATTTCTGTCCTATTTGAGGTGTCACATGGGTGTCCATGGGCAACTTAGCGGCCTACATTGTTCTCCCATCCTTATATCTGAGTTTTAATTAATTTCATTAATACTTGAGAATACAAATTTGAGCAATGAAATCTTGTGTGACGTCATGTGTGATGAAGTTGGTGATGGTTTTAAGAGTTTGTAGTATCCCCCCCCCCCCCCCCCCAGGTCTAAACGGTCTACGCAACATCAGCAACACATGTTCCACGAACATGGCTTTATGATGTTTAGGAGTTTGTAGTAACCCCCCTGTTCCAATGTAACAGCAAACTTACCAGAAGCTATGGGCGACGATGCCGATCGCGAGCAGAGAGTCAAACAGCTTGTTGGGCATCATGAGCGCCAGGGGGATGAGGGGGACCAGGATCGCCGACGTCACCTTCTCGATCACCCACAGCTTGGCGTGGTCGTGCGCCTTCTCCTCCGAGAGGCGCACCGCTGACGTGCGGAAGGACCGAACCTGGGAGCAATACGCGCCATTTGTAGGCTTTTGAGAAAACTCTTCTTTTTCGAATTACATGCATACATAGTTGATATTGAGTTTGAGCTGCAATTATAAATTTGTTTGATTGCAGCCCTTTTGTGTCCCACTGTTGGGATTGGTAGAGAAACAGGCTAGTGGCCGTCCCGTGTTGGATGTTTTCGAGCTCTCCATTGGATCTCCAACAAGGGTTATCAACTGCTATCTTATTGATAACAATGGCTATGCTTTATGTTCTGGTTAAAGAAACCAGGCATGGCACTCAACAACCAACCGTTGTAGAGTCCACATCACCTGATGCTGCTCCGTTTTGGGGCGAAACACGTGTCATGTACTGCTGGAATAAGTTGAGAGATAAGGGAGGGTGGTGGGTCCATACCAAAACAAGTTCCACGAGTGCGGATTGTTGCATAGAAATATAAATAGAACTTAAACAAACCAGGCATGGTGGCGGGCTAATTTCAACAAAATATTAAATGGTACTCACAAAATTTCAAAGTAAACTTACAGCATTCAAAATAGGTGTGGTCTCAGGCTTCAGCACACTGTTATGGGAGGACAGCACGCTGCTGACGACGCGCTGGGCTGCGACGGGCGCCAGGGGCTGCTGGGTGGCCACCCTCATCACCTGCTGGGTGAACAGCCGGCTTGTGCATGCTGGAATGGTGAAATATTTCTGTTAAGTAACACTGCGAAAGGCGAAGCACCTGCTGTTATAGTTGCCGTCACGAGTGGTGAGCAGAACTTTCATTGGTCAGTTTGATATTGACTGCGCTGCGGTGCACACGATTGGCTCGACAAACGTCAGTTCGTCTGTGTGCGTCGTCTATTGGTCCAGCACGTTTTTTCGGCTGCTGTACATTGGCCGAAAGTGTACAATATCCCTACCACTGATAATCTGTGCTCACAACTCATGACGGTTACTATACAGTGAAGGAAAACATTGTGAGTAAACCGGCTTGCCTGAGTTCACAAAAAAAATGTTCTCAAAGTTACGTGAAGTCCACCAACCCGCAGTGGGTCAGCGTGGTCGACTAGGCCTACATCCCTCTCATTGTGAGAGGAGACCCGACCCTGTAGTGGGTCATTAATGGGTTACTGACAACACTGAAGCTTTTAGCACATAATACCTGACTATCAACTATACTGCGCTTTACTTTACTTTATCAAGATGTAAGTTAATTAAAAGCAACCTCAAAAATCGTCCAAATTTGTTAGGTTTTGCTGCATAATATGAAATATTTTTAAGATTGTAAGATTAATTATTTTGTTGATGTTTCTAAAAGAGTATCGATAGTCAACTTTGGAATTTTATGATAAAGATAGTTACGAGTCACGTGAGGAAATTAAAAGGTAATTATTATAAACTTGAAATTCTCCGCCTCAAAAACAACTATTATGTAATGGACAACAAAAACCCAATAAATACCTGGAGCACGCAGAAACATAGAAAACGCCATTTTCTTACAAAAACAAAATGTAATCTCTTCAAGATAAAAAGGTATTGATTCGCAAAAATATCCAAAGTTCGTAAGTTTTCGAAAATGAAATGAAACAACCAGCAACCACACACTCCAGCTGGCTGGCTCCTCAACTGACACTGACAGTGACACTTGTATATGACAGCATAGCAGTCAATTAAACGACAACAGTTGTCGTTAGTTTTTCTTTTTTACTCTATGGTTTTAGTGACTAAAATCTTGAGTAAAACAGTGGCTTCAAATACCACAGAATGTAATTTAACTGTTTACAGATTATATTATGTTATTTATTATGTTACAGATTATACATCGTTATCGACTTAACACAACCTTATGTTGAGTTGATAACGTTTTATAATCTGTAACATTACAATAAATGACATTACAGTTCATAATCTGTGCATGACATGAATGACAATTCATTTTGTGAGTTGTGTTCGATTTCGAAGATTTGTATTTTTTCCCTGCTCCCATTTCCTTCTGTAATATTTTTATTTACACAATAACTCTGTAAGATGGCTACAACATTAGAAGACAAATCGATCTGGGAGGATGGGGAAGAAGCTTTAAGCGAAGAAGTGCTGCGTATGCCGACCGACGAGATAATCAGCCGAACCAGACTTTTGGACAATGAAATCAAGATTATGAAGAGCGAAGTGATGAGGATCTCCCACGAATTGCAGGCACAGAATGAGAAAATCAAAGAGAACACAGAGAAGATCAAAGTGAACAAAACTTTGCCATACCTTGTATCGAACGTCATCGAGCTTTTGGACGTGGACCCTCAGGAAGAGGAGGAGGACGGAGCGGTCGTTGACCTGGACTCGCAGAGGAAGGGCAAATGCGCGGTCATCAAGACATCGACGCGACAGACTTACTTCCTACCCGTCATCGGGCTGGTGGATGCGGAGAGGCTCAAGCCTGGGGACTTGGTTGGAGTTAACAAAGACTCGTACTTGATATTGGAAACTCTGCCCGCGGAGTACGATGCCAGGGTGAAGGCTATGGAGGTGGACGAGCGGCCGACGGAACAGTATTCAGATATTGGTGGACTGGATAAGCAGATCCAGGTATGTGTTTACTGTTGATGAGGTATTGTTTATATTAAACTTTATAACCAGGAAGCAAAATAATGAAATGCCATTCTTACTAACTGACTCGCTACATATTAGATAAATTGCTAAGCTAAACAATCAGGCTCACAGTGTACTTTGGGATCAGAAAAGCCAATTATGTGAGTTGTCCCACACTATTTATTTATTAATCATTTATTTTAAAAGATACTTTCCCTCAGGCTAAAGCAGAGAATATTGCACTTTCATTGTACAATTTTATTTTCAAAAAGTGGATATAGGTACACCTTCGTAATACAACTTTGTACTACAAACTTATTAAATTAAATTTGACAAGTCTTCATAATAATAATAATCAAATTTGTTGCATTCCAGGAACTCATTGAAGCAGTGGTGCTTCCCATGACGCACAAGGAGAAGTTTGTGAACCTCGGCATCCACCCACCGAAGGGCGTACTCCTATATGGTCCCCCGGGAACCGGCAAGACGCTGCTGGCACGAGCCTGTGCTGCACAAACCAAGTCCACATTCTTGAAGCTGGCTGGCCCACAGCTTGTGCAGATGTTTATTGGTGAGTTTTTAATGAAATAGCATAGGTCGTCTCATTAATGATTTTATGGCCTTACTAGTTTACACTGTAATTATCTAAAGTCCTTAATCATGAGCTCCCATCAGCAGCTAATTATGAGTCTGAGATCCTAATGGTATTTTTTTAATGTTGGGTATTTAGCTAGACATCCTGACACACATAGACCAGTTGAAGTGGAGGTGGACCGGACATATGCTCCGATCCAAACAAGAAAAGTTTTGAATCAATTGAATGAAATGGAATCAAAAAAAAAACTTAAACTTAAATTTGTAATCTTGGAATAAAGGCTTATTATTATTGGGCTAGTACTTAGTCTTATTTTATTTTTTATTTGGCTCTTTGGTTAACTACTCACATACTCAAGTTAGTGGTGCTGTAACAATGAAGGAAAACATTGGGAGGAAATCACCATGACTAGGGTTGTCAACGTTGATTTAAATAATAATAATAATATGAAGTCATCAACTTTTACTACTTAATCCTTCCCATTCATTCATTGAACAGTATTTTAATAGTTAATTTATGTATGTATTTATAAATTGACTGACCTTAAAAACTATAACACTTATAAACCACCTGTCAATGAGTTACAAAAAACTTCAAATACTATATTTCTACAACAGGTGATGGTGCCAAGTTGGTGCGAGACGCCTTCGCCCTCGCCAAGGAGAAGGCCCCCGCAATCATCTTTATTGATGAGCTGGACGCCATTGGTACCAAGCGTTTCGACTCCGAGAAGGCGGGAGACAGAGAGGTCCAGCGTACCATGTTGGAACTCCTCAACCAGCTGGATGGGTTCAGCTCCACTGCTGATATCAAGGTGTGTTTTGATATTCTATGCTCACTAAATCCATTAACATTTATAAGAAATTCACATTACAGTGTAGCAACACATTCTGGATCCTCTCACATGACAGTGAAATCTTAAGGCTCATTTACATTAACAACATGCCATGAGTCCTCAAACACAGGATAACAACGAATGAAATTGTGGTGTTGTTATACAGCATGTGGATATTCCCTCCAAGGGGTGTCAATAAGTGAGCATGCTCAAATACACATCTTTAGCGTGCTGCACGTAGATGCAAGCGACCAATAAAAACAGTTACTGTGTGTGGTTCCAACCAATGATATGCTTTAACAGAAATCTCCTTCCTACAACCCAAATGCGGGCTTAAAAGTCCAATGAAAATGAACCCTTAAGAACCTTAAACCGTCTTTGGTATATAGTTTGACTAGATATTTATCTAGTGAAACTATATACTATACTATATACTAGATAAATATTTAGTTAAACTTATCATAGGAAACTGAAGTTACTCTTTGGACTGGTCATAGTAGAATTCGGTTCCATTGGCCAGTTGAATAGCCAGTTGAAATAGCTCTACCCTCTATAATATTTAATAATGAAAGTATTTTTACGATTAAATGTTTACAGGTTATCGCTGCTACAAACAGAGTAGACATCTTGGACCCTGCTCTGCTGAGGTCTGGTCGTCTGGACAGGAAGATTGAGTTCCCACACCCCAACGAGGAAGCCAGAGCAAGGATCATGCAAATTCATTCACGGTAATCATCTATAACCCATTATTAACCCACCACAGGTCTTAGACCACCACACTGGCCCAGTGCAGGTTTCACATTAAATAGAAGTGACTATGATAGAGATGATAGAACAGTCAATAAGAATTTGATGTCTTACTAAAGAGGGGTCGGTTTGAATCCCAGTGGCACGCCTCAATGCTTGATCTAAGTGAAATGTGCTTAAAAGATTTAAATCACATGCTGCAATGTAGGCCAGTCTGCTTCTAGTATTTTCAACTAAGTTTAGTTATGCAAATTTTTTTTTTTCAACAGAAAAATGAATGTCAGTCCCGATGTGAACTTCGAGGAGCTGTCCCGTTCTACCGACGACTTCAACGGCGCTCAGTGTAAGGCGGTGTGCGTGGAGGCTGGCATGATCGCGCTCCGACGCTCCGCCACCGCCGTCACGCATGAGGACTTTATGGACGCCATATTGGAAGTGCAAGCCAAGAAGAAGGCCAATCTCAGCTATTATGCTTAAATTCTTAACTCTAAAATGCTTTATAATTTTTATTTTAAGTCAATAAAATGTTTAACAAGTATTATTGTTTTGTTTTTATAAAAGTATTTTATTTTTCCACGCTTAAAATAAGGCCAATAGAAATAGTGACGTCACTATTTTAATAATCAACGCCGTAACTGAGCAACTCCGTGTGACGTCATAGCGTAGAAATCCTGTTTTCTGTATACTTGCTACTTCTTGTGAAGGCTAGCAGACCAGAGTTAGAGCTCATACTTTAGACGCTCAATCTCAGCTATCATGCTTAAATTCTTAACATTTTTTGATATCTTGAAATTTAAAAATCTGAAGGAAATCCTAACATTTTTATTAAGACTTATTATGGACCAATGTTATTGCGTGTCTGCCAAAAGCGAAATCCCGGAGGATATTTTTTATTTTAATCAAATTCTTCCGCTTCATATTACGCGGTAGAACCATTTCTAATTCAAAATGTTGCTAGTGCGAAAATTTTTTGCATTTTATTTCATTTTTCATTTTATATTTTTACAGCAGATATTTGTTGAAACTTAAAATAAACACACGATTTAAAAAAACCTTATTTATGGGTAGTATAATATCCATTGAATATAAAATAAGTTTTTATTAGTGCCGAAGAAATTTACAGTGAACGCAACTTTAATATTCGCGAATCGCGAACGTGAACGCGCATGTGCTAAATTTGAAACATGAAAATATGGATCTATCAAAATTTTAGTTGATTTGTTGAAAAAATAGAAATAAGACAAAGTAATATAAAAATTAGAAATGTGAAAATTTTTGTGATTAGAAAACCTTCGTCTGCAGATCACCGGCGAAGAATATCAACAGTATAGTCGTGAGTAACCTAAACCGTTTTTCTAACAAGATGACATGTAAGATAAATTGTTAAATTATCAGTAATACCGCATAAGGATATTGATTTTTGAATGTTTTACAGTATGCGGCGTTGTGTTACTGCTTCGCGCTGTGTTTGTCGCTTGTGGGATGTCTGTTGATAGATTATTAATTGGCTGAATTTATTCTTTCCAACTTTCGCAAATATACCAAAAATGTTTGTTTACGTTCGAAAATTTTATTTAAATACTAAATTACTTGATAAACAACAATCGTCTGCATAACAAAATGAATTGTTAGACAATAATAATTTAGAAATTGAAAGTATGTTACAGAGAACATTTATTTTTTATGCATAATATTAATATAAATGTGAATTATTTGTATTGTAAGCGCCATGGAGCAAGAAGATGAGACTAGTTTTCGCGTTAGGATAAGGGATGAGATCCCCAAGGTACATACAACATGCAACCTCAACCGTCCACACACCAGGTTAACTTCTTATATATTTATTTATATTTTATATATTTATTTGTGTACTTCATTTATTAAATCACATTAAATATATTATGTGCAGTCAGTTCCCCTTTGATCATAATTGTTTTTTTACAAAAATATTTAGTATCCTATCATAAATCTTTAACAAACCACAACTTCCAATACCTAGATCACTCAATATTAAATTATATATTGAAAAAAATTCACACAAAACTATATAATGAAACAAAAGAACTGACTGTAACATTACCAAACATTTTGAAGTTCAAAATACCTCAAAAATATCTATGGAGATATGAATTTTAAATATCTATAGGTACCTACATAACTATCTATAAATACTGTATTGAGCTTCAAAATTAATTATCTTCACTACACATTTAACTTTTTTGAAATTCCTGCTTCATGTATTTTTATGTCTTCTCTTCAACACCAGCTTGGCTCGTGCACACCATTTTTTCAAATTTATCAAACCAAAAAGTTTTTATTTTTTCGTCTGTGTCGACAAGACCGGATGCTTTAATGCAGCATTTCATCTTGGAATTGGAGTGCAAAATGGCAGTAGTGCTATTATTCTGACCCTTGTTTTACATACTTGGGTAGGTAGGTAGGTAAACAATTGATATGGGGACATTGACGTGTCATTGCCGGGGACATTGTTAACATGAAAAATCATAGTTATTGCATTAATATCTCCTGTCTTAACACTCAAAAAATTCCGAGAACTTGAGATCCGGAGATACGTAAGGATTTAACAAAGCTACATGCTTTTCGAGAAGTCAAAGTCGAAGACTAGGACCCAATCTTAGTGAGCGAGGGGTGAGCCTAGCAATTGCCCAGAGAGGCAACCATAACCATAGAAAACAGGATAGGGGTAACATAACACACATGCCTAGTATGTGTATTAGTCTCAAAATATCACGTGGGCTAGCACCACTGTTTTTTTTGTTATCTTGGGACAAATCTTCTGAAGTGACCCAAGTACATTGGGTTATATTCGATTTCTATGTGCTAAAACAAGACAAGTTAAGCCAACTCTTACCGCCCGCGACCCTCACAGTCCCCTTAAAGCCGCTTCTTAAGACATGCCATAGCTTATTCTGATCCCAAGCTCCAGAGAACTGCTGGCACCACCCTAATGACAGCACAGTTATCTCTATTCATTCGTCTCTAGCTTAAAGACGCTTTTTAGGCCAGGCCAGGGACAGGGACATGCTGGCGGTGTTTGCACTGTTGCGCTTTCAGACCTTCATTCGTCTTTAGATATATCTTCAGAACTACAGACCTGGTGTACCTAGCAACAGTAGCAACCTACGTCATGACTGTCATGAGCACAGCACAACGCACAATAGTAAACACGCCCAGTCGCCCAGTCACCTGTCGGCAGTGGCGCGTGTCGGACGCTCGACCGGTTTCGACGCCATTCATCGTGTTTTGTTTGTTTACGTCGTGCTACGTTCGGGATACTGGTTTCGCTTTTCTTTCTTTTGTTCGTTTTCACCGGACACGATGGGAAAAGTTTTCGTGTGAGTATCGGATAACAGATCGAAATTTAACTTTTATAATTAAAAAGGGCTGGATTCAGCAAAAAGGTTTCCTTTGGCGTTAAGTTAAAAAATAACTATTTTTGGCTTGTTTTTACAACTTTTAATTGAATCAAAATTCCAAAATCGGTACTTAAGGCCCTATTTCAGTCAATGCGCAAGTGTCAATGAGAACTTTCGATATTAGTGTTTGACTTCCGTTTTAATTTTCGGACCCGAAACTTCCGCTCGAAACCAGGAAGAAAGAGAGTCTGAGACAAACGAGATTCAAATAAAACTAGGATCATCAGTGACGCTTGCATGCTGCGTCGGGTCTTTTCTCATAATGAAGGTAATGCAACCTGCATTACCTTCACAAATTTGAGTTTAACAATTTGATTCTTCACGATGTTTTCCTTCGTCGTTACAGCAGATGCGAGCTTGTCACTGGGATTCGAATTCGAACCTCTCGAGACCGAATTCGATGTTCCAAATCAATTAACTAGGTACTTATTATTATTTTCGTACGCAATAAAAATCATTTTTTGAAGATACTGGAAGTTGAAGTGAGTTATTAAATGCTTTGAAAGCACTCTTATGGGAATTACATTTTGAAATTAACCAATTGTGGTCAGCAAAAAGTCGCGCAATTTTTCTGACCGCGATCCGAGTGACCTGATCATGAATTAAGTAGGTTTTGAGCGACTTGCACACTTAGCTATTTGTTGGCAAATATCACAGCTAAGTCGCTGTCACTGGCAATTTATTTTCATAAGTGTAAACTCGACTGATTATGCACGGATGGAAAGGTGCTAAAATACGATTTAAACATGACTATTTGGTTATAAATATCGTAGTTACATTTCGATTATGACCTCAATTACAACCTCCGTCAGTAGGTATGTCTTGTTCGTGGTTTATTGTGGTCGGTGTAATGGGTGCCAGTGACCACTATGTATGCTTTAGTGTTAACAGTATTGTATCCAAACAGTAATAACCCTGATAAAATTTTTGATGATAAAATTTTCCGCAACATTATCTTAATCTAACATAACTTTACATTGTATTTCAAGTACATATAAAATAAATAGATGAACTGGTTATGAATGGTAACGTAACTTATCGTAATAACAATTCCGAACCCTACGGTTTATTTAAACTGTAGGTACAGTTGTAGCCGTGAAATTTGTTCCCTATACTTTCCCGAAAGGAGGTATATAATAAAATCCCTTCCCTTGCTTCTAATTTTGCTGTAAAACTGCTCCTACGTTTCCCAAGTCTATGCCAAAATATTTATTAAATTTGTTTGTTTATTACGAGTAGGCTGTAGGGTCGTTCTTGGATTTTTAGGAACCTCCCTCCCTTTTAATCCATATAGATTGCTGTTCAACATTACATGATTTATAAATTACTCTAATCTCAAACAGTATTATTACAAAACCAGAAATACGGTTTCATTCACATTGATACGAATTGCCAATCAATCTAAGTATGCATGCATACATTACTTTTAATAAAATTAATTCTGCACTAACTGCGTCCAGAACTAAACACATTTTTTATTATTGCTTAAAACGCAATATTATTGTTTGAATATGTTTGAATAAATTTAAATCGGTTGTAATGACTACGGAAAGCATTTTGAAATCCCTTTGTCAATATTTTTATCGCCGTACATAATAATGAGGCATTTAAATTTCGTTTACCCCTTATGATCACGCTATCCATCGCATGAGAGTTTCTGGCTTAGGAATCTTTTTATTTAAAACACCCGTTATTTAATAAAAAATGTCGTGTCATCCACAAAAAATTGGTTATTCAAAAATGCTATTTCATGAAATTGGTGCTGCTTACATAGGTATGGTGTTACTAAATTTAAATACGAGTAGATTTAAATTTTGAATGTACTACTGTAACACAGAAAAGAAAGTTTTCTCGTGCATACAATTTGCAAAAGTGCTTAAAGAAGTTATCTATTGTGACATATTTTTGCGAGCGACTGTACACGTGGTTCCTGAGCCGTAGGTATTTTATTCGCGGCTTGCAATGTTATCGAGACTTGCACATAACTTTCGGCACGCTATATTAACGAGTAATCTAATGACGAGAGGAGCGGGAGCGATAGCGGGAAAAAAGACAACTAGATTGGTAAAATAATTATTTTAATATTCAACTATTGCATTGCACCGGCCAATTTCAATTCAACGCGATTCAATTCAATCAAACCCCACGTTTCAAAGTGGGTAAATTAACTTGTTTGTCGTAAATCCTTTTGTAACCTCTCTATCATTGAAACCCTGGTCAAAACCCGCTGTGAACCAGGCATGTACTTTTTTGTCGATTATTTGCCAGGGACACCCCATATTGGCCATATTAGTCACTATTTATCTACATCAAATTTTGATGCGCATCTTGGGTGAGTCATGGGTGACATTGTTAAACACATTATAAAACCACTCATATACAACCAGAAACACAAATTAATCTCAGCATTCGACCTTCTCTAACTAATCAAATTGATGCGTCTTAGGCCCTGGAAAACGCGCTGACATGGCTACTAACCCAAGTAGCAATATCCGACATAGATACTTGTGTATTACGAGTGTAACAACGATTTCCTGCAATACATTAAGATACTCCAATTTCCGCTACAACCGTCACCGTAGGCCGCCCCTCGCAAGGGCGGCACCCCACACGTGGTGGCTGATCGATACCGTGTCAGGACCCGCGTCGCCAGGGATACAGCTGGTTCGGATATGTTTAGTCATCCATAATTCGGCCCGTGTTCGTGTCAGACTCAAGTGCGAGGTAATTTGCTTGGTTTTATTCTTCTTTTTTGTTTCGAAAAGTTTTGATCCTTCGTGCCGGATCGACAAGTTTTAAGCACTTGCCTAACAAAGTATGTATATACCGTTTGTCCGTCTATTTATGTTAAAGCTGACTGTCATATCAACATTACAACCTTAGGCATACAACGGTAGATCGACAGTAAGACAGACAGTAAAGGTTTTAGTCTGTCTTGCTGTATCGAGTACCTGGTTTTGAAGAACTTGACTTTTTTATTGTATTGCAAATGACCTACTGACAGACATTACAACTATTTACAACCTCTGTCAAATAACTTCAGATTCCGCTCTTGTTTGAGATTGAAAATGGATGTCTATTAGCTGCAGTGACCGTTTTAGATCCACCTGGGATTGCATGCTCATTTGTTACATCCATATTATAAATAAAAAAATCATGTTGCCTAATAGTGAAATTGTTTTATCACGATGGCATAACGAAACGCCTCTTCACGCATAACGCTACACCCACGCAATTTTTGGAGTTTTATGACAATGTCGACACGTATTTCTTAAGTTTTAATTAGATTACAAATCTTTTCGATACTAAGATAAGTATCAGATGTGCCCGGAATATCATTTTTAAGAATACCATTTTCCTTCCTTCCTTTCAGCCCCTGGTAGTCCATACCATCTAGCCACAAGTAATACTCAACACTAAAAATATTACTTTATTTTGTCATTTTTGTCGTATCTATCCGAAATTGTCAGGTCTAAACAGTCTCCCAAATCACTAAAAAGCTTTCACCTGTACTAATTAGTAAAAGCTTATAAACATTACCGTACCGTCTGGAGTTATCGTACAGTCGTTATCGCTGATTTGTGACACTTAAAAAAATCGTTTCATTAATGAGGCCAAGCTACGAGTAGTCCAAAATGATGCAACTCGCCCACACAATGGGGTTCGATAAACTTTTTAATTTCTGTAGACATCCCGCTCGAAACGAATTTGGACTGACGGCCAACGGCGCGGAATATTAATAGGCAATAACTTTCGTACCGAATTTAAATCGGCAATGTTCGCGGTACGGACGCTGACGGTCTGAAGAAAACTGAAATGCTAATTATAAACTAAGTTAGTCCCGGAACTTAGCCAGTGATTCTCATTTCTCAATTTCTTCTTCACGAATGATGACAATCGCCTTAAGAAATATAAAGTAGATACACATAAATGATATTAATACAACTTTCTGTAGGCCAGAGTTCACCCAATTACGATCAGGCGTTTTCGCCTAATTAGATAAAAATGACAGATAAAAATATGTAATCGTGGAACTGAAAATCCCTAGGTATTTGATGAAATTTGGATTCTTTCGTTGCCACGCGACATACAACCTTCAAAATGCAAAAATAAAACAGTTTATGAGAGCAGCTAACTAGCTATACAGTTGCGGTTGATGACTGATGACTCTGATGAGTACTGATGAATAAAATTTGTTTTTGAGTGTACTTTTGCAACACAATGGAAAAATACGCCAGCCTAAATAAGTTAAAACAGTTCTTACAAAAAGGTACTATTAGAATTCAATTACGAACTAACTTCCAACGACCTATTTTGGAAAACTTGGAAGTTTGAATGGATACCGAGTGGGTAATAATAGGTTAGTAACGTTATACATAGCTTTATATAGAGGGATTGACGTGCTAATGGTTCTTAGCAGATAATAGATTCGCAAAGTACCTGTTTGATAACTTGGCTTTGACTTGGCTAACTGTTGCGGAGAACACGCTAACAGAATATTTTTAGGCGTTATATAGGCAGTCTAGTAGAGTGCATGTAAAGTAGAACCCGAAGAGGTTGCTTTCTTGCAATTCCACATGTGATTAAAATAGGAGAGCAAAACGCGATTAGCCCCGCTACTACTAATGTAGAATCTACAAACTCGCAAGCGACCGAAAAAGGCAGGCAGCGTCGGATGCAGCCTGAACTTTGAAGGATGGCTGTTAGTATAGAATTTGTTTATAATGATGATTAATGACTGTTAGTGGAGATTGTAACGTTTTATTCCTTAGGATATGTTTTGTCGTAATGTGTACCAGCGGTGATAGCCCAGTGGCTTAGAATTCTACCTCGAATCGAGGGGTCCGGGTTCGAATCCCAGTGGCACGCACCAATGACTTTGTAATAAAAGTTATGTGCGATTTATAAAATTAAATATCACCTGCTGTTACGGTGAAGGAAAACATCGTGAGGAAACCTGCATGCCTGAGAGTTCATAAAAAAAATGTTCTCAAAGGCATGTGAAGTCCACCAACCCGCAGTAGGCCAGCGTGGTGGACTAAGGCCTACATCCCTCTCATTGTGAGAGGAGACCCGACCCTGTAGTGGGTCATTAATGGGTTACTGGCAATGTGTACCAGAAACCAGTCCATGCAAACTCCAGAACAGTCATTTCAGTTCAGATATGAATAAGCGTATAATTTGCCAGTGTTAGCCACCGCAGCTTATTTATAGAAAGGAAAGGATTTTATGCGTTTCCGGAGTTTCTCGCGCGGATTAAACTCCGTAATAATATGATTTAAAATCAAATAATTTTGCAGTTCTTTAATCTCGTTGTTTCATAGTATTAGAGTAGCAAGCGTATGTGTGGACCGTCAAATGTAACATTCAAAAGACCCGAACTTTAAGATGTTAGTGAAGCTAGGTATTTCAAAACGTCTCAAAGTCAATTCAGGCAAGTCAGATTCCAGAGACGCTGAGCTGCCCTAGCACGAACTTACCCAGTCTCGTATAGTAGTCATATCGAGCTGCCATGAGTATGGGAAGATGTCAAGACAGACTGACATATAACATACTAATGACTGGCGTTTACCGTACGAATACTTTGAGGATAGAGTTACTTGCTCACGACACAGTTCACATCAATGCTTTCGCGACTTCTTCTTCGTAAGTCTAAGTCCTAATACAAATTTCTCGTAAACTATCGTGTTTATGAGTATAAAATTAGATTAGTGCAAGCCACCTTGTTCAGTTCAGTGTAATGTTTGCCTTGATTTAGTAATCGTGTATGTAGGTTAGGCACTGAACGCGCTTTGGTCAGCTTCGGAAATAAATCCTTACGTACACAATATATTGAGCGCAGCACTCATATCTCTGTATGGCGATAAATCTCTTCGCAGGTAGGTATGATGACTGATGTTTTCAGTTTTTGATTTGATGGGAACCAATTTTCGGGCGAAAAGACCTCTATTAGGCTAAGAATTGGAAATTGGAAGATTGGGAATGTTGTGTCTGTTGGAGGATCTTCTATCCTACTATACCATTATAAATACGAAAGTTTGTGAGGATGGGTGGATAGGTTACTCTTTCACGCAAAAACGGCTGATCAGATTTGAATAAAATTTGGTAGGCAGGTAGATTATAGCCTGGATTAACACCTAACCTTTTATTCCTCTCTGGGTCAAATTGAAGTTAGTGTTTTGAAATAAAGAAAGAACGCGCCGAGATCAGAGGCGCTAATTCCGTCTTATTTTCTTGTCAAGCTACTATGGCAGTAATTGCATGTTTACTTAGTTTTCCAGCAACACCTCCGCTGAAGGAAAATGTCCACTGTTGCTTATTTTTAGATAAACGCGTGATTAACATTAACAATAGCGGTACGTGTGGTACATTCTGCTTCGTGAAGACGTTTAGATGTTATCGCTCACGACATTCTTACGTTAATGAGCGACCAACTGACGATAGCAGGTCAATGCATTCCTTGGATATCGTCGTTTTCGAAAATCACCATAAATACCGTCACAATCGGCCCATTGGTTTTGCTTTTAAAGCGTGTCAGACAAATGCCGACCAACATTGAAATACCCACTGACATGCCACAAAAGACATTCCATGACGTTGTCGTACAACCAACATTTGCGTGTGACATGGCAATTAGGAGACGGGGGTTTTGTTCTTCGAAACGAAGGTTACATACAACGTTTTACCCTTTAGGAATTGAATTTTGCATAATCCTGCTCAGCATACTTACCCTGCCCATACGCTATCCATAGAACATTTTGAGATTCTTTTTTTAATAATAAAATCAATGATAGTGTACTTAGGTGTGGAAAGTGAGCATATTTAGTAAAAATTTAATAACTAAACTACAACTTTGTTGAATGTGGTATTCATGTGGCTAAATATGGATGAATATAAAACGTTTGCGTCCACAATTAAATGTTGAATAGAAATGGTGCCTTCATAATGGACGATCGATCACCACGCCCTGTCCTTGATACCACTTTCATAATAACATGACCTGGGGTTGGCTATTTTTCCACGTGAGAATGTCACGTCATAGCCATGTGGTGGTAGTTACTGGTTACATATTCCAGTTGTATTCAACGTCGCCCCCGCTGTGCATCACACCGTGACGGCTTGTTACCGAACAACTATTTGCATGTTTTGTAACTTGTTTACGTTGCCATTACGATTGGCAGACGATCTTCTCATTGAAAGCAGCATGCAAAGTTTCCCAAAAAAATTTTACTTTACTTTCTGTGATTTAAACTAAGGCTTAAGTGCGAAATTCCTCTTTCCTTCCTTCCTTTCAGCGCTTCTCAGTCCATTTCAGCAATGGACTGAGAAGCGCTGAACATTCGCCTCCCCTCATCGACGCCACTCCGTCCGTTCCTGAATACAACTGTATCTCGCTTCTTCCTCATCAGGTGTCGGTCCTTCGAACGATGTAGCCAGCCCATTGCTACTTTAATTTGTAAACTTCGTAGGCTATGTCAACATGTAGTAAAAACTAACCTGTTCGCTTCTTCAGCTAAAAATTCCACGGGCGCCCTAGCTGCCTATCACACCGTAACGAGCGATTAGCGAACAGCATCGTAAAAAATGTAATAACTTTTTCCGGTGAAAATGTTTATGGATATTACAGCGGCACACGCCATAAATGCGTTAATCTCGTTTCACTTTTAATAGACTTCTTACGTATCTCGGCATGATTAATAAAATTACCACTCGTAGGTGGTAGAGCGGTTGAAGCTCACTCGAGAAAGCACGTTACCACCCTTGTTACCCGCCGTAAATAAGCAACAGTATCATCAGCTGTGATGGTGATGGATTATGTCGTGAGAAAACTTGCATGCCCGAAAGTTTTTCCATAATACTCTCAAAGGCAGGTGAAGTCCACCAACCCGCACAAGGCCACGGTGGACTAAAGCCTACAGCCTCCTCACTATGAGAGGAGACCCGACACTGCATTGTCACTCATGGGTTACAGACAGACCTATTATAATGAGGCATGTCTACTATCTATGGGTCGTTGTGGCTTTACATCAGCTGGCCTGCGAGCTCTTACTCGTTGCTATAAAAAAGTTAAAAGAAATCTTTGCTTTATGGAAGACAACATGCAAACGAGCGTGCAAGTTGCAATCCGTCCGTCGATCGCTACAGCCGGCAGATCTTTCAGAAGATTTCCTACTAAACGTAGACTTTTGAAACTGGAATAAAAGAGTATGCAGGCTTGATGTTAAATGGAGTAGGCGGTAGTCAAACAGAGCTAATTAAAGCTACATAATAAAGCTTTTGTGGTCTGGTGGTGTAGCATGGATAATTTACTTTTTACGAGGATGCTTTATGACCTGACCTGGCCTGAGGACGGGGGTAAACAGGACATGTTTTAGTTTTTAAAACAATGGATTTGCCATTTCCGTTGGGAAGTTTTCGAGGAATGTAGAATTGTAGATTAAAACTTTTTCAATCAGCAATATTAGTGGAATGGAATTAATATTGTCCAATGACATAGCATTAACATTTTACTTACAATTACAATGTTGAAGAGGCCATTTTGTAATCACGGCATTGATAGGACAGCCTTGGACAAAATGTTCGGTTGGTCTTTGTGAACGATATTATGAAATCTATTCAGCGTTTGGTATTGAAAACTTTGTTTTCTTTTAATAAAGAAAATTCTGAATTGTATTGGCCACCGCTTTTTATACATACGATATAAGGCCACATATAATGTTCAGATGTAAATCTGATGTAATGTCCATTTGATGCCGACTTATAAAATCTATCCACTAATATTACCTGCATCACTTTAGGTACTTACATAAAGATTCTGTTTGCACGGGGATCCCCGGTTCGGAGATTCTCTTTGCATGGGAATCCCCGGATTACTCCGTTTTAGCGCTCGCCGGAAAAACTATTTACCGTATTGGTATTTTCATCCATTCTGACATTCAGTTCAGACTATCAAATTATACCTACCTACCTATATCGTTTACTGATAAACACATTTTTTTTCAATGGATATAGTAAGCCATTGGAGTTGTCAAGGATTGCCAAAATTTGTCTTTAACCCATTAATGACCCACTACAGGCTCGGGTCTTCTCTTACAATGAGAAGGATTTCGGCTTTAGTCCACTACGCCGGCCTTTTGGTGGACTACTTTAAATTACTTTTGCTGATTTGTTTCATTAATTTTACCTAACAGTGGTACCAGGATTACCAGGAGAGTTACATTGCTTTACAAGCATCGTTTACTTTTGTTCATTTTTGCAACTCATGCACTCATGAGCAAATTACAGTTACCTACGGCAATCCACCGAATGCACGTAACTATTACGAAAGTGACACAACAGTGTGATACAAGGTCGTAGTGATAAAAACCACAGAGCTAACACAAACCATTACTATTTATGGTGTTCACGATCGAACGCCAGCGCCATGTGTCGGCTGCCATACGGTTTGTGTGTGGATGACCTTTATCATTTTTCATCATAAACACATTCTTAGCGCATGAAATATGAAAAAATTCAGTTGCAAGGTACCCGGACATACGTACATATAAAAGCTGTGAAACACGCATCGCAATATCGGTCCAACCCAGAGACCACTTAGGATGACTTAGGTCCCATCTAGGCAGTTTGTGGTCCAACCGTTTCAGCTGTGCAAACAGACATACTCAGTTACAGACAGACAACCAAACTTATACCTACTCGTAAAACTCCTATTTGGTCGGGGGACATAGTGTCTGCTATCGTCTTCGAGCATGATAATTGCTCTGACGTATACTTACAATGTGTTCGGTTTCGAACTAGCGATAATTTAAGGGCAAAATAGACTAAATTTTATCGACAAAACACTCCCATATAGGGGTTTAGCCCTAACAATCTAGTAATCTTCATAAGATTGATCTAAATTTCTACAAGACCGTATACATAGTACTGGGTCATTTTTTCTTTCATTTTCATTTCATTTCCAAGTAGGTATGGGGCATTACGAGGATAGTGTAAGGTGGTGTAAGAATGCTGAATTTGTGTTGTGTCTGATGCGATGGCACACGATCGCGATTACAAAACAACAGACTGAACAGAAACAATCGTATCATAATTTCATAATACGTTCATTCGTTGGAAGTTACTATTCACCTCGTATACATACATAACATTGCATGACTTTTAATTTTGCGTTGGGGGTTGAAAATTATGTGTTATCAAAGGCCATTCTAACTTGCGTATTTAATGTGCATTTAAACGTGTTTCGAATAATAAATACCTAATTGTCACTTAATTATCGCTCGAAAGGATCGGTAGGTATGCCTATTATGCTCTCTTAAAGGGAGTGGATGTGTGAATCACCTTACCATAAGTTTTGCTTGACTGCCATAGATTTTGTCGGACTTTTTAAATTAAGAATAATATACACTGGTGAAGTCATAAGGCTGTTCTCAATTGGCCGTAAAGGATTTTTATTATGTTTTGGTTAGATAGGCCTTTTCTTGATGAGATAAATAAGGCTTCTGGATCAGCTACAAAAGCAACATCAGCGGAAAGGATCTGAGTGAAATCTCGTACATAATAATTCATAATCGGGATTAATCGTAACTTATCCAAATGTTATTTTTTGTTTCTGTCCGATTCTAAAACCTAATGTCTATACAAACGAAATCGCAGGCAGAAGGTAGTAGGTACAGCTAAAGACAGGCATATTAAACATTCGTAAGGATTGAAAAATAGTGCCTAGGATCGATAGGAACGCCTATGAATCACGCCACCATAAATTTCGTTTGACAGTTAGCTACTAAGCATTACCGCTGCACCAGTTATATCACCACGATCTCGCCAACTATGAAGTCATACTAATTCATTAGTATTCGTATCTCTGCTTAGTGCTTCGCCATGCTCGATAGATCAGCCCTACAACATCAATGCATCGCTATGCAAGACAACAATTTCCTATAAATATTTGTAACTTCTCACCAGTTTACTCTTGTAAGATTCCACAGAGATGTAAGGTTGCCGCTTTTTAAATATACAATCTGCTACATAAAACCCATGTTCAACAAAAACTTTAGTCCTCGATGTCAGAAAGTGCTCATGCATCTGAAAAGTCACATTTCACGCCGATTGTTCAGAAATTGACGTAAAATAGTTCATTATCCCACGCGTTTCAAATTTTCACTTTACATTTTAGGGGGGGTCCATTAATTACGTGAGTTGTACAGGGGCGAGGGGGGGGGGGGCAAGCTGAACATTACCCTTTCTCTCAAGGAGAGGGGAGAGGTCTTGGCAGACATCGCGTATTTTTTTCTGCAAGTAACAGTTACGACATATTTAAAAAGACGTCTGCTGGTAGACATTTGCCACCAGGAAAAAGTGACAGTCACAGAATGTAATGAATGTGGTCTTCAAAATGTTTTCTATATTTGTAAAAAAACACAGACACTAAGGGGAGAGGGGAGGTCGAAAGTCAAAATCACCTCACGTAATTCACGGATGCCCCCTACGCTCCTCTACAAACAAATCTCACATGTCCCCGTTTAATTTTCAGTCCACATGTATCGTCAGAAATTACGAATCCGTCTACATCGGGCCTTCAGTCGACCGACGCGCAGGACAGAGACAGCATGAGAAAGAATGACGACGACACGAGCAAAGGGAAGGAGAACGAGGGTTCCGTGTCGGACTGGGTGTCGGGGGGCCCGATCGGGTCGAAGGCGACGGTGCTGGTGTTCAGGTCCTGCGTCCTCGCCTCCCGCACCCCCTCGATGGAGTCCGCCACCAAAACCGTCGGCAACAACACTGGGACGACGATCTTGCTCAACAAGGTACGTGGCTCCTGGCTGCTGGCTGCTGGCTGCTGGCTGCAACCCTTTCATGACCCAATGAAGGGCACGGATCTCTCTTTACAACCACAGGGGCAGGCCTGGAGCGTACTCCACCGCGCTGCTCCAATGCGGATTGGTGGAGAAACAGGCTAGTGGCCAGCCCGTATCGGATTTTTTCAAACTGCCCATATGGCCTCCGACAAAGTTTAACGACTGCTATCGTATCGATAACCGACCGATAAAGGACCGACGGCTTAACGTGCCCTCCGAAGCACGGAACCGCGCCCGACGTTGCTGAACTTTTTCGATGGCTTGCGATCTTATTGTGGAAATACTATTTGCTATTAACTAAGTATTTTTTAACTTTACTGCGAATGACAACAATTCCATATACGATATATGAGCCAATGAGTGTTCAAAAAATGAGCCAATGAGTGTTCAAAAAATGAGCCAATGAGTGTTCAAAAACTTATACTAAGTCAACGTTATAGAAGACGCGATATTGGTGTTGCCATATGAAAGATGAATGTGGCGCCGTAATTGAACGTTTTTGACACTTCTCGTATAGGTATGAACATAAATGTTGTATGCCCGCATAGGATAGACTGAAAAACTATTAACAACTAGCTGACCCGGCATACTTCGTTTTGCCACTATAAAATATGTATATTATATCATTGCAGTTTGCATAATAGAAGTGGCATCCAAAAAGAAAAATCTTGACGTTTCTAAATGCATGACATTGCCATATGAAGTATTCAATCTGAAATGATGTTTGACAGGTAGAACATGGGTAGAACAGTTTATATAGGAAAATGAAATTGTTGTTTTTATTATTTTCTTTGCATTGTTTTCAAATTTTCTCTCCGTAAGAACCATCCTCGTACTTAAAGGAATATCCAAAAAAAAAAAATTAGCGAAATCGGTCCAAACGTTCCCGAGATTTTCGCTTAGCAACACATTCAGCGATTCATTTTTATATTATAGATAATTTTGTAAAATCTTCTGTGTACGTACCAGTGAACGATAAACACTTTCCTCTCTTTTCCTAAGGCGAAGAACATGGCGAAGAGACTCGTAGCAGAGCCGCATTCGTTCAACGTACGCCCAAAGAACATAATGCACGATGTGATGGAGACCTTCGGAAACACCAACAAGTTCCAGGTAAGGTTTTTATTATGTGTAGAATTGTAGATATATATAGTGCCGAATTCCGACTTCCGAGGGGCGTAACTTGGGAGAGATCAGGTGGCGCGCGTTGGTAGCGGCCGCGTACGAGTACATCTCAACAAAAACTTACCCTTCAATAAGCATGATGACTCATTTTCAAAAACTCTTCTATGATATTCAGAAGTTTCTATTGTGTCTAAAATATATAATATTTTTGTAAAAAGTACATTTAAATTTTAAGTTTCAAATTCATTCCAAAACGCTCGCCCGTGTCATGGCGTCTGTCATTACGTCACGGCTCAGTAAAAAATGCAGCGATCGCGTATAATATGCTTACGAAAAAAATGACGTTTACTGAGACGTGCCGTAAATTGACGTAATTCGATATGATGGGTGTTTAAGCTATCATGGCGCATTGTTGTATTTTGTAGATTTATTTTAACAAATAAATTATTAATCTCGACATTAATTAGAGAATAAATACATGTTTCAAAATCTTTGAATCCTATTTCATTAGATCAGATAAATATTTTGACGATACTTGATTACTGTCATCATGCCTATTCAAGATGGCAGATGACGTGCGAGTCCCGAAAACTGAAACGTAGATTACCAGTGACCCCTCGACGGTTTCCGGAGAAAAGCTACTTATAATGTTTTCGAAGTCAACCCCGTTTGATCTAATTCGACTGGGCTATAAAGCTCGGGCTATATACCTAATCCCACTTTTACCTTTTCTCTGGTACAGCATAACAGTCCGTCTCGTAATTAAGCTCCCGGTTCCAGGGCCAGGCGTACGTGGTGCGGCACGTGAGCGACGCGGAGGTGCCGGAGACGGTGGCGGAGGACGAGCAGGGCCACGAGGCGGCGGAGCACAAGCGCGACATCGACGACGTGCTCCACGACCTCAGCAAGGTCACGCTCAAGAAACACCTCCACGTCGAGAACACCACCGCCAACATCAAGCCGCCCGAGGAACCGCCGCCGGCCAAAGGTGAACCGACCGTTGTAGAGTCCACATCGCCTGATGCTCCGTTTTGGGGCGAAACACGTGTCGTGTGCTATTGGAATGAGTTGTTATGGTATATACCTACTCGGAGAGATAAGGGAGGGTGGTGGGTCCATACCAAAACAAGTTCCACGTGTGCGGATTGTTGCAAACAAATATAAATACAACTTAAATCACCTGATGATGCTCCGTTTTGGGGCGAAACACGTGTCGTGTGCTATTGGAATGAGTTGTTATGGTATATACCTACTCGGAGAGATAAGGGAGGGTGGTGGGTCCATACCGAAACAAGTTCCACGTGTGCGGATTGTTGCAAACAAATATAAATACAACTTAAATCACCTGATGATGCTCCGCTTTGGGGCGAAACACGTGTCGTGTGCTATTGGAATGAGTTGTTATGGTATATACCTACTCGGAGAGATAAGGGAGGGTGGTGGGTCCATACCAACACAAGTTCCACGTGTGCGGATTGTTGCAAACAAATATAAATACAACTTAAATCACCTGATGATGCTCCGTTTTGGGGCGAAACACGTGTCGTGTGCTATTGGAATAAGTTGTTATGGTATATACCTACTCAGAGAGATAAGGGAGGGTGGTGGGTCCATACCAAAACAAGTTCCACGTGTGCGGATTGTTGCAAACGAATATATAAATGCAACTTAAATAAAGGTGAACCACTCCTTAGTCCTTAGGAGCACTAGTAAATCTCCTCCAATCTTGGGTGGAACAGCGAGATGAATGTTTCTCTCTTTAACAAAGCAGAACGGCGGACCGACGATCAAAGATGGAACTTTTGAAGATTTCCCAAAACAGCAGCGTACATAGCCCCGATGCTTCGGTTCATCGCATGCGGACGGCGATCGATAGAGTTAAGCGACATCCGGCATAGTTACATCGAAGCTTGTCAGTAACCCATTAATGACCCACTACAGGGTCGGGTCTCCTCTCACAATGAGAAGGATGTAGTCCACCACGCTGGCCTAGCGCGGGTTGGTGGACTTCACATGCCTTTGAGAACTTTTTTTTTCTGAACTCTCAGGCATGCAGGTTTCTTCACGATGTTTTCCTTCACCGTAACAGCAGGTGATATTTAATTTTTATAAAGCGCACATAACTTTTTTTACAAAGTCATTGGTGCGTGCCGCTGGGATTCGAACCCGGACCCATCGATTCGAGGTCGAATTCTAAGCCACTGGGCTATCACCGCTGTTCGAATCGTTCGTTCACATCGAAGTTATCGAACAGATAACAGTTGTTAGACCTTGTTGGAGGCCCAGGGACGTTTGAAAGACTCGGGTTGACCACTGACCCGTTTCTCCATCAATCCGCATTGGAGCAGCGTGGTGGAATGGCTAGCTCATTTCTCCCCCACTGTTTTGGGGAGAGACCCATGCGTAACAGTGGGACATAAATAGGATTGCAGCCATCACCATCAAATGACCAGGGCCGTCAGTCAGTAACCCATTAATGACCCACTACAGGGTCGGGTCTCCTCTCACAATGAGAGGGATGTAGGCCGCCGTCCACCACGCACCACTACTGCCCGTTGGTGGACTTCACATACCTTTGAGAAAAAAAATTTTTTTTTGGGAACTCTCAGGCATGCAGGTTTCCTCACGATGTTTTCCTTCACCGTAACAGCAGGTGATATTTAATTTTATAAATCGCACATAACTTTTTTTTACAAAGTCATTGGTGCGTGCCACTGGGATTCGAACCCGGACCCCTCGATTCGAGGTCGAATTCTAAGCCACTGGGCTATCACCGCATTACCAGGACCAGGGCCGTAGTCAGGTGTAAAAGAATATTGAAACACAGGCATGTAAAGTAGGTACACCAACAATATACCAACAGTATATCATTACATTAGTATATCTTGTTGTTAGCCACAGTCATCAGCTATCCCCCTCTTGCAGAAGTGAAAGAAGAAAAGAAAGGCAAGAAGACGAAAGGGAAGAACAAGCGCAAACAGCAGGGGCCGAGATCCGTGTCCCCGGCATTGGACAGCGACGACTCGGAACACCTCCTAGTCAAAGATGTAGACAGTATTAAGGTAAGGTCTTTAAAACTCAACTGGTTGGAATCTTTGGGAAGATGGCTGAAATACCTTTGGACCAATTTTTTTTTAATGTATTTTCCCTGTTACTCGAACACACATAACCTGAAAGTAAAGTTATTGGTAAGTAACCCTGGGACTCAAATCTGGATCTCCCTTGTCACCTCATATGAGCTCCGTCTCGCGAGTAACGCAAAGTCGGGAAATTGCATTTAGAAAATGCCAAAATTAGGTGCTTTTTAGGTGCTAATTAGGTGCCAAGTTCAAAAATTAGGTGCTCTGTCATTTTCACAGCAACGGAATACTCAAAGTTGCGGTGCTAGGAAAACGTGATGCTAGCAACGCAATGAAAATAATTAAATTACATTGATTGTTGAGGTAATAGAATAAGGTGCTTATTGGGTGTAACAACTCAACTTGTATAACAACGACTATATAACTTTTCGAAAGGGCTAAAATAATCATTAAAATTATGTTACCCCCATATAAAAAACAATATCTCAATTCCAGGTATTAGACAGTAACCAAATGCCGGCGCGCATCCTGAGGATAACGTACAAGCTGGTGAACACGGAGACCAAGCTGCTGCACCGCCTGCTGCAGGCGCACGGGCTGCAGGAGGCCTGCCCCGACTCCAGGGACTTCAACCTGCTCTGGGCGGGCCTCCACCCCAAGCCCGATGTCCTCAGGTCTCTGTCTCCGTACCAGCGGGTCAATCATTTTCCGAGGTGAGTGAAGATTCTGTCACTGTTAACAGATTAGATGCCTTGATGTGGGCTACCTAAAAATAATTTTTATCTAAGTTATTAGTAGCTCAGTCGAGCTGGACGTCAATGAAATTTTTTATATCTGTAAAACTATATCTACCATAAATAAATAAATAAATAACGCTTCACACTCATAGCCCCACACTAGGATTCCTTGTGTCGTGAGCGCCCTGCACACACAAGACAAGAACACAACACACCCAGACCAGAAACAGAAATCTAAACTCATCATTCAAATCTCTTCTCCGCTGGGAATCGAACCCAGGACCCTCCGCGTAGCGCACTGGCGTATTTACCAACTGAGCCACTCGGGTCGTCGAATCTACCATGGTTTTACGCAAGACAACTTAAAGCGAGCATCACATTTCTTTGGAACATCCACTTTTGAAATAGCACTACTTTTTTTTGCAAAAGTAATGTGCAACGGCATCTCAACTGATACGAGGCTGAAACAAAGAAACCAATACTTTTGGTTGGATTTTAATTTATGGATTTTCATTAAACAAGTGTACATGATGACCTTTTAATGAATAAAAATGAAAATCATTGACTTCAATGGAAGCGCCTATTAAACCAACTCCGTGACATTCGTCTTATTTTCCTCCTTTCAAACATAAAAGATCTAAACAAGTTCTAAATAAAAGATCTAAAAAGCGATAAACTCAAACTCAAAAGCTTTTATTCATTATTAGGTACAATTTGTGCACACTTAATGAAAGTCATACAGATAAATTATACATTCTACATTCGTCCGCTTTGATCGCCCCTCAGGCAAAACGTACACTGGGAGAAAAAAGCGGGCGGAAAATAACTCCCAGCACTCTTTTAAAAGCAAATAAAACTTAGTCTATAGTGCAGTATGGCTAGGTCCAATAAAGGAACACACGTGACAGCTATCGTGTGTGTCAATATCGCCCCATTGCCATCCGCTCACAAATAGATATTGTTACATGGTGTATAGAAATAGCCTATAGTGAAGTTATTCAATCCCACGCTTTCTTATCGTCTAAATAGTCCTTAGTTTCATAATAGGCCTTTCGGCACACGACTGATTTGATAGTTTGTTTAAATTTGTGAAAAGGCAGGGATTGAATTTCTATTGGAATATTATTATATTATAATTATTCTCACGGACATTCCCATAAATGACCGGCTTTTTTTATGAAGCCGACATTTTGGAAATACAAGTTTGTGGACATTCCTGGTTACAGGAAGAATGCATACAACTATCTAACATTGGTATAGGTCATCTAGAAATCGGTACCGGTTTCAGGTCCTACGAGCTAACACGCAAAGACAAGCTATTCAAGAACATAGAGAAGATGCAGTACTTCCGCGGCGTGAAGCACTTCGACTTCATCCCCACCACGTTCCTCATGCCCGGGGAGTACAAGGAGCTGTGCTCCACCCACCACCGCACCAAGGGGCCGTGGATAGTGAAGCCGGCGGCGTCGAGCAGGGGCCGCGGCATTTATATTGTTAACACGGTAAGTTATATTCGTGCGGCGTCTGTGCAATCAGTGAAAGAAAGTGCGCATGGCCCCTCGTTATATGAAGATGTGTGAAAAATAAACACAGCCGGATGTGGTCATTATTGGATGTACTGTATTGTATTGTAATATGTGCTGTCGACGGTGCGGTGATAGCCCAGTGGCTTAGAATTCGACCTCGAATCGAGGGGTCTGGGTTCGAATCCCAGGGGCATGCACCAATGACTCTGTTAAAAAGTTATGTGTGCTTTATAAAAATTAAATATCACCTGCTGTTACAGTGAAGGAAAACATCGTGACTTGTGAGGAAACCTGCATGCCTGAGAGTTCACAAAAAAAATGTTCTCAAAGGTATGTGAAGTCCACCAACGGGCAGTAGTGGTGCGTGGCGGACGGCGGCCTACATCCCTCTCATTACGAGAGGACACCCGACGCTGTAGTGGGTCATTAATGGGTTACCGACATGACATGACATGTGCTGTTGACTAAGGAATTAAGTTATTATCCTTCAGAGGACATGATAAGTTGTCACTTGAAACTGTTAACATTGTATAGCAGGGATTACACCTTATTAAAAGCCATAGGAGAGTTGATAAATATACCCCATAGTTACTAATCCATAACTCTACCAATAATTGATATTGGTTTAGCACGTGTCTACCATGGTAATATATGCTCTAGGTAGATGTTTACTCAGTGTTGGGATACAATAAAGGATTTCCACTAGCCAGCCCTCAGTCCATCCGCACCTCAGTTCTCATACCTGTGGTACGAAGTAATTCAACTTTACCGACCGACCAACTAACACGGCAAAAGTTAAACACAGGGCGAATGTCAGCGCATATTTCAATTGGGACAATCGCTATGTCCCAATTGAAATATGACAAAATGTACTGAATGGCGTTGTCGTACGAGCAACTTTGTTACGCTGATATATAGCCTTACCTTTTATATAAAATTAAAACTAGGCCAGCACCGAGCTACAACAAACAATACCCTCAATGTCATGTCATGTCAGTACCCATTAATGACCCACTACAGGGTCGGGTCTCCTCTCACAACGAGAAGGATGTAGGCCGCCGTCCACCACGCACCACTACTGCGGGTTGGTGGACTTCGCATGCCTTTGAGAACATTTTTTTGTGAACTCTCAGGCATGCAGGTTTCCTCACGATGTTTTCCTTCACCGTAACAGCAGGTGATATTTAATTTCATATATCGCACATAACTTTTATTACAAAGTCATTGGTGCGCGCCACTGGGATTCGAACCCGGACCCCTCGATTCGAGGTCGAATTCTAAGCCACTGGGCTATCACCGCTGCAACAATATAATGAGGATTATAACAATGCGATGAGGCAATATTTCCAGCCGGAACAGATCCCGAAGGGCGAGAACGTGGTGGTGGCGAAGTACATCGACAAGCCGCTGCTGGTGGGCGGGCACAAGTGCGACCTGCGGCTGTACGTGTGCGTGACGTGCGTGGACCCGCTGCTGGTGTACCTGTACGAGGAGGGGCTGGTGCGCTTCGCCGCCGTCAAGTACGACCGCACCGACCGGAACCTGTGGAACCCCTGCATGCACCTCTGCAACTACAGCATCAACAAGTACCACACCGACTACATCAAGTGAGTTGGCAATTGACTGTTCAATGTTCACCCGTCACCCCCCACCCGTCACCCGTAATGACGCAACGACGAAACCCGCGTCTGCCACCGAAGAAAAATAGGGTATTTCGCACCATGCAAGGAAAAATACAAAATTATGTAATATTGATAGATTTTATTGAAAGCAAGTGAAAAATGGTGATTTCTGTTCCAAAAAATGTAGTATACATTTGTTATTTCAATTTTAAAATTCAGGTTTATTGATCTGTTTTTCAAATGTCAAAAACGCTATACGCCATGAAAGCTATCGGCGTGACGTCATTAGCAGTGTAAATAAACAATGGAGTATAACTTTCTTCCTTTACTGAGATGTATTGTTTACACTGCGAGTGACGTCACAAGCATTGCGGCAGCGCCGAGACGGCCGAGTCTTTTTTTACATAATATTTGTTTGCAAAAATTTTTTTCCAATTTTTTATGGGTTTCGTAAGTCATAAACTTACCAATTCATATAAAAAGCTTTTTGACATAGGCCGTAATACCCTATTGCCAACTTACGGTACAGAAGTCGCCAACAGTTTCACACCTTTTCATACAGAAATCATATACAAACTGCGAGCTCTCCCCCTCTCTCCCCTTTTCTGATAGCGATTGGCAAACAGTTGAATACATCCACCAGGAACCTTGTCGATCAGTGCCTATGAATAGAATTTTCTCCTGTCTATGAGAGCAGTTGTCAAGAGGTAGAGCTTAACAATTTAATTCTGCTCGAAGAATTTATGCTGCTATTGACGGAGACACGAGGTAAAAGTCAACCCAAGTTGGATGTTTCCTCTAACTTACGATTGTCTGCGTTGTCGCTGATAAAGTTTGACCATCTGCAAACCATTAACATAACACACACCTGGAGCCTGACATTAGTGTGCCCTTCGAACCGCTGGTCAAGAACTGACGGTGTCAGATGTTGCTAACTATTTGGATCTTTTACAATCTGCCTGCCTTTTTATTAAATTTATTTACAGTGTTACCTAAACCCTCAATTTACGCACGCTTTTTCGTGACCTAAGTTGCCTATTTCTACACTGTGAGTAAATGAATGGTGTGACCTAAACCCGCAACTTACGCATGGTTTTTCGTAACCTTAGTTGCCTATTTCTCGTTCCGCCCGCCCCAGTCCGGGGCGGGTTTATGTCACACTTGCCATAAAATAGTCTACGATACTTGTGACCAAAGTTGTCTATTATTGCAGGGCGTTTAGCCATTTAACTTCACGCCGTGAAACAATAGGCTGCGTAACGTAGGTGACGCGTATGGTATCGTATCGTAACGTACCACTTGTTCGACAGATGCGACGACCCCAACGCCGGCAACGTCGGGCACAAGTGGACGCTGTCGGCGCTGCTGCGGCACCTGCGCAAGCAGGGCAGGGACACGGCGGCGCTGATGGCCGCCATCGAGGACCTGGTGGTCAAGTCCGTGCTGTCCTCCGCGCAGACCATCGCGGCCGCCGCGCGCGTGTTCGTGCCCAGCGCGTTTAACTGCTTCGGTCAGTCGCTCACCGTACCGATCGTGCACTGAGGCCTGCAGTCCTGCACCCTTCTCGCTGTGAGCGCTCACGGGCTGCACACAAGGAGATATCCAACTAAGTTCACATACATACATACATACATAGCACAAGTGTTGTGCGTGGGTTCGTGCCCGACGTGTTCAACTGCTTCGGTCAGTCGCTCTCCGTAACGATCGTGCACTGAGGCCTGCAGTCCTGCGCCCTTCTCGCTGTGAGCGCTCACGGGCTACAGATAAGGAGATATCCAACTAAGTTCACATACATACATACATACATACATAGATAGCACAAGTGTTGTGCGTGTGTTCGTGCCCAGCGCGTTCAACTGCTTCGGTCAGTCGCTCTCCGTACCGATCGTACACTGAGGCCTGCGCCCTTCTCGCTGTGAGCGCTCACGGGCTACAGACGAGGAGATATCCAACTAAGTTCACATACATACATACATACATAGATAGCACAAGTGTTGTGCGTGTGTTCGTGCCCAGCGCGTTCAACTGCTTCGGTCAGTCGCTCACCGTACCGATCGTACACTGAGGCCTGCGCCCTTCTCGCTGTGAGCGCTCACGGGCTACAGACGAGGAGATATCCAACTAAGTTCACATACATACATACATACATAGATAGCACAAGTGTTGTGCGTGGGTTCGTGCCCAGCGCGTTCAACTGCTTCGGTCAGTCGCTCACCGTACCGATCGTACACTGAGGCCTGCGCCCTTCTCGCTGTGAGCGCTCACGGGCTACAGACGAGGAGATATCCAACTAAGTTCACATACATACATACATACATAGCACAAGTGTTGTGCGTGTGTTCGTGCCCAGCGTGTTCAACTGCTTCGGTCAGTCGCTCTCCGTAACGATCGTGCACTGAGGCCTGCAGTCCTGCGCCCTTCTCGCTGTGAGCGCTCACGGGCTACACAAGGAGATATCCAACTAAGTTCACATACGTATATCACACAAGCGGTGTTATGTATGTATGTGTACAACATGTAGCGGTGATAGGCCAGTGGCTTAGAATTCGACTCGAATCGAGGGGTCCGGGTTCGAATCCCAGTGGCATGCACCAATGACTGTATTATAAAAAAGTTATGTGCGATATATGAAATTAAATATCACCTGCTGTTACGGTGAAGGAAAACATTGTGAGGAAACTGAGAGTTCACAAAAAAAAATGTTCTCAAAGGCATGTTCGTCCACCAACGGGCAGTAGTGGTGCGTGGTGGACGGCGGCCTACATCCCTCTCATTGTGAGAGGAGACCCGACCCTGTAGTGGGTCATTAATGGGTACTGACATGACATGGACACAAGTGGTGTGCGTGTGTTCGTGCCCAATAAGTTCAGCTGCTTCGGTCAGTTACTTTCTACCTTCTTGAGGGTTTTATTCAAATCTCTGCTCTGCTGGGAATCGAACCCAGGATCCATCGCGCAGCGCACCAGTGTCTTAACCACTGCGCCACTCAGGTCGCCGTGAATGAATATATTTATATTGTTTCAGAGTTGTTCGGCTACGACATCCTAATAGATGACATGCTGAAGCCCTGGCTGCTGGAGATCAATCTGTCGCCAAGGTACTTTGTAAGAAATCTTTCAGTTACGTATTTTTATGAAGTTTAAAATTAAATTTTTTATAAACTTTAAAATTGAAAAGAAATAGGCATCGTTATAGTAACTTAGTTATGTGTGTCGTGTTGTGTTGCTTATTTTGACCTTTTTAATCTGTTGTAGACTGAGGTCTCAGTTTGCTCGCAATATGATCCATGTGTGACTCATGTGAGTTACCACTCATCCTCATCCACAGAAAATTCTTTGGTCCTAATTGAAATAGGGTATTTCGCACCATGCAAGGAAAAATCCAAAATTATGTAATATTGATAGATTTTGTTAAAAGCAAGTGAAAAATGGTGATTTCTGTTTTGAAAAATGTAGTATACATTTATTATTTCAATTTTAAAATTCAGGTTTGTTAATCTGTTTTTCAAATGTCAAAAACGCTATACGCCATGAAAGCTATCGGCGTGACGTCATTAGCAGTGTAAATAAACAATGGAGTATAACTTTCTTCCTTTACTGACATGTATTGTTTACACTGCGAGTGACGTCACAAGCATGGCGGCAGCGCCGAGACGGCCGAGACCGTGTTTTCGCGGTGATTTTTGAAATTTAAATTGAAGTCTTTTTTACATAATATATGTTTGCAAAAAATTTTTTTCCAATTTTTTATGGGTTTTTATGACTTACGAATAATAAATAAAAAGCTTTTTGACATAGGCCGTAATACCCTATTGGGCTGCAGCGACTCTTCACATTAAGTGGCGTACTCACTCATCCGCTTCTTCGGTATAAATAAAACATAATAATAGTGTAGGTATGTGTATTTATACAAAGGTGTTTTCCAGTTTGGCGTGTGAGAGCCCGCTGGACGCCAGGGTGAAGTCCGCGCTGCTGGCCGACACGCTGACGCTGGTGGGGCTGCCCGCGGTCCCCGCCGCGCCCCACGACGCCTCGCCGCAGACCACCTCCCTCCGGATGAGGATAGGCGCTGTGAGTGTGTCTGTGTGGGCGTGGGGGTGATGTGTGCGGAGACTAGCTGTCCTCGCATTATTTAAACCTTCCGTGGACTCGCACGAGCATAACCAAAATTAGTACAATCGGTACATTGCATAACCAAAATTAGTCCAATCGGTACATTGCATAACCAAAATTAGTCCAATCGGTACATTGCATAACCAAAATTAGTACAATCGGTACATTGCATAACCAAAATTAGTCCAATCGGTACATTGCATAACCAAAATTAGTCCAATCGGTCAAACCGTTCTCGAGTTTTAGCGTGACTAACGAACAGCGAATCATTTTTGTTATATAGAAGATGTTTCCAAATTGGAGAGCTATAGTCGGTATGTCTCTTCAGGATAGAGTCGAAAATGACAAAATCTGCAGAAGAACGAAAGTAACCGTAGTAGCTCTCGAAGTTTGCAAATTAACGTGGCAATCGTTCGGGCCACATCGTTCGTCAACAGAAAACAGAAAGAAACCTCCTTGAATGGCGACCACGTCTAGGCAAAAAGGCACAGTTCCCCCGCCGATCAGGTGGAGTGACGATCTGAAGAAGACAGCGGGAAACTGTTGGATTCAAAGGGCCCTGAACTGGGCGGTGTGGCGTCGATTACGAGAGGCCCGTGTCCAGTAGTGGACTCCAAAGTGAGGAATCAAGGGAAGTTTTAGTTTCTCGTTCAGTAATCCTTTCAGTGTGTACGTACGTACATTCCTATAGGGACCGTGCACGGCGACACCTATGCCATCTAGTGTCATTTATCGGAACTGCATGGGTAGGATTACTACCGTATGTTAACTTTTTGAAAAGTGTATCACAAATAATTTTGTATATTAAAAGGCTCATTAAAAGTGTATTCTTGTATTGATGGATGCTCCAATACTTCCAAGAATAAAATATATAAATATATTAGTGTAAATTCTCGTAATTTTCCACCGATAGTACCAACATGCTCTGGCTAAAAACTATACGAAAAGTTGGATAAATGCAGTTAAAAATACACGTGACATGAATTCAAACGGTTAAAAAGAACTATCAAGGTTTTTTAAATGAAACTAATATATAATTTGTTTTGAGATTAATTTAAAATTCAAGTTATTTTTATTTTCAATGAAAAGGAGGAATTTGTTCTATTTAAACATTTTTATTTATCACACAATATCAAAATACCTGGCATTCATCTTAAAATAGATACTGCTTTATGCGTTGCTCACTTTATTTAAACAATGTTATCTGAAAATCCTCTACACCCTTTTAATATACCGACAAATTTTCTATTAAAAAACACTTGGACCAAATACTTTTAGAATTTGAAAAATATCAACGTTCGCACGACACACACTATTCTTGATATCACTAAAATCGCATTTTATACATTTTACATAATTTAATCCGTAATTTATAGTGAAATACTGAGTTATTCCTCGCTAAGCGACATTATGAAAACATATGAAAAACAAAGGGATTAAAACGAAACTGCCACAACTAAAGTGCAATATTGTCCCATGCAGTTCCGATAAATGACACTAGATGGCATAGGTGTCGCCGTGCACGGTCCCTATAAAGTACTCACCTTTCCGGCGCTTCCAGTGCCGTCGCGTCCACTCAGCGGAGAACGTGAGCGTGCGCGGCAAGCCCGCCGGCGGGCAGGCGGCGGGCGGCGGGCAGGCGGCGGGCGCGCCGCTCACGGGCGAGGAGCTGCGGCTGGTGCGGGCCGTGCGCGCGCAGTACGCGAGGCGCGGCGGCTTCGTGAGGATCTTCCCCAGCCAGAACTCGTGGCAGAAGTACTCGCAGTACCTGGGTACGTGACCCACCAGCGGACCGCGGACCGCTGCGGGGCCGAGGATGTAGACCTTAGTCCACCACGCTGGCCTTATGCGCTATTGGTAGTCTTTACATGCCTTTGATGATATTATGGAGATCTCTCAGGCATGTTCGTTTCCTCGCGATGTTTTCTTTCGCTCTTCATTCTAACCCAGATTCCTAGAGTAAGCGGCCAAATAGGCATGATAACTAATTTTTAAAAACTCTTCTATGATATTCAGGAGTTTCTATTATGTCTAAAATATATCATATTTTTGTAGACAATTAAGGTTTTTGTGCAATTAAAGTACATTTAAATTTTAAGTTTTAATTTATTCCAAAAACGTTCGCCCGTGTCATGGCGTCTGTCATTGCGCCACGACTCAGTAAAAAATGCAGAGATCGCGTATAATAAGCTTACGGAAAAAATGACGTTTACTAAGACGTGACGTAAATTGACGTAATTCGATCTGATGGGTGTTTAAGCTATCATGGCGGATTGTTGTATTTTGTAGATTTATTTTAACAAATAAATTATTAATCTCGACATTAATAAGAGAATAAATACATGTTTCAAAATCTTTGAATCCTATTTCATTAGATCAGATAAATATTTTGCCGATACTTGATTACTGTCATCATGCCTATTGTCATCCTCTGGGCTATCACTGGCAAAAATTTGTAATCGTGTTATGACAGACCCAGTGACGGGAGTGCCGGTGCCGGTCTGCTCCAGTCACTGCTCCAGTCAGTCCAGTCACTCCATATTTGACCGAATTAGTGTGCTTGTCCCCCAGACCCGGTGACGGGGGTGCCGGTGTGCTCGACGTCGCTGAACAACAACGCGCCGTACAGCGCGCTGCAGCACAACTACAACCTGCTGGTGCACGCGCACGTGCTGCCGCGCTTCTCGCACGCCGCCGCCGCCACCGCCGCCTCCGCCGCCACCGCCAGCTGCACCGACAACCCCGACAGGTACCGCACACGCACACACGCACACACACACACACACACACACACACACACACACACACACACAGTTCAACGCCGCCGCCGCCACCGCCAGCTGCACCGACAACCCCGACAGGTACTCGTTATAGCATGCTCACATGTCACGACACGTACCACACACACACACACACACACACATAGTGCGCACTGTATACAAAGTGGCGAACAAAAGTTCTATATGGAAACTAAATAAATTTCAAGTTACTCCGGTAATTCCGGAGGATTCTAGTATAAGTGTTTAGGAAGGCTACGAGGGATTTTAGAGGCCAGTTATTTTATACCATTATAAAATTAATAGTTAAGGGGCCGTCCATTATTCACGTGATCTTTTTTAAGCATTTTAACCCCCCCTACCCCTTGGTGATGCATGGTGACGTTTAAGACTACCCCCCACCCAACATCACGTGTATTTTAGTATCTACAAAAAATCTTAAATTTTTTAGAATATTATCTTAAATACAGCAGTCGTCGGCGGCGCGTGAGAAGATACTTCGTTCGTTGCCTAGCAACGGCGAGTCAAGGCTACACTACACGCCGCTTTTCGATTTAAAAATGACGCGTTTGAAAAATAAATACACGTCATACATCTTACTACACCCCCCTCCCCCTTGTGACATCCCCCCTCGTTTCAAGCCTCACGTGATTAATTGATTAATGGACGGCCGCTAACATTATCAATTCGCAGACTGAAGCGCTACGAGGCTGTGTGTATAGCGGGGGCGGCGCCCGCCGTGTCGCTGGCCAGCCACAGCGAGCCGCCAGCCCCGCCCCGCGACGCCAGACGAGCTAAGGACCTGGTCAAACAACAGCTCAATGAAGGACTCAAGCTCACGTTAGTTTCCACACAAATATCCTACTTACTGTTATAAATGTCATTGTTTGTGAAGATGGATGGATGGGTTTTTGTTAGTCTTTCACACAAAAACACTGAATTTGGATAAAATTTACTATTCAGGTAGTTTATAACCGGGATTAATATAATGGAAATTTTATTCCTCTCTGGAGTAAGTTCTAAAATCGACGCAGACGAAACCGCTGACAAAGTCAAGTATTTTATAACTCTCTTTGCTTAATCTAGTATTTTGTAACTGTCTTTGCCATACTAAGATAAGAAGAGAATAGAAAGAGACTGCGTCAAATGATGTTTAACGTCACAACAAATACTTTTTTTTAATGGCTCGTGTGTTCATGTCTCCCATGACACATGAAATTCTAGTGTAGGACTATGAGTGAGAAGCGTTGAAATCTAATGTTGAGTACACAGTGACTAGTACTACTACAGTAATAACTGACCTATAGGACCTATAAGACAGGACCTTTAGGACCTATAGGTCATTTATTACTGTACGGCATTAAATTTGTGTAATTCCCATTGTATACATGTACACTTTATCCACGAACGCCGTACATATTTCCAAGGGAGGGCTCGGAAGCCAAGGGTCGCAGCCCTTATATCTGATCACGGTACCAGGTGTACCGCTCAGAAATGACCGCATAGTGCTCAGAGCTATTCTCTGATATAGTAACAGCCTTCGAAGCGTTATTCACGTTGGTTCATTTCACAGGTAAATGTTGTTGATGTGCTTGTAGTGTAGACCATGTGCACCGGTAACGTGAACGTTTGTCGGCAGCACGGGCGAGGGCCGGCGCGCGTTCGGGCTGTACCTGAGCCACGTGCTGAAGCGCATCTCGTCGCCCGCCAACGAGCTGGGCGTGCAGCACGCGGCGCTTGTGCTGAGGTTCCTCCGCAGGGCCTCCGCCTCGCTGCGCATGCCTTACAATGTAAAGGTGCCCGCCCTGTACGCATGCCTCGTGCGTTACATGCACACCGCATGTCATCACGCACGCACGTACGCACGCACGCACGCACGTCGTCACGCACGCACGCACGCACGCACGCCGCACGTCATCACGCACGCACGTACGCACACGCACGCACGTCGTCACGTACGCACACACGCACACACGTCGTCACGCACGCACACATGCCGCATGTCTTTTTTTATAAGTAGAGCAAGCAAACGCCTACTGACGCGTGCAACGCCAGTCGCCAGTGCGTTGCCGGCTATGAAGGAGAGCTTTTTATGCCCTTCTTGAAGAACCCCATGTTATAGTCCTGTCTCCATGTGTTTGTTGGGTTAGTTCCTTCTTGTTTTCTCCACATTTTCCACACTTTACATTCATTTATTTATATTGTAAGTATTGCTATCCAAGCAAATAATAGAAGTTACAAGGGACAATAGCTATTTGCACACATCCACACTGAATTTTCATTATTTCACCTGTAGTTATTTAACAATTTTTGTGCACAATTTAGCATATACGAGTAACTGAGCTGTTTGTAATTTGTATCATGATTGTGTTTTTTTATTATCGCTTATTTGATATCTTATATATCTTATTTTTTTAATAGACTATCTATTTGATTACATTTTTCTACATGTAAAATCCCACAATCTCCCCAAAGGGCCCGCCAGCGAAGATGTGCGACAAGGACCGCTGCGCCGTGATCGCGAAGCAGCTGAACGACTTCCTCTACATGTACTACCGGGAAACTGATCTGTACACCGACAGCGAAGACAGGAACGGATGCGTGTCTAATATACACTTCGCACAGTTCCTGCATTCCGCCAGGTGAGCTTGTGTGTTGCTCAAACACCTACTGTATTACTGTATTGTGTGATCTAGTAACCGATGCGTTTGTATTGAAGTATGAACTGAGAGGGAGTATTTGTTTCATGCTACTTTCTATATTTTTGAACAAATAAATTAAAGTTAAAATGTATGTTTAAATCTGGGTGCAAATAAGTGCACCGCGAGCATACAAAAACTATTGGAAGGATTGGAAGAAGTGGAAACCGGGTTCAAATGTGATGTGAATACTTGACCGGTTGGGGAGTGTCCTAAAATTCTCGTAGAAGTGTTTGTTTGTTGGTGTTTAAAAGTTTGCTCGTACTTTTATACATATTTAATAATCGCGTCGACAGCGAGGCGGACTTGGAGGACGTGCTGCTGCTGCTGCTGCGCACCGAGAACCACGTGGCCACCTTCCTCGGCGACACGCGCAGCGCCTTCTGCGTCGACCTGCCGCCCAGCAAGCTGTGCGGGGCCTGCTCCCGCCACACGCTGCTGCGCCACCTGGCGGCCATCGCGCCCGTCCACTGCCGGCGCTACAGGTGCGACTGGGCCCCGCCGCCCCACCGCCCCCCCCAGGACACACGCTGCTGCGCCACCTGGCGGCCATCGCGCCCGTCCACTGCCGGCGCTACAGGTGCGACTGGGCCCCGCCGCCCCCCCTCCCCCCCAGGACACACGCTGCTGCGCCACCTGGCGGCCATCGCGCCCGTCCACTGCCGGCGCTACAGGTGCGACTGGGCCCCGCCGCCCCCCCTCCCCCCCAGGACACCCGCTGCTGCGCCACCTGGCGGCCATCGCGCCCGTCCACTGCCGGCGCTACAGGTGCGACTGGGCCCCGCCGCCCCCCCTCCCCCCCAGGACACACGCTGCTGCGCCACCTGGCGGCCATCGCGCCCGTCCACTGCCGGCGCTACAGGTGCGACTGGGCCCCGCCGCCCCCCCTCCCCCCCAGGACACACGCTGCTGCGCCACCTGGCGGCCATCGCGTCCGTCCACTGCCGGCGCTACAGGTGCGACTGGGCCCCAGCGCCCCCCCCCCCCCCCAGGCACACGCTGCTCCGCCACCTGGCGGCCGCATGTTCACCGCCTATAGGGCATCCGACAAGGTTTAACGACTGCTATCATATCGATAACAACCGGGAACTCAGAAGCACGGAAGCACGCATTTAATTCGTCACCAGCGGTCACCCAGGTAGGTACTGTTCGCTTAACTTTTTCGATCCTTTCTGATCTACTGAGCAGCGAGGCTATGCGCACTTCTCATTAATTTTAGATATGATAGGCTAACACTCCATAGTGACATAAAAAATCTAAGTTGCTATCATTGTCCCCAGACCCGTTCCCGAGGCGACGTGCCGGCCGGAGCCCGAGCAACAGTCGCTCGACGACAAACCGGCGTTCCTCTCCTCCGACCTGGTGCTGAAGGACTCCCTCAAGGAGGAAAAGCCGCTCAGCGTCGCGCTCAAGTACGCGCGCTCGTAGCCGCACCTCACACTCCACCTGTCGGTGCGTCATCCGGGATCTCGTTATAATGGGATCAACTGGGATGTCTTGGAAGTATCCCAGTATAAAACTAAAAAAGAGTTTGATTTGAAAGAGAGAAGTTAAGCCTCAAATCGCTCTCAAGTACGCGCGCTTATAGCCACATCTCACACCTCAACCCGTCGGTATGTGACGCGGGATCTCTTTTATTCTGGGATCACCTCGTCTGGTGGGCAAGAGTTTGAATTGAGAGAGAGAAGTTTAGCCCCAATCTTAATATCATACGCTCCAAACGTAACCTCAGACCTACCCGTGAATCCCACAGGTCCCATCTCCCTGCACTCTAATGAGAGATCTTGTTACGGTATCGGACCCTCTAACTTCACTCTAAAAACGCACGCGCCTAGCGTCCAATTTTAACTTAATAAAATTATCGTTTTATTCTAAAAATGAACGCCCCTTTATCACTAGAAATAATATTAATAATAAATATTGTGGGACAACTCACACATGGCTTTCTGATCCCAAAGTAAGCTGTCAGCTTGTGTTATGGTAACCAGATGGCTGATAAACATACATATATATTTTTAAATACATACTTATACATAGATAATTTACACCCAGACACAGAACAAACACTTGTGCTCATGGTTTTTGGTTTAAAATTTAATTTTTAATTTTAATTTTTAGTTTTAATTTTTTAAAATGGTTTCAACGTGTGAAATTCTTTAAATTTTTGTAAGGTTCTAACTTGTCCATCTAGTAATTGACCGATCAGTCTTGACAGTCATTTTATTATATTGCTGTATGGTGGGAAAGCGCGCCTTAGACGGGATGACACGACTTCTTGTTCTATGTTTGCGTCAATTAAGCACTAGTCGGCCAACAGATTCAGCATTTGAATATGTTACATTCAACAAGTAGCAAATAACTGCAACAGGCACCCATCGAGACTATCAATTTGTTCTTGTGTGAAGACCTTGGCGGGGCATTCGTTTTTAGATAAGATGATATCTACTTAACTTCGCTTATCCCGTTAATCAAACAGAACGGGTATAGTTGGACGTTTGAAACATTGATGGAAGAATGTTTTGTATAAAAGTGACCTAACACAATAAGGACACCGATTGGTCGTATCGTTTACAACTAAGATAATATAAAATGTAAGCTAGAAATCAAAATGTGCATTAAGATTTCGACGTGATATGTAGGTTTTGACGACGTTAATGTGTTCAAACTTTTCCTACTAATGCTTCCAAGTGGTTTTAAAATAAAAAGTAGGTACTTTTCGCTTTTTAAGACCTTGAAAATTTTAAGAGCAATAATAAAAATGATAGCAAAAACAATCGGCTTAATAAACCCCTAGAAGGTAACGGTATCTACTATTTTCTCATTGTGCTTTAGAAACATGTGAAACGACGTGTCAATCGAACCAGTAAAGAGCTCACTTTTTTTGCCATGTTTTAGTTCTCACTGGCGAACATAATATGTATATTCATAAGATTTACAACAAAATAATAGATAAAGATAAAAACACAAATATAATGAATCATATCTTTGGGAGGGATTGCGAGTAGAGACTTTATCAAAGGGTTTACGAGATTAAGGTTCAAATATTAGTTTTATTAAAAAATAAATTTAAAAAATATTAATTTTACCATTAGATCTCCGTATTGAAAACTGGCCCGCATGTGGCCTTAGTTCCTAAAAACTTAACACCTAATAGAGCCCCAGTAGGAACACCTACACTTAAAAAACTAAATCAACTTCTAGTTTTTAAGTAAGTACTTAAATGATCTGTGTTCATGACGCTTGAAGATACGTTGCGATTGAATTTATAGAAAGTAATTTAAAATTAAAATATTTAAATATCTCAATAACCTGTAAGTACTTAAATTTAATGTTAAACTAATGCAGAAACACACGAATCCAACTTCCCATAAGGGTACAGCTTTTAAATAGATGTAATAAAGTAAAGTAACGGTATATTCATCTGTCCATATTCAAGAGTATTTTTTGATTGCACGAATACATTTTGATATGAAAACAGAAAATAAAAAACACAAAAATAAAAAATTAGAAGTGTGTATGCTACCTTACTACCTACTTCCATTAAAACGTAATAATACTAAATCATTGTTTTATGCACATTTTTAAATTAACATTTTTGATAGGTAGCACAATAGAACTCCAATAGTCGACCCACAGACACTTATTAAAAAAACAAAATCTTTTGAGCACTAAAGCATGAATTTTTTTAATACTAAAAATTCAAAAACTAGACGGTTTCACTTTGCTTTTGTAATAAACAATGGTTGCACTATATTGTGTTCAGTCCAAACCAAAGAAACGAAAATAGATTAGTACTTATAGTGATAAAGCAACGAGTACCTGGCACATAGGCTATTCCACAGTTACGATAAAATTGCGGTGCTATTAAAATGGAAATCACTTAGAATAGACGCGAAAGAGGAGTATGTCATACAACTGGGTGTTAACATTTTAGATTTGGCCTAACCAAATTCCAGTTTGGCAAGGGCAGATTGAACTTGAACTCACTCCCAAAATTCTATCCACTTTTTATCCTTTTACACCTTCCTAATTCAAGCGGAAACGAAACGGAACTCAAGACTCGCCCAACAAAATTAAATGACCAGAATTTGAGAATACACTCAGTCTTGTGTATAGTTTATTAAAATATGCTTGACAATTCTGACTAATAAAACGGTTATGACCTATTATAAATGCCCGGTTATGTGACTCTCTGACACACTATATAGGATAGCTAATAGCTAGGTTCAGCTAGTCGTAATGTGTACTTAATTTTAACTAAAACTCCATTTACATCCATTCGTTTTTGAATGACCAACACAAAAATCCTAATTTCCTCAAGGACAATGAATCTTATTTTATCTCATGGTGTTCTTTGATCTAAGGTTTTCAGAGGTAAAATGCAAAAATACAGTAAGATTTGACAATAGATACAAGTTCAGTAGGATAACTTACTCCTATTAAGTATGTATTTGAATGGTAAAAAAATGAATCTATGAATGTTACCTATAATTATTTATTATATCGACTGTAGTCATTGACAAAGAATACATGAATGTATGTGGATACAAGAAAACAATTTGAGCAGATAGATTGAACGGAACCCTCAACGTTTCCTAATTTCGGCTTTTACACAATATAGTTACTCGAATAAAATAATTGGTCTTTGCGCATATTCTATTAAACACGGCATGTGTTCGTTTTTGATGGAATTGATGGTTGCGACTAGTCTTAGTGTGTATAAAGCCCCTGCTGTATTTCTTGTTTGTATCTTCTATACACAAAATGTGATAAAATCTCCAAAATTACCAATTAACCTAAACATTGGATAATAACTAGGGAAAATTATTTAAGTGGTTGTTACTTAACAATAATGTCTAAGTATATCAGTTGTATGGATTAGTTTCGCGGATGTATAGTTTAATTAATTATTTATAATGTATTAAGTATTCAGTATTAATTATATAACTTTGTATTTGTATGGTAATGGCAATTTTGGTCTCCCGTTTGATTTATTTAAATTTTAATATATTAATAACAAGAAATAGTAATATATTTTATAAATTATTTTAGGTTATCCAAGGAGTGATCTATAGTGATGCTAGTCTGTTTGATTTGATACATATGGATTAACAATAACACCCAATGTTGAAATATTAATTAAAAATATTGTTATAAGCCGTGCCAATAAGGAAACGAATCTAAAATGGCGTCCCAAACTGATATTGACAGATTGGGTCAGCATAACAGAAAAAAATTACGAAAATTGTTAATTCGTTTCTTTTATTTTTTTCATTTTAATTTGTTTGTTGACAAACTGTTATAATAATATTCGTTTAAGCTATTTGCATCCATATAAAACTAGAAATCACATTTTTGTTATGTTTTGGTTTTAATTTGTGTATTTATTTATACTATGTTATTTACCTATACAGACTGTAACAAAGTATCCCATTAATACTCTTAATGAGCCAATAAAACCGAACAACTTTCCCCAAAGAACATAGGTCAAATATTTCTGAGCAATATTTTTCAATAATTCTTTGTTTATCTACCTAAACAATATTAATTCCTATTTTTTTTGTCTGTCTGTCTCAGACCTGTATCTTGTAAACCGTAAAAGCTACATTTTTTACAAATCCAGACTGATTATTTTTTTGCTTACCTTACGGCCGTTTGGAGTGAGAGGGAAATGATAAGCGACGCCATTTTAGATTCGTTTCTTTATTGGCAGGGGATATATTATTCATTTTGTTTAAAAGTTATTTAAGTGCCCATAGCTGCTATTTTGTTTTAATATGAAGTATTGTGATTTATTTCTCTCGTTTAAAATAAGTTACCCTTTCAACGTCTCATTTTTTTAAAGTTTTTATTTCAATTAATCTTTGTTGATATTATTCGAAACATGTGGAGATTATGAACTTGTTGTTTATAATAATATATCTAAATGCTTCAGTAATTACCATTAAATAAAACACTTGTGCCTCAATCTATATTTTGTGTTGTAATAAGAGAATGTTTAAGTTAAAATTTGTGATTTTTTTAAATGTTTGTATAAGTATTGTTTAATTAGGCATTTACTCATTTTGCATGTTTCACAGTTTCGTTTTTGATGCTTTATTTTGATTATTTTATAAAATGTATCAATATGATTTTACTGGCAAGTGTAAATATCAATATCACTGTTTAAGCCAATGACTTGCAATAACTTGACATTGATTTTCTTATATAGAATTAGTGTTGCAATCTAAGAGGAAAGTTTGGTTCCAATAAGAGCTTATTTGTCTCCTTATTTCCTCGACTTGTGTGGTGGTATAATGTCTTATGAGAGTGGTGCCAGTGCCATAAGCAATACAAATACAGATGTTCCAATTAGCTCAGGAAGCATTCGATGAGGCTTATGCTTGAGTACAAAGTGTGGTATTATAGTGAATTACTACTATCAGCGAAATTTATCTCGTTCCGTGGAAATGATTATATTTTGAATACGCTAATAAAAATATTAAAGAAATTACCTTGTTTTATTTATATATAACAAACCCCTATAAAATTCTTATGTTTTTTATACTGTAAAGATTTCAAATTATTCAATTAGCAAATTATGATAACTAATTAAGATTTCTACTACGACAATTCAATTAAACCTACGTGTTTCAGGCTGGGTAGGAATTATACTACAAAAAACAAAGTTATTAGAAAAATAATTTATTCATGTACTCCACACTGAGCTCCTCCATCACTGAGCTACTCCATCACTGAGCTACTGCGCCGAGGTGCGCACTTGGTGCACGTACACCATATAACATCTTCCAAGTAGAGTCCATAGTTCCGTCTTCATCTAGGTTCCCAAACCCTGTCAAACATAAAAATGTATTAGTTACATGTGACCAAAGTGCATACCGTTATCTCATTGCTGTTCCTAGATCCAATTTCATTTGTTATTGTTGATGAAATTTGTTACTATCGGACACTGGCTAACTCTGTTCCCTATTATTTTAAATTATAATTCAATTTACATTTAGTGTTGTGTGTGTGCAAACACTGAGAAAAAAAATTATTGTTACAAAAGCGATCACACATCAAATGTTTTAAAAGTTGTTTCTGGTACGGAACATTTCTAGTCAGTTGGCCGGTTTTTAAACACTAATGATCATTTAGACATTAAAATGGATCGAGCAGTTTAGCATGTATGGAGACAACGATACACGCACATGGTGTTGGGAATTTGAAATCAACATCGGAACAGTTGTAAATTGATTCTAATTTTGACTTTGCTAAGGTAACGTCTTATCTATGAGAAATTATATTTTGTTATCCATGACACGTGCGCATATTACATTAAAATAATACGACGTAATGTTCATTCACGCAATACTTGAAATGGCAAATTCATTTTGGAGTCATGCTTATTTGCGCACGCGCAACATCCGCAAAACGATTTGAATTTCGAGTTTTACAGGATATCAACTCGGAAATCACTTAAAATTTTTCGCTTTTTGACAACGTATTGTTTTAAAAATTCGGGCAACGAGATAGATGAATGGGCGCCACGCAAACGTTAGGCATCGCTTTACTTACGATTGTCGTTTTTCGTAACGGAGTCTTCTGCCGCCGTCGCCTAACGTATACGCTGTCGCAACGTTCAGTGCATCGTCTAAGCTTCTCCGGCGGACGCGCTACCTGGTAACCTGCCTCAGCCGCTACTAACGTCTGAAACGTACTCGCAAGCACTCTTGTCTAGGGCCGACGCTAGTGCTACCGTTATATTCTGCATTATTCAAGTACAAGATAAAAAAAAATAGCTCAAGTATTCCGGTACGTCACGGATCGTTGCGTTACGTATCCTCTGAACTACGGGTCGTCATAGGTTACCCTTTCAAATGATCTACACAACGAGCCATCGCGTTACGTACTGTCACATCCTAGGTCCTGCCAAGGTAGCTTAAAGCTCCTCGCTGTAAGAATCATGAGAAACATAAGGTGTGCTACTTATTACGTGGAGCTACCATCGTTTACATCACGAGGAGCTCGCAGCAATCGTTCGGATACGAGGACTAGCGGCTCGAGCGGCTTCGCAACGAAGGTGCAACGTCGAAGCCCCCTCGCACTCCACCACCTAGGCACCGGCGAATCCCTCGGTCGCAGGAGCGGGCGAGGGCAGAGTGCCGCCCGGGATCCGTTCGGGCAAAAAATGACAAAAATCGGGAAGGTTCTAGCGATTCAAACCCAAATTTCCAAAAGAAAAAAATTTAATCCAAAATAAAACGTACAACTGACATGTCTCATTGCTTAAAACTTATCGATCGACCGAGCTAACACTTATACATATAAACCTAGAGCGGGACGCCCGTCGCCCGGTGCGGCGGTGCGTCGCCGCGATCGCTCACACACGCATCACGTTCACGTCTCACTGTCGGTCGGTCGGGTATCACTCGAGTCTGTCGCCGGGGCTGCGCGTGTGCGCTATGCACGCCATGGCACGCCTACATACACACGCACATGAGCGAGTGCGCGTCGGCGCGGGCGAGAGGGGCGCGCCCTCAGTAGCGCCGCGCCGCCGCCGCCTCGCGCCCGCCGCGCGCCGCGCCGCCGCCGCTACACACAACAACACGATGTCACGATCCGGCCACCACATCCTACATTCCACGCCCGATCCGAACGCCCGCCGTCCGTCTCGGCGACGCGACGCGACGCGACATCACATCCTGCGTTTACGTGGTTCACGACCGATGCGACGGTGCACGCACACGTCGCGCACCCATGTCGTAGTTGGCACCCATGTCGTTTTTCCGCTAAGTATGCCGTCGCATCGGTCGCGACTCCCGGAAAAGGATCGTTGCATAAAAAAACGCGTAAACGTTAGCTACGCAATGCGACTATTTGATAATACGCAGCTGTTACAGTATTAAGTCCCCCTTTTTGTTGTTCCGCGAGCGAGTCGCGACACAGTGGAAAGAGGTACTTAATGTGTCTCCTTTTTTGTATTTTTTTTTAAATTTTTGTACGATCAAATAGCTACTAAGAAATTGTTATACCCGAGGCAACAATGTAAACTTTACACTCACACAGTCTGATATATTGTCTCGTAATAGGTCGCATCGTGTCGCGTCGCGGATCGTCGCTTTCTGGCATTTACAGGACAACGGAACAGTCACACCACCACCGGCTGACGATACTGCCCCGGCGAGCCCCGCGCTCCCTCGGTCGCCTCGAAACACAGATTGTGCCGGCAGATAACGTAAAAACTGTCGACGCAGAGTGGAGTCTGTCTCTTCTGCAGATCGTGTTTTTACCGGTCATTTTATAAAACACCGTCACAACGCACAGTATAAATGTTAGTAAGGTCCATCCGTACGGGAATCAAAGGTAATCCGCATCTAAACGGCGCATTTAGCGTCGCGTACTATCAATCGGTGCCGCTCCTTATCGACCCTGTTGTAGTCGTAGGAGTCTATCCTTGCAACAGTAGCCTGTCCATCCCGCATGCCGCATTTTTAAACCCGCTTTACTGAGAATGAAGCAAATATCGATCTAAACGCGCTGCTTCTAAACTAAACAAGAAAAGGTTTCCGTTACCCACTTTTTAACAAAAACGCAAATCCCATTTTGAACGCTATTAATTACCGCAATTTGTGCAAATAATGTTAGTAAAAGCCAGGCTACGGGTCGTTACATTACGAATTAAACAGTAAACAGTATAGAACACGCTCGTATGGCTATAAATATCTACGACGTATCGAATACCGTCATTGTGGAACACTGATGCGTGCGAGGTGTTCAGCGAACGTGTACTTGCGGGGCATCGCCGGGAGTATTGGTCAAACACATAATTATGTATATTTTCAATTTGACGCAAACTTGTTCAATTTTATTTACTTATTTATCTTGATTTTTTGTAATTTCTGCAGTCATTTCATTGCTCATCACTTGTTAATTATAGGAGTGACTTGCTATGAATCTTGTGATTTAAATAAGATGGAATTCTTTAAAACAACCAGCTAGTATTAATCAAATATTACAAAATGTCGTGACAACACTGATACTGATTACAATAAAAAAATTTTGGGAAGACTTCGCAAGCCCAATGTTTTTATCTATTTCCCAATACTGGCTGGTTGTTTGTCAGAAGCTAGGAGAGGTTGTGAGCTCACCGTCCCATGGGCGGGTACTGCTGCGCGTACGGGTCTCGGTCGTAGCCCCCCGCGGAAGCCCCTCTCCTGAAGCAGAAAGTAAACCAACGTTTTAAATAAAGAATTTGTTTCTTAAATTCATCCTCTACTTTTAGTATAGATATTATTTTTAAGTCCTTGTCCTAATTGCTGACATAACTGACCAATCGACATGAAAAAATTTATACGCAGAACTCTGTATGGAGCTGTTCTTATTGAAATATGGACTGACATGTGAAAACATATATGCAATGACACTGTAGTACAAGAATGACAGTGTAGTACAAGCAACTTTAGTGTGTGACAGGGCTGAATCTCAGTCTAATTTTGGTCTTGTTAAGTTTTAATATCAACTGTGTGAGTTGTTAATTGTGTGTGTGTGAGTAGTATTTTCTACTAGACTTAGACAAACGATATTACTACAAGATGACTCATTAAAATCATGACTAAGTAGCAAATTTTTTTATTAACGATTAAAACAACCTTGACATAATCGCAAATCCTGTTATTGATTAGTTGTAAAACAGCTCTATATGGATAAGAAAAAGAGAGAATTATAATCTATCTAACTGCACATAATGAATGGTATGTATGTTAAAAGTGATATTGTTTGACCGTAGTATGAATATATTGGTAAAAAAGAAGCAATTGTTTGGGTCCATGAAGTGAGACGTCCGTGTTCATTGGTAGCAGGGATCAACCGTAATTGGGCCACTCGCCTGCACCTCAGCTCGCTACTCATTAATTTAACAAATATTAGGAGGTACTCACATGGGCGAGCGTCTGCTGAACATGTCTCCGTTGGGCATGGGGGCGGGGCGCGCGCGCTCGTAGCCGTTGGGCAGCGGCAGCGGCGGCCGCAGCGCGCGCCGCTCCAGCAGCTCGCGCTCGTCGTACAGCGCGCGCCGCTCCTCGTACATGGGGCCCAGCTCCTCCACGCCGCCGTAGCGCCGGTCGTCGTACATCGGCGCGCCGCCGTACTCGCGCCGCTCCATCAGCGCGAACCCGCGCCGGTCCTCGCCGCCGTACCCGCCGTAGCGCTCGTCGCCGTACCCGCCCATGCCGCGCTCCATGCCGCCCATCGCGCCCATGCCGCGCTCGTACGCCGCGCCGCCCAGCCCGTTGCGCGCCATGCCGCCCATCGGCCCGCCGCGCATGTCGCGCATGCCCATCGGCCGCGCGTCGCGCATGTAGGGCGCCTCGCGCGCGCCCATCGGCCCGCCGCGCACGGGGCCGGGCCCGCCGCCGCCGCCGCCGCGCCGCTCGCCCGCGCCGCGCATACCGCCGCGCATGCCGCCTCGCCCGCCGCCGCCGCCGCCGCGCGCGAACCTCTCCTTGATGCGGCCGCGCTCCACGGTGATCACGGCGCCGTTGAAGGAGCTGTTGTTGAGCGCGCGGATGGCGGCGCTCGCCTGCTCCTCGGTCTGCATGTGCACGAACCCGCACCTGTTCATGATGTCGCACTCGGTCACGGTGCCGTACCGCTCGAACATTTTCCGCAGGTCCTCGGGCCTCGATCCCTGGGGTAGGCTCCCGACGAACACCTTCGTTTGCTGAAACGACGCAGTTCGATCGGTTAGCGGCAAGTGCGGCAACTCGACCTTTACGTAACGCACCACATTCCGAGATCAAAAAATCTACTTACCGGCACCATTTTGTCGTTTGATTTCTTACTCCTGGTCTTTCAATATTTTCCTTCAATTTTAACCTTTTTAGTTTTACAGCACGTGCACTTTTTTAGGACCGATCGCCGCAATTTCTCCCAGTCCCTCGCTGGCGGCTTGGTTAACTTGGTTTGGTTTGAACAAAATGGCGACTTCAATTAAAAATAAAAACGGGATTGACGCCGTCTGAACAATTGACGCTCAAGCGCGAAATCTCATTGGTAAAGTGCTGACATCAGCAACTGTCAAAATAAAACCTTCAATTTCTATTGGCTACGAACATTGACATCTCAATTGACATTGACTTTGAGAGCGAACAGACAAAAAACGATTAATATTTTAACCCACAGATATATTAAAAATGATACATTCAATTTTAATGGTCCTTATAAAATTCAATAAGAGCATTTATGGAACACTTCATATTGTCTAAATTTACTTATAATTTGCTTCTTATTTTATAAGATAAATCTGTTAATATTTTAAATAACTACATATTATTATTAGAATTTATTTTACTTACTATTTAACTTTAGTTCTTAGTAGGTATTACTAATTTCCAAAGTGAGCGAAAAATATCTTACGCGTTATTTTGGCTAAATTATATTAAGTATTCACTTATAAAGAATTAAAAATTAATTAAATACTCCTACGTGTTGGATAATGCAAAATTAAATTAATTAATAAAAGCAATCCACAGTCCAGAGTAAATATTTGATATTTATACTTCACATGGGCGTCTACAAAGTCCTACAGCTAATCACATCTTCCCAATGGAGCGTATAATGTTCAATTTTAATTTGACAAACATTAATATTAATAATAAATATTGTGGGACATCTCACACATGTCTTTCTGATCCCAAAGTAAGCTGTGAGCTTGTGTTATGGTGATCAGATAGCTCATAAACCTGCATATATATTTTTAAATACATACTTATATAGATAATTGACACCCAGACACAGAACAAACACTTGTGCTCATCCTGGGTGGGAATCGAACCCACGACCTCCGGCGTAGTAGTTAGGGTCGCTAACCACTAGACCAACAGGCCAGTCATTGTTTCTCATTTAAACTTATTGGCAGCTTGGATATTGCTAGAATAAAACAAATTGGCTGAATGGAATAATATTGCCTTAAAATGAAGGGCCAATTTCCGCTGTATATATGTATGTACACACTATATACATAATTATACAGCATTGAGCATTGAAGCATTGAAGATAATAAAGCCGGATTCCAGCGATTAATAGAATTAGGGAACATTAAAATAGTATAAAATGACTTCAACAGGACCAAATACATAATTTTATTTTAAAATTTCACTTATATGTAAAACATACCGAAAACACGCAACCCACAAATAACTATTCTTGTTGGCGCCTTTTAAAAATAACCCAATGTTTTGACACAAAAGTACTTTTATACTTAAGCATTACAATAACTTAACCGTTTAGAATTTAGAGACCTATGTCATCTCAAGGAGTCTAAAACAAGTGAGGCGTTTTGAATGGCTTTAATCAGCTTGGACACTTCATAATTTATCGAGCTTTTGACGAAGTCAGCTACGTTGTAATTAATAATGCTGCCACACTCCACTTGCGTGCAGTGGAACGTTTCTAATAGTTTCGTTGTTATTTTCTCCGGGTCGTTGTGGTGGACGGATTTTGGCGCCATACGTTTAGCCTTTTTGTAAAGGTTGTCAGCGGCGATGCTCAGGTTCGCAGGTATGATGTCATTGCCCCGTTTCACATCGCCGCGGGCCATGCGACCTAGCAAATAGCCTGGAAGGTATTGAACAAATCTTCAATAAGTACTTCACATAAGTAATCTAATTGAACTTCAACGCTATACATACATATTCATATAAAACAACTTTGTGTACAAGTTTGTGCCTATAATTTTCTATGATTTTAGATGGTTTTTAGCGGGACGCGGGTAATTACTAAAGAATGCGATAGTCTGAGCTGTTTCTCTACAAACTGTTTTCTGTTGTATTAATCATTTTGTTACTCATACAAACAAGCTTGAAGACATTCGAGACAAGTTTTTGTTAGGTACTTTTCATGTCAACGTCCACCTTCTGGGAATAGATAGGTATTAATTAGCTGCTTTTACATGCATCATTAGGATAACATGATGCGTGGAGCGAAATGAGAAGAACATACATAATTATACATTTCATTTAGATTTAGTATTGGCCACCTGATAGTAATTAGTGGTCGGAGGAGTTTTTTTGACCCTTTTTGAAAAAGCCCAGGTTGTGGCCGTGGTTGTCGTCGGGCTGCAGTCTGTATTTATAGCATAGGTGTAATATCAATAACACGTAGGTATTAGGGATAATTAAACGTTTATGAGACTTTAAAGAACTTCAAACAAATAGCAGTTAGTAGCCTGGGTAGGTATGTGATTGTTTTAATGGTTTTACTCATGTGGACGATGTTCGCCTCAAAAAAATTATCCGGCAACCATACCTTCCTAACCGAAACACGACATAAATAATGCTTTACGGCGGTTTAAGAGGCTGGCGGTAAGGTACATACATCCACGGGCTACTATGGCTCTACCAGCTACACAATATTTTCTTGGTACCTATTTTTACATAAGTACTTTAAAATTTTCAGCTTATCCAAACACTAGAAATGATTAAAAATCACGTACAAAGACAACATTACAAAGATAATAAAGTACGTTAAAAATCTAACAATAAACAGTAAACACTATTACTTTATTTACTAACAATTAATGTTTACTTTTACTCACCTCCAAAAATGCAAACGACCCCGATGAAAAACATTATCGTAGCACAGAGGCGCTTCGTGACATGCGGGTCGGAGCCCATGCAGGAGCGCCCATGCTCCAGGCTCATGGTGGAAGGAATGTGCAGGAATTCACAAGTTTTTCACTCAACGGGACTGCAATGAAGCTTCAACGAGCTCCCGTCGTTACTACTGGGAGACGCTGAGCCGACCGTGACTCCTAGTTTATTTTTAGTGGGCACAATCTTGTGTTGTGTCTGAGTCGCCGACCTAGTCCGAGCGCTTGCTGCATTCGTCGCAAGTCGTAAACCATCCGCCGTGTCGGTATGCCTTACGATTTACGTAGAATTTTCAGAAAGGTAGAATTAGAAGAAGTAGAAAACAATTATACGAATAATTTCCCTTTTAACTGAGATTTCATTTTATATAAAAAGAGAACTTCAATTAAACACTTCGCTGTCCCGTGAGTCATATGTGATACATACCCATTGTTTAACTATTGTGTCTAACTTTATTGGACAGACAAAGATGGTTGTTATGTTTCGTTTTACAGCGCTGGAGCAGCGTGGTTGGGCGTGGTCCATCCAAACAAATTATTTATTGATTATGACTGATAACAGTGAATTGTGTGTAAGAAGACACAGATAACATGCAGTTATTAGACGTTAATTTCATGTAACCCAATACATACGAAATTTAGAAAGCAGGCTCTGGGACTATTCAGTTTTATGATGCGTTGTGTAAGATGCATGCTTGAGATGGATAGCTTTTGTTGACGATTGTAAACTTCGGATTTTAGTACCTCGGGCTGTTGGCCCATGAATGAATTCAAAATTTTCCTTCATTACGTAAAGCGAAGGGCGAAGCCTCTGCTATCGACGCATCGTAAATCATTATAATGTTATCGTTAATCTATATTTATAATTATTGGAGGAATTTGTAAAATCATCTAATAGTGAGTTACCCAACGAACGCGAAACTTACTGGAGCGCGTGATGATTTTTTAGAGAAAGACCCACCCTAATGATAAGCGCATTTAAGTTAAGGGTAGGTGTAGTAGTCGTCGGCATAAGCCGTGAGCACGATCTTTATTGGTCGGTTTGACATTGACTGCGCTGCGGTTCACGCGATTGGTTCGTCAGTCGTCAGTTCGTCAGTGTACGTCGCCTATTGGTCTAGCGTGTTTTCTCGGCTGCTGTACATTGGCCGAAAGTGTGCAATATCCTTACCAGTGCTCATCTGTGCTCACGACTCATGGCGGTATCTATATGTAACAGTGTGCATATAAAAATGGTAGGTATATTTATTCTTCCGGCTACTTTTGAACATAAAATATTTATCTATCCTATGTAATTATGTTGATTGATGCATGTACTGACGAGGAAAGAAACTTAATGTGCGTGGAAAGAAGCAGTTAAAAAGGCTGTTACCACTTACAAGATTTAAACGAGTATACTTTATGTATGGGGTCAAAGCAAATAAATCAATAAAACAATTCTTTTATAACAAATTTATCATCATTTATTATAAAAAACATATACAGCTAAATATTTAATCATTTGAAGAGAATATTTCCCACATTATTTACATAATATTTTTTACATAAAATTAAAGATTAAAAATAGGAAACATTGGAATATGTCCTTAATGAATCTTGACCCATTTCCATTCTAGGATCACGACCGCTTTAATTTTTGTAATATAAAAATAGCATTCAACCTCAAATAGGACGAAAGCACTCTCTGTGTTATTGTAAGGGGATCTATTGCTATCTATTGCCCCAAATTTATCTCTAAAACGTAAAAACACCACCTCAAACGAAACATAAAAAATAAGCCGTGTATCATTAACTGTATAAAGACTTATATTTCACTTTCAAGTATACAGAACCCTCACTCTTCATTTATGTGTGAGCAGGTACCATGTCAAGGAGCGAGGTTGTAGATTCATCAACGGTAAGCTCATTTCCAATTAGTCCCATGTACATGGCTCAAGTTCCTCATCAAGATTGTTTCTGTCCAGTCCTTTGTGAAATGGCATCTCAAGGAACAGTGATGTCAACTATTCCTCTTACTTCATTAGTAATATACATTAGTAGTAGACGATAAGGCCCCCCTATAAAATAACGTCTGGTATCATAGGCTGCCTCTACGCGTCCGTCGGTCCCATGTTGAAGAGCATTTTAAAGTCGTCGATGGTGAGCTTTGTCGGCCCCTATTGAATAGCTTCTGATGGTATCATAGGTGTAGTAGACGCCATAAATCATGAGCACAATATTTACTGGTCGGTTGGACATTGGACTGCGCTGCGGTCCACGCGATTGGTTCGTCAGTTCGTCAGTGTGTGTCGTCTATTGGTCCAACGCGTTTTTTCGGCTGCCGTACATTGGCCGAAAGTATACAATATCCCTACCACTGATAATCTGTGCTCACAACTCATGACGCTTACTATAATACGAATAAAGACGATTCAATTTGTTTGTTAACAGTGTGCGTCGTCTATTGGTCCAACGCGTTTTTTCGGCTGCCGTACATTGGCCGAAAGTATACAATATCCCTACCACTGATAATAATCTGTGCTCACAACTCACGACGCTTACTATAATACGAATAAAGACGATTCAATTTGTGTGTTAATGAACATTACGTTAAACGGCGTCTCTGAGTGCGACCGATTAGTAGTGGACGATGAGGCCCCCCCCCCTGAGGTGAATAGCGTCTGGTGGTGTGATGGGTAGACGAGGCAGCCTCTACGCGTCCGTCGGCCCCATGTTGAAGAGCATCTTGAGGTCGTCGATGGTGAGCTTGGAGGCGTTGGTGTTGCGCGCGCCGGTGAGGATGCTGTCCGCCAGCTCCAGCTTCGCCTCCTGCAGCTTGCGGATCGACTGCTCCACGGTGTCCACGCACATGAATCTGCGAAAAACGAACATTGCTGTTGATTTGTACAGATATCTTTCTTATTTATAAAAGTCTCGTGACACAATGTTAGTTACCAGCCTCCTCCGAAACGGCTTGACCGATTTATATGAAATTTTATATGTATATTCAGTAGGTCTGAGAATCGGCTTTCATCTATTTTTCATACCCCTAAATGATAAGGGTTGTCCACCCCTAACATTTTTATTTTATTTTTTGGAAAAAAAATTTTTTTATTTTTTAATAATGTAGCATTAAAAATACAACTACAACCCTAAATTATCCAACCCCTATTTTTAAAAGTCGATTTTTAACGCTCGATAACTTAATTGCAAAACAACGTTTGCGGGGTCAGCTAGTAGATTTATAAAATTAAATTTCACCTGCTGTAACAGTAAAGGAAATCATCGTGAGGAAACCTGCATGCCTGAGAGTTCACAAAAAAAATGTTATCAAAGGCATGTGAAGTCCACCAACCCTCATTACGCCAGCGTGGTGGACTAAGGCCTACATCCCTTTCATTGTGAGATTGTGAGAGGAGACCCGACCCTGTAGTGGGTCATTAATGGGTTACTGACATAGATGTAAAGTAATAAGTCTGAAAATTGTCTTATGTCAATTATTGGAAGCATTGTACAGTCATTTTTTGTATCGAAACTAGTCGACCCGTCAGGCGTCGCCAGCGTTTAATGTAGATATATCGATCCAAGATAATTTTAAGATATTTGACTCCAACTTGAACCATAACACAAAGTTACTCTTCCTCTTCCCTCCAATCCTGAGCGGCTACAGTAAAACATCGTAATTTATCGGTTCGTGTCAATTGTACCGAAGACTCATCATAATCGATTTTGATTTATAAGTACGTAATTTCTTTCGAATGAAATGCCCGATTTTAATCTTTCAGGTGTTTACAATCCAAAATATGTTTTATAATTTAAATAGACCGTTTATACATCCTAGAAATTGCATGTAATAATAAGAATTAATGTCTCCACACCTACACCGCTTCATAAATAACAGCGCAGTGTCATAATTTCGCGTTTCTTTTCATTTCGTGTCGGCAGTTATGGATGACGAATCTCCCGGCGACAGGTATTTAGAATAATATCATAGTCTATCGACAGACGTGGGCTATTTTTAAGCGACTTCAAAAAAGGAGGAGGTTCTCAATTCGTCTGTATGTTTTTTTTTGAGCACACATGTGGAAGAATATTTTCAATAATAACATATTAAGTGTGTTTGTAGTTGGTTCTCCACCAACGCTCCGCATTGGAGCAGCGTGGTGGGGTATGCTCCAGACATGCTCTGTCGTGGGGAGACCCGTGGCCAACAGTGGGACAAAAGGGTTTCAAGTTATAGAGTCGTGTTATTACAACAAAAACAAACAGTTTAGGAGTCAAAAAACGGTCAACAAAACGTTTTGAGTCGGTTTATTAGAATTTATACAACAAAAACAAACAAAATGTGTGAACGAAGTCGAATTCACAATAGAATTGATACCTACAGAAACCTACCTGTACTATATACATATAAATAGTGATGGAATTCTTTAAATATTTTCTCTGGCATTTCACAAAACAGATGTGTGTTGATATAAAAATTTTGGCATATATCCGAAACCGGATGAAAGGAGACTCTAGCGGACGGATGCGAAAAACTTGGCGCGCGATGCGATCTATAAACACACAACACTTTTGAGATCTTAGTTCAGTTTTGGTAACTGATTTTGTGTTTAAGAAAACGAGCTTTTATGATTGAATTTTCTATTTATTCATTACTAGCTTTGCGACTTCGCGAAAGTATTTTTTCCAGAATGGGATAAAAAGTATTCCTTCAGGTTGTAAAGGTTGCTTGCCAAAAATCCAAATGTTTTCAGCCGTTTTTGCGTGAGAGAAATAAACAGTCGTCCATCCATGCTCTCAATCTATTACATTTATAATAGTAGTAGACCGCTGTCGTTGTTAATTGTTATCGATTAGTCGTTGAACCTTGTCGTGGCCCTTTGGGGGTTTTAAAACACCCGGCACTAGCCCGTTGCTAAGCTGTGCTGTGTACTGTGCTAAGCGAGGCTAGGTAAATGAAGCAATTCTATTGGTTCTCCAAAAACGCATCTCTCGCTACGCATCCTCGCACATCTCCGGTGGAAACGCAGCCTTAGAGCAGCGTGGTGGTTGGTGTTTAGTTGGTCACAAATTGATTTGGTAACGCATTGAAGCAAGAGTCTTGAGATTTGTCAAGAGCATTGAGTCAAAGTATGCTTCAGGCCTTCCCGTGATGTGGGGAGAGACCTGTGGCCAGCAGTGGGCCACTAACGGGTCGCAGCCAGCAGCGTCTAACCGATAGGTTAGAATCACTGAGCCTTCGCCGCGATGTCGGCTCTCTCTGTGTGTTCTACCGACCTTACTTTGGTGAGTGCTCCGCGGAGCTATACGGGATGATGCCGACATCGCCCTTTCTTCGCTACACCACCCGCCGGAGACTGAAATTCCACCCTTTATCGTCTGGATTCGTGGCGTTCCTCCACAGTCCGTTTTTCACGTACGTTTTTGCCTCGTACATGCAAACTTTGGGACAGTCTTCCGGCTGATGTGTTCCCGCAGGACTATGACATAGCCGGCAACGCACCGGCGACCCCCTGGTGCTGCACGTGTCAGTAGGCGACGGTGACCACTTGCCATCAGGTGGCCCATCTGTCTGTCTGCTTGCTCCATTTATAAAAAAGTGTAGACGCGGCAACGTACCGGTAGATGTGCACCGGCCTGGTCTGTCCCACGCGGTACACGCGGTCCTGCGCCTGCTGCTCCAGCTGCGGGTTCCAGTGCGGGTCCAGCAGCAGCAGGTGGCTCGCGCCGCACAGGTTCAGCCCCACGCCGCCCGCGCACAGCGACAGCAGCATTATCTGTGTACAATCAATATTGTTATTATATTATGTAAGTCACACACACACACACACCATGTATCAATATTTATTTGTGAGCGGATGGCAATGGGGCGATATTGACACACACGATAGCTGTCACGTGTGTACCTTTACTGGACCTAGCCATACTGCACTATAGACTAAGTTTTATTTACTTTTAAAAGAGTGCTGGGAGTTTTCCACCCGCTTTTTTCTCCCAGTCTACGTTTTGCCTGAGGGGCGATCAAAGCGGACGAATGTAGAACGTACAATTTATCTGTATGACGTTCATTAAGTGTGCACAAATTGTACCTAACAATGAATAAAAGCTTTCGAGTTTGACTTTGAATCACACCGTTCTCAACCCACCCGCACGTCACTCGTGGCGTCGTTGAGGGCGTCCACGAGCGCGGGCCGCGCGGTGACGGGCACGTTGCCGCTCAGCGTGACGCACCGCACTCCCGCCGCGTTCAGCTCCCGCTCCACCAGTCGTAGCACGGACGTCCATTGCGACACCACCACCGCTTTCTCATCTGGTGGAGAGATATTATTTGAAACAAAGTTCTCTTTCGCAGTTCAGTGGCCTCGGAAGACATTAGTGATTGCGGTTCGGGTCTCCGATCTCATCTCGTCTCAATATAAATAAAATTGGACTGTCTATTTGTAATATAAAAACAACCGCTTTTTACACATATCAACATTATCTGGTAGTCTGGTACATATATCAAAATAACACTTTTTACTATTTTTGTCTGTCTGTTTGTTCCTGCTAATATCTGGAACGGCCGGACCGATTCTGATGGCACTTTCACTGGCTGATAGCTGATTTAAAAAGGAGTAACTTAGGCTTGTAGTAAGTATTACTATAAGGGTTGTGGCGTGAAGCTAAGCATCTTTAATATAAGTTATGTTAATTGTAAAGTAAGACAGTACCAATAAAGTATTCTACCAAGTAACACGCCTCTTCATTTGAACCTGCATTAAACAAGATATCACAGGCTTATTTTGAATTATATTATTAATATACATATATAATAGTTATATAGGTAGTTGAATTCCACGCGGGCACGGCCAGTAACAAGTAACAAGTCCCCTCACCCTTATTAGGGAACACGTTGGTGCGCAGACAGCGCATGACGGCCGCGATCTTGGCGGAGGGCCGCTCCAGCCTGAACACGGGGTTCTTGAGCGACAGCGCCGACCTGATGGCCTCCGTGGCCGTCGCCCCCTCGCCCTCCCCCTCGCCCTCGCCCCCCTCGCCCTCACCGTCCCCGCCGCGGCTTCGCTGCAACATACACACCTCATTAGTTCCACCTAGACGAAGCCTGCCACTTGCCATGCATCTTAGCCTTCTATAAGGCAATAGGTTTTAAAATTTGACATTAATTAAAAACATTATAAAACAAAGATATTGGTGTGACTACTGTGTCACAAAGATGGCAGCTGGTTGTCTACGTCGCTGAGCGTGACAGTAAAGAGTGTAAGAGAATGAATGCTTACCATCAGATTCACTAAAACATGGAACTAAGACGGTGAACGAGGAAATCCCTTAGAATTTCCCTTGTTAGCTTTTAGTCCTCCTTAGCCTAGCCTTGAAATCTAGCAAGCTAAAGTGACAATTGGCTGTCTCTATCCGCCGAAAACGCGACCACCGTTGAAGCAAAACGCTCCTTGAGTGAAGGATGCAGGTTGGCAAACCTAGTGTGGGCTCTATGCTGGATGACCTGCATCGCACGGTGGGAATTATCTGAATAAGACGAGCAAAAGGTCACGCTCAAGATATGTCCAGCAGTGGACTACCGGCGGCAGAAGAGCGAGAAAAGAGAAAACAGCAGGGGTCTGAATCTGTATGACCATTCACACTCGTATCGCGGCAATGTCGTGTCTTACCCGTGATAAAAGGCAAAAAAAGGCTTAAAAGTCAAATATCGCGACAATCTATTGTGTGCCTTATAGAATCGACATTAAGGTTCCTTGTCGTGCCGAGTTCATGAAATGACGTACGGTTTGATGTCACACGATATCGGCATGAAATCTTTTGGGACTTGAGTAGCCGTGAGACAATGGTCGCTTTTATAATTTGCCGTAGGACGGCACGGCACGGCACGGTTTTGCCGTCAAGGTAAAATAGGAAAGCAAAATGTATGAAATTGTATGCAGACGCTTTTAATTTATCGGCCACGGCAACGACATGCCGTGAACGGCAAACGTCTGCCGTGCCGTCGCCGTAGCACGCTGCGCTCCCCATTAAACCGTCGCGGCATTTGAGAGTGTATTATGTACGTACGAGAAATGTAGCTGTGTGTGTGTGCGTAGCCAGGTAGGCGGCGCGGGCGGAGGCGCGCACACTTGGAGGCGCAAAGCGTAACACGGCGAATTATAAAAGCGACCTACGGCACGGCATGCCGTCGACGGCTACTAAATAACCCGAGACTTCCACGGGAATCGTGCCGTGCCGTCCTACGGCAAACTATAAAAGCGACCAATGAACACTCACCCTGCCCTTCCGCGAATCGTCCAGCGACAGCTTATTGAGCTCGGAGAGCAGGTCGTGGCTGGCCGCGTCCTCCTCCAGCTCGTCGTCGCCGTCGCCGAGCATGGCGGCGATGAGGCCGCAGTGGCAGCACATCTGCCGCAGCCGCAGCAGCAGCACCAGGATCTCGTGCGACTTCACCGGCTTCACGCCTGAGGGAGACGTGTCATTTTTTAATAATCAAAACATTAAAATTAAAATAAAAAAAAAAAACCCCGACACAATAACGACAATTTTCATTGAACATGTTATTTTGTAATGTGCACGGGATGCGCTTTCATTTGAGACTCGATTATATTTGCAGACATTCGATTATTCTTGTCCACTTTCACCCCCCACAACTTTTAAACGACTCAACCGATTTTCATCAAATCATCAAAATTCACTTAGGGTTATGAAAAATAGACAGCAGCCGACTCTCAGACCTACTGAACTAAAACTAAACCTGTGACATGAGAGTTTTATTTCTATAATATAAAAATGAATCACTGAATGTGTTGCTAAGCGCAAATCTCGAGAGCAGCTGAACCGATTTCGCTAATTATTTTTTTAAAATATTCCTTGAAGTACGAGGATGGTTCTTACGGAGAGAAAATTTGAAAACAATGTAAAGAAAATAATAAAAACAATTTCATTTTCCTATATAAACTGTTCTACCCATGTTCTACCTGTCAAACATCATTTCAGATTGAATACTTCATAAGTTCATATGGCAATGTCATGCATTTAGAAACGTCAAGATTTTTCTTTTTGGATGCCACTTCTATTATGCAAACTGCAATGATATAATATACATATTTTATAATGGCAAAACGAAGTGTGCCGGGTCAGCTAGTATTATATAAGAAAGAGAAAGATGTTTATAAATCAGTGAATCACCTCGCAGGGCGACCATTTTCTTGTGCAGGGCGTACGCGTTGTCCTTCTCGGCGCGCGTCATGACGTCAGCGTCCGCGCCCGCCTGCCGCTCGGCGCGCTGGTGCAGGAACTGGGCGAACAGCGTCTTTGACGACACCAGCACCTAAACATTGATGTTACAGTTGTAATACGGTATTTCGCACCATGCATGGAAAAATACAAAATTACGTAATATTGATAGATTTTGTTAAAAGCAAGTGACAAATGGTGATTTCTGTTCTGAAAAATGTAGTATACATTTGTTATTTCAATTTTAAAATTCAGTTTTTTTTATCTGTTTTTCAAATGTCAAAAACGCTATACGCCATGCGCGACGTGCGTCACGTCATTAGCAGTGTAAATAAACAATGGAGTATAACTTTCTTCCTTTACTGAAATGTATTGTTTACACTGCGAGTGACGTCACAAGCATGGCGGCAGCGCCGAGACGGCCGAGACAGTGTTTTCGCGGGGATTTTTGAAATTTAAATTGAAGTCTATTTTTACATAATATTTGTTTGCAAAAATTTTTTTTCCATTTTTTATGGGTTTTTATGACTTACGAATTCATATAAAAAGCTTTGTGACATAGGCCGTAATACGCTATTGTCATCCTTCTATTGCTGTTTATTCCTGAAAATTAACAGCTTACGTCCACCAAATTCATTGAATTTTTGTTTTCCTCAACTAAGCCAAAACCTGGGGGGCCACTCTCTAAGCACTAAACTCGAAGTTTCGGCCGAAGTTTCGGCATTTCCTACTCTGTATCACTTACGAATGCCCATTTCTGACGGGCTCGTCCGTAGAATGAATGACTTTTCAAGTGACAGCAAAAACCTTCCGCTCCCCCTTAGAAGACCTCGCGCTAAATCCCTGTGCTTCTGCATAAACTCGACGATAGCGTCTAGCTGTAGTTGGGTAGCGGCATTAGTGGGCGGCATCCAAAAATATATTCCTCGATATTGTTGTATTTCAACTCACTCAACAGTAATCAAGTTATACTTATACGGATTATTCGTTTTTCATCACACCAAGATTATTATTATGATTGTTATACTTATATATCTACAATCTGAGTTCTGAGCGAGTCTAATATTATGACTAATATAAATTAAAATACAACTTTTCTTATAACGTAAGTAGGTTTATTTGTTTACGTGTTTATTTGTTTACCTAATTTCTCTATGACTTTTCTAACTGTCAATTTACTCAAGCATTGTCAAAATGTTAATTTGTTTGTTATGAATATTATAGGCTAAGGTTTTATAACAATAAATCCATTCAATATTGCTTTTAATTCAAAATAAAATAATCAATAGGTAATTGAGGGCTAATTTAGAGTAAATATGGTTGTTTTGTGATTATAAGAATAAGATTTATACGCTTATAAAGGAAATATTGTTGCAATAAAAAATCTGTAATAATTACGATAAAATTGTCCTCCCTAGGGCTGACAAGGCTTGGAATCTATCATTCACGAAAATAGTCTATGATCCCGTTCGAAATGATGGCAGCCGAAGTTCTTAGAGAGTAGGGTACATTCCGAAGTTTCGCACAGCTTACGGACGGCTCGTAAATGACGGACACGGAGTTAGGGAGTGGTACCCCTGATACTTTTCTAAGTAAAACATTACTGTAGTAATTGAAATAATTAATAATTTAGTCATTGAAGAAATATATTTCCTACATTAGCTATTCATTCATTCTCTTAACTCTCGACTCGTCACGACACATTTGGAATGACACATCACACCAGTCTATTGTCACGACGATTCCTTTTTTATTGTTTCACGGTCTCTATTTGTTTTTAATGCACGTTTTAATATCTGTATTCATATAATACCGACCTTCTGGTAGACTTTCATCTCCTCGCCGCTCAGCGCGACGGTGCATTCGTGAGCCGTCCTCTCTGGAAGACAAGCCACCTGCCCGTCCGCTTGCAGCAACGCCTTATTACGTCGCAGCATCAGACGTCGCATGATCATGTAAAGAGTACCGATCTTCCAGTAAACCTCCTCACAGCTGTATGTGAAGAGTCTCTAGGGCCGTCTTGATTACGTTAAAAAGGCATACACTGCCTGTTGATATCAAAGATTACTTCCACCAATATTGGATGGAGTAGCAGAAGACCAGCAGAATTGGCAGTATCTTGAACAATTCCTTTACCCTATCTTGAATTACTTCTTTTAATCTCCTTTGACTCTTTTACGTTTTTTCCCATAGTACTTACCTTCTGGTAGACTTTCATCTCCTCGCCGCTCAGCGTGACGGGGCAGTCGTGGGCCGTCCTCTCCGGCAGACAAGCCAGCTGCCCGCCCGCCTGCAGCAGCGCCTTAGTACGTCGCAGCATCAGACACCGCATGATCATGTTGAGACGTTGCTCGCCGCCGATGCTCTTGTTGTCGATCCATTTCTTCCACATCTGAGACAGAAGAAGAGAAACATTAAACAAATATTTGCTATCACCAAAAAAAAACTAAATTCCTTTTTTCACAATGAAATAACCCTAGCACCACGCTTGTGCACCACAACTGATTGACTTTGCATGCCTTTGAGAACATTACTGAGGACTTTGAGTTGTGCATTGATCAGTCAGTTGCTACATTTGCCTTTTATATATAGTATATATAGATATAAAAACTACTTGAATGGCACATTACTAATGCTTTTTCAAACGCCAAATTTATTTTCACCTTTCATTCAACGCTATTAAATTATAACCGTAGTCCGTCCTTCCTCCTTCCTTTCAGCCCTTCGTCGTTCATTACTGAACACGGGTCTCCCCCGATCGACGCCACGGTCCTGAGCTCTCGGATCCAGCCCCAGCTCCAGCATTACCCTAGTAGGTTGGTCACATCCAGCTCGTCAAAATAGACGATGTGCTTAATGCCAGTACTCACAGTGAGATCGTCGAAGGGCGTGCAGCGCAGGAACTTGAGCAGCGCGAACAGGTCCAAGTCCTTGTTGTGCAGCGGCGTGCCGGTGAGCGCCCAGCGCCGCCGCGCCCGCAGCGCCGACACGGCGTTGGACGTCGCCGACTTGTGGTTCCGCACCACGTGCGCCTCGTCGAGGATCGCCCGCCGCCACGTCACCTTCGTCAGCACCCCGCCCTGCGTGTGTGCGCATGTGTGTGTGTGTGTGTGGAAACAAGGAAACAATGAGCAACGAGACATTGTTAAACATTGTTTGATTGACGTACCGGTATCACCTTGCCAGTATCATCCATCATTAGACCCAATTTTAAATTGTGAAAGCTTCATGTAGGCTCAGTAGGCCAGGAAAAATAGATATAGATAGACTTTTTTTGGTCAACTTTGCACAAAACTTCCGATCCAATTTTTTAAATAAGGGCTACGATCACTCACTGAGCATACAATCACAAAATGCTGACAGACTCAGGTGGAGCTTCAAGCGCCATCTTGAAAAAACATTTTTCGCCGATATCTCGGAAACTATGCACTTTAGGGCAAAAGTCATAAAGACCATTATTGTAGAGAATAAAATTTCGCATCTTTTGTTTCCAGTAAACTTTTTCGTCAAACTTACCGTTCACGATTTATGACCCATTAGGCCAGTATACATAGATGTTTGTTTAGGTCAACTTTGCACTTTATTTCCGATCCAATTTATTTTGATAAGGTTTGGTTAGGTTAGGTTAGTTTAGGTTTATTTCCGATCCAATTTATTTTTATAATGGTTCATCGTAACGTCCATCGTGCCAACCATCAAGTTTGATAGTGGACGGTGCGCGTGGTGCGTGGTGCGTGGTGCGTGCGGGGCTCACCTTCTCGCTCTCCCGCTGCAGGATGTTGTAGGTGGTGAGCACGAGGTCGTGCGCGGCCAGGCGGTGCGCGTGCTGCGCGCGCGCCGCGCCGTGGTGCAGGCTGACGGCGAGGCTGTGCGCGGCGCAGTGCTTGCCCACCTCGCCCGCCCACTGCTGCATCAGCGACGCCGGGCACACCACCAGCGTGCCGCCTCGGATGCCTACAACAGAACATACTATTCGTATAGCTCGAGCCGATCCCAGTCACTTAGAAAAGTTCAGTGACCCGAGTGGCGCAGTGCTTAAGCCCGATGCGCTGCGCAGAAGGCATGGATTCGATTCCCAGTGAAACAGAGATACAAATGATACGTTTAAATTTCTGTTCCTAGTCGGGGTGTGTGTTCTTGTATTACTTGAATTTAAACCCAGACTTTTTCAATAAGAACATGAATTATTAGGTAGTGCTATCATCAATCACAGTTAATACTAAAACCTGAAAAAAATTGAATCGTTGGTATTGAATTAGAGTACAGAACAAGTGTACTCACCTCTGCCCCTCGAGGGGTTATCATCGTCGTCATCGTCGTTGTCGATGCCCCTCTCCTTGTCGTCAGCGATCAGCGATATCATGGTGATGGTCTTGCCGAGGCCCATGTCATCCGCTGGAACAAACAAACAAACAAACAAACAACATTAATAGTTCCTGTCTTTGATTTCGCACATTGGGTAAAAATAAAGAAGCCAACATTCAAAATCAAAATCAGTCTTTTCTTCATTGTCAGGTACGAGTTGTGTACACTTAATGAACGTCATACATGATAGAATATTATCTTACATCTAACGTCCGCTTTCGGTGCCCCTCAGGCTAACGTACACCAGGAGAAAAAAGCGGGTGGAAAAAAACTCCCGGCACTCTTTTAAAATCAATTATGAACTAATTATATTGCAGTATGATTTTCGACCGATAAATGAGCACGCGTGACGGCAGCGTATGTCAGTATCAGTCTACTGTTCATAGTATCATTAATCAGTATCATTAAACAAGATATTTAGATAGCAGGCGATTTCTCGCCCAGATTCGTCACATGCTTAGAACACTGCAGCAACACATTGAGGTCACTTATAGTAGCGATGAGAGTAATAGGATAGAATAAAATGTGATTGCAACAGATGGGCCCCCAAAAGAACGCTGAAATGTAGAATAGAATGTGGTTCATGCACTCAGCTCAGCAGAATGGCTCCATACCAAAGGCTATAATATAGCCATTCTGGTTTCTTCTTATTTGTATGTTGCTTACCCAAAATCCCTCCTGGAGGTCGCTGTGTCTCCCTCCATCTCAACCAGGCCAGCGCGTGCAGCTGATGCGGCATCAGCTCGGACTTCAACGCTTTAGGGGGATCCGCCATCTCACTCTCCGGAGGCCGAGAGCCCAGTGACTGGTGGAGGTCGCTCAGCCGCTCCATGATCAGGTTCCTTTCCGCCATGTGGGTTGCCATCGCTGAAACACACCAATAAACTAATGTATCATTGTTCGACTAGCAGAAAATTCCACCTGGCTAGCTCAAATATATTGAGTATGAAATAGCTGTGCCCTCGACTTTGTCCGCATGGAATTTTAAAATAAAAGTAGCCTAAGGTACTCCTTATTACATCAGCTATCTGCCAGTTTAAATCCCGTCAAAATCAGTCCAGCCGTTCCAGAGATTAGCCAGAACAAACAGACAGACAGACCGACAAAAAAATGTATAAAATGTTATTTTTGTATATGTACTGCGTGTACATATAAAAAAGTTGTAAAAGTAAAATATGTATAAGCTCTACACGTTTTGTAAATATACAAATGTCGAAACTGTGTGTGTAATATGAAAACTGTGAATGTGAAAGAGTAATTTGTACATATAGGATAAAGACCCACCCTGTTTCCCGAACATCCTAGGTTGGACGGCATTGCTGGCTTTCTGGATGTCCTCCCACGTGGGCTCCTTGGCTTGCTTCGAGAACCCATCCTTGGCTATATCTTCAGCGGTTGGATGATCTGAAATATTTTCAATTAGCATCAAATTTAAGACTGCGGATATTATTTCGACCAGCGTCTTCTTTAGAAGGTACTTACATAAAACTTTAATAAAACATTTCGAAAATCAAGGAATACTATATCCTTGCATTATTAAAATATATGATATTATGAACTTCTAATAGGATATAATACATATACTGTGGTTTGTATAGGTGGATACAGAAAAATCCAATAAAAACTTTCAGGTGTTAATTATTTATAGGCGTTGCTTACGTACGTACGTAAGTTTTTAAACCAAAAGTACGCGTTGCTTTCTTTTGGTTTAAAAACTTCAATTTGATCCACATACCTGGTTCAACGAGCATGTTGGCGACCTTGTCCCCCTGCCTGCGCACGTCGTCCTCCAGCGCCGTGAGACGCTCGATCAGCTTGGCCCCCCCGTCGGGTAGCGTGTCCATCTCCATGTGCTCCAGCAAGTACTGGAGAGTAAGCCTAGTTATATCGATGTTTGTAGGCAAGGTAAGGGATCTGGTTGAATTTTAGTAAAGGAATAGTAGATATTTTTGGGTAAATATAAATGTAAATAAATAAAGGTTTAACCCCCATGGCCCCATAGCCCCACACTAGGATGCCATATTGTGTCATGGGTGCCTTGAACCCACACAAGACATGAACAAACACACCCAGTCCAGTGCCAAGAGCATAAACACTCTCCTTAAAGTATTCATACAGTAAACGACAATAATTAGTATGTCATATTATTATGTCAGTATGTCTGACATCTTCCCATACTAATGGCAGATGTGAACTATACGAATACTTTGACGACGAGTGTTAATGCTCAAGCACTAAAACAGAATTAAACCCAGGACGTTCCTCGCAACGCACCGGCGTCTTAACCACTGCGCCACTCAGGTCACCAAACATTGGACAACTGCGCTGAATTATTATAATATACGAAAACTCACCCTGATATTCTGAAGCTCCTCTCTCAACCCGTTGAGCTTGGACATTTCGTTCTCGCGCACATGCTTCTTGACGTAAACCACTTGGTTGGGGTAGCTGGCCGGCACCAAATACGGCTTGATGGTCGAGGGCGGTGCGCTCTCATCCTCCTGCTTCACCTTGCCCTTCTTGATGCTGGGCGATTTCTTCTCTACGGCCACCTGTATTCATCGAAATTTAAAACATTATTAAATAATAAATAAATAACGCTTCACACTCATAGCCCCACACTAGGATTCCCTGTTTCGTGGTGCCATAGACGCCAAGACCATAGACAATAAGACAAGTAGATAACACAGCCAGATCAGGAGCAGAAATTCAAATTCATCACTCAAATCTCCGCTCTGCTGGGAATCGAAACCAGGACCTTCCGCGCGGCGCACCCGTGTCTCAACCGCTGCGCCACTTGGGTTGTCAAGATTTAAAAAATCTCCGCACACCAACCCGCACTAGGCCAGCATGGCCAACCATGGCCTATATCTCAGACCAGTGGGTCATTAAAACTTACGACTGGTTTTGCAATAATTTATTCTCGATGCCAACTTCGATAGATTTTTGTTAAAAGTTCACAAGAAAATTGTTTTAGTGGCGTTAAAAAATTCGCCAAAACTTAATTTCGGTTAAATTAAATAACAATATCACAACAGTACTAATATCTGCCTATAATGGTTTGTAGCGGCGGCGCAATTTCCTACAATGTGAACTTTTCGCAAAAATCTATCGACGTTAGCATCGACAATAAACAATCGCAAAACCAGTTACATATAGAAACCTCTTAGACCACATTTAAAAGACGAAAGTCCAGAATATCCAGTAGGTATGTCAGAGAGTAACTCACGTTTTTCGGCATTTTACACGCTTTCGATCTCTCCGTAAACAATCACTGATTACAACATACAACTAACAGCTACAATAAACAAATTATGAATAAATAATTAAATAAAATGAAATATATTACACCCAGTTGACCAGCAAAATAACAATAGAATGTAACATAATTATGAAGTAAATCTAGAATAGTCGTTACTGTTTTACCAAATGTGTAGTTAGACATTCCGTTGACGGTTTTATTCGTCTACCCGTTTCGTGCGATCTACCCACATTCAAGTTCATATTTTAGTTTTTATAAGTTGGTACCGGATACGTCAACAGCAAAAAAACTTATTCTGCCAATGATTTTAATATATGTGTAAATTTTTGTTGTGTGGGTTGATTATTGCGCCCACCCACTGTATGGCATAAAGATGCTCGTAATGTTGTCGTGTGACTATTGCAAACTATGCGGTATAATGGCTGGCATTAGTCCTTAAAGTGAATACTCTGAGGACTTATATGTACAGATCAGTGGTAGTACCTTACTAGTCCTAAAACTAGTCAAAATTAGTCACTAGTTAAAAAAAAACAATACTTACCACATCTTCATCATCACTGCTGAGAGCAATAATCTCGGGTGGCTTGTCAATGATGGTCAGATCATCATCTATCACTTCTTCAGAATAAGTTGATGTAGGTGATGCATATTTTAGTTCAGACAGCGGTTTCAGTCTGATACCGGTCCCTTTGATCAGAGAAATGCTGGTATCAGTCTTGTGTTCTTCATCTAGTTTGAGGCTCTTCCGCAGAGAACTGTTGATTTCATTGGTGATGTCTCGGAGAGGGCTGGTGAATGGAGAGCAAGTCAGTCTTGATGAATCTCCATTTTTGTCTGGGGTTTCTGCGACTTGGTTTGCTTCAGTCAAATTGGTTTCAGGTACATCAATTGCACTGTGGTTTGAACTGGCCCCGGACGTGTGTTTTGTCTGTAATAATATGACAGCTATATTTTTGCAAACAATACACTACACAATACAATACATAAATTATTTGTGAGTTTTTTTCCAGAGTGGTAAAAACGAAGGCAGGCAGGAAAAAGGAAGGTAAAGGGCAATATGCACTCGTTTTCAAAATTGATAAAACAGTGATAATTATTAACTTTGGATGGAGCAGCAAAATATCTAGATTATTCTAGATCATTGATTATTAATTTTCTTCCTTTCAATTTCTAAAATAAGTAACTAGTGCTTTATCAAGACAAGAGGAGTCCAGTGATCCTAATGTACCCAGGGCCTCCAACAGACTAAATATGGCCCTGATAATGACAATAAGTTTATGTGGATGCATCTTTTGTAGAACAAGCTCAACCCGTTTTCTCTTTTATCAATTACTAATTAATATTTATAATGATACTCACATCATCTGACTGGATATAGTCAGAGTCATCGCTCTCATTTTCTTTGGGTATGTAACCCATGATGCTCATGCGTGTCGCGCGTGACATCACCATCTGGTCCTCGTCAGGTTCCTCATCTATACTACTCCGAGTGCTATGTTCAATATTTTCTACTTCCGTAGTACTATTTATGTTGCTGTCCGAAACTTTGTCTAGAGATTCTGTGCTTGTGACTCTGTCTTTGCTCTTATTGGCTTTACTATGTTCATTATCACTTTCCTCCTCGTGCCCACTATCCTCTGTATCCGTGGTGTCATTGTCACTCACACCACCCTCAGTTCCATCTTCGTCTTCAGTGCTTTTATCATCTTGGAAACTCATATCCTGTACTATTTTGGGCTTGCTTTTGCCTTCAATTCTAGCCGGTGTGTCTTTGAGGCAGGCTTGCTTGCCCCGTCTTTGTTGTTCTACTACAAATGAGTTATCTGTGTCTGAATCGAGAATCATCATGCGTTTCTTGGTCTTCCTCCCAATGAAGGATTCCGAGAGCCTTGGGTTTGTTTTAGCTGGAGGATGTCGCTTCGGCACCATCTCTGGGGACATTTCACCTTCTAACAAAAAGTCATTATTAATTTTATTTACCCACAAATGTTAAAAAATTGAAATTATTGGATTCCCTGTGTGTACATGGTGTTAAATCCATATTTCAAACTAAATCATTTTCTTTCTGGGCTGGCTGAGCCATTCAAATTTATATTTAAATAAATGATTGTTATCAACCTTACCTTCATCAGATGAAGTTATTACTACATTAGCAGATGATGCCTCTGATTGTCTTCTAATACTACCTTTCTTGCTTGAATCTGTGTGAAACAAAAAAATACATTTTTATCTATATTGGCAGTAGCATTTTCAGGTTTTATATTCAGCCCCAGCTGCTTTCTTCTATTTAGTCCACAGCTGGACATGGACATCCCGTACTTGACACCACTCTGCCTACTTCTGGGCCCATTGAATGTAACAGTTTCTGGCTGTCTTCTTCTGGTCACCAGTCCACCTGGTCAGAGGGTGTGACCAGCAGCTCTTTTTGTCGAGACATGGTTGCCACTCGAGGACCTTCTTTTCCCACTAGTAACCAGTTTTCAAATGATGTGGCCAACCTATTGCCACTTCAGTTTGCTAGATTTTATAATAATTCCGAGGAACAACTTGTAAAATGTTATCATTCAATTTATTTAGAAACGTCCAAAATTGTAAGGTTTATTTACCATCATCAGCATCATCACTACTCAAGACAGTTGCTGACTGCCGCCCAATGCTTCTCCTTGCGACCGGGTTGGATATTCTTTCACTGTTTCTTTCCTCATCGTCTCCTTGAAAGAGTCATTATTTACATTTAAGTAAAGATCGAGAAGCATGAATCTTTCACATGAATAATACAGGTAATGTATGAAGTAAACACATACAAACCTTCAAATACGTTAATATACAAACCTTCTGATGTAGACTCTTCAGATTCAGCAACAAATACAGTTTGGTTTTTAGCAAGAGTTTTCTTGCTTGCAGTAAAAGATTCTTCAACTACACTGTCATCGATAATTTCAGTATCAGAGTCACTTTCCACACCAGTAAGGTCCCGATAATCAACAACCGAACTTTCCATGTTAACGCATGGAACGCAACATAGAAAAGTGATATATTTTGTTGAGTTATTTTATTTACTAATTTTAATTAAAGTTTTATACAATAAAGTACAAAAACCACCAAAACATTTTTGAATTACAAAATGTCGTTTCTTTCTTCAAAAATTTTTTTATTTGCTTTGAATTCCGTGATTTTGATGTTATGAACGTTGAACCGTGAACGTTTATACTATCGTGTTGTGCTACCATTACATTCTGACTTTTTTTTTGTAGTTTTGTTTGACATTGAACACAACTTGAACAGTTGAGTTGACTCATGACTGACAGACTGACAGTGACAGAAGACAACCACATTAATTATTTATTTGCGTATGCGTTGCGTTGCTGTATTTAGTTTGTAGCCATGAGCGAAATGTGTCACTTAAAAGAAAAGAACGAAACATATCTTTCCTTCACTGTGAAGTATATCACTCTTTTAGTCCAGTAGTTCAATGTAGTTCACCATTCACAAACGATAGGTTATCCTTTCCTATTTCTTACTTCAACACTCCATACTATTTCTTTTACTTCAGTTAGTTCAGTTCCTTCACTAGTTCATTACGATATAGTAGTTCTAATGAAATGTTCGATAAATTATTATGAAATACCCCATAATGAACTCGTGTATCGTAACGTTTATCTCTACTAGTCTTTTGAATTTTTTGAGATTATTAGATATAGGATAAAAAGACAAAAAAATTAAAAGGACTAAAACAATAAAATAAAACTAAGTGCGTTTATTTTATCAAATATCTAGTAATAAAATATTTAAATTATAAAATATTTAAATTTAAAAATGAAAGAAAATATCATTTATATCTATAATCAAGCCAAAATAGTCCGTAAATAGTTAACATAAAACTCATAATATTGAAACGTTTCCTAGAACTTCTAACGACAACGTATTTAGATGTAATAGTGTTCGTATAAGAGTATTTGTAATTTGATCATTGGTGCTTTACTTGATGGTTTAACGTTTAAGATTGTTTTCTCTTTTATGTCTCCGAGCGTGAGTATGTGTATGTGTGCGTGAGTATAAGCGCACGCCACGCGTCGTCGACTGTCGAGCTTCTTCGGTTAGTTTCGTTCGCGAAGCAATTGGACTAAATGAACGAGATGAATTGTAACTGAAGTAGTGAAGGAAGGACGGGAAAAAGTGAAGTACTTCAATTGAAGCATTCATTCCTGAACGACACATGACTGTTAGTTTGTTTGTTTTCGTTTTATTAGGTACTTATCCAGCGGTGAAATCCTAAATAATATCTTGTTTATTATTGTAATAGTAATCTCTTAAAGTAAATAACTAAGAAAATGACGGAAACAAATGTACAAGAGATTAAATTAGACCCCGACTCGGAACTCCGTTTTGAAGTGGAATCAAAGAACGAAAAAGTTATTTTAGAGGTCTGTTTCTATTTAAATACAAGAAATGATTGTTTGTATGCTTTTAAATCAGTTTAAATAAAATTCTGGACCTAATTTAATAATCCTCATTGACTGTGTAACACGCATGTTTTAATAGGTTAAGATAGGTTTCGCGGAGTTATTCGGCACAGAGCTGGTCAGGGGGAAGCCTTACGAGTTCCACACAGGCGCGAAAGTTGCTGTGTACACGTGGCATGGCTGTAATTTGGAGTTACGCGGCAAAACAGAAGTCAGCTATGTGGCCAAGGAGACACCTATGGTAAGATACGTTTGTGCCATATGTTAATGTCAATGCGGGAAATTTTTCAATGTGGCGTCTTGCGTCTAGACAGTTCGATAGATCTCAATCTTGAATGTGAATATTGACATATCTTTTTAGGTTGTATATCTCAATGTGCATGCTGCACTAGAGCAGCAAAGGGTGGCAGCTGAGCAGGGGAACACCAGAGGACCTGTCACCATGATTGTCGGTCCTGGCGATGTGGGCAAGTCCACTCTCACACGGCTACTCCTCAACTATGCAGTCAGGATGGGCCGAAGACCAATATATGTGGACCTGGATGTTGGACAGGGCCAGATTAGTGTCCCGGGTACAATTGGTATGTTTTTGTTGTTATTGTTTACACTGAAATTGCTGCACAAATTCAAATGACATTTAATACATAACATAGAAATTGGTCTAGTCTAGTAGACAACTTTGGTATTAAGCAATTACGACCACTTACTATAATGTGGCTTATTGGCTTGTTCTTTTTAAATAAGATAAATTATTACTTAAAACATTCAATGTGCTACCCAGACTGTCCTAACTTTTATTACCAGCAGAATTTTTGTCTATTGTGTGTGTCTTGACCCACAATACAATGAATCTTAAGACAAAACACTTTTTTTATTTTTGAAGTTTTTATAATTTAATGTTTTCTAAGGTGCCTTGCTAGTGGAGCGCCCAGCTTCCATCGAGGAGGGGTTCAGCCAGCAGGCGCCACTAGTGTACCACTTTGGCCACAAGTCTCCCGGCGAGAACTTGGAGCTATATAACACCATAGTGTCGAGACTCGCTGAGGTCATTGCTGAGAGGTGCGAGAATAATAAGAAAGGTACAACTTTATTACTCATGTAACATTTGATAGTGTCCAATAATCCCTGTATAGTGTCGAAGATAGTGTCAAACAATTACTTTCATAGGAAAAAGTTTATACCAAATAATAGATAAAAGAATGGAATTGCTGTTGTCAAGACTGGACGAAAAACTAAATCAACAGACCAAAATTATTACAACGGTAGTAACAAAAAATGTTATAGAGGCAATCAATTTATAAAGAAAAACAAGTAAGAGTTACAAAAAGAGAATCCTTCCTCCTTCCTTCCTTTCAGCCCTTAGTAGTCCACTGCTGGACATGGGCCTCCCCTAATCGACGCCACTCCGCCCGGTCCTGGGCCCTCTGAATCCAACGGTTTCCCGCTGTCTTCTTCAGGTCGTCAGTCCACCTGGTCGGAGGGCGGCCTGTACTCCTTTTGCCTAAACGTGGTCGCCATTCGAGGACCTTTTTTCCCCATCGGTTGTCAGTCCTGCGAACGATGTGTCCAGCCCATTGCCACTTTAATTTGCAAATTTTGAGAGCTATGTCGGTCACCTTCGTTCTTCTACGGATTTCATCATTTCTGATTCTGTCTCGTAGAGAAATACCAAGCATAGCTCTCTCCAAAAAGAGAATACAAAGAATTAACACACAGGAATTATTCAAGAGTTTTGTATCTTAAAACAGTTACTGCTGATGTTTTGATTTTGATTTTTAAAATTAAGGTTTTATCATTATAAGTTATAAAAAACTTAAAGACCATTAGAGGTTAGCTTTCTGATGAAGTCTATTTAAAGCTAGTTCTGCAACCAAACAAGAATTATTTTGTTTTAATTTTTATCTTACAATATGGAGGTGTGTGTGGTTTGAAGGTTTATTTTTTACTACTCAACAGCATCTACATCAGGCGTCATCATTAACACTTGCGGGTGGATCAAAGGCGACGGATACAGGATGTTATCACATGCTGCTCGGGCTTTCGAGGTGAATACCCCAACATTACAAAAAATGACAAAAACGTTGTCATTTTCACGTTTTTATGTGACAGTGATCAAGGTTCATTGCATATCTTACAAATGAAACAAGTAACAATGTATGCACTAACAGAGAAAAAAAATTTAACTGACCTCAAAGAAGCAAGAAATAAAATTTGTTACATACTTTAGGCTTACAATTTTTTGAGGATCCATGTGGCGCAATAAAAACACTCACACTGGTGCGCGGAGGGTCCTGGGTTTTATTCCCAGCAGAGAATTTGAATGACGAATTTGAATATGTTTCTGGTCTGGGCGTGTAGTGTGTTCTTGTCTTGTGTGTGTCCATGGCAGCCACGCCACATGGAATCCTAGTGTAGGGGCTTTTAAGTGTGAATGGAGACTCCACATTTACTACCTTGATATGGCCACACAAACATCTGTCTTATAACATTTTCAATGTCATGTGTTGCATTCTCATTGCCTCAATACTCACTGTATAGACATTGCTGTCATTCACACTACTGCCAGTCTCCAATCAGGCTATAATTATGACAAACCGTTATGGGTTTAACATGTCAATCTGCTTATTTACAGGTGGATGTTATATTAGTTCTGGACAATGAGAGGTTGTTTAATGAACTGAAGAGGGACATGCCAGATTTCGTCAAAGTGGTGTACCTGCCCAAGAGTGGAGGCGTAAGTGGTTTCTTAACAAGTATGAAAAGTGGTGGCAGCGGTGATAGCCCAGTGGCTTAGAATTCAACCTCGAATCGAGGGGTCCGGGTTCGAATCCCAGTGGCACGCACCAATGACTTTGTAATAAAAGTTATGTGCGATTTATGAAATTAAATATCACCTGCTGTTACGGTGAAGGAAAACATCGTGAGGAAACCTGCATGCCTGAGAGTTCACAAAAAAAAATGTTCTCAAAGGCATGTGAAGTCCACCAACCCGCAGTAGGCCAGCGTGGTGGACTAAGGCCTACATCCCTCTCATTGTGAGAGGAGACCCGACCCTGTAGTGGGTCATTAATGGGTACTGGCATGAAAAGTGACAATCCATGTATTTTTTATGTGTTAAGCTTAAAGGCGCATGCATGCCTGTGGTTAGCCACCTGTTGGTGAGAGGTTGTTGTCGTCTATTGACATGAAAATATTAATGTAAATTATGTCACACGTTATGGGGTGGAAGAGGGAGTAGGTTGATGCAGTGTGACATTATGTGACAAGGGGGGAGGAGTACTGAATGTAGTGTCGTCACATTAAAAAAAAATTGAAATAATGATTACTAATTCACGAAAAATTTAAAAACATAGTTATCCACTACGTACCAGCATTATTATTAGTACTGTATAGACTATTTTTTCTTCCAGGTTGTAGAGCGATCATCTGCCCAGCGCGCAGAAGTAAGAGACGCGAGGATTCGGGAATATTTCTACGGGAAAAGGACTCCCTATTACCCACATTCGTTTGATGTCAAATTCACCGATTTGAAGATTTATAAGGTAATAACAGTGGGGTGTTTTTTGAAGGTATAAATAATTAGAAAGCCTTTTCTGGCTTGATTAATATGTTTGGACTTATATACATTATTTAAGGCGAATATCTTTGTCCTCGCGACTAGAAACTCACCCATGTATGACCTCAGATAATATTTCAATCCTATTTGAGGTTGAACGCAAGTGTCTATGAGTAGCATTGACTATTTCAGAACAAGTTACCTGTACGTTTTTTAAACATTCCAATGAAAAGAAAAATATTATTATTATCATCAAAGTCTTGCTACGAATTGATTGTCAAGATATCCTTATTATTTGGCTGGAAATTTTTTCCGTATTCAGTATCATTTTCACATTTGCCTGGAAAATGATCATCATTATCACTGATCACTACATCAGTGTGCTATTCGAATTCACTTTAATAAAAATCATTTCATCGTATCTCCAGGTGGGAGCCCCCTCGCTGCCGGACTCGTGCATGCCGCTGGGCATGCGGGCGGAGGACGCGCTCACCAAGCTGGTGGCGGTGGCGCCGTCGCCCGCGCTGCTGCACCGCCTGCTGGCCGTCTCCTTCGCCGCCGGGCCCGACGACCAGGTGCTCGCCTGCAACCTCGCCGGCTTCGTCACCGTGTGAGTGCCGCCTTAGTCCTGGTAGAATATATGTAGAAAACTTCGATAGCGTGATTCAGGACACCTGTGGCGCCATCTCGTGACGAGTGGTGGAAGTCGTCACAAGCCAGATTAGCTTTAGATGAAGTAATTGTTTTTATTAGTTGGTATATCTATTTATTTTCACAATTCCAGGACGGCAGTGGATATGGAGCGACAGACGTTAACGGTGCTATCTCCGCAGCCGCGACCGCTGCCTTCCACCGTGCTGCTGCTGTCCGACCTGCAGTACATGGACAACCACTAGCCCACCCCCACCTCCTGGCTCTCGCCCCTGGTGGCAGACGGACCAGGGACCTAGTGGCGGACCAACCACCCACCCCAAACCTGGTGGTTGACAGATCAATGGCAGGTGCTGTAGCGACCAGGGGCCAGGTGCCACTCCCACCAGCAGGGACCAGCTCGGACCGACTGGGCCGGGAAGTAGACCGACCAGTCAGGTGATATACCGACCAGAGGCCGAGTCGTTGACCAACCAGGGGCCAGGTGCACAACCCATCATGAGGGGGTGGAAAGGGAAAGTGAAAAAAGTGGCACTATGTATGTGGGGTTCATTTGTGGAAAAGAGTGAAAGTGTAGAAGAGTGTTTGAAGTGCTTTTGATGCCAAAATAAATGTATCACCTCTATACATAGACGTAACGACATATAAGGCTGTTAAATGTCGACCGCCGTAAGCGCGACTCTCCCATCCCCTTATTTCGAACTGTTTCGGCGGAGGCACCGCTGCCTAGTTCATTGGTCGGTTTCGTTCCCCCCGCGTCCCACACGCTGTGGGAGAATCGCGCTACGGCGGTTGAACTGTAAATACAAGTGGAAATGTAAGTAGGTTTGTGTATTTGTCTATGTATAAATAATTGCAGTTATTGTGTATAAGGTATTATAGTATGTGTTGGTATAAGTTAAGTTGTGTGAGGTCTAAATTGCTGTTTTGATTTTTTTATCACTGATATTTGTGTAAAAACTTTTTGTCTTAGGTACCTACTTAAGTTAAAACTAACTAACTAGCTCACTAAACAGAAATTATTGTGACTTCCCAACCGAAGCTGGCCAATAATGAAATCTGAACTATCTTTATATTGAAAAGATTTACAAGTAAATGTGAATAAGTTTAAGTTAGTTTAAGAGGACTATTTTTCGTTTTGGTTTGATTTAAATGTTAAGTATCATTTTTTACTTATTGACTTGTACAGTGTTATAATAAAAAAACATTTTAAATTTTTAATTCTCTTTTATTATTATTGGAAAATATATTTTTCATTCTAACAATTATGTTGTAGTAAAATAACAATTTACAAAGAAGACAATAGTGTCATAATTCGATAAATCCAAGTTATGTTATCGTTTCAACATTCCATACTAAAGAGTAAAGAAAAATTATATACATTTATTTATTCACACCTATCTAAAATATATTTTATCATTAAATACAAGGCCTTCAATGAGATTTAACGACCACTAAGTTATTGATGATATGATCGGTGATAGCCCAGTGGCTTAGAATTTGACCTCGAATCGAATCGAGGGGTCCGGGTTCGAATCCCAGGCAATCAAAGGCATGTGAAGTCCACCAACCCGCACTAGGCCAGCGTGATGGACTAAGACCTACATCCTTCTCATTGTGAGAGGAGACCCGACCCTGTATCATTAATAGATTACTGACAAGTTATTGAAAGATCTTAGTTTAGCGCATCCATTAATTGGTCACCAGAGTTGGTACTAACGTTTTGCTACTCTGGTTTCAGTATATAAGTATAAAAGCTGAAACAGGGCTGTTTCAAAGGAAGCCTCATATGAATCCCATTGACTACACCACTTCCCCAGCTATACATAAATCTGTCTTATGAGGGCTTCGACGTTCTACTACCATGATTCCATCAATACTCTACACTACAGTAACTAGTTACCGGTGGTTTGTCGCTGGGCCGACTAATGGCTCCACAACCCACAACCTATATGAACGGTCAGGTTTAGTCTTGTCCTAGTTGTGCTGGCGATCCTTGGTAGGTGAGTCTCCAATGTGATGTTCCTTGAGGTGCGTTTGTGCGAATTTGATGGCCACGCGCATCGCGTCTTGCACCATTTGCTCACAGGTTATGAGGCTCACCTGGAAATAATTATACACGTAATAAATAGAGAACATCTATCAGCCACAGAGACGAGATAATCATAGCAGAACCCTGAGGGCATACCCGGGACGATCCAAGGAGACACCGGGCCAAAATTGGGCATAGAACTTTTTCTGGAGCATATATAATAAGAAAAGCAGACAACTAATGTGATGCAAAAAAGGCACGGACCTACAGTCTGTGGAGAGCAATTGAATACAGAAAAAAAATAGAGAATATGATATCTATGGTAATCACGGTCTGAATATTAGTAGCACAGGTAAATAACTTATTCAACCACTGGTTGTAGGCAGAAAATGCAGAAATTCAAATTCTGATTTGTTGCAATACTGCAATGCATATTTACACCCGAAATTAATAACCGATGTTCGGATATAGATTGAGATAGAAACAATTTCTTTCTCAATCCATATCCAAAGATTTTATTACTTTCGGTTATTATTGCTTGGTTGCCAGGCAACAAGGATCTCGGCAACCAAACAGCAGCTATCAATCCAAATCCGAAGATCGTTTATTAATTTCGGGCATTGATAAATGTCATACAGACAGATGTATGACGTTCCTAGCGAAATTAAGAGGTCAAAATCTAGCACAGCTAACCTTGGTGGCCGTCATCTCAGCGAAGGTGAGTTTGGACTTGTCGCTGGCGGGCGCTACGTCGGCGCGGAACACCGGCAGGACGCACGCCAGCCAGCGCTCCGCGTTGAACGACCTCGTCACCAGCTCCTGGACACGGCATGAAACTCACATTTATATTAGACGCCTATGATTTATTTTCACAGTTAATCCAATGTCAATATGGAACTCACAGTAGCTCACTTAGGGTGGTACCTTGCCCATTTAACATAAGGGTTCTATTATGTATTTTTGGGGTCCAAATGCTTACTTCAGACCATTTTGTATTACATCAGGATCCCAGGGCCGCCACGTATTTTCAGTCGTCACGTATTTTCTGACGAACGATATGTAGACGATTGAGTACTCTTAGCATGTACTAACGTATATTTTTACATATATTGTAGTGTCTACAATATATGTAAAATCTACAATGTATGTATTGTGTGTTCGATATCGTTCGAAGTCGTCTGGTGTGTTACTGTGTATAACCAGTGTGCTGAGTGCGAGTTTTGACAAAACATTTTCGCTTGACCGTATCGAGCGCGAATACGTCGATTTCTATGGGATTGAAGCAGCGCCATCTTGTGGCTAAGATGACAAACGGAATTGGCGCTTAGCGTATAGTCGATTAACGCGACGGTGAAGTTGCTCGAACAATTTTGTGCAACTCGCACTACGCACACTGTACACGTTATTACAGCAGCTAGTGACGTACCGGCGGCACGGTGGCGGCGCACACGACGACGCCGCCCGCACAGCCCAGCACCAGCGCCGCCGTGGCGCCGTCGGTGTGCGCCACCGCGCCGCGCACGCCGCCTCCCTGCATGAGGTAGGAGCAGCGCAGGAAGTGCACCACGAAGCGTCGCCCGCCGCCGCTGGCTTCCGCGAGGGCGGCGGACACCTCCGCCTTGGCTATTGCGCTGAAAACAATGCATGTCAGTAACCCATTAACGACCCACTACCGGGTCGGGTGTTCTCTCGCAATGAGAGGGATGTAGGCCGCCGTCCACCACGCACCACTACTGCCCGTTGGTGGACGAACATGCTTTTGAGAACATTGCATACTGTGTTCAATATCAACATTTAAATCAACAACCCAAGTGGCGCAGTGGTTAAGATACCGGTGCGCTGCGCGGAAGGTCCTGGGTTCGATTCCCAGCAGAGCAGAGATTTGAATGATGAATTTCTGTTTCTGGTCTGGGTGTGTTGTGTTCTTGTCTTGTGTGTGTCCATGGCACCCACGACACAGGGAATCCTAGTGTGGGGCTATGAGTGTGAAGCGTTGTCGTTTAAATTGAAAAATTCACAACACAACTCACAGAAAGACTTAAAAATGAAAGCATAGGCTTACATTATACGTGACTTTATTGCATATTACGTAGTGCGGATTTACGCAGAATATGGCGTGTAATGTGTATGAGAGTTCTTAGTGCGTATAGTGTGTACGTAACCTATGTATACAGCGTGATTTGTTGTGCGACGTATTCGTAAGTTTGATTGAATTTCAAGAAAAGTCACTTATTAAAATCGAACTCAAATATCTCGAAAACCGTTGAATTTTCGAAGGAGCGTCACATGTTACGATGTTTTCCTTCACTGTGATGTTTATTTAAAAAAAGCGCACACAATTTTTAAGAAAGTAAACGGTGTATGCAGCGGTGATAGCCCAGTTGCTTAGAATTCGACCTTGAATCGAGGGGTCCGGGTTCGAATCCCAGTGGCACGCACCAATGACTTTGTAATAAAAGTTATGTGCGATTTATAAAATTAAATATCACCTGCTGTTACGGTGAAGGAAAACATCGTGAGGAAACCTGCATGCCTGAGAGTTCACAAAAAAAATATGTTCTCACGCGGCATGTTCGTCCACCAACGGGCAGTAGTGGTGCGTGGTGGACGGCGGCCTTCATCCCTCTCATTGTGAGAGGAGACCCGACCCTGTAGTGGGTCATTAATGGGCACTGACAAACGGTGTAAATCAATAAAGGAGTTCCATCTTTTTCCATTTTCAGCATACAATCAACTGGATTGCTGTCTAAAAACTTTCCTTGTACCAACTTACAGCAACGCCAAATCGTTGTTATTCGAGGCCTTCTTCTGCAAACTGTCCAACAGCTTCAAGCACTCTGCGTACTCTCCGTAGGGGGCCCCGTTGGTTCCGCATAACTCCGCGAGTCTCCCCTTGATGTACGCACACTCGCTCTTCACACGTTCGGGGTCCGCCAGCTCGATCACTTGCGACAACTTCTCCGCTCGACAGAATAACTCTCGCGCCTGAAAATTGATAGCTATTTAAGTAACTAGCTGATCCGGCAGGCTTCGCTCTGCCAATCAATTTGAATAATATCCAAAGTTTTTTTGAGTCACAAACTTTTAGTAAGTAAGGATCTCTAATCTTTTCTATCAATAAATATAGCCTACGTTACTCGGGCTGAATGTAGCTTTCCAATGGTGAAAGAATTTTTGAAATCGGCACAGTCGTTTTTGCGTTTATTCATAACAAACATACACACAAAAATACAAAATAATCTTTCCTCTTTATAATATTAGTTTAGATTTAGATATGTATAGGTGAATACAGCCTCAGAGTGCTTGTGTACGTCCGTTTTTTTCACCGGAGAACGGACCGTTTTTTTTCGCCGGACTCGCGGTGAGAGAATTGAGCATTGAGAGGAACACTACACAACACTACAATGATTTTGTAATAAAAGTTATGTGCGATTTATAAAATTAAGTATCACCTGCTGTTACGGTGAAGGAAAACATCGTGAGGAAACCTGCATGCCTGAGAGTTCACAAAAAAAATGTTATCAAAGGCATGTGAAGTCCACCAACCCGCAGTAGTGGTGCGTGGTGGACGGCGGCCTACATCCCTCTCATTGCGAGAGGAGACCCGACCCTGTAGTGGGTCATTAATGGGTACTGACACGTCATGTCAGATTGGCATAACCCTATGTTTGAACCGACAGGAGGACATACATGAAGGATTTCCTCACATAAAAAAATGGGTGACCATGTTGCTGTCACCACTTAACAGTCGGTCTGCATGCCTGTTGCCTTCTCAAATAGAATTTAAAAAAAATAAGGGTGCTTCATCAAGCTTTGAGAACTGGTAATACAAGTCACCTCCCGGGCCGCGTCGCCGGTTAGCGCGTGTATGACGGGCGTGTTGCCGCCCGCGCCCTTCACCAGCGTCACGGCAAACTCCTCCAGTACTCCGGTGGACGGCACGTGGGTACCGCAGCACAGTTCCCTGAAAAATGAAAGTGATACACTCTTTAAATATTACCGCCTCTTGGCCACCACTTGTTTTGTATATAACTTGATATAAAATTGTAATTGATGTGTTAAATGTGGTGTACACTATAGAATATTTGTATTGTATTGTACAGAAAATATGTAGCGGCGGGATACCTACGGAAATATGAGCGCATGCTCCACATGAAATAATGACCGTGCATGACGACACAAGCTGCGACTATTGTCTGCTATAACATATGTACGTCACACGCGTCATAGCGAGGATGACCGAGAGCTCACTTTATACACAACTGGTCCGAAGTGAGCATTCGAACCGCGGTCCCCAAGCAGTTACGGAATGTACGTACACGCCATGTTTGTGTGTGTGCATGTCAAAGTACTCTAACTTACGGTAGTGTGTGGTGTCCATGTATTTCTAATGCATTTTGTTTAAAAAATTGAAAATTCGATTCTCGTTCTCGTTTCGTTTCAGAGATCATTTTTCTCCATATATAAACTATAATCATGCCAAATTTCAAACCGCTTCGCTCGCATAGTGTTGAAATTTGTACCGAAAGTTTTCACTTCATATATTATTAATAATGTAAGTTTACAATGGTGATCTTACTTGGACAACAGAGGTGGGGCACAACTGACCACCCGCAGGCCGGTCTCCGGATACGTCTCGCCGGGCACCGTCAACACTGACCCCTCCGTCGACAGCTGGTTGCTGTCGAGGACTCGCGTGTCAACCGCTGCATTGCATTTAATGGATTCCCTGGAAATATAAAAAAAACGCATCATACTTAGAGCCTAATACCACGGTTTACCACGATTACTACGACACTATAGACCCTTAAAAAACAAGAATACACATACTCAGATTAAAAATAGAAAAAAATATCTCTTCATTCAAACTTCTGCTATGCTGGAAATAAAAAAACCCATAACCCTACTTTCTGTTCATTTTTACCACATAGTGCATACGTATATGCAGAAATCATACAAGTTTAGGTAGACAAGAAATTTTCCATCAACCCACATTGGGCCAGCAGGTGGACGAAGGTCTACGTCCTTCTCATTGGGAGAGGAGACCCGACCCCGGTAGTGGGCCCCTATGTGTTACAGACAGACAAGTGAAACCTATTCCATCATCATCATCATAATATGAAAATAATAAAAAAAAAAAATAAGTCATCATTCAAATCTCTGCACTTCTGGCAATTGAATCCAGGACCCTCCACATAGAGTACTGGAGTCTTGACCACTGCGCCAAGCGAGTCATCCATCCGGTAAAAAGTGTTTGCATCAGACACAGGTACACTTACCGAATCAACTCCTGCGCCTCCAGCACCCGCGTCTGCGACAGCTTCTCCCCGTACACCGACAGATTCAAGCTGAGTCCTCTCTCCGTGACACTAGACCCCACTTGGCACACCACACTGTCCGCCAACACCCTCCTCACGGCCGCATTCAACAGATGCACCGCTGTATGATTCCGCATTACATTCAGCCTCCTATCACCGTCCACCGCTAACGTCACTTCACTGTCCCTATTAATATAACAGTCACTACGGGTAACACTAAACATTCCCTTGTGAAACACGAAGTCGCGAATTTTGAATACTGTATCCACTCTAAACGTAAGGTTGTCATCAAATTTTATGAGTCCACTGTCGGCTGCTTGGCCACCCTCTTCGCAATAGAAGTTTGTGCTCTCCGTCACTAGGTAATAAGGTCTATTATCGCACGGCTCCGAAAAGTCTATCCATTCGGCGTCTTCATTTAATATCGCGACTAATTTCGTTCTGAGCGGAGTGAAGGTGACTTTACTGTTGTTGATTAGGTAATCGTACTTGTGTCGGTCGTCGGTGGCAGTTATTCCGTTTTTTACTAGAGTTTCTAAGGCGTTATCGAACGTAGCGCCTTTGTTCGCCGCTTGTTCTTTGAAGGCAGTCTTGTGTCTCGCTTTGTGTTGCGTGAGAAGCTTCCAGAAGCCTTGCTTGTCGATACTGAGGTTGTTCAAGGTGGCTATCCGTTCTATGATGTCTTCTTGGAAGCCATGCGTGTCGTACAATTTGAACACCAATTCGCCAGGTATTGTGGTTGATTTTTGTTTGGCCATCGTCTGTGAAAAAAAATGGTATGATAAATAATTCAACAATATAAAAAGGGTAAAAAGTGAGTTTCTGCTCATTGATCGAATCTCGTGTTCAGCATTGGGATATCATTTCGTTTCTAGTCTGCTGTGTGACACGCCCACCAGTCTGGAGGCCTGTTCATTAACATAGCCCGCTATTCTTGTTTTAACAGTTTCCTGTGTGTATGTTTGTAGGAACTGAAGCGTACAGAATAGCATGATATACACACCTCCTTAAACTCCCTATACCCCAACGCGAAGCCAGCTAACTCGACATCCCCCATCCCCTCCACTTCGGGGTACTCCTTCACCAGCCCCTTCCACTTCTTCCTCAGCCCCGCCCGCAGCTTGGAGTAGCTCTCCCTTTCGTGGTCGATGATCAGCTTGGCCTCCTTCTCCCTCTCCACCAGCTCGGGGTAGGTGGAGCCGAGGGTGGCGATGACGTCATTGTATAGTAAGGACAGCAGTTGCGGGTTTTGGAACACGTCGGTGCAGATTTTGAACGTCTTGCGCATTATTTGTTTGAGGTTCAGGCTGGAATAAAGAATTAGTAGAAAATATTAAATGGTTATTGTTACTAAAGGATTTGGGTTACTCCGAGCATAATTGAAGGTTGACTAATGGGTTGGGGCAGAATGGTACCATTAAGGCAAGGCATTTAACTTTACGTTCTGGCAGTCTATAGGCAACGATGACGTTGAGTGACTAGTGACAGCCTGTTAGAACTTGTTATATTAAACAAAAACTGTAAGCAACAAATAACTTTACTCTCAAAGCTGCACAATATTATACCCAGTGTCACAGGTGATATAGACACAAATGATATTACTCCACATTAAGTCTACCAACCCACACTAGGCCAGCATGGCGAACTAAGGCTGTATTCATATCATAGTGAGAAAAGTCCCTGTGGTGGGTCACTGTTGGGTAACGGACAGACCTGGTAGCCGGGTACACGCCGTCCGCCAGGCACACGCCGACCATCCTCGCGTGGTCAGCCAGCCGGCGATACATCTGGTCCACTGTGGCTTCGGCGCAGTACTTCCCACCATACGCCGATACGCTCTTACTGTTCTGGAAGATAATTGAGTTCTAAGTACTCTCTAAGCCCACATAGTATAGACATCGCTTCCCGCTATCTGTATGTTTAGGTATTTCAAACTACGCAACGGATTTAATGGGGTTTTCATCAATATAGAGGACGGTTTATATGTAGAAATTATTTATAATATAGCAAAAAAAGCCAACTAAAAATATTGACGTGTATGGAGAACTCAAAACACATTAGGGACGAATTATTTATAACAGGTCAGCAAGTATTTGCCCCATGATTTTCCTATTGTCCCCATTACCTTGTCTATAGTACGGATGAGCGACCCGAACATGTCCGTGTCGGAGTTGGGCTTACCCCTTGCAGCTTCATAATTTACTAACGCCATTGATGTAAACGAGAAAAAGTGTTGGCCCTAACGTGGTACCTTGCGGAACTCCGATGCCACTGATTCTAACGTCACTTAGAGATTCATCCACTCTTACTTTCTGTCTCCTATTGCTCAGGTAGGCCATGAATTCTCTAACACTACCCTTTTGTCACCAGAGATCTAGAGGCTTATCAATAGAATTGGAATAGAAACAGTGTCAAACGCTTTGCTGAGATCTAAAATTCTAAAACATGACTTATTTTGGTCTATATAATTAGTAATTAGGGTAGTTAACTGCTGCATCTTACTTTTTATCTCTTCCTTCCTCCCTTCCCTCCTTTCAGCCCTTCGTAGTCCACTGCTGGACACGGGCCTCCCCTAATCGACGCCACTCCGCCCGGTCCTGGGCCCGCTGAATCCAACGGTTTCCCAGCCACTCCACCCGGTCCTGGGCCCGCTGAATCCAACGGTTTCCCACTGTCTTCTTTAGGTCTTTTTTTCTTTCCTCTGTCTTCTCTAAAGCTTAATATTTGCAATACGCATTACCTTCTCTATGGTCCGGATGAGCGGCAGGAACAAGTCCGTGTCGTAGTTGGAGCTCACGCCCTGCAGCAGCGCCGCCATGCGCTCCAGCCCCATGCCGGTGTCCACGTGGCACCGGCGGAGAGGCGTCACCTTGCCGTTGTCCTCTCTGTGACAGATTGTGACATTGAACAACTCTCAATTATACTAGGAATGGGTTATAAGCTTCAGATTGTAGTCGCAGTAGATTGTCCGGTGAGGTTCGTTAGCCTCTTAACCCATCGTTGAGCAGTTCTTCATGTCTTGTGTTTCGACTGGGGAGGTATGAACAGACACTTAATTTGAGGCGAACATCTTAGGCAGATATCAGTTGGTATTTTTTTAAGTTAAAGCTAATGGGGTCAAGACATACAGGAAAACACCAAATGGCATTTTGTTTGTAATTTTTTTTTTACTATCTAGAGGTACGTAACTTTTTATGTGTAACTAAACAATTAAACATTAAATTTAATGGGCAATACACTGGAATGTCAATAAACTTAACTATGTGAGAAAAATGTTATCAATGGAAAAAAATTACAGTAATTCATGCAATGCAAAAAAGTTACTATAAGTACATCGTAAAACTTTCATTCCCTCATACAATACTTTCAGAGGTTCAAGTAATTGGATCTAAACTGTTATTTTCAATGAAATCAATCCTATTGTTAGTCTTGTGTGTGTTTATGTGGGTCGCACACTCCCAGGAAGGCCCCGTTGATGTCCTACCAACACGTTCTTTTGGTATGTTTAAAACGGTAATAAAGTGTGTATATCTCTCTATTCCTATTTTTCTTCTCTGTTCTCTATTTTCCTTCACCGTAACAGCAGGCATTTAATTTTATAAAGCGCACGTAACTTTTTACTAAGTCATTGGTGCGTGACACTGGAATTCTAACCCGGACCCTTCAATTCGAGGTTAATCCGTTAATCCAAAACTTAATTTTTATTAACATTCTGTAATTGATACTTATTACATTTTCAGATTCGTTGAAAAGACGGCTCTATTACGATCGGTATGATGCAGCTTTAATTCGCCCCCGGGGGGAATACTCGGAACAAGACGAGCACGAATGTGACTACCATTGTTGCAGGGCTGGGTGGGTCACCGGCTACCAACTTGACGAGGAATGGTGCTTATGTATTAACTATTGAACCTAAACTATGAGTTCATTCACTAAAATTGTGACCATAGTACCTTATCTTTACTGGCCTATCTTGTGTACGAAATTGCAGCAGAAATAAAATTAAAAGACAGTACTTAGTTTTCTGGTTATGTTATATACAAAGCATTTGTAAAATAATGTGTGTAACATTTTCGTAATTTGCCAAGAGATGGCGTCATTGGGATACTGAATCACGCTATCAAAGTTTTTTAAATATTCCCTTACACATAAATATTTAATTAAAATCATTTGAACATACAAGTGTACGTACACACGCTTCCCGGGCATAATGATAGAATGAATTAATTCAAAATCCATCGTGAAACGAGTAGTCATAAAAATAGAATTACAGGGTCATATTTTGTTTGAATGAACTATAAGTACTAGAAATTTATGAGGTGTTGGGTAAATGTTAATATTATAAATAAATAATAGTAAATTGTTGTTTAGTAATTGTTAGAGAAATTTAAGCTCGATTATTGCAGTTTAGGTCTAATAACACAAAAACTTGCTTATTTCACAGCTGTTTATGAGGTTAACGACAAACTATGGCATAGAATTAAATGTTTCTCTCAGCTATGTTAATAAAGAAACAAAAACACTGACCGATTGCACTGTATGAACACGATATTCCATATCTCGGTGAGCGTACCGTCCGGGTGTACGTAGTGTATCTCCGTGCATGGCCCGCACGGCCCAGTGGCGCCCATCTCCCAGAAGTTGTCCCGGGCACCGTGGCCCACTATCCGGCTGTCCGGGACCCTGCCAAAACACTTCGCTGATAATTAAAAATGTAACAAATAAGCGAGAGGTTTAAATGCAACATAATTGCATAACATTTCTATTTTTCACTGCGGGTTCATATTGCCACACAACAGAGGCAAGCTTCTTTCAAACATACATATATGTCATAGCCTATCTCACAAGGTTTTTTAGCACAGGGCGCTTTAAACTCTCACTTAAGCCACAGCTTCCTAAGCCTATACTTTATGTCATATAATAGCATTCAATGCTCATGTCTGAAGTTTAGTTAAGCTAATTAAAACACAGTGTTTGCTCCATTGCATGCATCAAGCATCTTTACACTGTTGAATAATAAGCTTGATGAACTACAATCTATTGGGAGCTACAGAGTACCTATCATAAATCTGGTGTGCAAAAGTGTACAAATATTCAAATAATGTATACAACATCTGACAAAGATTCTGCGACAGATAAAATTTTATCGAAATGTTTTATAAAAAGTAACATACCCAATGGCCCTCCAAATGTCCCGACACTCCCTGTCCTCCTGCAGGCCTATCACGGCATCGCCGGAGAAGTACGTCACTAGCAGGTTGTCGGGTTTCAGTCTATACGGCCCCAGCAGCAGGTCCCAGGCCATTTGACAAGCTTCTTTCTGAAACAAACTCGATTGCTGATATTTTGTGTCAGCAGATAGCCCAGTGGCTAAGAATTCCGCCTCTTAGTTGACGGTTGAAATTCCAGTGGCACCAATGACCTTCTTAAAAATAAAGTGTGTTATAAAATTTAATATCATTAGTTGTAACTGTATAGGAAAACATTGTGAAGAAACCTGCATGCCTGTAACTTTATGAAAGGAGTAATGGTAGGGGCAAAATCTCATTTGAACGACACAACACAAACTCTTTGTACGACCTCCATCATGTGCAAAGTTGTGGCGACTTCAGCCAGTCATTAAGAGATGGCGCCACACAATCCTGAATCACGCTATAGATGTTTTCTATATCGCTGGCATATACACAAAACTCTGACATAACATAGTCGAGGCACGGCCGCACCCCAGCTTGTCCATGATCACCTAGCTTGGTGGGGAAAAAAATTTCAGAAATTCAGTGTCACTTGACCAGAATTTTTTAAAGATTTTTTACAAAACTCTTCTGGCTCAAAGCAAACATAAGTTGCTGACAACGCAATGCCTAACAGTACCAATATCCTTGGTAACAAGAGACCTTCCTTGTAATACCTTACACTTGTTTGTCAGTACATATTTCTAAGCTGGTCTTAGTGACCAGCTTACAAATATTTCACATAATTCAGCAACAAATTACAATAGTAAAACTGTGTACAATGAAACGATACAATAGTGTGATAATGACACTGGTTCAAGGGCCATCACACTTTATTTACATAACAATGAACTACTATTTGTTCAAAGATTAAGGTAATTTGCAACCAACACGGAAATTGTGTCCATCTTGCATAGTAATGAGGGTTATCATTGGAAAAACAATGCAATATGGAAAATAGAAATGTATGCTAAGTTTCAACTAAACTTTGACATCTTTTCAGTATTTATCTGTAATTTGTAAAAGGGACCTACTGCAGGTTTAACCTATCCTCTCACAATGAGACGGGTATAGGCCTTTGTCTCGTCTACCATATTGGCTTAAAACAGAATGCTGCTTATACCCTATATTCCCAAGAAAATGACAAAAGATAAGAAGAGAAATTTTTTGCTTACCTTATAATAGTCTCCAAAGGACCAGTTGCCGAGCATTTCAAAGAATGTGTGGTGGTGGCCATCCATGCCAACGATGTCCAAGTCATTGTGCTTCCCGCCCACTCGCACACACTTCTGCGAGTTCACAGCCCGGGGACACGGCGGGTCTACTACACTTAGAAACACTCCTTTGAACTGTAACACAAATTAAATAATCTGAATGTTGTGAATGAATCCAGTAACAGGCTTATAAGGCTTCCCAAGTACACAAAAGCCTGCTGGCTAGATTCTATACCCAAACCAATAAATCTGTATTTATGAATTATGGCCGTTTTTGCACAGCATTTTATTATGATTCATTGTAAACAACTTTTTATAAGGTGTACAATAAAGGGTATTTGTAGGTATTGTATTTAAGCATTTTTCTAACGAAAGAAATATTGAAACTTCGTGGAAACATCTGCGAAATTTTCGCAGTAAACAATCGAATCGAGGTCACTCGCCTGGTTCATGCCAGCGTTCACGAAGGGCACCGTGGGGTCACACAGGGGAACTACCGAGCTCGACTTGACGTGTTTATGTCCATGCTGCTCCACAAAGTACTCCACAAATGTATTCCGTATATAATTACTGGATTTCAACCGGATTTGGGACTTTTGGCGGATTGTTCCACTTACAACCGGTAGACGAAACATTGCTCTTGTTGCCAAATTTACTCACTATTAAACTGCCCGACTATTGCGTTAGGGCTAAAATAAATAATTTATTTATTTTGAATAATCAAACGGCCTCCGTCAATAACTTGGTTTGATACAAAATTTATTCTAAATTTTTAAAAATTCATTTTGCAAATTCGCAGTTCCTTGCAGAAGGCAAAAATCGAACTGACAGACAGTGACAGTCATAGACATATAATGACAACATGATGACAACTATCATGTGTCAATTATTCTATACTCGGGCAGAACCATGGAGAAGCTCCATGGGCAGCAATAAATTGTTTTTTGATTGACTGTTGTTGATTGACGTATTGACGTATCATTTCCTTCATATTGACAAGATTGACAAACAGTTTCTTTTTCGGCTCGGTCTGATTTCTCAACTCAATATTTTGTCGACTTTTGCAAAAATAAGTGATTTATTTAGTAAAATAATGTAAATCAAAATAATACAGCATACGTGTAAATTTGTGAGTGGTGTTCCTTGAGCTGTTAGTTTCGTTGTCATGTTATTGTACTAAATTGGTTCTAAATAAGTAATTGTTTTGTTTTATAGGGACACGTAAGTGTTATCGTGTGAACCTGGAAGATTCTTACGGTCGGTACAATGGATTATTTGAAGTTGTACGTTATCTGGCTGTGTGTGGTGCTGTCAGCGGGGGAGTTATTAGGGCCCGAAGCTCGGAAAGAGTCTGAGAAGAAAGACTCAGAGGATAAGGATGATTTCTCGCAAGACGAAGAATCCGACGAGCAGTATCTGAAGCAGCTCACTGAAGCGATGAATTCTGAATTCGTGGCTTTCAAGGAGTTTCAAGAGGCTCTCAAAAAGAGAGGTGCGGAGTCCAAGGAGCGATACCTTCAGCAGTTAACTGACACTGTCGCCAAGGAACTGAACGCTTACAAGCAATATGAGGAGGACCTCAAGAAAAGAGGCTTAAATGTACCAGAAGAAGATAAACCCTCAGGTAAAATTTATTTAATGTGAACATAATCTTTCCCAGGATTTATACACTAAAACTTCATAAATTCAACTAAACATACAAGTAGGAATAGAAGTAAATCCCTTTTTTCGTCTCTCTTTAATCAATCTCTTTTTTTAATTTTTAACAGTGGAACAATTTGATAAACTGAGACTCAACTTGAAAAGGATCAAGCAAGAGATTTGGAAGCAGGCACAGATTGAGAATGAGCTTCTGGCCGAAAAGAAACGACGGGAAGATAAGAAGGTACCTCTTCTTAAGTTTTATGTGAATGTATGTGGTGTCATGACATTATGATTATAAAAAGTTCTGGTAGCCCAGTGGCACTAGATTCTACACTACTAAAGAAGAGTGTTGTTGTGTGTTTTGAGCAAATTGTTCTGAAAACAGTAAGATGTTTTAGGGGTATGGGTAAGGGATCTATGACTTTGCATCATTTATTTGTCTGTCTGTCCCAGATTATAACTTTTAAAGTATGATAAGCATATAGATGGTTTGACTCACTTTGGTGTGTGGTGCTACCACAGAGTTATATGGACTAGAGGATGCAAGTCTCATTACCTGGATAGAACCGAGCATGCCTTTTTTTTATAGAAACCAAGCGGTACGCTTGGTAAAACATTTCTGGTACCTCGTCCTCCTTGTTTTTGTGTAGTTTTTACAACTTAATATATTTCAATAAGGCATTTTTGTTTGTTTTTGATCGCATCTGCGTTCGAGAATGGTATGAAGTGGCGCTAAAAGATCATTTATCTCCTTTGTTACATGCGAAGTACCTACACATGCATCCTCTAGTCCATATGGCTCTGTGGGTGAACAATGAGTACTAAAAAGTAGTTTAATTTGACAGCTGAAGAAAGAAAAGGAGGAGAATACGCAACAAGAGCTGCTGGAGAAGTTGCCCCCTCTGCCCGAGGAGCCAGAGCTCAGTCCAGAACTCAAAGAAGGTACTTTCCTATATCTAATCCCGATGATAAACTTTCTACTAAATTTCATGCCATTCAGCTGTTTCTGTATCATTCACCCATTCTTACATTCCAAACATATGTCTTTGGAAAGGGAATGATTGTGGAATATGGAATATAAAGCAGCCCCTAACTTGCTCTAAACTTGAGATAACTAGCTTGTTGGCTACAATTATTTTAGAAACAATAAAAACCCTCCAGAATAGTTTATAATATTCAGAATTATTCATCAACTAAAATTAATTTGACTTTTCTATTTGATCATTCAAAATTTCTTTGAATCAGACCTTGGAATGGACTTAGGGACATTTATTAATAACATAAAAATCTATGGCACCGTTGATCCATAAAATTCTAATGTAGCCTATGTATTTTTTTACAATAGGGTATATCACACCATGCAAGGAAAAATCCAAAATTATGTAATATTGATACATTTTGTTAAAAGCAAGTGAAAAATGGTGATTTCTGTTCTAAAAAATGTAGTATACATTTATTATTTCAACTTTAAAATTCAGGTTTTTTAATCTGTTTTTATACGCCATGCAAGCTATCGGCGTGACGTCATTAGCAGTGTAAATAAACAATGGAGTATAACTTTCTTCCTTTACTGAGATGTATTGTTTACAATGCGAGTGACGTCACAAGCATGGCGGCAGCGCCGAGACGGCCGAGACCGTGTTTTCGCGGGGATTTTTGAAATTTAAATTGAAAAGACTTTTTTTACATAATATTTGTTTGCAAAAACTTTTTTCCAATTTTTAATGGGTTTTTATGACTTATGAATTCATATAAAAAGCTTTTTGACATAGGCCGTAATACCCTATTGCTCACAGCCAAAGAAATGTACGACGCGGCGGTAGCTAAGTTGGAGCGGCGGTCGCCAAACCTACGCACACTGATATTGCAAGTGAAAGACGCGGCCGACAAGGGCTACGTTCCCGCGAAGATCAAGTTAGCCTGGTCGTATGTGTACGGGGAGGGTGTCGAATTGGATGTCGACAAGGCTAGGAAGATCTTTGAAGAGTTGGCTGAAGAGGGAGTGGGAGATGCTCATGCTGTAAGTAGCTGTTAGAATTTCTGCTTTAGAAACAATTTAACGTTGTGTTTTTGCTCATGACATGATGATGAGGCTACGGGAGCTAATGGGAGCTCCCTTCTTGAAGCTTTCGCATGTCCTGTGAAGTTCTCCATCCATCTTGGGAAAATATAACGGTCTGAAGACAGTTCCAAAGTTAACTGATAATGGATTGTGGCCGAGACTCACAAATCCGGGTGGTGAGGCTGGAAATTCGTCTTCAATGGGTGGTGTAGTGACGTAATTATTGCACCTCCTAGGAGCTTACCTCCTTACGTACAGCCATCTCAAAAGTGAAGCTAATTCAAGTGCCAACGAATTAGCTTAATTTCGTGTTTGTCCAACAAATATGGGTACTACCCATGCATGCGTATTATTTAATTTTTTATTGCATTTGATTTATTGTCTGTCTATTTGTGTCGGACTGCGAGTGTGTTGCGTTACTAATGTCTGGTTTAGGGGATCCCCAAGATATACTCGTAGCCACGCGAATAGACTTTTTTCACTTGATTTATTGTCTCCCAGGGCATGGGATTCCTGTACGCGACCGGCGTGGGAGTACCAGTGTCGCAGGCTCGCGCGTTGGTGCACTACACGCTGGGCGCGCTGGCCGAGAGCGAGCACGCTCTGATGGCGCTGGCCTACCGCCACTGGGCCGGGGTCAGCGTGCCCAGCTCGTGCCCTAAAGCGCTGGAGCTCTACCGCAAGATGGCCGCCAAGGGTGAGTTATGTTCATTTAGGCTACTAAAAGAAGTAGCAACGGCCCAGGAGCTAGGAAAACATTGTGAGGAAGCCTGCATGCCTAGGAGTTCTCGGCACTCCACAAGAGTTCTTGGCATATGAAATCCACCAATCCCCATTAGGCCAGCATGGTTGACTAAGGCCTCCATCCTCATTGTGAGGGGAGACCTGATCCTGTAGAGCTGGATGGTGCTATGGGTGGTAAGACGCGGGTGCGTTTGGGGGTCCTGGTTTCGACCCCCAGCATAGGACAAAACTGGTAGAATTCCTATATGCAACTGGTGTGAGTGAAGGTTCTTTGACATCTTTGAGGGCTAACGTCCCTAGAAACATAATTACTCTACATTACAATCAGTATAGATGTTTATATATATATAATTTCACCTTTCAGTGGTAAGCCAAGTGTCGATGAGCGGTGGGCCGGCCATCCAACGCACAAGACTTTTGGACGAGGCGGAAAGTGGTGCGGCCGTGGCACTCGACACAGACCTCATTGAGTACTACCAGCTGTTAGCCGAGAAGGGAGATGTGCAGGCTCAGGTCAGTGCTTTACAGTCAGGGATAAATGAAGTCCAAAATTTTATTCATCAAAAAGGAGCATACATGAACTTGATGAAGAATTCTTACTCAAGGGGTCTAGGCGTGGTGGACTAAGGCCTACATCCTTCTCATCCTGTGAGAGGAGAACCGAACCTGTAGTGGGTCATTAATGGGTTAGATATACTATGAAATGCTGTTTAACTAAAAAACGTACATAGCTTTGAGTGTCCCTCGGGTTAATGTAGAGTGGGAGAAAAAAAAGGTTGAAAAGATCTCTTCTACCTGGCACCAATTCATTTCCGGTGACCTGGGAGTCTTCCACTAGCCCCTAACTGAAGAAGAAAACCCAAATTGCAGTTACCTATTGAAAGTTTCGAAGGCATAACATATTAGATCGTGTCTACCCAACCAGGGCAAGTTTGCTGATCTTTTGCATCGACGACCTGAGTGGCACAGTGGTTAACACGCCGGTGCGCTGCGCGGAAGGTCCTGGGTTCGATTCCCAGCAGAGCAGAGATTTTAATGATGAATTTGAATTTCTGTGTCTGGTCTGGGTGTGTTGTGTTGTTGTCTTGTGTGTGTCCATGGCGCCCACGACACAGGGAATCCTAGTGTGGGGCTGTGAGTGTGAAGCACTATTTAATTACCCCCATTAACAAAAATGAGGTTGTCTAGATTCACTTTCAGATTATGTTACTTGGCTAATCGTTCACATATTTGCACAGGTGGGTCTGGGGCAGCTGCACCTGCAGGGCGGGCGCGGCGTGACGCTGGACGTGAACAAGGCGCTGCACTACTTCACGCAGGCCGCCAACGCCGGCAACGCCGTCGCTAACGCCTTCCTCGGCAAGGTACCATAAACAATTAAACACATTATTGACCAGTTGACCCCGACACACTGCGTTCAACCAAAATAAAATTTCTACTTTTTTCCACACATTCTTTTTAGATTTTCTCACCGTATAAACCTAAAAATGTTTCTAACCGAAAAAGCAAACCGGTTGCGGAATTCATTAATGAAAAAAATTAAATCTGTATTGTAATGTAAATTCTATTAAATGGAATGTGGAAACGCGCGTCTAATAAATAAAGTATGTGTACCAAAACCTGTGTCGAGAGTTTTTTCCTCCGGCTTTTTTCTCTCTTTACCCAGCGATGCGTGGCACATAGGCAGCCGATGAGTTAGATTAGGTAAAATTACAACTAATTATAAAAATAAACGTATGCTAAACTGGTAAATGAATTATTATACAAACTTGTCAATTAAATTATGTATTAGTTATAAGTTTTCAATTGTAATAAGTACTAAAATTTGTTTTATTTTATTTTTAAATTTTATTTACTGAAATATAACTGCTTAATTTGCATACCTGAGAAGGTGAATATGGATTGATCAAAATGCTCTGTAAAACCAATAACTAACCCATATTCGTGCAAATAAATGATTTTCATTTCATTTCATTTCTTATACGAACATATCAAAACTAATATAAGCAAAATCGGCCCATTGGTCCAGTATTCAAGTTTTAGCGAGACTAAAAACAGCGATTCATTTTTATCATATAAGTTAGACTTTTTAGTCACTTTAACAGAATTCGCGGTATGAAAATAATGTCTCATCATTGTCACTCAACTTAATCAGGCTCCTTGACCAATTATGTCATAGAAATTTATAAAGCCGTGTCGAAATTAGTCACAAAAGAATTAGAAAGATTCAAATTGACCAGTTGAAGTAGGTCCGATAGTTAGATATAGATCTTTTGTCAATTTCACTCACCACTTGAACTGAAATACTAGCCTAGTTTGAACTATAGGTGTAACAGTTATCGATTCAATCAATGCTGTTTATTAATTTAATGACTTGAAACTTACAGATATACCTAGAAGGCGGAGACGGCATTAAGCCAGACAACGAAACCGCGCTCCGGTATTTCAGAAAAGCCGCCGAGATGAACAATCCAGTCGGACAAAGCGGACTCGGGATTATGTACCTACAGGTGAGGGAATAAGGTTCAAAATAAAATGATCTTTTAACACGATTTAAATTAAATTCACGTTCAAGTTATACGCGGTAGGTACTTTGATAACTTTATAATGCACTAGACTGTGCCCGCGGCTTCGCCCGCGTGGATTTTAGAACTTGGTGCAGAAAAGGATGAAAAGTATCCTATATAATAATCCAGGTTATTATCTATCTGTGTGCCAAATTTCATCTAAATCTGTTCATTCGTTTTTGCGTGAAAGAGTAACAAACATCCATCCATACTCACAAACATTCACATGTATAATAGTATAATAGTAGTAATAAGTAGGATAGTTAAGGAATTGATGATGGCTTCGTTGGTCAGGGTCGAGGGGTGCCCAAAGACGTGGCCGCCGCGTTCCAATACTTCACGCTGGCCGCCAACCAGGGCTGGGTGGAGGGGCAACTCAACCTGGGCTTCATGTACTTCAGTGAGTATCACTTTCTAATTAATAAATATATAAACGCTTCACACTCATAGCCCCACGCTAGGATTCCTGGTGTGGTGGGTGCCATGGACACATACAAGACAGTGACAACACACACACACACACACCAGAAACAGAAATTTAAAATCATCATTCAGATTTCTGCTCCGAACTGCTGCTCCGAACTTCTGAACTGCTGCTCTGCTGGGAATCATACCCAGGACTCTCCGCCAGTGGTCGGTTTTCGTAAGCCTTTTTAAAGCTTTAAAGTCAAATATCGTGACAATCTATTGTGCGCCTCATAGAATAGACATTAAGGAAGGTGGATCAGACCTGTGCCAAACGTCAATTTTTTTGAAGAACCTATTTTACTACTAATACTATTATTTATTAAAATAGTGCTCGGAGTTTTTTCCGCTCGCTTTTTTCTCCCAGTCTACGTTTTGCCTGAGGGGCGATCAAAGCGGACGAATGTAGAATGTATAATTTATCTGTATGACTTTCATTAAGTGTGCACAAATTGTACCTAATAATGAATAAAAGCTTTTGAGTGTGACTTATTCTTCTGTTGATTCCAGGCGGTATCGGCGTGGGCCGCGACTTCAGGCAAGCCAACAAGTACTTCTCGCTGGCGTCGCAGTCGGGCCACGTGCTGGCGCTGTACCATCTCGCGCAGATGAACGCCGAAGGGCTGGGGATGCTGCGCTCCTGTACCACTGCTGTTGAGGTGAGATCGATCATGACGAGGAACACTTGGAGAATCATCCCAACTCTTCCACTAAATTTTTGCGCCCTACCAATAGAGCGTGGACACTCACCCGAGGTTGGGATTAGGAGTCATGTTTCGTATCATTATTATCTTCAATTATTCCATAAGCATACTTTCATGCGACGGTCAAGTCAATCTATGGATTCGATGATATGGATCACAATCTCTCAACTTTTTACGGTGTAAGAATTGAGTTGCGAGGCTTGGGTTATTTTACAAGTTATGTTTTTGATGGCGTCTTCAATTATTCCATAAGCATAATTATATTCAGACAATAAATAAATTGATTTCTTAATTGGTATATCACATATGGATAAAATTATTGAATCTAATATTTGGTTTAGGTTATAAATTAATTGAATAAATTGTGGCGCATAGGTGTTCAATGATGTGTAGGGTTAAAGTAATTATCTCATATTATAGATAAATTAATGAAATAAATTGTGGCGCATAGGTGTTCAATGATGTGTAGGGTTAAAGTAATTATCTCATATTATAGATAAATTAATGAAATAAATTGTGGCGCATAGGTGTTCAATGATGTGTAGGGTTAAAGTAATTATCTCATATTATAGATAAATTAATGAAATAAATTGTGGCGCATAGGTGTTCAATAATGTTTAGGGTTAAAGTAATTATCTCATATTATAATCAGTTCTATCAAACAATTGGGTATATCGCACCATGCAAGGAAAAATCCAAAATTATGTAATATTAATAGATTTTGTTAAAAGCAATTGAAAAATGGTGATTTCTGTTCTAAAATATGTAGTATACATTTATTATTTCAATTTTATCGTCGTGACGTCATTGGCAGTGTAAATAAACAATGGAGTGTAACTTTCTTCCTTTACTGACATGTATTGTTTACACTGCGAGTGACGTCACAAGCATGGCGGCAGCGCCGAGACGGCCGAGACCGTGTTGTCGCGGGGATTTTTGAAATTAAAATTGAAAAGTCTTTTTTTACATAATATTTGTTTGCAAAAATTTTTTTCCAATTTTTTATGGGTTTTTATGACTTACGAATTCATATAAAAAGCTTTTTGACATAGGCCGTAATACCCTATTCCATTGAGAGTTATAAGTAGCTCTATCCATATCTATGCCTTCCATTTGTGTAATAGTTCAGTTGTGGGCGATTCTTACTCGTAACTCGATGTGCGGTCGTTCTTCCCGCAGTTGTACAAGAACGTGTGCGAGCGGGGCGCGTGGGGCGCCCGGCTGATGCTCGCGCACGCGGCGTGGCGCGCCAGGGACACCGCGTCGTCGCTGCTGCAGTACCTCTCGCTGGCCGAGCGAGGCGTCGAGATAGCGCAGAGCAACGCCGCCTACATACTGGACGACGGTGGGTTCCTACGTGCCGCACTATTTGGGTGGTAATGTTGGCTCATCCAGTTGCTGTCCAGCGGTGATAGCCCAGGCTTAGAATTCGACCTCGAATCGAGGGGTCCGGGTTCGAATTCCAGTGGCACGCACCAATGACAAAAGTTATGTGCGATTTATAAAAAAAAAATTAAATATCACCTGCTGTTACGGTGAAGGAAAACATCGTGAGGAAACCTGCATGCCTGAGAGTTCACAAAAAAAAATGTTATCAAAGGCATGTTCGTCCACCAACGGGCAGTAGTGGTGCGTGGTGGACGGCGGCCTACATCCCTCTCATTGTGAGAGGAGACCCGACCCTGTAGTGGGTTATTAATGGGTTACTGACAATTAGCTCATCCAGGGAGGTACCTTACCGCCAACTCTTGACCCGTTGTAAAGCAGCATGTTCTTCATATCTTGCGTTTCGTCTGAGCGAGTGTGGTTGTTGGGAAAACTTTATTTGAAGCGAACATGACTAACAAAGCACCTGCATGCAACCTCAGATATATGATTTTGTCTCTATTGTTTCTCTTTGAGGTTGGATACGGGGGTCCATGGGCAGCAGTGACCACTCTGGTCTTTGTGGACTTTGTGGTCTTCCCACAGGTGGAATTTCAGTCTCCGGCGGGTGGTGTAAACTTGCCTTAAACAAAAAGTATAAGAATGTAAAGCCTACATTGCATTTGTGTCCCAGGCGAGGTGCAGCCGTTCGGGGCGGAGGAGCGGTGGGCGCGCGCGCTGCAGCTGTGGGCGCGCGCGGCGGCGCAGGGCTACGCGGCGGCGCGCGTCAAGCTCGGCGACTACCACTACTACGGGCTGGGCACGCCGCAGGACCTCGAGGCCGCCGCGCACCACTACCGGTCAGTCGATATCACTAGCCGATCAGAATATCTGCTCTGCTATCATCACAGATGATAAAGAATCTCTTCACACCATGAAAGGGATAAGTAATAATGACGAACATCACACAAATCGATTTTATTTGAGTTATTACTTTGGAGTGTGGATTAAATGGAACAGTGTCGATGAATGCGCAAAATCTTCAATTTTTTAAATACGGGATGTATTTACATTTGCGTGATCTATTTAGATATATATCCATGGTATTCTTTAAGTACTTGCATTCGCGTGATCTATTTAGATCTATGTCCGTGGCACTATCGTAGAATTTTCATTGTTGTGATCTATTTGGAAGTATATCCGTGGCACTATGGTGAAACTTGCATTAGCGTGATCTATTCCATGGCGTTGTGGTGTGTATGTGTGTGTGTGTGCGTGCGCAGGATCGCGTCGGAGCAGCTGCACAACGCGCAGGCGACGTTCAACCTCGGGTACATGCACGAGCGCGGGCTGGGGCTCGCGCGCGACGCGCACCTGGCCAAGCGCTGCTACGACCTCGCCGCCGACACCGCGCCCGACGCGCGCCTGCCCGCCGCCCTCGCGCTCGCCCGCCTGCACGCCGCCGAGCTGCTGGCCGCGCTGCTCGACGTGAGTGTACACTGCACACTGCTCATTGCACCGCTCGAGCGCCGGGCTTGCAGTACCCTATACGTGGTCATCAGACGCCCGTGACCTTACGTGACTGCACTCCTCTGTAGATCTTGTGATAGGGACCGTGCACGGCGACACCTATGCCATCTAGTGTCATTTATCGGAACTGCATGGGTAGGATTACTACCGTATGTTAACTTTTTGAAAAGTGTATCACAAATAATTTTGTATATTAAAAGGCTCATTAAAAGTGTATTCTTGTATTGATGGATGCTCCAATATTTCCAAGAATAAAATATATAAATATATTAGTGTAAATTCTCGTAATTTTCCACTGATAGTACCGACATGCTCTGGCTAAAGACTATACGAAAAGTTGGATAAATGCAATTAAAAATACACGTGACATGAATTCAAACGGTTAAAAAGAACTATCAAGGTTTTTTAAATGAAACTAATATATAATTTGTTTTGAGATTAATTTAAAATTCAAGTTATTTTTATTTTCAATGAAAAGGAGGAATTTGTTCTATTTAAACATTTTTATTTATCACACAATATCAAAATACCTGGCATTCATCTTAAAATAGATACTGCTTTATGCGTTGCTCACTTTATTTAAACAATGTTATCTGAAAATCCTCTACACCCTTTTAATATACCGACAAATTTTCTATTGAAAAACACTTGGACCGAATACTTTTAGAATTTGAAAAATATCAACGTTCGCACGACACACACTATTCTTGATATCACTAAAATCGCATTTTATACATTTTACATAATTTAATCCGTAATTTATAGTGAAATATTGAGTTATTCCTCGTTATGCGACATTATGAAAACATATGAAAAACAAAGGGATTAAAACGAAACTGCCACAACTAAAGTGCAATATTGTCCCATGCAGTTCCGATAAATGACACTAGATGGCATAGGTGTCGCCGTGCACGGTCCCTATAGATAGTGCACCCTTTATCTTCACAGACCGCGTCTCCATACACACACACAGCTAGCTCACTGGCTGCACGTCAGCACTACGCTGCATTTCATACCTACTCGTATAATGCTGTACTGAACTAAATATACTATGATACAAAATACAAGGATTACAAAAGTCAAATCACACACTGCTCCAGCAGTCTATTTGAACTTTCCCGCCCTTATCTTACCATAATTCAATAACTAGTTTTGCCCAAATTGACTATTTTGTTTCCTTAAATTGATGACCGAATATATTGTTATGTATTGATGATAATATTTGTTGTTCCGCGTCTAGTGGCATTTAATTTAAATTATCAAAAGATACCGTGATTTAAATTCATATGATTATATTTTTTGAATTGAATGGTATTTTGGTATTTGGCATTTGGTTTTAGGCTAATATGTTAGTCCTAGTCCTTATGATAGAATTTCTACCCTATTTGACGTTGGATGTTGATGTCCAACTATAGTAGCCTGCTTAACTAATTTGCTACTCATATACAATAAAAAAATTATTACAATATACTACAAAGATGCACCCTCGAAAACCTTCCATTTTTCATAAGGGGCCGTTCCAATATTACGTAAACACTATAGGGGGGCGGTGGGGGGGCTTTACTTTGCTTATTTTTGATGACATGGGGGGTGGGGGATCGAGATGGTGATTACGTCAGCAGTAGTTATGTTTTTTTTCCACATAGTCAATAAAGTTTGTAACTTTAAATGAACATTTTGTGTTTTAAAGTTCTCTATCCTAACCCTAAGCCTATTTTATAACTGCTGCTCATGAATCAATAAAAAGAACAGAATACATTAAAAGAAAAATGCATATAGGTACCAATGTTAACGTAAGCATGGGGGGGGGGGGTAAGAGCTTTACTTACTTTTGCTGACAACGGGGAGGGGGGAAATAATTGTAATAAATCTGCTTACGTAATACTTGAACGGCCCCTAACTAAATGACAATGTAAGCCTTTCTCCGAGCACATCTAAATGTTCGTAATATCAGTCTCTTTCCCAGAGCCCGCTGGCGTGGATCTTTCTCGCGGGCGACTCGTCGTTCTTCTCCAACTGGGACCTGTACGTCATGACGCTGCTGGCCGGCGCGCTCGGGGCCCTCGTCTACCTGCGGCGGCCCCCGCTGCCCCAACAACAGAACCGACAACAACAGAACCAACAACAACTACAACCGGAGCAGCAACAACAACAACAACAACAGGAGCAGCAACCACAGGAGGAACAACAACAACCGGCCCCGCTACAGCCGGAACAGCCGCAGCCAGTGAACTGAAGTGATGTGAGACTTATCAGTTTTTATGTTGACCTGACGGCCAAACTCGATGGAACTTACTGTCCTATTTGCTTGAGACTTGACGTTTTGTTTCGTCGGTTCTTGTTCAGTTGAACGCTTTGTGCAATAGGCGACTGTTGTTAGCAATGAACTCCTACCATCATGTGGTATGTATGCCTATTTGTCTAATACTTTAACAATTTTCTTTGTTATAGTAATAGGGTATTACGGCCTATGTCAAAAAGATTTTTATATGAATTCGTAAGTCATAAAAACCCATAAAAAATTGTAAAAAATTTTTTTGCAAACAAATATTAAGTAAAAAAGACTTTTCAATGTAAATTTCAAAAATCCCCGCGAAAACACGTTATCGGCCGTCTCGGCGCTACCGCCATGCTTGTGACGTAACTCGCAGTGTAAACAATACATCTCATATTATGACATCTCAGTAAAGGAAGAGTGTCTCGATGAAAGAAAAGAAAAATTCAAGAAAACTGAGAAAACGCAAATTATCAATAAAAAATACAGGTCCAACAAAGACTCCATTGTTTATTTACACTGCTAATGACGTCACGCCGATAGCTTTCATGGCGTATAGCGTTTTTGACATTTGAAAAGCAGATGAAGAAATAATAAATGAATACTACATTTTTCAGAACAGAAATCATTTTTCACTTGCTTTTAACAAAATCTATCAATATTACATAATTTTGGATTTTGCCTTGCATAGTGCGAAATTCCCTATTGAGTAGCAAGACGGCATGCAGGCCACCTGATGATAAGTAGTCATGGCAGCCCGCATCTAACCTCAAATAACAAAATTTGCTATCTGACGTTGTATGTGGGTGCTTTGCTACTGATGAGATGTTTGCCTCAAACAAGTATCCCCGGCACCATACCTCCCCAGCCAATACAATTTAAGTTTACCAAGAGTTTGATAAAAGTATCTTTCAATTCCTTCTGAAAAAATATTTCATTCTTCCACCTTCTACATTCAAATAGGTGGAATAATGCAATAAAATATTTTATATTTTTCTAAGACTATCATGTATTTAGGTCCTAACAACGTGTGATCTCTTGAACGAAGTTACTACCGGTGATAGATGAATAGTGTTCAAAGCTATAAGGCTCACATTAAAATTGTTCTGTACACAAGGTGGATACCTTCTTACAACAATAAATGAAAACACAAATCCCGCTCCTTCCTTGAAACATGTTGCAATAATTAAAAAACACAACATCGAATTTTAATCTTGAATATACAAACTTAATAACAAATAGTGGGGTTATTGTAGTATAATGTTATCCACCCTGTATATGCGCATAGCCCCGCTGCTTGAGTAGATCGCGAGCGGTCAGTAACTGGATGCTTGACCGCCACTAGGCGGATTTAAAGCGGTCGGTTGTTATCGATATGGTGGCTGTTGTCATAGTTGTCGGAGGCCCTATGTGCGGTTTGAAAGCATCCGACACGGGTTGGCCTCTAGCAGCATAGTGGAGTAGGCTTAACGTCGCCATACATCCCGTTTTGAAAGGGACAGTCCCGTTTTGAGCTACTCTGTCCCGGTGTCCGTAAAATAAACAGTTAAAAACCACATAAATGTGGCAATTGGCACTGGCATTGCGCTTCGCTTGCGCTTCGATAAAAATGAGCGTACAGTAACAAGAACGTGACCAGATTTTATCAAAAATTTCCTACATTAAGTGATACTTACAAATTTGATCTTAAAAGTCTAAGCGAAGTGTGCTAGAGCCTTCTCTTTCATTATACCAAAGCCTAATGGCGAAATCTATTCGCCAATAACTTGATAATGAATAAATTTAAGATTTTTGACGTTTTAATGTGTCCCGTTTAAGGGTTTGATAAAAATGCTCCAGGCCTCCACCTGTCGTGTGGATCCGTGCCCAACGGTGGGCCATGAGACGGGCGCAGCCGGTTCTGTTTATTAATCTAAGCCTAACGACATGGAAATGGTCAATATTTTGAGAGGTGGGACTGCTAGTAGCAAATTACATTTGCAATTTCTTGCTACGAAAGAAAGTAGTCCTGGGCGTTACAGTTTACTTAGTTTTCGATGTTTCTTGGTTTTAGAATATATTGCATTTTTATAGATACCATTATTATTAATGGCCGCAGATTGGTTTCAATGTATTGGCAGATTTGTTTTTCAATATCCTTGTAGTTTTGTTATTTTAAATAACGATTTTTGTTATGTTCGTTAGTTTTTTTTTCATTACGTTTCGTTAATTAAATTATTGTTTTAGCTTTCGTGAACAGTCTGAACTACTATGTCCATTTTTCCTGTATGTGTATGTATATATTATGGTAACAATACATCATTCTAGGTAGCGATAGCATTTTTGATATTTAAATGTATGTAACGTGACGTGTGTGAAGTGAGCGGCCAATGTGAATCATACAGAGTATTGTGAAGCTCAAAGCTTTTTGTACTAATTTTTATATCGTCATTTATAAATAAAAGTGTCTTTGGTCGGAAAACTTTAAATACTGAGAATAACTGAAGAGTGTGCAAAGATTTTTGTTGTCAGGTTAGATGATTGAGATCCTCAAATATTTTTTTCTTTTACGACCGCTTCAGAACGAATGCTGGCTCAATTCACACACGTCAGATATAAATTAATATAATCATAACATAGTATCTTCACTTAAATGAACTGAACTCCATTATGTAGTCTTGTATATTTAGCTACCCATAATAACTTCTTTTAAATATTGTAAGAAATTGTAATTTTTTAATTGGTAATTATTGAGTTTAAAAGCATTTTTCGATAAAAAGTTCTGTATATTTACATAAGAAAGTCATCCCAATATTATGTATGGGTGAGGAGAATCAGTCAGTTTTATAATTCCTTATTTTATTAGATATATCTATTTCTATACGTCTACAGTCACTTTGTAAATATTTCATCTATAATATAGAATTTTTAAGGTGAACATTGTTTTATTAACGAAATTAATCCTAATTTTACAGCAGTGGGGAAAGACAATTTCTCGCCAGGAAAGTTCCTTACCATCACCTCTTACCTTCTTAATTCGTTCTTCATGCTTTTCATGCTTTTTGGTTTGTTAGGGATTGTTTGCTTTTTGTAATAGTCAAAGAAAAAGAAAGTTATGAGTTTGTTTTGAGTTTATTTCATTGTTAACAAAGCTTAAACCTACATAATGAAAATAAAGATCCTTATTCATAGGATTTTACAAGGTTTTGTTCTAAGATCAATGCATCTATAAAACTACTACAAGAAAAATAAAATACCCTCCCAATATCTACAATGTAACGAATTATCTAAATCGAATAACTACATTCGCACTACTGCTTAAAATGAAATTAGTTCATAATTACTCCGCCACACGGCGAGGTGCGCTTCGACTCCGATCGGACTATAATTTAAGTATATGTATCTAGATTATCTTTCAGCTCTTTATAGTCCACTGCTGGACATGGGCCTCCCCTAACCGACGCCGCTCCGCCCGATCCCGAGTCTTTTGAATCCAACGGTTTCTCGCTGTCTTCTTCAGCTCGTCAGTCAATGTCAGTACCCATTAATGACCCACTACAGGGTCGGGTCTCCTCTCACGATGAGAAGGATGTAGGCCGCCGTCCACCACGCACCACTACTGCCCGTTGGTGGACTTCACATGCCTTTGAGAACATTTTTTTTTGTGAACTCTCAGGCATGCAGGTTTCCTCACGATGTTTTCCTTCACCGTAACAGCAGGTGATATTTAATTTCATAAATCGCACATAACTTTTATTACAAAGTCATTGGTGCGTGCCACTGGGATTCGAACCCGGACCCCTCGATTCGAGGTTGAATTCTAAGCCACTGGGCAATCACAGCTCGTCAGTACCTGACACAAATCTAGATTATATGAATAGATTATAGATACATTATATATTAAACAGCAAAATGACGGTCAATTGGCAAACTGCTTCTCCAACTGTTCGATCTTGCGTTCGATGTCCTCGGACGAGTAGATGTAGTCCATCGTTTCTGGCTTCACTTCGGTATGCTCCTTCTCTCTTTTCTGAAATGAAGATTTATATAAAAGACAGAATTCAAACAAATGAACATTCAAGTAAATGAACGAATTCAAAGTTATTAAGATTCAAAAAATTAAAGAGCTCAAGGAAAGTACCGTAGATTAAAATAACAAATCAACATTCAAGTAAATGAAAGAATTCAGCGAAATGAACATTCAAATAAATGAAAGAATTCAAAGTAATTAAGATTCAAAAAAGTGAAAGAGTTCAAGGAAAGTAGATTAAAATAAACTAATAAAAATAATTAAGATATAAACATTTAAATTCATGAGAGAATTCAAAGAAATGAAGATTCAAATAAATGAAAGACTTTAAATTATTTAAAGATATGAAGATGAAAATAAAAAACTTCTATTTTCATTTAGTTACGGTTATCAACTTCGACCGTTTCAGTTTTGGCTTTAATAGATAAAAAATATTGGGGATATTTATTTATTATTTTAGGATGTTGTTATTATCAGTATGGATCCGGCACGAAGGACCAAACTAAATTTCTCAATACTAATGTTAATCTTACGTTTGAGCTTAGAGCCTAATAGACAGAACCCCAAAGCTATATACAAATCGGTAAAAATATAAAAACCTCACCCAAAACTGCGCGTACTCGGGCGATATCGTCTCCAGATACGCGATCTTGTCCTCCATCTGCTTGAGCCGCTTGTAAATGTCGGGCGACACCGGGCGCGTGTTCAGGTACGACTCTATAGCTTGCACCCTCTCCGCGATGGATGATGGCAGTTGCGTGCTAGGATTGACATCGCTTTTCGGCTGGTGCACCGTTTGCGGGCCCCACTCGTTGTAGACCTTGCGAACTGGAAACGAATAATTTGTTTATTGCTAGAGAAACCCGGCAGGCGTCTACCAGACGTCTACCATAATAATGAATTCGATTAGGCTCTTGAAGCGATCCCTTTTTTAAATAAAATACCGTATACATAGCCCAGCTACGCAGATACAGAGATCAATAAGCAGATTGTACATGCGTAGTACCGCATTGCCGTGTGGTTGCCGGCTTAGAATAGCGCCACTCCAAGTCGACCCGTGGAGATCGTAAGAGGCGATCGGAGGGATATTACTACCAGGGGATGGGCAGCAGCGTCTCCCTGAGTACTAAAGACCTACTGCGGTCACCAACACGCACTTGCCAAGCGCGGTGACTACGGCATCAACCCCCACATGACAAATACAACACAGCCACGGCCCCCAGTCCCCGGCGGCTCCGCTATTCCTGGCTCCGGCAGCGGCCACGGTAACGGCGGGGCAGGGGGTGCTAAGAATCTCCGGCAGAGATCGCGCTGCCACAAACGACGACTTCTGCACCTGGCAACATACAACACCAGGACACTGAGGACCGACGACAAGATCCGTGAGCTGGAAGACGAGATAGACAAGTTAAACTGGAGTGTCGTGGGATTATCCGAAGTTCGAAGACAGGGGGAGGACACGATAATCCTAAACTCCGGTAACTTGTTCTATCACCGGGAGGGCGAACATCTGTCCCAAGGTGGTGTCGGGTTTCTCGTCCACAAGTCCCTCGTCAACAACGTGACGGAAGTCGGGAGTGTGTCGGCAAGGGTAGCGTACCTTATACTCAGAATATCCAAGCGGTATTCGCTGAAGGTCATACAGGTTTACGCACCGACCTCGGCACACCCCGACGATGAGGTTGAAGTTATGTATGAGGACGTAAGTAGGGCCATACGTAACTCCAAGACCCATTTCACGGTGGTGATGGGGGACTTCAACGCAAGACTAGGTGCGCGAGACGGCGACGAGCTGAAGGTGGGGCCCTTTGGAATCGGGCAACGGAACCACCGAGGCCACTTGCTGGCTAACTTCTTGGAGAAGGAGGACTTCTATATGATGAACTCCTTCTTCAAGAAGAAGCCACAGCGCAAGTGGACTTGGATTAGTCCCAATGGTTCCGTTAAGAGTGAGATAGACTTCATTATGGCAGACAAGCCGCACATATTCAATGATGTCTCTGTGATCAGCAGGTTTAAAACCGGAAGCGATCACCGGATGGTCAGAGGCACATTGAATATCAATGTCAAGCTGGAACGGTCACGCCTGATGAAGTCTACGCTCCGACCAACACCTGCCCAGATCCAGGACTCCGAGGCCTTTCAGCTGGAACTCCGCAATCGTTTCGCGTGCCTGGAAACATGCAGTTCAGTGGACGAGTACAACACCAGGATGGTAGACACTGTCCACGAGGTTGGGTCTAAGTATTTCAAGACCCCCTCCGGTGGTAAACCTCAAGTTCTCTCAGAAAATACTCTCGGTCTTATGAGGGAAAGGCGAGAACTATGTGTGCAGTCTCCAACCTCAATGTCGAAACACCGACTGCTCAACAAACAGATCTCTCGGAGTAGGCGACGCGATTTGCGTGTTTATAACACCAAACGTGTAAAAAACACGATCGAGCGGAACCAAGGCTCGAAAGTGTTCGCAAGAGATCTGGAGGTTGGGCAAAGTCAGTTGACGAGGTTGAAGACCGACTCCGGCACCATAGTTACGTCTAAGCCCGAAGTTCTGAGAGAAATTGAGAGATACTACGGACAGCTGTATACCTCCTCAAGAGCTCCCGTTCCCAAGGCAGCGAACGACAAGCGAGCTAAATTAACCCGGCACTATACCGAAGATATCCCGGACGTCAGTCTGTACGAAATTAGGGGGGCACTCAAACAGCTTAAAAACAACAAAGCTCCGGGGGATGACGGAATTACAACGGAGCTGCTGAGAACGGGCGGCAAACCCGTCCTAGTCGCGCTCCAGCAGCTGTTTAATTCCGTCATCAGCACTGGAAGTACCCCGGAGGCGTGGAGCAGAAGCGTGGTGGTACTGTTCTTCAAGAAGGGCGACAAAACCCAACTGAAGAACTACAGGCCCATCGCGCTTCTGAGCCACGTCTATAAGCTGTTTTCGAGGGTCCTCACTAATCGTCTAGCGCGCAGACTCGACGACTTCCAGCCTCCCGAACAAGCCGGTTTCCGAAAAGGCTATAGTACCATAGACCACATACATACGCTTCGGCAGGTTATACAAAAGACCGAGGAGTATAATCTGCCGCTATGCGTAGCGTATGTGGACTATGAGAAGGCCTTCGATTCTATCGAGACCTGGGCGGTGCTTGAGTCTCTTCAGCGATGCCAGATCGACTATCGGTACATCGAGGCGTTGAAGTGTGTATACAATGCCGCCACCATGAAAGTCCGAGTACACGACAACAGTACGAGCCCCATCCACGTGCAGCGCGGCGTACGACAGGGGGATGTCATCTCCCCAAAACTTTTCACCGCTGCACTGGAAGATGTGTTCAAGCTGATGGAGTGGAAAGGACGTGGTATTAACATCAACGGCGAACACCTCTCACACCTCCGATTTGCCGATGACATAGTGATCCTGGCGGAGTCGCTGGAGGAACTCAGCATTATGCTCAGCGACCTCAATAGTGCCTCACAACGGGTGGGTCTTAAGATGAACATGGACAAGACGAAAATCATGTCTAATGTCCATGTCACACCCGTACCGGTGGTTGTTGACGGCACTGCTCTCGAAGTTGTAGACGAATACGTTTACCTAGGACAAACGATCCGAATGGGTAAGTCCAACTTCGAGAGAGAGGTCACTCGAAGAATCCAACTCGGCTGGGCAGCGTTCGGGAGTCTACGACACGTCTTGACGTCCAATATACCTCAGTGCCTGAAGTCGAAAGTTTTCGAGCAATGTGTGTTGCCAGTGATGACCTACGGTGCCGAGACGTGGTCCTTTACTGTGAGCCTAATGCACAAGCTCAGAGTCGCCCAGAGGGCAATGGAGAGAGCTATGCTTGGTATTTCTCTACGAGACAGAATCAGAAATGATGAAATCCGTAGAAGAACGAAGGTGACCGACATAGCTCTCAAAGTTTGCAAATTAAAGTGGCAATGGGCTGGCCACATCGTTCGCAGGACTGACAACCGATGGGGAAAAAAGGTCCTCGAATGGCGACCACGTCTAGGCAAAAGGAGCACAGGCCGCCCTCCGACCAGGTGGACTGATGACCTGAAGAAGACAGCGGGAAACCGTTGGATTCAGAGGGCCCAGGACCGGGCGGAGTGGCGTCGATTAGGGGAGGTCCATGTCCAGCAGTGGACTACTAAGGGCTGAAAGGAAGGAAGGAAGTACCGCAACTTGCGTATTTCAGACTTCGTTAAGCCGTCGGTTCTAGTTAAATGGTAGCAATCGTTCAACATTGTCGATGGCCCTCTGGGCGTTGTAAAAACTTTGGTTGGTCACGTACTCTTACGTGCAACCAACCGTCTTGTGGAAGCTGGGGCTTAGAGTGTGTTGATTCATGTTACTTTTGTCTTCACACTTTGGTTGTCAAAATGTTACTATGAAATAACTGATGCTGCCTGGCAACCAGGTCCTGCACATCAAAAAGGCTATGCAAATCCAAAGATTGATTATTAAAACCGGCCATTAGTAGACATTTAACCCATCCATCCCAGAATAAACTTCTATCGAAAGCTGGTAAACTTTTGAGGCCTTTGACACCTTTAAAATACCCAACATTTCTGGCCCTTTCCCCCTTATATGGAGACACCCGTGTCAAACACTTAGTTTACTTATTTGTTTATTGCACCAACAAAGTAAACACTAATACATGTTGAATATCGAACATTCGTGGACACAGGGTAAGTGTTACCTTAATTATAGGCGCAAATAACATTCTTGGAAATCGATGCATAGATCATTATCACAAATTTAGAATTGCATTAAAACATTAATTGAAAATTGAAAAGTAATAGATTATTAAATTTATAGCATATAATAGATAAATGATACAAAGATGAGATTATATAATGATATAAAGATGAGCGCAGCTGTGTACTTACTTTTCAAATGGCCCTTCGAGTCCTTCCGCCGCACGAACTGCGTCCGCACCCGGGCGCACGTCTCCGCGTCGTCGGGCTCGTCGTCCCGCTTCGACGGTATGAAGTCGTGTACGTTGTTGATGTTCACTTGCTCCCGTTTGCGCTCGATGAAGTTCTCTATGCGCTTGTTGAGCTCGTCGCTGGACACGTTGATCTGGACGAGGCTCTTGTCCGTCGGCTCGGGGCTGATGCGAGGGGTCATTGGCGAGTGGGGGGAGGTGGACGGCCCTGCAAGGATACGGGTGCGGATGTCAGATTGTTTAAGTACCTACTAACGGCACGGTACATCGTCCGCGTGGTATTTAATAGCCAAGTTACTCTTAATTATATCAGCTGTCTGCCAGTGAAGGGCCCGTCAAAATCCGTCCAGCCGTGACAGAGACAGACAAAAATTGTAAAAAATGTTATTTTGGTATATTATGTACGGTATAGTATTTTAGTAAAAAGTGGTTATTTTTATATTAGAAACAGACACTCCAATTTTATTTATTTGTATAGATTGAACTAGTAAACGGGCCACATGATGTAACGTGGACACAGCAGCCTACGAACTACCTGAAACAGGACTAAAACACCTTCGTAGGTGCTTCCTTCTTAGTCCTTCAGAGATCAAGGACTGTCTTTAAGCCATTTCCAGTAATTATCACTTCTACCACACTTCCGATACAAAAGGATGGAAAATTTGCTGCTTCACAGCGGGTCATGAGGGCTAGTTCAGTAAATATTTGGTTTGGTACAGTAAATAACTCAGGTGTTAGCCTGCGGAGGTTCTTAACGCCCACACGTAACCAGTTTAAAATAGCAAATTTTGGTTGCGAAGGTGTGGTTACTGGAGAAACAAATATGAGCAATGTTTAATCTTATGAACAGCTTTACCGACGGGAAGGAGTGAGTCCTATGTGAGGTAGGTTGTTTTTATTGGCTGCTACTATTTAACAACAGGTGTCCTGCACACTTGGTTGTAATTTCTATTTAATTAACAAAATGATAAAAATGTTTTTAAATTTCAAATTCTATGTAATAGTTTAGAGCTTCATTTTTTCGTTTTTAAATCCATTCGTTTACAGGATATACTATTAAATTTCAATCCAACCATTTGGTCCCTACAGTCGGACATATTGAAAAATATTATTGGTTGTCATTTCATGTGAGTAGTATGAATTTGTATATTGCTAATAAAAATACAATTTCAACAAACATTATAAATTTATTTTGTAACATATTTAAAACATACTAAAAATTAATTTCTAAAAGCAATTTATAAAAATAACAAAATTTTAAACATATTGCACTCAAGTTGTTCAAATAGTGGCATGATAATATGGTAAATATTGCTATATTTGTTTAAAACAATGAAATGGCCTATGACTCGTGACCATTGAGTTCAACCATAAAACTAATACTATACTATGCAGGTATATGTTACATATATAGGTAGTGGACTCAAGAGATCGGATGACCACCATTGTAATCTTTGATGGTCAAACATAGTAAAATACCAACAGCAGATTCCTCAATGACCACAAAACCAATAATATGTTAATAATATCAATATATATATATATAATGATCCTTTCACGGTAAATGTTGCTCCAGTGTGAAGTTATAATAATTGTTGATCCACCTATTTCACGTGTTTGCTCGGCTCCGCTTCGCGCAACATGATATACTTTGATCCGTCCTGAATATACTTGTGACGTCGGTGGATCTGCACTCGCACATTTTCAACATACTCGTCAGTGGTTTGACCAACATTCGTTGATCCATTAACGGTCAAAAAAATTATACCGAATGTGATTTTTTAGATCCGGAGTATATTTAACTTAAATGCGACATTTGTTTAGACTTTGTTGATCCGGCCGAAACAATAACAAAATCATACTGAATGTGATTTCTTAGATCCGGAGTATATTTAACTTGCTTAGACTAAGTTGATCCGTCTGAAACAAAAACAAAAATCATACTGAATATGATTTCTTAGATCCGGAGTATATTTAACTTAAATGTGACATTTGCTTAGACTAAGTTGATCCGGCCGGAGCACAAAATTGACTCTTACTGCGCTCTTCTGGCGCTGGCTTACGGGCGATTTTCGCGTGTCGCTGCTCACTATTCAAGTCACGCCGGAAGACCAGGGGCCATCCATGGTACCTGCCGATCACACCGCGCCCTTTTATTGGAAAGGGTCACTGGAAAAGGGTCGCGGTGTCCGGACCTCTGCGCGCCGGAGCACTTTTGGCAACTGCGACCGGACTGAAGAAGACGGAAAGGAGCCTACCTACCCCTCACCACTCACCCCGCGCACCATGGAGGTCAGGTAGGTCCGCCCCCCTCACAGGCCCCGACTGCAGCGGCCGGCGAGCGTCCCGCGCCGCTAATAGTGGCGAAGATGCTACCCAACTGACATCCTCGGCGTCCCACCGCACTCGGTGGCAAGCGGAAAGGGCTTCCGCTTCCATCCTAAATCCGCAGACGAGTTCAGGAAGGTCCAGCCCTACCTGATCAAGATTCAGGAGACCGAGCCGGGCCTAGTCTGGTACTTTCTGTCCCTGACGGAGGAGCGGCCGACAACGGACATCCTCGGCGTCCCACCACACTCCGTGGCAAGCGGAAAGGGCTTCCGCTTCCATCCTAAATCCGCAGACGAGTTCAGGAAGGTCCAGGCCTACCTGATCAAGATTCAGAAGACCGAGCCGGACCTAGTCTGGTACTATCTGTCCCTGACGGAGGAGCGGCCGACAAAGGCCAATGTCCGCGGCCTCCCGGAAAATACGGACCCAAACTGGGTAACCGGCAGTCTTAAGGACCTGGGCTTTCCGGCTCGTTTCTGCCGGCTCATCGCCCCCCGCGGCGGCAGCAAGAAAGGGTGTACTACGTCCAGCTGGAGCGTATGAGCGTTGAGGAACGGCTATCAACCGTATGTGCCCATACCTTAGGCGGATGGCGCGCCTACGGGGTCTCAGCGTCCCCCCACCTCCACCCGGAACCCCAGCCAACATGCCGGCTGGCGAACGCGGCCCGCCCGCGCACACCAGCCGTAGACGCCAGGCCAGGTGGCGTAAGCGGGAGAAGGGGCTCGCTGAAGAGCAGGCCTCCTCCGCCCCGCCTAAGCCGAAACCTACGCCTCGAGCGCCCGCGATGGTCGCGACTCCGCCCGCCCCCGCGCCCGCCCTTGCTCCACTCCCCTCCACGGCTTAGCCGCCGGCCATTGCAGAGGACGGCTCCCCCGAGCGCAAGCGCATGCCAAAGTGCAAGGGGAAGAAGCCGCAAAGCACCCAGGAGGAGATAGTCCAGGTACCCCAACCAGTCCCTGCCCACCTCCCCACACCGACCCCACCCCATCCTGCCACTCCATCCCAGCTACAGATAACGGGACGCCTAGCCCCCTCTAGGCCCTTACAAGCTCTGGGCTTCGAAACGCCCGCCGATGAACTGGTGGCCGCCGTATCGGCCATCAGTGAGGCGGTACCCGGAGCTCGTGGGAACAATTAGAGGGGTCTCAACCAAAGTCCTCGGGCTCCAGCATGTCAGTCAGTCTTAGACTAATGCACTGGAACCCGGGTGGGTTGTCCTCACAGTCCAGACAGGAACTTTGGCGTCTCCTCCGCGAGCAAGACGTGCATGTCCTGCTCATGGGGGAGACGAATTTGTTTCTTAACTAGGACTTCCGCCTCCCGAATTACTTCGTGTACCGCCGCGATGAGATCGCCCCCTCCGGGTACCCTTACAGGGGCACGGTGGTGTCGGTCCGCCGCGACGTGGTACACACGGTTTTGCCAATCCCGCCGTTCTCAGTTATGCGCTCCACAGGGGTCGAGCTGAATGCGGCGGGCCAGGCACTATGGGTGTTTGCGGCATACCGCCCGCCTGGACGTAATCTTTGCGCCCTTAGACACCCACTCACATTCCCTCTAACGTCAACCACCGTCCGGATGTGCTTGACATCGTACTCCACGGGAATCTACCGTGCCCGGTCTATGTGGAGGTATGACATGAACAAACAGCACCTCCCCATACTGGTCACTCTTGGCTTGGGACCCGAGTGCACGTCATTGCCGCGCGCGAAGCGTAGGACGGATTGGGAGGGCTTCAAGTCTGCCCTGGCCTCCTACGACCATAAGTCCCCGTTAACTTCCCCGGAGCCGGTGGAGGCCGCGGACGTGGTCTTTGCGACGTCAGTCAAAGAGGACCTGGATAACCGAGAAACGTAAGTTATGTAAGCAATGAGCGCGCACCCGCTGTCCCCCCGGGTCAAGCGCGACCTCTTTCTATATAGTTCTGCAAAGGTGATGTGACCAACAATAATATTTTTTTATTCCGGTTCCTTAACTCTTAGCGGTTTAGGAGTTCCATTCTGTATCTCCGAAGCTCTTCATCAGATCATCATCACCTTAATATGGGACCAAATTCACAATAACAGGTCCCAAAAAAAATATCAATTCAAATCAACAATAATAATATACCAACAATAATATTTTTTTATTCCGATTCCTTAACTCTTATCGGTTTAGGAGTTCTATTCTATATCTCCGAAACTCTTCATCAGATCATCATCACCTTAATATGGGACCAAATTCACAATAACAGGTCCCAAACCAAAAAAATATCAATTCAAATCGGTTATCAAATGACGGAATGCGGCGGTCAGAAATATAAAGAAAACCGAGTTCCACTCCATCATCAGAGTCGACGGTGGTCAATGTCTATATAGTTCTGCAAAGGTAATGTGACCAATAATAATAATTTGTTAACCCGGTTCCTTAACTCTTATCCGTTGAGGAGTTCCACTCAGTAATAAGTGTGATGCTCGAGGATGCTACCAGGATACTAACAGGTGGTAATCTCATCATCTTCGGATGGGATGATATGAAGCTTAATTACAATCGATCTTCACTTGGTAAGTTCGTTTGATTTTACAATTATTGATGGCAAAGAAATATACCAAGAAAGGTATAACACAGTATAGGTACCTACTGTGCGTTCCAAACTTCCAAATAAAATCTGTAGCTTGTAGGGTCAAAGATACGAAGCGGCAACGTCGCGGCTGCTTTCAGCCAATCCGATCGTATGCTGAGCGGCAACGTCGCGGCTGCTTTCAGCCAATCCGATCGTTTGCTGTGCTCTGATTGGCTCATTTGAATCGGATCAACGTTTTCCGTAACTATCGCAAGGTGGATTTGTATATCGGATCAACATCGGCAAAAACTAGTAAGCAGTCACGTGACTGTAGATGTTGATCCGGTCGGAGCCACATTAGTTACCAGAGATGCATATTGGATCAACAAAAGGCGCCGGATCAACATAGGTTTTTGGATCAACAAAGTGCTCGCGTGAAGTCGCGCTTGATCAACATTTGTCGATAAGGGATAACTATATATATATAAAATATATATCTTAACTTTATTTCCATAATAACAATTATGTATTTTCAAAATATTTCATAAAATTTTTATTACAACATAATTATATATAATTCATCCCTCTATAGAGATGGTTTTTTGCTTGTAGTATAGCTGTCTGTCATCTTACCAACACTAATGCTTTTTCTATGAAAAAGTCAATAAATCTAAACTATTCTACATTCACCAGCGCTATATTTATGTGAAAATTTGTTTCTTAAATTATGTACCTAACTAATAAAAAATTATGCATTTTGATAAAAATTAATTCAAGGGTATTTGATAAGGAATGCAATATGAAGAATATTGTATGCAAAATCTGTACGTTCCATTGTTAACAACAGCAGTTACTGCAATCTTCTACAAGAATACAGTATTATGCAACATTGAGTTAAAACCCAACCCCAATTATTTACTAACACTTCATTTTATTTAAATTCCTAGTTAATTTTAAATTAAAATATTGTCAAAAAAGTGATTTTATCTTTCTTGCTTATTTTTCTTCATTTTTCAGCCTTAATTTTTACCTCACTCTGTAGTAATATCATCACAATCTAAATTTTCTACATACCTACAACTAAGCCGTATTATCCGAAAATTATTCTCACTTTTGCATTATATTATTTGTATATCCTCAACATAGGTAAAGGAAGCTCATTTTATAGTGATTATAACAGCTAATTTCACTGGCAACTTATAAAAATTCTGACAGTTACATATTATAGCACAGTTCACTATTATAGTGTTACTATATACCAGATAATAGTTATCTAGCAGGATTTTTTAAATGCCAAATAGTGACAAAAAAAATAACTATACAGTGGCCCAGGTTCTAGGTTCAGTTAAAAATAAGGGTATTTTTAAGAATGTAAAAAATCTACACCCTTGACCACTTGATCTGTTCTTGTGTTCACAAATTTCCAAATTTGACAGTGATTCTTTTCTTAGTATAATCCTAAGTAGATGTGCTATTGTTAATATAGCATATCTTTATATTAATATTTATATATTAATATATTCTTTATATTAATATTTATATATAATAATTGTATTCAGTAAAAAAAAACAAAGCTTTATCACTTAACGTTGAGTCGGGGCGTAATTAGAACTTAATCATCAACCCTTAAACTTTCTGGCTATTACCATTAACTCTATTAGATCTATGACACTTGGACCACGCACATTCGACATTCTCCTTCCAAGCGGGGGCCTCCCCGTCGTAGACCTCCTTCTTCCACACCGGGACGGAGGCCTTCAGCCGGTCGATGCAGTAGGGGACCGCGGCCAGCGAGTCCTGCCGGTGGGGACTGCTCACCGCTATCACTACGGAGGCCTCTCGGCAGGGCACGTTGCCTAGTCTGGAAGTAGTCAGTAACCCATTAATGACCCACTACAGGGTCGGGTCTCCTCTCACAATGTGTGGGATGTAGGCCGCCGTCCACCACGCTGGCCTAATGCGGGTTGGTAGACTTCACGTGCCTTTGAGAACATTTTTTTGAACTCAGGCATGCAGGTTACCTCACGATGTTTTCCTTCACCGTAACAGCAGGTGATATTTAATTTGATAAATCGCACATAACTTTTTTTAAAGTCATTGGTGCGTGCCACTGGGATTCGAACCCGGACCCCTCGATTAAGAGGTCGAATTCTCAGCCACTGGGCTATCACCACTGTTCTGGAAGTAAGTCAATGTTAATTTTTAGTAATTTTTTTTGACGCTTCACACTCATAGCTCCACAGTAGGATTCCCTGTGTCGTGGGTGCCATGGACACACACAAGACAAGACACAACACACCCAGACCAGAAACAGAAATTTAAACTCATCATTCAAATCCCTGCTTTGCTGGGAATCGAACCCAGGACCCTCCGCACGGCGCACCGGCGTTTCGACCGACCACTCAGGTCGCCTATTTATAGTCATGACGAATTTATATTCACCTGTCTACACATAATTAACATTATGTTACAACATATTTAATTTCTTGCTCACATATAATAATTTATACTCATTCGTGTAATCTTCAAGTATAATGGACTTTTTATAAAAGTTTTGCGAAATAAAATAAAAAGTTTAAGTAAACTTCCATCCAATTCATATACAGATAGTAAATTGATTATTTGACTCTTAATTTTTAAGCATTCTTCTTTTACGTCATAGCATCATTCGTAGGATAAAACAAGCATAAATTATGACTTGTATGTACACTTGAACATGCTAACAAGATACAATAATAGTAGTGAATGATGATGACTTACACAATGGCTATGTACGAGTAATTTACCAGCGGAAGTTGGCTAATTTAGTGAAAATTACTGCACTTACGATTCCAATATCAGACACAGGCAAATAAAATAGGTTCGTATTTCCACCTGCTTTATGTATTCTTTATTTTGTACTCTTTATGTCTATAAATTAAAATACTACGAAATAAATAAATTAATTTATTCCCTCATTAAGGGTTGCCTACAAGAAGAAATTGAGGATATTAGAAGAGATTGCTTGTCTGCTTCGAACATTGGTATCTGAGAGAATATAGGGAATTTTAATTGACTTGATGTTTATGTTAAGTTTGAATTTGAGAACCACAAATGGCTTTTGCAAGATTATATTAAGCAATACAATGTTCTCAACACAGTTTTTGTGAAAAAGAACTGGTTTCTGGTAATGGCCGAATTAAATAATTATAGTCAGAAAAAAATGGAGCTGCATTGAAAAGCAAACTCAATTATAATTGCAGTAAGATCCATTTAAAACTACTACGAAACGCTTCATTAAATTTAATGTAGAAAGTTTGTGATAATGAACCTGTTATTTGGAACACAAACGTGAGTGAGAAAAGGCAAGATAAGAATAAATAATATGAACATTCACTGAGTTGATAACATATCAATATTGCATTATTTATTATATTTGTACTAGATTTTACCCACTACTTTGAACTGAACTTGTTCTAGAGAGAATTAAAAAGTATCCTTAAGGATAAAAAGTGTTATACATGTTAATTCAGATTATAATCTACCTGTGCACCCAATTTCATCCAAATTTGTTTAGTCTTTTTCGCATTAAAGAGTTTTGTTACTCCATCCATCAATCCATCCCCACAAACATACACATTTTTTATTAGTAGGATACAAATGTCAATACTGTACTAGAAATACTGATAATGCCTTGTTGTTTATTAGACTTACTCCAGATATTACGACATTGTCATAGGTTATGACCCCAAATCTTATCAACTAAATATTTTGTGACATAGTATTTGTTCCAACAATAATTAGACACAGATGAATAATTTATTATTGTCCAAAATTTGATAGGCTTTTTGTTGCCACAAAGTTACATCTAATAGAGAAGAAATCTTATTTGATGTTACGATACATGCGGGTGCTTTGCTACACATGAGGACTAAAATGTTCACCTCAAATAAATATCTCCTGCAACAGTACCTCACCAGCCAAAACACAAGGCAAACAGGACATACGAAGATAATTCTGCTGTTGATATCTCCCCAGGAGAGTTACTAAGGCTCTTCCATCTATAGAACTCATTATTCAACACAACACATGTTGTGGTTATGCCTTTACCACTTAATTTCAGGAGGACTATACTATTCATAAGAAGAACTAAAGAGTGAGACTACTCTTCACTGCTAAAACAATTACTCACCTATGATAGATTGCTATGCCATGTACATTGGGCCATTTCTCTCTCACTTCATCACATATGGTCTTCATGACCTTCAAAGCCATTGCCTCATAGGCCTCATATTCCAAATGCACCACCTGTATCAATAGTGAATTGAATTAAATCGAGTACTAATCATATAGCAAGCAGAAAATTAAAGGATTGTTCGGCAAAAATGAATAGGCATTTTCTAATCATGCATGCTCCATCATAGCCTGTCTACCTTTCAATCATGCACTATTACGACCAAACACCTCTAGCAAAAAATGCCATAAATGTATGAAAACTTTAGTGCGGTTGCACATTGTGTTGGGAGTAACGTGACAGTAGCAGCACAGCAGGCATATAACACGCAAAGATGTATATTTTAAGAAAACAGCATTGTAACACCTATAGTTACCTTTTTGCCTTCAAAATTGTCTCTGGTAGTGCCCACAAAAACTGTCACCGCTCCACAACTGTCGTTCACAACCAAATCACTTACTGCATCTATAGAAAGTTTGTCAACAGTCAACTTTAAGTGATCCATATTTAAAAGTTTTAAGGATATTTTTTTTATTATCCTCCGCTTAATGGTGGTATAACAGCTATGCTATCTCTTTCATTTATCTCGATTTCTCTGTTTTCTGAGCAAACCTCCTCATTTTTCGCTAGCAGGATATTATTTTTTATTTCTCCCAAATTGTAGTGTTCCGTTATTGTGTTCAATAGATTTTGGTAGCTTATTTTAGTTGGAAGGCATATTGTTGCTTCCTTAGTGCCAGCCAGCTCTTTAGACTGTGCAAAGAACAACACTTTCACTCTCACTTCGTGTTCTATTCCCATATTTCATCCTGTAACAAATTGTGTTTGTTTAGTTACATAATATCATTATTCTTGACTATTATTAGTGACGTGCTTATTTCTAACTGATAATGCTCTTCACATAACAAAAATATATTATTCATTCTGTATACAAGGTCATGTGTGCAAAAAATTGTGATCCAAATATTTTTACATTTAAATTTATACATACAGCACTATTCATCAAACAATATGTACCAGATTGGGCGTTTAAAAAACACGTCATGTAATGTATTGTGCCACACACAAACTGAAATGCTCCAGTGAACGGATGGATGCCTAAATGATGTATGAATTATTATGCAAAGATTACGAAATTCGTCACGGCACACACATATTATGTATATACATGGAAAAACACACAAACATTGCTTGAACAGGTGATCGTTAATTAAGGTAATAATAAGACATGTAGACACAAATAAACAGTACCTGAACTCAGCATTTTAAATCACCTTTAGTCAAGCCACTAGTCATTTTTTTCCACAAAAATAAGTTAAGAAGTTTCATTCTTCGTTACTTTAGGTTATACATTCACACTATAAAACCCATGAAATGGATACATACCATATTGATTAACAAGCGAATTGGTTCAAACTTTTACATTTATTTGTAGTTTCTGGTAGTAAATCAATTTATGAATTGAGTAAAATGAAATTCAACATTTATTTTACTCATGCTCATGACAGCCTGAGCCATGACATTTGATTATGAGTTTGACAGTTGACTGACTGATATAGTGCCTATTGATTGACTGATTTGATAATTGACAGTTTGAGCGAGCTGGCTGGACAGAACAGATAATATGCACCTTGAAGATACCTAACATTGTTCTAAAGTGGAACATAGAAATGAGAAAAAATGCTCAAATCATTATTTTCGAAAGTGTACTACTGTCTTAAAAAGTCTATGAAGTTAATTCTGAGTTATTTTTAGCCAACTACGGCTAAGAAAAAAGGAGAGTTATTATATATGTGATAAAAAAAACTTCATCGACTTCGGTACGAAGGGATTCGTCACATGTTTGATCTTTTATACCAAAAAGGTTTAAAAAAATTAAAATATTTGATTTTATGACTATCTTGCATTCTTTTAATATCTCAGAAGTATTTCGAACACATATCGAGGGGGAGGTAATGTTCATTACAAATTACGCGCTGTCGCGGACCTTGATCATAAATTACTTGGTGGTGCGGAATACCCATTATGTTAGCAGTTGAATGACGAGTTTTATTTAATTTTTCAGTCTATTTCAGTCACAACAGCATATAGGTAGTATGATAATCTGTGGCTCTGTGCTCAACTGACATCGATGACTGACAGTTGAAAACTTGAAATAATTTCAAACGGTTTTGAAACGTTGACCGGCGGCGTATATTTGTGTGCGAGTGTAACTTCGAACTTCGATTCAACTGCTTTTTGGCAAGATTCCTTCGGGCGCGCGCGTTCGTTACATAAAATGAACGTCGCACTGAATGCAGTACAAAAAGGTTAAAAATAGATTTTCAGAGAGTTGCGTGTTCGGACATTTTTGTTTTCATGTGACATACATACCGCGTTCTTCTCCTAATACGTTTTAGAAATCTCAGTGAAACGCTCTGTAATCAGATACTGTAAACATTGAACTGATTTTTTGTTTGTCTCGCCGCAGATAGTCGAGATAAAGTGCATAATAAGTGTCTGAAGCGGTGACGCAGTACAGAACGCGGGTCATAGTCGCGAGTGATTTATGAAAGTGTTTAAAGTGAATAAATAAAATGGCTCAAGTGGAGCCGATGGACATAGATGACAACGACTTCGACAACAAGGAGAATACGTATCACCACAGCAATGTGCTGTCAAGGACGCCGTGTACGGAGAAGGGCTACGAAGAGCTGGACGTGGCCGAGTTGAACATGAAGCTGAGGTACTCCTTCTCGCCCGCCTCCTCCCCGATGTCGAAGAGCCTCACCGGCTGCTTGGACAACCGAAACTGTAACCAAGGTGAGGACTACCACAATGCTGTGGTGACGGACAACGGAAACTTGACCCGTTCCCTTAACTCTACCTTCAACAAAACTGAGACCATCACGAAGTCAAAGGTACTGCCTCTACAGACACTCTGTGCAGATCCATTTGTGGACAGCAACAGAAACTCGTCCATGCGGCGGCTGAGAGACCCGCCCGATGGCACCGATGTGACAGTTTCTGTAAGTACAAATGACATTGATGACAATTTATCTTTACCAAGCACATCATCGTCTGTGGCCCAAACTCCTGAAGCGACAACTCCAACTAAAGATATTCCGAAGCCAGAGGGTTCGCCAATATTGAGGGGTTTGAAGAGTGTGTTAAGTATGTTCCGTCCGTCCCAGAGTCCTATCCCTCCAGCTGATGATAAAATACCACAGCAGGATATTTTAAGTCCAACAGAATCTCATTTACCAGCATCTCATATTAAAGAATCTGAAGTGCAGTCTGTTAAGGCATCAACTCCTGTAGCTGAAAGCAAGCAGAAGGACAACAATTCTTCTAGAAGAAGCAGTCCTCTTAAGGAGAGTATTGTGTTCAATGATGATTTGGAGAGAGAGTTGCAATGGAAGGATGATTCTACAATTATTTTCAAAGATGAAAAAATCCCAATACACAAACTATTTTTCCAAAATCCACTAACTCCAGAAAAATCAAAGAAAACTGTAACAGAACAATTAAACACAACAGTTGAATACATGGATACTTCATGCAATGAATCCCTAGCTGCAGATAAATCAATAGGTGATATTGGAAAAGGCCAAAATTCTAACACAAATGAAATAGTAGTTGCAGTGGAATCTGACAATGAATTTTTGGACTGTGAAACAACATTTACTAAAAATGAGTCTGATTATGAAAATATTGAATTGGAAAACAAGATCCCAATTGGTAATGTTACTGTAGATATTGCAGAAAGTGTTCAAGCTGATGTATGTAAAGATAAAATGGACAGCACTAAATGCATGAATTCATCTTTTGTTGTCAATGACCTTACTGCTACAATAGAAGGGGAAGTTAATGCCACTGTTGAGGGTACAACAGATATCTTGGATAAGTTGAGCACTACTAAATCCATGGATTCATCTCTTGCTGTAAATGATTGTACAGCTACAATAGAAGGGGAAATTAATACAAGTCTTGAGATCATGGCTGATGTCTCTAAAACTGTGTGTAAAGAAATAGTGAACACCACTCAAAGCATGAATCAAACTCTTGCTGTTAACAATGTTACTGCTACAATAGAAAGAGATTTTAAAACAAGCATTGAGGTTGCAACCGATGAGTTGAAAAGTGAATGTAAAGAAATACTGAACACTACTAAATGCATAGATCAAGCTCCTGGCGTCACTGACATTACTGCTTCTGGTATTGTGGTCACCACAGATGTCTTAAAAAGCGAATGTAAAAAATCAGTTAACACCACAGCATGTATTGATCCCGCTCCTAATGCAAGTGAAAATATCTCCACAATACAAACAAGCATTGAAGTCACAACTGATGCCTTGGAAAGTGGATTTAAAGAAATAGTTAATAATTCTAAATTCAAGGAACCAGCTCGTGTTGTTAATGACTTCACAGCAACAATAGAAGAAAAGTCCACTGAGGATGTCAAGAAATTAACAGATGTCATGAATATTGAATATAATGAAATGGCAAACTCTAATAAATGTATGGATCTGTCTCTTACCTTGAGTACTCTTGCTACCACAAAAGACAATAAATCAAGTGAAATCATTGAACTGACAAAAGAATTTTTAAGTAAAGAAAATTATAATACTGAAAATTGTAGCTTACCAGTTTTATCAATTGTGAATAAAAGCTTAGAGTTAGGAAAATGTAATAGTTTTCATCAAGATGAGATGCCACAGACTAAAATGCAACACAATGTAGATAGTATAAATATAAAAAGTGAAAACTCTGGAGGTGAAGAAATCTTTAAATTTGGAAAATTGCCTGACGTCTGCATGCCCACACTCAATAACACTGAAAATTGCCAAGATGCTTTATGTTCTTCTGATATTAAACCGATAGATGACATTGTTGTGTCTATGTTCAATTGTAGTGAAGTGAAGAATGTCAATGAGGAAAATATTAATATTACTTGTGAAATGACAAAAACAGTTGAAGCCGCTATGCCCATATTACCAAATGTTTTGGAACAAAGTGTACATGATCTAGAAATTAATTTAATTGTGGGTCACAACGAGGGAGGAGAAGGTATGGTTTTAAATGAATCAAAAAGCCAACAAGCTCATACCAAAACTAATTGTATTGTATCTAACCATGTCAATATTGAAAGAGTAGATTTGAAGGATGAAGAAATTTTACAAAAAGTGAATATGACTGAAAATATGGAGTCTCAACTTAATACTATGCAGAGTTTGAATTCCTTATGTAATCTTGCTGGTGAAAACTCTCAACCAATGAATAATGACCGTGAGATGCCTGAATTAACTGTCGAAAATAATATAACGATTGAAAAATCACCATCCGAAATTCCATTACCTGATGATGATGATTTTGAAGTCGCTATTGAAGATATCAATCGTATAAAGGAGAGTAAAACACAAAATGTAACATTTGAAATAAATGAAAACTCTGAAATGGAGGTTGAAAACACTAAAAAGTCAAGTGTTGAATCCAGGGCGCTTACCTGTTTGAGTATTACTCAAAATTTTGAACAAAATAAAATTTCTCAAAGCAATTCTATGAATGAGCGAATTGAAGTCACTCCTAATCATAACAATGAAACTTTTTGTACGGAAAATACAGATCTTAATAAATCAGAAGTACTTGAAGATGGAAAAAGCAAAATTTGTCCTGAAAACATATTGTTTGAAACTAGAAGTAAAGAATTGTCGACATTAGAAAATATGCAATTCAATACCATACAAATTAATGATCAACCAAAGCCAATTCCTACTCAAGAAGTTATATCCGAGAATGTTAATGACTTTCAAATTCAAAACACTCACATACATGATGAAAATATTAGCATGCAATCTGAAAATAAGAACTTAACAGATGATATTAATATTGCCACTAAGGACATACCAGTACGCTTATTAAATCCTTCAGAGTCCGACACTGAGAGAGTAGAAGAATACCAAGAAGTAAAGAAACAGCCAGAAGAGAAAATCACAGAGATTATTAATCCAATTAGTGAAATAACTACTTCTAGTCCACACATTGACATTGCTGGAGATTTGAATAATATTGAGACTGATACCATTAGTATAGAAGAGTGTCACATTGAAAACATTGAAGAGATGAAGATAGAAAATAACGATCAGATAGATGTTATTGGAAAAGAAGTAGCAGAAATGGATGAGGAGATAATTACATCTGCTAATAACAGTCCATATGTTTCTGTGACAGATTTGGCTATAGATGTTGAAGATAACAATAAAGATCCCACACAAGAAATAGATGATCCTTTTACTACTAAGAACAAAATAGCACCATCTCCTCCAATCTCACCAAAAATTGTGTCAAAAGGTTATAATTTTGACTTTGACAACATTGATGATCCATTTGCTACTAAAACTAAAATTAGAATGTCTCCAACTCCAGATTCTCCAAATCAGTCTTCTGCCACCTATGAGGACGAAATAAAAAAGATCGAAGAAGTCCCCAAAAAAGTTTTGAACAACAGACGAAAATCACAACCCGAGAGGAAAAAACCAGCTCCAAAGAAAAATTTTAACTCCACATTCAGTGGTCAGACATCCAATAAAAACAATATACCTAAAAAAAATAACCCGAAAAAGAATATATCAACATGTAACATGTCAGACCCAAAACCTGCAGAACCTATGATGGATATTATTAAAGATGTAGAAATTTCTACTGTGGATTCTGGTGTGAATATTGAAGAAAAGTCTGTTATACCAAATCTGAACTTGTCTCCCTTTTCTGTTCAAAAAGATGAAATTCCACCACAAAATGAAGGGATGCAAGGCGCTGAGCAGACTCATGTGGTTTTAGATCAGAAAAGTACCTCGTCATCTGAACAATATTTTTCTTTGGGTACTTCATCTTGTGAAAGTGTTGGCCTCGTGAATTCGCCTAAGAATGTGTTTAATATCCCTGAAATAGATGATGTTAACTTCAACCCCTTTGCATCTAAATGTAAAATGTCTCCGCCACCTCAAAATATTTCACACCAATTTGATGATAATGGAAACTCTAAAGATATGTCTGTTTCACAACCAGTTGCTGATTATAATATATCGACATCAGAAAATATGGACATAGCTGATGTAACAATGACTAAGAATGTAACAAAAGATTCTTCACCAAATAGTAGTAATATAACATGTTCGTCGAAGTATACAAATGACAAAGATATTACTGTTCGAGAAATACTCACTGAAGATGAAGATACTATGGAGGGTCCTCTCCTGGAAGTAGAAGATGGAAAAGATGCTGAAAAGATAACAGATTTAGAGGTTGATATGATGAATTTCGATGAAGAACCCCCGCAAGACAGGGATGAAATTTTAGAAAATGGTGAAATGTTCATTGATGCTGATGCATTCGAATTTCTCTTGAATCAAAATAAAAGTTCAACAGTACTAGATAGTGGGAAAGAAAGTTTATTCTTAAAGTTTGATCCCCTGTTTGCGAAAAGAGAATCATCTGAAGGTGTACTTGCTGTGTTAAGCAAATTACAGAAAAGACAAAGCACACCTAAGAAAAGTACACCTTTTACACAAAAAGACTTGCTCACTGCTGATACGCCTGAAGCCGGTACATCCCATGCTGAGAAAAGTGGTGTTCCAACTGAAGACAATGAAGATCTAACATCCAATATTACAAAGCCAATGATGGCAGTGAGTCCAGCTGTAAGTTCAATTGTTTCTCCACGAAAGGCGACTGCTACACCCAAAATAAATCGCCGTTCCTTAACTTTTACCTCCCCCGCAATGGCTGTAATAGATAGGTTACTTTCCTTAAGTGGAAATTCTTCACATTTGAATAATGATACTTCAATCCCGTATATGGGACGAGAGCATAATGAAACTGATTTAGCTCTAACGCAGCTGAGAGAGTTATTGGCTGAGAAAGAAATCCACGTTCATAATTTAAGGTGTGAAAGCAAAGAATTGAAGGAGAAGTTAGCGGCTCTAGAAGTTCAAGTGAGGAGCTTGGAAACGATAAACACAGAAAGGCTCACAAAAATTAATGAATTAAATGAGCGCCTTTCAGAAAAGTCAAAAATTAACAGAAGCATGGCAACTGTTGTTGAAGAGTACGAAAGGACGATAGCAAGTTTGATAGCCGAAAAAGAGCAAGATAAAAAACGTAATGCGGAGGAGAGAATAAAGCTCATTAAAGAGAGAGACGAACAAGTGGCACACTTGACGAGTATGGAGGTATCATTCAACGATGTGCACACTAAATATGAAAAAAGTAAGCAGATTATTTTGAGCTGCAAGGCAAATGAAGACGCGTATAAGAAATCGATCAAAGAATTTGAGGAAAACTTTTCAAAAATGCAGAACAACTATGAACTCCTTAAGCAACACGCGACGTCGAAACTGAACCACGCGAATCAGGAGTTGGAAAAGATGAACAAGGCACACGAAGCCGAAGTATTGAAACTGACGGCCATGATCAAAAGAAAAGATTTACACATCACGTCCTTGGAAGAGACGCTCGCGCAAAAAAGTAAGGCGAACGAGGAGCTAACCGCGATCTGCGATGAGCTCATCAATAAAGTCGGATGAACTAATTTTAGGATAGTCTAAACATTAACACTGTTATAGCTTCTCTGTGATCTAGACTGTTACTTCGTCAAGCTTGTTCGCTTATTGCAGGATAAGCAGCTACAAGTCAGACCTTGTGTGCCAAACTAGTACCAACAAAACATACGAGTAGATATAGTACCAAGACTGTTATTTGTGATAGAAACAATTTTATTTCTTGATTAGCTTTCATATTGGGATTAAATCTAACTGTACTATGGAATTAATGGTTAAAAATGCCACCTAATTGTTAAAATCACACTAGTTGCTAAGTCGTACTTTCTCGTTTAACAGTAGTTACTGGTAAAATGATTAATTTCTACTGTTATATATTCAATTCTAAAGTGAATTTGTTTAAAAACAACTAACAGATTGTATAGTTACCTCCTTTTTTGCAGACACATTTAATATTATGCTGGTAATAATCTAAATGTGTATGTTTGTGAGTATTTGAATTTGAAATACAGAATTTATCACAATTCATTTTAATTAATATTTAGTATTATTTGTTTGCCCATTGCTATTATCCAAGTACCTATTTAAATTACAATTTTAATCATGTGTTTTCTTCTCATATCAAGAAATATATATTTTGTAATATGTTAATAAACAAAACTAAACATATTTTTGGATATAACTATAAAACATTACAATACTCAGAATATTTTGGTACATTTTGTATATTTAAGAGTTTGACTATTATTATTAATATATTGTGTGTATGTTATGAAACTTAGTTATACATAATTATATTAGAGGGTGGATTGCACATCATTACAACACTGATACAATTATCTGTAAATGAAGATTCTATGAAATACATTTAATTTTGTAATCAGGTATTAAAATTGAAATGTTGAAAATTGTTCTATTTCTGGTATAGCTATTTCTTTATGGAAGATAAATATTTGTATGTGTGTTAGACAAAGCATTAAAGTAGGGCTGTTAGTGTAAATTAAGTAGTTGTATTTTGTGATTAGTTGTGCATGCCACCTAAAATTATGTTGTTTTGCCATAAGTTAATTTTGACAATGAAATTATCTCGTAAAATATATTTTTTAAAAGGTTTATTAAATCTCAATTTTTATTACGTAATAAAAAAATATAATATGTGGACATTTTAAGAAAGAACGATTAAAACGTGACATATATTATGTAGATAAAATGACTAGCAACATTTTGAGAATTGTACTGTTACATATTATTTTATAAATGCATGTCTTGTATTGAAATTGTATCGAAATGCCCATTCCTGTTATTTCCGACCTACTAATAAGATGTGTTTGATTTGAGGATAGAAAAGATGCAATTATTGTCTATTGTGAATTCTTGCACGCAGATCTCCGACACTGCATAGACAAAATAATCTTATTTTTTACGTAATTGCTGTAGAATTTTTTTCTGTATAATAATTCTTCAATGAAGCAAAATTTTGTTTTGCTAAAGTTTCAACTTTTAGTTTATTCTGTATAGCTCAGACCTCGATTCGTTTTTAAATTTTATTCATTTCTTTGTGTACGTGAAAGATTGATGAAAATCATGTCTCAATTAGATATCTATGGATAGTTAATACATTCTATAGGTATAACATTTATTTATGCGCATTTAAACGTCCATGAAAGTTTAAAATAGATTGATCTCGTATTGAACTGTTACTTTGTTACGAATATTTGAGCGTGTAAGTATATTGCTTGAGTATTATATTTCTTACTTTCTATTATTTGGTATAATGAAAGTGTTTGATTGTTATAATTAAAATAGGTAAGTACCTACTATAGTTTTTATAAGTCGAGGTAATTCCTTCTTTTCAATATCACGCACGGCTGCGTGTCGTATGGGATGCGAGGCGTTAGTGCCACTGCTCATGACGCGTGCTTGGTCACCAAGCGTTAAATCATGCACGTTGCAAACCACTCTTAGTCAAAAGTGTTTTTCTATAAGGAACTTTGTAAAGACGTTAGTTCCAAACATTCGTTGAAGTATCTTCACGGTATACATACCTATCAAATCTTCAGACAAGATCAAAATATTTCAGTAATCCGAACACATTTCAAAGGATGCTGTCGTGTTAAAAATACTCGTTAAAAGTGAAGAGGAAACGAGATTAGATGATGAGATTGTAACATTAAAAGGGCGTTGCCATCATCGTAGTGATTTTTTAACTGCTGTGTTTCAAATTGTCGCGTGCAAGAATTCTTTTCACAACAATTAATTGTGAATCCTTTTTTGTAGCACATGTTTGAGCGAGCGGGATGTTAAATCTTGTACTATTTTTGTAAAATACCTACAATATAAATTGACATTATTTTAGTTATTAAAGTTATTGATTTTTTAAATTCTTTTTTTTTTTAACTATTTCCCTTCCTTTCAAAAGGCTCTTACGCTAATTTGACATACTTCCTTTTATATCGAGCATTTGTAGTGTTTAATTTAGAATAGCTCGATTTATCATAGAAGACACTGTTGCATTGTTTTGAAAAGCCATTACAATAATGTTACTGACTATTCGCTACTGAAATTCAGATATGCATTTCCTCTGCACATTTCCGCCGGGAAAAGGTATAGTACCTAGTTAAAATATGAACGAACGACTTGTGATAATGTTGGAATAATAGATTGTATATTAGGTATGTACAAGAGAATCAAATATTAATATCATGGCAACTCTTAAATTGGTTGACACCAACTGGCATTGGGAATGCAATGCTATAAATTGGATGCCACTAGTCTTATAAAATTGTTTGTGCCTAACGTCACGATCGATCTTTCTAGAGATGTTCCTCTGAAGTTTTACATAGAAATAGATCTCATTCATAAGTTTGACGACCGGGATACCAGGATAAACCCTGTCGGGTTCGATGCCCGACAAATGTTAGTATAGCCGAATGTTTGTGGACATTACGTCTAATTTTGGAAGCTATCACCATCCAAAGCTCCTCGTCGAATCTAGGGAATGACAAGTCTTGAAGGGGTTTAATAGTAATGTTTACTTTATATTTTTGCCTTTTATTTGTATTACAATTACGCCTTGATGCAAAGATGCCGAGGTGGAGTTTTCCCGTATACAAAGTTAAAAACCATCGATTAACAGAAACTGCACGCTCCCCGCATACTTTCTACTAAAATCAGTCTATATTAAGGTAGAATGTGTACAATTCTTTTATCTTAGTTTCCAGTTAGAAAATTCCATTCATACATAATTATATTTTTATATAGATATTGCCCCTCAGCGTAAATTAAAGTACAGTAAATCTGACAAAATCAGAAACGTACATCATCTCCCGATACCTACCTACATATTTTAAATGCGTTTCGGGTATGTTTGCCCAAAATAGGACTCGTGAAAGTTATGATTCCATTAAAATTTCAAAGAGAACAAGGTGACGTGAACGGGACGCCGGTTAAAAATAAGTTCACGTCAAAACATTCTGAAATATAGCGTTCGTCTCACATACAAGGGAACTTTTTATGGTCCCTGGGCAAAGACATCGTCACCTTGACTTGGGAAAAAAGAGCGGGCGCTCTTGACGACCTGAGTGGCGCAGTGGTTAAGACGCCGGTGCGCCGTGCGGAAGGTCCTGGGTTCGATTCCCAGCGCTGCAGAGATTTGAATGATTAGTTTAAATTTTTGGGTGTGTGTGTTCTTGTCTTGTGTGTGTCCATGGCACCCGCGACACAGAGAATCATAGTGTGGGGTACAACACATGCAGAGGTTCTCAGGTCAGATTTTTGTGATAGTTAGTACTTAGCTATTGAGAAATTGATGGATTGGCCCTTCTTCTGATGGTGTTTTACTACCTAATCAATTTCCTTAGATTTATTTATCTATCTAGGCATTGATAGTCATCTTAATGCATTATTCAGTGTCATTATGCGTGTTTTATTGCGATGGCCGCGAAACTACTGACGCGTGATGGACGAGAACAATCGTTACACATTCACATTATCAATTACTGCTACAGATTTAGATTTCAGACTGCTATGCCATGTCTCACGTTATTCAATCGGTTCAGGGTTGTTTTGCAGTAGCTTTTGTTTTAGACTAGAACGGAGAGATCATAACTGTATAAGTACACAATATAATTATACAGAAGATAACAGATTAGATGGACAATAATACGAACTTGTTCTTATCAATGACACGTCCTACACCTATTTCCAGTGGTGCAGACATTTGAATGACTAAATTTTTCTACGTAGGTACTGAAGTCTGCTGGCTCAATATGAGTCAACAGCGCTTATACATTTAATTACCTACTAGTCTTAAAGTGGTATTTAATTAAAGATGAGATAAAAGAAAAGAAATTGGGTAACGCGTTATTTATTTTATTAACCAACATAACCTATATAATCTAGATCCTTAACTATGTAACTCGCACAATAAGTTGCCACGTGTAAACTCATGCTTATTCCATCCCATTCCATCTATCCTCCTTTCTCTTCCTTCTGCCGGTCAGCGTACAGCTGAGAGTTGTGAACAGCCGAATAAAGACTGAACAGCAGATGTAACGCTTGCACCGCGTCATGCAAGGACGCGCTCGCCAGCGGGACGTCGAACAACGCACACACCAGCGACACGTACTGCACCAGACTGCAATCTAGCGATGGAGGCGGGAAACCGACCGAGTTGAGCGCCTCTTCCATAGATTCTGGCCACTCTTCCATCAGGCTGTCTATGTCGGGCATTTTGCTGTGAAAAAAAATTAATTACTGGCCATTGACCTAGTATACGTCGCCTACTGAAAGAACACTTATATTACTCATAGTTAGTGTAACCTTCTCAGTTCTTTTGAACAAGCGACTGAATTAGTCTTTTGAGTGTAAAATTTCACCAGTCAGTCAGCCTTCTATAACTACTTATTCCTAATTAAGTACTGACTAAATCATTCCTAGCCGTTGTCATATATGTAGTTTTCATGTTAAATCACTTGTCCAGTCTAGAACTGTTTCGTCCACATGTCTAAGCGCGGTAGCATACCTACCTCCGTCGCGAAATCGCGAAATGCTTGAATGTTTCACCCGTATTACAACGGACAAACGCGCGGTGGCAAACAGCGGTCAGTGGTTTCTTTAGCTCGCGGTTTCGCGGCGGATGTGTGCTAACGCGGTTAAAGTATGAAAGACAGTTTGTGGACAACATAATATGTAAATGAATAAAAAACTTAAACTAACCTAGTGTATGTGACAGTCGGCGCCGGCTTGGACATATGCAATTCGCTGACATCCTTGATCCATCTCTCAATGGCCTTCGGATTCTTCTCAGCATCATCTATTTTTCTTGTCAACTGCGGATAAAATATACAAAGCGGATGGTAGCACTTATATAAAAATAGTTGTTAAATTATTACTGGATTAATTTTCAAAAGTATTATCGAAAAAAAACACAGCTTTCTAAAATGACGAGTAAATTGATACAAAGGCAACGAAAGACGAAAATTGAAATGAAACGTAATATCTATGCAGGCGACAGGCCATCTCACCGATGTGTTAGTAAAAGTAGACACATGATATTCGAAGAAGACGCTTTTTAGTTTCTTCACATTTAAAAATGCCGTTTTATGAGTATAAGGTCGTCCCGGAAAAAGTAAAAAGCGTGAATTTAGACGTATCAGATTCTCATAGGTTTCTCACATAAAATCAACATAGTTTGCACCACTTAAAAGTAATAAATTGCATACCACAGTAGACTTGGCGCTGCTGGTCTTCGATATCGCTCTGAGCTGAAGATGCAGCAACGCGGAGTCGCTCTGCTCAGCAGCAGGCTCGTCCAACACCGTTAGACCTTAACAAAATAATTATAGATATTTTGGATTGTTCTTTATTTTCAGCCGATGTAAAAAGGTAAACGTCTTAGACCACCATAACCTACAAAGTTATCCAAAGAATCAGATAAAGGATAGTTTTTTACCAATAAAGAGTTCATAAATGCCTGAATGCCCCGATGTTTAATAGTTACTACATTCTATTGAACGCCACATTCATACCCATTCATATTGAACCGCAAATGGGACCAAAAAGTCCATTTCAGAATGTCTACCCACTTTTGCGATGAATTCGAATAGTGGTAGCTTACCTATACTTCTTACATTAGATTAGAAAAATGCATTTAAGACTGCATTGTTAGTGGAATGAGTAAGGTATCGACGCAGTCGTAGACATAGTAGGGAACTGGGAATCTTCTAGCTGACTAAATTAGTAAGTGCAGACGGGTAGACAACGCATTCCACTTTACCGTTCTGTAGCAACGCTTGATTTAGCGTTTGAATAGATCGCAATCTATGATCTAAAATTAGATGTCCATATTAGTATTCGATTCCTTACTTTATTTTTAAGCTTCATTTCTTTCGTTTTGCGTAGTTCAAATGCTATGATTAAGTAGGAACTTTTTGTTTTATTTTATTAATTTTTATCGTATTTTATCACGGCGGCAGTGATAGCCAAATAACTAAGATTCGCCTCAATCGAGAGGTTAAATGCTTAAGGGCCGCTTGCTATCCCAATGGAGACATGAATGACTTCTTAAAAGTTATGGATGTGCGTTTTACAAATTTAATTTCGCCTGCTGTAACGTTGAAGGGAACCATATCGAGAAAACCCTGCAAGCCTGAGAGTTTCCCAGACATGTGAAATCCATCAATTGCCACCAACCGGCACTAGGCCAGTGCGGTCGACGAACGCCTACATCCTTCTCATTGTGAGAAGAGACCCGACCCTGCAGTGGGCCACTAATGCTTACAGACAATGCGTTTTACCCAAGTTGTCGATAAACTCGAGCGCGGTGTCGGCGAGTCCATAAGTCCATGCGGACTAAGAAGCAGCTAGTAATCCATTTCGAAAAATGGATGGAATGTGTGTTAACGCGACTGTGATGTGTGTGCGTGCGTGTTTGCGCGCGCGTGACTGTACCGTTTGTATGCTGACGAATGCGTTTATATGCGTGTGTTGTTATGTATGAGGGTCGTCTTTACCCAAGTTATCGATAAACTCGAGCGCTGCATCGGCGAGAGGTTGTGCGCGCGCGCCGCACGCCGGCGTGCTGACCTTCAGGAAGGCGTCCGTGTCGCCCACCGCGGGCATGTACTCCGGCACGAACGGCTGCAGTTTCAGTTCGATGTCGATCTTCTGGGGCGTGTATCTGAGGGTTTCAGTTACTTAGGGAGATGGGATACCCTATGCCTCTTTTGGTCGTAATCTAATCCAATTTGTTTTAGTATGAGTAGCAAACGGGCCACATAACATCAGTGGTCTACTGATGTTAAGCGGCTAACTGCAATCCCCGGATATGCACGTCCAATCTTAAATAGAATAGATATCCTATCTCTCTGCTAAGGTAAGTTGATCATGAGGATTGAGATGACTATTGGTTGCCCCAATAAAAGTATCTCCGGCGCCGATGAAAAAACATGATATTTCAGGCTGGTTTCGAGTGTAGCGGTCTAGAACAATGTAGAAAGGAAGGCTAAACAAGGGAGCAGATTTTGATGAACCCAATACATAAGAAGACATGAAATTCTACATTTAAATACCAAAATACGTCTAAGATTTTTTATGATAAACCAAATAAATGGAACGGTGTAGTGTAATTGCTGTGTTAAAGAAATTAAGTATTTAACACACCGGCAGTCACCAGATAAACCCTTGGCATTGAAGAGAACTGACAATGTTTTATGTAATGGAACCAAAGAGGTCGACAAACGGACTAGTTGTAACGCGACACCCTCTGACTGTCTTGTTAACTGCCCTAGTAAGTACCTAACTACTTGCTTGGAGTAAAATATGTAGGTAATATTTATTACATGAGCTAGTTCCAAGGACATTCAACTTGTGGGAAAATGTTGACTTCTTTTCAATTCCACCTTAAGTTTTCGTACACTTATATTAAAAGCTGATCGTCGACCTTTGCATACGTTTTGTCGCATGGACAATTATCGTTTCAATTTGGACAGCTCCATGCAAAGTCCTGTGTTTAAATTTAGTCGTGTTGGTTGGTTAGCCGGTTATGTCAATCAGCCAATTAGGACAAGATCTTAGAGTCTTCTTGGGTAGGTGCCTACGTTCTTCTTTAGGAAACGTACCTAATATAAAATGAAAGGTCTTAACAAAAATCACCAAAATTACTTAACGTCCCGTTGCATTTCGTAAATAGAAAGTAATTTTGCAAGACTTTCTTTTCCAAAGAGTAACAAACTCACTTCATGATGTACTGGAATATGTTCTCCATTTCCGGAGGCACCTTCAGATCCTGGAACTGCTTGGGATCGTAAGCTCCCTCAGCGGGTATGACCACGCCACCGCCTCGCTTACGCCCACTGCCCAGCAGTGGTTCTGGTCTTTCCAACCCCACGTCCCCACTGTCAGATTCTGTAAAATGTAAAATTGGTCAAGATTTCGTAGCAACGCAAAATAATAGTGCCGGAAAATGTAATAGATTTCGTATTTCACAAAATCCAGTAAAAATCAGGTCGGAAATGTGTAGGTTTAGTTTTTCAAGTCATCCCGTAACACCTGTTCTATTATCCCGTAACACCTGTTATATTTCAATTTCCATTTTTCAGGTTCAGGCAGGAAGATCAATAAGGCGAGCGGACAGCCATGTCATACATAAAAGATTCTTGGCAAACTTCTGGTTTAAAAACCATGAGCAATCGTATAAAAGGTGCAAGAACGGATCAATGTCATAAAAGATGCAAGCATAAGAACAAATCGTCACTTTCCAAGGGTCAAAAGAATTAATAAAATGCGGAATCTGACATAGAAGTTGGTGACCTACTAAACGAACTGATGAGGAGCGTCTCTAGCCTATGAAGCGCCCGGGTATAATCGATACCCTGCATCCATATTCCATATCTTATATCAAAATGTTTGGTGAAATTTTTCCCGTGCGGAGTATTACAGCTGAGGCTCTATGTGACGCGAGCGGCTCTAGGCGCCCCCTTGCACTATAGGTTAAAACGAGCCTGTGAGTGACTTACCAGAATTGGACGAATCATGACGCTTGCTCGGCTGTCGAGATCTCCCACTACTTTCGCCATCTTTAGCGGCTCGGGGTTCCGGATCTTTTTCTGCAGACTTAACTTTCCTTTCAGGGGACTGTAATTTCAAATATCACCAGCCATGACCATCTGGATCACATAAGTATCCGCAAAAGAAATCCACGTCAAAGTTGGGATTAATGTTTTTTTAAGCCGAACCCTTGAAATTCTACCTCAGAAAACTACATAGGTAGGTACTATAGGTATCGCATATTAATTTCCATACTTAAGTGTGTGCAATCGATACTATTGCATGGTTTCTGCATTTTAAACACGAGAATCTAGGTCATCCTTACTGGATAGTAGGTACACAGCTTGCTTATAGGTATATATCTGCCAAGCTACCTTAGTAACAGATAATAATTATTGAGGTCAGATCAAAGAGCGTTTGAGAACATTAATTCGAGTAGGTACTCGATGTACGAAAAAAATCGTATGTATGTAAAATGGTATCAACCTAGTATGTAGTAGCACTGTAGCAGTATTGCTACTAATGTGAAAGGATTTTGACAAGTAAGGAAGTCAAATAGAGTACAAATCATAGATAGAGTAGAAATGAAGTAAGTAAGACCTCTTCATCAGAAATGTCGGCTGTGAACTTCTCGGGACTGGAGTCGCTTTCGCTTTCAGAGTCGAAGTCGTGTCGCGCCGTGTGCCGCACCGGCGGGTTGAACTTTGCCATGGCGGCCCTCACAGCCTCCTCGTCAGAACTCGGCGGACTCTCGATCTCCCTCGAATTCACTACAGTCACAGTCTCGTCGTACATCACAAACTCGCTGTCGTTGAACGTCTGACAATGTTTGTCGCTCGTTGTCATGGCAACGCGAGCGCGCGCCCGGACGAACGGAGTGGCTGCAAGTGGTTCGCGATGGGCCGTTTTTTGGAAAATGCTCTCCTGGCACTGGTTGGCACGACACCTGCGCGTGTAAACGTGTGTGCAGGGAGTAATGGAGTTCATTTACCTTTTTATTGCGGTGATAGGTAGTGCCATTGTATGTAGGTCAGAAGGAATCTCAGTCTAGTAAGTTGGCTTTATTCACTTCTTTTTAAACTTTCTTTTGGCACGCTTACTCTGGCATTTTCCATTGATTGAGGTCGTTAACTTTATCGAAGGCCCTACAGTTTAAAAAGTCGCTAACGATTAACATTAGGTAGCATGGTTGAATAGAATAAATAGCAGAAGACAGCAAGAGCCAGAAGAAAGTGGCGAGATCACTGCGCCAAAGGAGTACGAAAGTAAGTAAGTAAGCGTGGTAGAATATAAAATATTCTCTAGGACTGTTAAGACAAAAACGGTTGCAGCCCAGACAGAACTCCAAATAGTAAACTTGTAATGATTGCTATATTTTAAATGCCATTGTTTTACGCCCGGACAATCATCACATCCTTATTTTTGGGTGGCTCCATATGTGTAAGTATATATATGGTATAAGGTACCAAAGATGTCCATTTCATGTTTCTATAGCCTCACCGGTTACGGTTTGTCCGATTTTATTATACTTAAGCAGGTACTTACTTACGTTTCCACTTGCGTTGTTCCATAACTAGGTAATGTGTAGGTCTTCTCTTCACTAATTCAATGACATTGCCCTTGCTCGGTCAATCAGTGCTATGAAGATATGTACTACCTACGTAATCTGTCATATTCGTAGTGGCCCGTTTTATAAACGCTACTAATCAATTGGAGCAGCGTGGTATACTAATGTCGGTATGTAGTTTTATTTATGTATAATACTGACTATGAGATAGGCTTTTTTTAGTTTACTAGTACTAGGGCAATTGTAAATCGACGAGCTAATTATGGCTTTAAGACCTGCAAAGTGTGTTGTTTAAGTGGTGAAGGTGTGGTTAGTTCATACATAAAACCTCTTAATTTATGAATCAGTAAGAATTGTTATCCTACTTGAGTTTAGTCTAAGGGTTGCAATAACATCCGGTGGCCTGCATTGACAATAGAAGTATTTAAAGAATATCAAGAAAATCATCTTATAAGAGTTGAATGAAACAAAAATTGTCATAATATTTTGGCGTACATCTTTATTCACAAATTTCATTACAATAATCTAGACAAAAATATACACTTTCGATCATTGCTTTAATAATACTAGCCTCATAGGAAACGGGTTGTTTTATATCTAAATGAACGTTGACACTACTTTTATACAAGTGATGTCACTTGTAAACTTCATTGTTTCTTAGATTGACCCATTCCTCAAGATTGGGCAGACGATCCGTTGAGGTCACGTTTGGAGTTTAATTTGAAGGCTGAAGCAAAACCAAATAATTAAAGTTAAATCCAAATTTGTGGGAAACCCTACCGCGTACCCCGGCTACTCTAGGCCTGACATCCCACAGAAAGTAAAAAAAAAATCCATTTTAAATTCATTTTCTATAGCTTTGGTTCAAAGTTGTATTTTAGTTTCATTTTTTGGCTGTTGCAGCCTTTATGGAAATTTTACAAAAAAGACATATTAGAAATTTTTTTGAATCAATATTATAAAATAGACGAATACTATTCTTCAGTCTAAACTTAAATATTTTGTTTTTTTTTTTGTGAGGATTTTTTTTCGTTCGGTTAGGTATTCCAAGTCCGTTTGTACATTTTTTTGCTGATTGGGAGATATTGCAAAGGAAATCGATCAATCTAAGAGTACAAAGAAGTAACGTTAACTAATATTAATTAGATGTAATGAACTGAGAACAAAATAAAATAAAGTACAATTCGTTGCTACATTACGCGAAAAAATAAAAATTTGCCTTAAAAATAAATTCAGGATAACTTTATTATATAACACAAGGTAAGACGAAAACAAAATGTCGTACAAAAAGACATTGTTTTAAGGGACAGCAAATAAATTTATAACATTTCCAGGATGATTATTTTAAAAATAAATACACTAGAAAATCGATTGAATTTCGTTTTAATTAATTATTAAATATAATTTCCATAAGGTCAGTTACACTTTGAGATCTAAATACTTAAAGTAGGGTTCAAATTTGGAAGACTACCTAGCACGCGTATTGTCCTAATGAGCGATCCAACATATCTTTCTTTCGATTATGATAATTTAAAAGAATTAAAAAGGGATGCATAATTACAAAGCCAACAAATTGCAAACAACTGCACTTAGGTGGCCACTGCAGGCGAATTGTAAGCAAATCATACATTAAACAGGGCCGAAAATCCGAAATAAAATCTAATGTTGAATGTCTAGACTTGGACTAACAATCGGTTTCAATAACCTAACGTCCCGTTTCTCACCAATCCGCATTGGAGCAGCGTGGTGGAGGATGCTCCAGGTCTCCCCCTGTTTTGGGGCGAGACCTGTGCCCAACGGTGGGCCAAATGGTTGCAGCCAACCTAATATCTGCTGTGGGAAAGTTAAGGTTTGTTTGCCAAGATATGCTTTTTAATTGGATTAAAATAATGTATGTTGCTTTGTAACCAAACAACTAAGTCCACCAACCCGCACTAGGCCAGCGTGGTGGACTAAGGCCTAGATCCTTCTCACTGTGACAGGAGACCCGACCCTGTAGTGGGTCATTAATGGGTTACTGACAACCAAACTTTGGTACAGTGGACAGCGGACGATATGTTATGAAAGCCCACTGTTAGTACACACTTTTTTGCATATATTGAAACAGAAACATTTTTAACCTAATCGAAAAACAAGGATGATGGCGGATTCTGAGTAGGAAAATATACTCATCTCATCGCCAAGTATTGAATTATTAAATTAAATTAAATTGTTATCGTTGAACAACCCGAGATAGACTCCATCAATGATGACTCGCTTATAAGGACAAAGACAATATCTTTAAAATAAAGTCAAAATACATAAAATATGTAAAAATAATCACTATTTCAAATATTTTGCCCTTATTTTAAAATGATTTTGTAAAACACGTGCAATCATAAAAGCCGTATTGTAAATAAAATTCAGGACAAAAACCAACAAAGTAAATAAAAACAAAATAAGCAATGTCTTAGGATTGGTTAGATTATTATGAATATTTCATTTATCTATAGGAATATAGGAATTTCGATATTAAATGGAGAGGAATCTACTCGATTCCGTAATGACTATTACATAATTTCGCAGACGGTGAAACATAGGAGGAGATATTAAATCTATAAGGAGGTTGCAGATTAGAGAATAGAGTGTAGTACTATAGGATAGTAATTATTGTATGGCCTGATCCAGGAAACGTAATCCGCTGTCTTGTGAGCGAGTTCTAATTCGTTTTATAGCACAGCGTGATATAAACCGGCACTTATGCCAAGAATTTCCGTGCGTTAAGTTATTAGAATAGAATAAAACAATCTTTACTGTGTATAACACTACAACAAAACGAAAAAGATCTTTTATTTTCAATTATCGCCACGTCAAAAGATGGCGTTACGTGTATTTTGAATCACGTTTTCGAAGTTTTTCAATCGTCTTGAATATATCTCTGCATTGACGCTGCGCGCTTAGATCTTTTAAACTATTCAACAGTTCAACAGATGTAGTTTCGTTTACCTTGTCAGGCTATACATAGTAGCGTCACTTACTTAGTATTGTACTTTATACAGTCATGCACAGAACTTTATTTTATACTTGCTTCAAAAGTCAATTTTGTTAGGAATTCAACCAAATTCTGCATTTGAATAGGTGACACGACTGTTCTGAATTCTTGAGCTGAATTAATTTCGTTGATCACTTATAATTTCTCAAAAAATATTCACTTCGCCTTTACTTTTGATACAAATTTATGTCCACAACTGTACTAAGTACATAATATTACCATACTGTATTTATATTTAACAAACTATTTCGTAATTTGGATTACAAATTTTTTGGATTAATTTTAATGAGGGATTCATTATTGTTACTATTATATTATTATAATATAATCGCACTTGAATGTTTTTCAGTCATCAATTAATTAAAATTACTTTAATGGACAAAATCTAAGAATAAAAAGAGGGACATGTTTTTTTATTTTTAAAAATAATTTTTATTTTAACAAGGCCATTTACTAGTAATTATTGCTATATTCATCTAACTCTACATTGACTATATTGCATATTTGTTTATACAATTAGGCCTCTGTAAGCTTATAGTCTAATGAAATAATCTATATTAGGGATTATAATATTATATAAGTGACCTAAGGTATAAAAAGTGTAAACCGTTCAATGTTTTTGTAAATTTATTTACCAAAAATGTCCAACTACGTCTGAATGGTCGTCGAAAAAATTACTTTTATTTTGGAACTTTTACAATTAATTGTCTACATACCACAGATCTCCAAAAAATACACGACAATTTCTTCACGCTACTTTTTTTCTCCTATATTTCACCATCCACGGATTGGAAAACGCGTCCATTTAATTGGGACTAAAACTAAGTAAAATACATTTAAACTAATTTTTATTTACACATTATTTATACACAACAAATTCACAAGCTTTTTTTCATATATCACAGTTACATACTTTGCATCCACACTAATAAAATTAATTGTTTAATGGTGATTACCGTAAGGTTACCAATTTCTATTGCAAACAAAAAAAAAACAATTTCAAAATAAAAAATGGATTAAGTTGCAATTTTAAATGAACTGTGCAACTAATTTCCATAAACGAAAATTGTCTTTTAAACACATTAATAAGTAACATCACATCGAGTCTCCATGCCATGGGTGTGGCGTGACAATATTCACAAACATACAATTTATTATCGTCTTAAAATACATATATTAGAATACTACTGACATACAGTCTATTTGGTACATTTTTTACTCTATGGACAAAAGTCGACAAAATCTTCAAAAGAAAGTTACAATATTAAAACGGCAAAAGGTCTTGGCGAATACGTCTTGGTATAACCACAGTATGCTAATATAACAGTGCCAGGGGCTGATAGAAGATTCTTATCTGGGTCTTATACCCAGAATCAGTCGGATTATCGTCAATGAAAAAAGGCTCATTCAGCAGCAATTATCAGAAGAAAGATGGAAGGCAGCAGGAAGCCGTCGGATAGGATGCTTAAAAATTTTATTGGAAAAATTATGAAAAAACTCAACTATATTATTATCATGCTTTTGAGCCAATGAGCTAATAAAATCTTGACATCGACAACGTTACAGAAGACATATTGGTGTGGCCATAACAAACAAAAATTAAAAAGATGGTAACATATATTATTATGTTCGCTATTCCTGTATGTCAGTAGTACACTTCAGAGGATGTGTGGGCAAAACAAGTTTCCCTTTAGACTAGTCATGAAAATATATTAGAGAACATCATTTTATTCATATTAATGGTGTTCACTTTAACCCCCTCGCAGTTTAGACAAAATAGTTATTGCATACTCCAATTGACTACATTATGCAATTAGCTCATACAACATTTAAATGATAACCTGTCCAGCACCTCTCTGTTTTGTACAATCATTTGAAATCAATGTTAAAAATAAACGAAGAATCAAATTCGTTTAATAATTCCGTTTACTTACTGAATTTTATATAGGTAACTTACTTTCGTAAAGACATAAGGTCGATTGTGTCATTTTAAATAACAGTACCAATATCATCACTTTCTTATTACTTTCTGTAGCGGCGCGATACCTACAGTAATATGAGCGCGCGCCTCACATGAAATGCTGACCACGCGTCACGACGCAAGCAGCGAGTGTAGTAAACAATAGAACACGTCACACGCGTCACACCGAACTGGCCAATCGGAAGACGTATCCTCAAACGCGCTATCAAAGTTCTATAGAATCTCTGCATATTATTATGTATATACAAATGGTGTGAAGTTAACACTATTGCTTACTATTGTTTACTACATGCGCTGCTTGCGTCGTCATGCGTGGTCAGCATTTCACGTGAGGCGCGCTCATATTACTGTAGGTATCGCGCCGCCACAAGACTATTTTCGCTATAATTTGACCTTACATCCTCAAGAAAGCACGTCAATTTTCAGATAAGAAAAATTATGAATTATGAATATACAATTGAAAAAGTGCTGGCACAGGTCAATGGCCTGGCTTCCTCGCAATAAACCTTCAACTAATTACAATAACTAAGAGTATCACAACACCAAACGCACGGTCAATCGTTCCGTAGGCCTTTCTGAGGCTTCGATAGTTTGCGTCACATCACAACACATTTAACGTATTGTCTCCGTCGGTCAGGCTGTATGCCTGTGCCGTATCCCACTGCAATGCACAAACCGTGATATAGACCTTTTGGTTAAGTAGAGCCGTTGTTGTCATATAAAACACATGTGTATGTATGAAACTTTCAATTAATTAATATCACGTTCAATGGTTATACATGTATCACTTTTATGGAAAAATAGGCAGTTATAATTTTTTTACACATCACTTTAAAACTGCCAATCACAGATGATTTTGTTACTGAGGTATCATACTCTCATAGTAAAAAAGATAGTTATTACTTAACGCAAAATAAATTTGGAAATGTCCTGATTTTGTTATTATTGTGGGTAGATACACTTTTTTTAATTTATTTTTAATAACTTAATTTATGTTTAATAACACAATTTCAGCAGGTTTCCAGTTAATATGATTCACTTTATAATTACAAATTCGCAAAATTTAAATATATTTAGTAGAATATTTACCCACAATTGATGAGACACTTATTGAGGGTAGATACAACCAATACAGTTTCAATACATTTAGGCTTCCGTTATCTTCTACAACACATTAATCTTCTTCAATGTTTCGAAACTCTCATTTTATTCATTGTGACACATTCACAGTTCACACAGTCTAATAATGTCTTATCCCCTTGACAATAGTGCGCCAAGTGTGAATACTATAGAACAAGTATTTGACGAGTAATTTAAATTAACATCTTCCCATACTAATTCCGATTGAACGTATCGAGCGCGAATACGTCGATTTCTATGGGATTGAAGCAGCGCCATCTTGTGGCTAAGATGACAAACGGAATTGGCGCTTAGCGTATAGTCGATTAATTTTGTGCAACTCGCACTAAGCACACCGTTCACTTTGACGATAATTTGCTCACAGCACAGGAGTAACTTGACCAGTGTCCATAAATCCCCACATACAAGCACAGATTCTGTGAAACGCATACCTCTACTAAACAGTCAACCACAGATTCCGCAACAGCTCATGGCTAGACAACAAGGGCTCTACCGGTCCATCTGGTCACGTCGGACGTACCTCACCGGAGTCATCGGTAGAAGAACGGGTACCGGGTCGCGGGGGCGTGCCTCAACGCCTCAGGGTCCAACAGCAGCAGCACAGGCAGCAGCAGCAGCGCCACCTGAGTTTCCAAGGATTTGTGAAGTTACCTTGAAACGATTTTTGAAGCAATAGGGTATTACGGCCTATGTCAAAAAGCTTTTTATATGAATTCGTGAGTCATAAAAACACATAAAAAATTGAAATGTATATGTATACTACATATTTCAGAACAGAAATCATCATTTTTCAGTTGCTTTTAACAAAATCTATCAATATTACATAATTTTGGATTTTTCCTTGCATGATGCGAAATTCCCTATTGTGTAGCCGCATCACACGGTCGGCCGCATCCAATTTCAAATAGAAATTACCTCAAAGGCGTCCATTAATTACGTGAGGCATTTTTGCGAATTGTTCGACCCCCCGCTCCCCCCTTGGTGAGATATCGTAAGATATCTTACGATCACATTTAAATAAAAAGAAATATTTGAAACGTTTAATTTAACGTAATTAACTGCGTATAACTCCAAAACGCTTACGAATATGAGCCCAGTTTCTTTAGAGGAAATACCCCTAAGCATACCCCTTTTACGGAAAGGATAGTCATGCCTTACCATTCCTGTATACCGTATACAATACTCACCACTGTGAGCACGCCGCCGCCCCCCCCGCATCAGTGGCAGTGGAACAGGTCCAGGAGCCGCCGGTTCCACTGCGGCCCCTTCAGCTCCGACAGCGGCTCGTCGTCGTTCCTGATGCAGAAGTAGCTCTTGATCGCGCTCCGGCATATCGGACACTTGTCTAGCTTCGCTGGAAGGGGACAGTGGTTGGTCAGTTAGCGCACGACGACACTATGTCAAATTTAATAAGTGCTGGTAATATCGCCAGCTGTTACGGTGGAGGAAAACACCGTGAGGAAACCTGCATACCTGTCAGTAACCCGTTAATGACCCACTACAGGGTCGGGTTGCCTTCTCACAATGAGAGGGATGTAGGCCTCAGTCCACCACGCTGGCCTACTTGGGTCGGTGGACTTCACATACCTTTGAGAACATTTTTTTGTGAACTCTCAGGCATGCAGGTTTCCTCACGATGTTGTCAGCATACCTGAGTGCACAAAAAATGTTCTCAATGGCATGTGAAGTCTACCAACCCGCATTAGACCAGCATGGTGGACTAAGGCCTACATCCCTCTTATTGTGAGAGGAGACCTGATCGGTTACTGACAATAAGTAATACAGCTAGAAGCTTCCTAACCTTTCCGCCGCCCTCTTAATCTGTCGTGAAGTAAATATTTTTTGACTATGTTTCAGCTGGTTTGGTTTGGTTGCCGTCTCATGAGTAACAAAGCAAACACATACAACCCCAGATAGGATTCCTATTTGGGGTGGGACATGGGTGTCCAATAGTGTCAATGGGCTGAGTGAGCCCTGATCCTGTATGACCGTGTCTTACCCGTGATAAAAAGTCTAACGGCCGCACTCAGAGACGTCATTTAACGTAATGTTCATTAGCAAACCAATTAAAATCGTCTTTATTCGTATTGACATAAGTGTCATCTCTATTTAATTAATGAACCATTAACGTTAATGAACGTCTCAAAGTACGGCAGTAAAAGGCTTAAAAGTCAAATATCGCGACAATCTATTGTGTGCCTTATAGAATAGTTTTTAAGGTTCCTATAGTTATCGTGTAAAAACACGATATCGGCACGAAATCTTTTGGGTTATACAGAATCAGGCCCCTGCAATGACCACTTAACATCAGGTGATCTGAATGCTGAATGGACTGCTGTATAATCGTTAAATCATTCTTTCTAGAATAAAGCATACAATTTCAAGCCGAATTACGAATTCAAAACGATATTACGAAATACACCGGTACACCTTACATTATCATAAATTGATACAAAAATTCAAATAATTTCGTGTCCTTGGCACTGTCACGATCTACTTGAACGGAATTTTGACAAAGAATTAGCAATGTATGCAAATGATATGAAATCAGTTGCTATATCTGCATCGGGGTCGGGAACTTTCGACATTCAATTCAAATATTGGTAATTTGTGGGCCCAATTGAAACAGTTTTTGCTTCATTTTTTTTCAACATGCAACATAATTTATACATTTATTTCTATTTTCTACAATCAAATTTGATGTACAGGTCGTTTACGATCTGGATTAAGACAATTAATTTTTTTACATTTTCCCACTCGGGATCAAATACCCAAATAAACACCAAACGGATGAAGTAGGAGATTGTACAATCGACAAAATTATATCTTCACCCACTCAGCCGAAATTTTGTTTGAATTTTGGAATTAAATCAATTCCTTCTCTTTTCAAGCATGCGTGTTGCACTTAGGACGTTTTTGATATTAAAATTATATTTATGTCAAAAAGTCGGATGCCAATCAGATTTTGTCATAAATATCAAGGAGTGAATAATGAAGTTTACATAATTATAGCCATTCCACTATTTCTTATTTCAATGCTAATGTTAACTGTGAAGATTATAAAACAAGGTTGTTTCCAAGGGAACGAACATTTACGCGAATTTCGACCTAATTGATTTTGAATGATTGTAGCAAATCGTATCATTTTGTCGATTGTACATTTATAAACGTTTTGTAAATATTTAATTTTTTTTTGTGTTCGGATATTACCAACAATCTATTCAACAACGCTGTTATGATGTCTCAAACACTTCCCGAAATATGTCTGACAGCTCTTGAGCTACTCGTCTTTCGAGTTACTTACCTATACGCTGTCGAAAGTGAACCAAGGGTTCCCTCGACTTAATAAGATACGAATATGTATGCCCAATTTACATTCATTTCCATTCAATAGATCGGATTTGGTTACTTCAATGGATAATGGAGGATTATCATGCAAGTGTTACAAAATTAAATACACAATGGAGCATTGTAATGAAATATCTTAAGGTTGATAGTTAAAAATATATTACGTAAGTCCACGCTTAAAATATAAGTAGACCTATTGATTTCATTTCATTGAATTACTAAATTGAAATCAAGGTTGAATGAATGTGGGACAAATTCTATTTGTTAACAAAATTTCGATTTTCTCAAATTTTAATTAGTAGTTGCACAGTTGACATTTGTAGTTTATAAGCGTTCAGAAAAACATATTTTGATCCTGAGGGAGATAGGGAGTATCCAGTGTTTTAAGCCAGATTATAAACTTTTACTCGAGGGGTCTCGGGGTTCAAATCTGGCGCATGCGTCAATAGTTTTCTTAAAAATAGTCTTATAAAATTAAATATCACCTGGTGTAACGGTGAAGGAAAATATGGTGAGGAAAGCTGCATGCCTGAGAGTTCACAAAAAAAGGTTCACATTAGGTCAGCGTGATGGACTACGAGACGGATGTACTCTTTGAGAGAGGAAACCCGACAGTATCACTGTACTGTTGCATGACGCACTCGTAATTAATTTGTTAAAGACAAATTTAACAACGTAAAACATACAAAATCAAGATGCGAGAAGAATTATATAGAAGGCGGGTACTCACGCAAACATCGCGCGCAGAGGCACGCGTGGCGGCACGGCAGTAGCGCGCGGGACAGCGGCGCGGTCGCGCACACGCAGCACAGCGCGTCGCCGCCGCACGCGCCGCCGCCCTCCGCCACCTCCGCCGATATGTACAGTTGCTGGAAATAGATAAATAATTGATAAAAAAATATTTATAACTAGCTGACCCGGCACACTCCGTTTTGCCATTATAAAATATGTATATTATATCATTGCAGTTTGCATAATAGAAGTGGCATCCAAAAAAAAAAATCTTGACGTTTCTAAATGCATGACATTGCCATATGAAGTATTCAATCTGAAATGATGTTTGACAGGTAGAACATGGGTAGAACAGTTTATATAGGAAAATGAAATTGTTGTTTTTATTATTTTCTTTACATTGTTTTCAAATTTTCTCTCCGTAAGAACGATCCTCGTACTTCAAGGAATAGTTTAAAAAAAGAATTAGCGAAATAGGTCCAACCGTTCCCGAGATTTGCGCTTAGCAACACATTCAGCGACTCATTTTTATATTATAGATACGTTTATTCTTCACATAACACAGTACAAGAAAAAATGTAACACATAAATCAAATAGGCTGTAACCCTTTAATAGCCCACTGTTGGACACGGATCTCTGCTCACAACAGGACAAGCTCGGAGCTAGCTCCACCACGCTGCTCCAATGCGGATTGGTGGAGAAACAGGGTAGTAGCCAACCCGTCTCGGATTTTTTCAAACTGCCCATAAGGCCTCCGACAAGATTTAACGACTGCTATCATATCGATAGCAACCGGGTCCGACGGCTTAACGTGCCCTCCGAAGCATGAAAGCCCGCATTTAATTCGCCACAATTGATTACCCATCCAAGGTACCTGATCGCGCCCTACGTTGCTTAACACCAATAAAACCAATAACTAACCCATATTCGTGCAAATAAATGATTTTGATTTTGAACTCTTTCGATCGCTTGCAGTCTACTCAAGCAGCATAGCTCTGCGCGCTTCGCAAGAAAAAAGGCAGCACTATGCTGCTCACAGCCGACCACAGCGGCGACACAGAAACACAGACACCACACTTGAGACAATAAATGAAAACAAAAAGTATAAAACAAGAAAATATTTTATTATTTAGGTATGTGTAAAATATTTAATTTCATTGTCAGTAACCCATTAATGACCCACTACAGGGTCGGGTCTCCTTCTCGTAATGAGAGGGATGCAGGCCTTAGTCCACCACGCTGGCCCACTGCGGGTTGGTGGACTTCACATGCCTTTGAGAACATTTTTTTTTGTGAACTCTCAGGCGTGCAGGTTTCCTCACGATGTTTTCCTTCACCGTAACAGCAGGTGATATTTAATTTTATTAAGCGCACATAACTTTCACAGAGTCATTGGTGCGTGCCACTGGGATTCGAACCCGGACCCCTCGATTCGAGGTCGAATTCTAAGCCACTGGGCTATCACCGCATTTGCACAAGCAAATGCAAAAGTCTGCATTTAATTACATACATACATACAAATAATTATATTTAGTGCTGCGACAATAGCTCTAAGTCTTGCATTTACCGCATAAAAACTCACGAATATGGCTATTGTTTAAAGAATTACCTTTTTGCATATGGCAGAACGGTATTTCATCGCGCCGTGACAATATTTACCTACTTAAGTTATTTGTTTTCTCTATAAGGAGTGAATTGTTTTACACTGAAACACCCAACGGTATAGTGTTGTGTAACCGAAATTATCGTCATAACATGACAAGTTTTACTATTGTTGTTTTTTTTATGTAAATAATTGCGTATGACTCAAGAAAAATTAATAATTATTTCGCATCATTGTGAGATAATAAGTTGTAGGGCTGCCATACTTTCAGACGTACCAGGACAAGTCCTAATATAAGGGAACAAAGTTAGACAAAACAAGCAATTCAATTGTGATTGCCAAAAAATGCTTTTCAGGACATCTGAACCCTTCTTTAGGGACGCCTTCTTATCGATCCCTATGTATAAATATATTTCTAACATGCGATAGCAAATATTTAATTTAGTCTAATTAACTTGAATATTACAACTTCGATAAAAAATTGACTCGAGAAAAATCATAATTCTTGTGCATCAATGCGCCGGTCTGCGAGTTTTAAAAACTTATGGCAATCTTAATTTCATCTCAATCATTTACATTGTACTGATGCAAATTAAACCGCAGCCTATTATTTATGTAATTATGCACTGCAATAAAAATGTACTGTAAAACATGATAATTATCACATTCAAACATCAATTATTGCATAAGATGCATCTTCTATAAACGTACCGTGCACGTGAATAAAGTACCAGTTTAATGAAGATCTATTAATGGCCAATTTAAGTACCTTCAGTAGCCCTACTATAGTATGGCGTTGCAGGTCACCTAAGAACATCATTGATTAATGGTTTAAAAACGTGAAAATACATTAGTTTTATGAAACCCTTAGGTTTTTTAAGCGAATCACTATTGAAAGTTGGTTGTTTATGGTGTAATCATCCTCATTACAGGTTCTTCAGATTTTGCTTTATCTTAGCTGCGCATCCGCAACTATGATGTGCATCCGGCTCCGAAGGACGCGGACGACCGCTACCACCAAAACATCCGGAGGATACATCGAGGTTGGGAGAAACCAATTCAGATCACGGCGCGCCAAGCGAACGATTCGTATTAAACCCCACGATTAATATTTACGGTACGAGTTGACACTCAGCTCATCGAATGCAGCGTGCATGCAAATCGCTCGCTTATGTCATCGAGACATGCTGCGGTGATTTCGCAACGGTTTAAGGTCAATAGTATGGAACGGTTAGACAGAATTACTGATGTCTTTGATCGATTAAATCGATCGATTTGACCAAAGACCAATCCGCGACTCATGGTTCATTGGTATGAATCATTGTTAGTTGCAAATATAGGTATAATATATTTTTAAATATTTGGTATGAGTCAAGTTAATTAATTAATTAATTCGCATGAATATGAAACATTACGCGGCCAACTCTTTACGTAATAGCAGGACACGTCCCGATTTGGGGCCCCGACGACAAAATATTTTAGGTCCTCTAACAAAAACATCAGAACGCTCGGTAAAGACAATCTACTCGTATGTTGGAAGTTCTATTGCTTCACTTCAACCTAAGTTGAATTCGATTTAATTCCTTCCTTCCTTTCTGCCCTTGGTAGTCCACTGCTGAACATGGGCCTTCCCTAATCGACGCCACTCCGCCCGGGCCTGGGCCCTCTGAATCCAACGGCTTCCCGTTGTCTACTTCAGGTCGTCAGTCCACCTGGTCGGAGGGCGGCCTGTACTCCTTTTGCCTGAACGTGGTCGCCATTCGAGGACCTTTTTTCCCCATCAGTTGTCAGTCCTGCGAACGATGTGGCCAGCCCATTGCCACTTTAATTTGCAAACTTTGAGATTAATGTCGGTCAACTTCTACGGATTTCATCATTTCGTTCTTCTTCGGATTTCGATTTAATTCACGAGGAGATAAATTACACGATTAACATACATACCTATAATAAACATACATACTATATGTTGACTTGACACTCAGTCCATCGAATGCAGTGTGCATGCGAATCACTCGCTTATGTCATCGAGATATGCATGCGATGGTTTTGCAACTATTTAAGGTCAATAGTATGGGTCTGTTCATCAGAGTTATCGAACATATCAGTTCAGATGCATCAAACATAGCATGGGTTAACACTGACTCATGATAAAGTGATATGAGTCATAGTTAAATGGAGATATTTTATTAAAAAGTTGCATATGACTCAGGAAAATTAATTAATTACTTTACAGCAGTATAACACAGTACTTAGTAATTATAAGTGTAGGGCAACCATAGTTTACGATACTCCAGGACATCTCTCAGTTTGGGGTCCCACTTTTGGTCAATGGACAATAACGTTGACAAATAAGGAAATGAAAAGAAGATTTTCTTGTCTGAATCTGAACTCATGAAGTATTTTAAGCGCATGCTGCTCCAAAGCCTCTAATCGACAGTCATATTATATATTCGACAAAAATCCGTCAGAACATGAGGTAAAATCATTTAATCAAGGTTTACGATTCATATTGAACGATAGATTTATATTAAACGCCACGATTACTATGCATCGTGCATGTTGACATTCAGCTAGTGGCATACAGCATGCATGCAAATGGCTTGCTTATGTCATCGAGACGGGAAAAGATTTCGTAACAACAGTTTAAGGTCAATAGTATAATTAGATCGACAATTGATCAATCAAAGGTCAAGTCATGCGAGTCATGGATAGATGCAATGAAAATTACAAATAAAATTTACATATAAAACATTTAATGGATGAATAAAGAGGTAAGGTGAATATATTTTGTACGTTTAAATTCACCACTTTTTTTTTCTTCTTACACCTTAACACTGACTTGTAAGAAAGCTGTTATGAAGAAGTAAGCTACCTCAAATTGTGCTCCAAAAGTTCTACCAACTAACGTCATCGAATTCTAAAGTATGCGTATAAAACAAAAAGAAAAGTATCCTTTTCACTCTTTTTCTAACGCTTTCCAGGAGATGTCTGGTATTTCAATTTTGCCTGTAGTAGTAAAAGAGCAAGAGTAGATGTTACCACCGGCTTATGACTTACGCTCACCGCCCATAATAAATTTGGCTTAGTTACCTTCAAACAGGAGAGATGGCCGTTCGCCTGCTTGAGGTACTGTGCTATCACGCCGCTCGGCAGCTGACACTGGTCGTCCTTTATGTGGACCACACTTATTAGCGCCACCTGAAACAGATTCGATAAAATAATAAATATAAATATCGCCACCATCTGATTCTAAAGGAGCTATTTGGAACTAACCAGACTGTTGCTAACCATATTATATACATATGTATATATAACTACCACCTACACGCTAAACACAGAAGTATTTGTCTTGTTACAGCTGGAAATCATATCTAAGACTAGTTAGCCAAAAGATGAACAAGCCAGATAAAGACGGGACACAGAGGAAATATCAACATTTGAGGTAACACAGATGAAAATATGAAAATGTCAATAAACATGAAAATGATAGACTCTTCACCCTTGAAGGGCCCTAATTACGCTGATCGCTTTATGATGCGGCCTGAGGTCGGCAGTGTTCCTGGGGTTCTCAAGCCAGGATGACCACGACCGGGTAGAAATTCCGGACACCAGACCGGGGCCCCAGCCACATTGTGGTAATCGCTTCTGGATTAGATAGAGAAGTTGTCTTACCGTATCATCCGGCCTGAGATCTGCGGTATCCTTGGGGTCCCGGGCAAGGATGACCACAAGGGGGTAGCAGGTCCGGGGCGGGGGCCCCAGCCGCATCGTGAGCGAATCACCGTCCGTCGACAGCTTCACGATTTGCTCCTCGTGGGGATCGCTTCTGGAAAGGAGAGAAGGGTTCTTTGAAAAGATGTAGAGACAAATTATGTTACAGGTACGACGTAATGTTACGGCCGGAATTGGTGGGTACGCATTTTAAAATTTTCGGATATTAACAGTCGTACTCAGAGACATTCATTAACGTTAATGGTTCCTTATGAAAATAAAGATGGCACTTATGGTAACACGAATAAGGACGATTGAATTTGTTTGTTAATGAGCATTTTGTTAAATAACGTCTCTGAGTGCGGCCGTTAGCCATTGATTCTCTCCATTCCGCCACACTTTTAACTTATAGTTGTAGATTTTGAGAGGAAGAGCATGACTGTCGGAGATACATTTCCAAACGACTCATGTACAACCTCGGATAGGACTATGTTATTTAAGGAAGGTTTGTCTATGAGTAGCAGATTCAAAGTTGGTCTTATAGAATAAAACAACAGTGACTATTTAAGTCAGCAATATAATCTTACGACTAGTTAAAATTCATAAATACATATTTGCTAATAGATTTGACCTTGATAGCGAGACGAGACACACGATCAACTTTCACATTTATATTATTAGTATGGATCATGCATGGATAAAGGTCATCACTCTTGTATTTATTGTAGCAAACCAGGAACCGACATGACGTGACCCGCGTGAATTGTATAACGATAACGATAAATAATTAGATCTAGCAAAACCCTTGTTGAATCTGAGGTCACCCCGGATAAAACACCGACACGGAAATTAATTCCTAGGTTCCGCATTTTAGGTTAGTCATCAAAGCTTGTGTTTTGGTTTACTTCGGTCTTCAAAGCCTGCAGTGGGTTTCTTAACCCGTTAATGAACGGGTTACAGAAGAGCTTCTTTTTTGTTTTTATGTTTTATTTTTTGTGTTATATTTCTTTCTTCTTTCTTTTTTCCTTCTAGTGTATAAAATTTGCGTCTGTACTATGCTGTATCCCACCATCAAAGTGTCTGTCTAGACAGCACCGTAGGTTCATATTGCGATCAAAAATAAACAATGTTCGGCGGCCAAGCTAAGCCGGGAATACACTTACGACACCCATTTATCATAACAACAGGTACACACGACTATTTTTAAAACACTTTTATTTAGACCATGACTTCTACAAGTTTTACCGCGTGGGCCTCGGAAATTAGTTAAGAAATATGTTTAAAACCTTATAAAATGCTAGATTATCACCACTGAAAATTATATCTAATATATTGTATTATCATTCCATATCCATCCCATGCATGTGTTTTCTTTTCATTTCCTTTCCGTTTGTAAAATATTATGTACATTCGCCAAACATTCGCATCGTATCTTGCGAATAGGAATAGCAAAATATGTGAGAATATTCGTTACATCACTATTGGGTAGATGTGTGAGCCAAGATTTGGGGTTCCTTGATTTAATATTTCGGTCCTAATTGATGTACTCGCAGGTTGCGATTACTAAACATCGATGTCTAACTCGTTTCCCGTTTCTCAATTATAAAAAAACGGTGCAAGTTTACATAACTAGCACACTGAACGATCTATACACATACACATGTTAGACAGGAAATAGGAACCACGCTTCGCTCCTTAAAGGAAGTGCAAAAACTTCGTTTACATTACATTTCAGAGGTAAGTATGAGTGAACGCAACAGACGTAGTCGAAGCGTGCAAAGCATTACGTGTCAGACAGACCCAGTGATCCATTGCGCGGACCGTAAACAATAAACATTCATGCCACTGAAACAATGGACAACTCTCAGGTGGTGGAAGGAACCAAAGTGATTCACTCGGGGAACTAACAGGCTTAGGTGACGTTCGATCACATAACACAGCGCGGTTTTCCCAACCGCGCGATGACAAAACTGCTGGGCCCTGGCCCTTGGTTCTGTAAGTCCCATAAGATTTCGTGTAACATCAAACCGTACGTCATTTCATGAACTCGGCACGACAAGGAACCGTAATGTCTTTTCTATAAGGCGCACAATAGATTGTCACGATATTTGACTTTGAAGCCTTTTTTGACTTTTTGCCACGGTAAGACACGACATTGCCGCGATACGACTTACGATTACGAGTGTGAATTGTCATACAGAATCAAGGCCCTGTTGTGTGCGCGAAGATCACACCAAACCGTACCGTACCGTCCGACTTGTTTATTTATTTTTATTTAAACTCTTCATTATACACACACATAGAGAGAAACAAACAAAATCCACAACTAAATATGACAATGCACAAAAGGCGGTCTTATTACTAAGAGCGATCTCTTCCAGACAACCAAATGGTTAGGAGTTGAAGAGTAGAGAGAAGTGAGAAAAGGTAGGGGGTGCATAATACAATATACAAATAATACAAACATACATCAGATACAAACATAGCATAGGAAGCTAGTTGGTAACAATAGCACACGGTAAAGGTAAGAAGGGTAAGGAAGGAATAACTCAGGATTTCAATGGGTTTATCTGGTACTTGAAAGATTTATCTCATGATGAGAATGGAAGACAGTTTTTCAAGTTATTTTTTTTAAATCGTCACATTATTTACAGATTGATGCAGTCGTGTGTCTAGACCTAACGTGTGTTCTTAGTTTCGACATCTTTTCTATCTTTACAAGGCCAAGAAATTACTAGATTGTTGCTTACATGCGGGACTCCATACTCACAGTAACGGTGAACGGTTTGTGCACCGCGAAACAATAGGCGATAGGTACGGCTCAATTTCATCATATACGCAAGCAAGTCACTGTGTTACCGTATAACATAAATTTTCAATTTTTTTTTAGAAAATCGATAAGACCTTCTGATTTTCAGTATTTATGGCTGTCCATGGAAATCCCATCCAAACTTTTATTTTCAAACAGGAATCAAAAACGGTCTGAGATTGTAAGTGGGTCTGTGGGTCTGTTACTAAGTAATAAGGTAGCCCAAATCTCTCTTATTCATATAGTTAACGTGTGTCATTAGTATGGGAAAGTGAGATCTCTTTTCATACTAATAGTACACATTAACTATACGAATACTTTGACGATAGTGTTTATGCTAGCGCTACGGTTAACTTTTTCACTCGCTTGTGTTAAAACTGCACAAACTTCTGAGCGGTTTCGTTACGGTCTAATAAATTTTCTTTTCAGCCTCACTGTAATGTGAGCCGTTCGTTGCAACACACGGAGCGTTCAAGGGTAGCAACTCAAGTACAATTTGAGGTACGCGACCGACTCGACTGTGTCAAGCGACCTCACGTTTCACGACAGCGCTAGCATTGCCTTATTTGACATGCCAAATCGCCCGGTGAGGAGACACTATTATAACCATTTTTTAAACTTGTCAACAATCTTGGCATTACTTTTTATTGAAAAAAAAAGTTTAAAATTGCTTTAAAAAACAATTATAGTTACTAGAAATTTGCTGCAGCATTAAATGACAATTTGTTTTTAAATCTTTATAATTTTGTGTCTGCGTTATTGTAAAATCACAAATTTAAATAAAAAGACACGCTAAGATTATTTACCAAATAGGACAAGAGTTGAAAAACGGTCTATCAAAATTGAGTTCAAAGATTCCACCCGAACATACATTGCAAGTTAAATAAAAGCTTTTAATAATAAAACAGTATAGCTTTATAAAAAATATAATTATTTAAATTCTTTATTTAAAACCCCATGCCATGAGAGGTTCCATAATGTTCTGAAAGGCGCATGAAGGTGAACTAAAGCCTATGTCCTCAGGCCTGACTCTTTGAATAAAGCCTAAGTCTTCCCCTATTCTGCAGTGGGTCACAAACGGGTTGCAATCGATATAACTATCATCTAATGTGTCAGTACCCATTAATGACCCACTACAAGGTCGGGTCTCCTCTCACAATGAGAAGGATGTAGGCCTTAGTCCACCACGCTGGCCTACTGCGGGTTGGTAGACTTCGCACGCCTTTGAACTCTTTTTTTTGTGAACTCTCAGGCATGCAGATTTCCTCACGATGTTTTCCTTCACCGTAACAGCAGGTGATATTTATTTTCATAAATCGCACATAACTTTTATTACAAAGTCATTGGTGCGTGCCACTGGGATTCGAACCCGGACCCCGCGATTCGAGGTCGAATTCTAAACCACTGGGCTATCACCGCTGCATCTAATACCACTTTGAAATTAAAACCATTAATTTCTAGGTACTTATAGGTGTTTATAGGCGCGCCTTTCATTCAAACGTCAAGACAGTGCCATAGCTCGATGCATAGCATGACCTATAGTGCTTCTAAACAGATTGATAGCCGCTATTGTTCTCTAGAACTGCAATGAGTCATACCAATCAGGATATTGTGAAGAAACAATGGTTCAATGTTTTGTTTTAAACTTTCCATTGTAGAATGAAGGCGGTTTTGATTTATTTATGCATATCTATATGATTCGCAAGTGGAGATAGTCTAGTGAACTCATGTGACTAAGAATTTGGCCTCTTACACAAGGGGTCTGGGTTCTAATACCACTGACACGTACCAATAAATTAAAAAATTGACGTTTTATATAATTAAATAGCAGCTGCTGAAAAGGTGAAAAAAAAAACGTTCGCGAGGAAACCTGCATACTTGAGAGTTTTCCATAATGTTCTCGAAGGCATGTTAATTTTACCAACCAGCACTAGAAAGCGAGGTGGATAAAGCCTACATCCTTCTCATTGTGAGAGGAGACCCGACCCTATAGGGCGTCGCTAATGGGTTAGATTAGAGACATAATTCGTATACTCAATATATTACAATGTAATATTTTTGTAATGCATACTTACAAAAATATTACATTATTGCTATAAAGACAGCGGGAGAAAATTATAGTCGATCAGAAACTGCTGGGTGTGTAATGGAACTAATGGCCACCTATCAGTTACGGTGGGTATGTGACAAGAACGCTATCACCCCGTCAATTGACAATTTTATGAAACCATCAAGTAACCAGATACAAAATAAGCAATAGGCGAGGTAGCTTTTAATTATCACAACAAAATTGACACCTCCATGACGCGAAACGTTTAACGGGCCGGCAATTAAATGCTGAACCCTGATATTTTCGAATCATTAACTTTCTCTTATTATTAAAAAAAACAACAATAACTGACGTAGACTATTTATCCAAAAGTTTCGCAACGTTTTGTAATAAAAAATTTAATAGTATAATATTTGAAGATATTTAGAAAAGCCTTAAATAATAATTGTTTTCGTATTTTTCGCATCAAGCAATAAAAAAAAAAAACGAATTCGCCATTTTGGGCCAGCCACCATATTGGATTTATGGCGACGTCGATCTAATGAAAACTGGATGAATGAAAATCGGAAAAAAGCCTTACCTACTTACCAAGAATCGTTGTAAAGGTAGTTAGGTACCTAGCCTTACCTTTTGTAAAACTTTGTGTAACCTAAAACATAAAATCCCTAAGAAAGAATGCACGATAGTCGTGAAAGCACGCAAGGCACCATTGGAATGGAACGGAAACGTCTGAATCATAAACCTAATGAGATAAGAGCCAGAAATAGGCATTCCACGCATCGCCTGGATAATTACATTTCAAATCATTCTGAAGCGAGTGGAATTTTTGGATATATCATTTGAAAAAAAAAAGAAAGTTCGCACAAGATCACAATACATTATATGTATGTCGGAGAAGGATTCAAGCCAAGTTGATTGCTGGCCATACAATGCAAGAATGTTTGGAAACTTATTTTGAATTGTTTTAAAAAAAAAGAGTAATCTGTCAAATCTTGTTTGGAATGTCATTGATTGTCAATAGATTTTCAGGATTTTCTACGACATCTTGTTGTTGTATTGTGAATTGTGATAATTATTCGTATTGTAATCGAATGTTTACGAAATAGGCTGAAAGTAGAGGATAACTCAGAGCGTGGTCGGTACACGTTCTAGTTCGCCATGTATTGTGTGGAGTTGTTGGAGATTAGAGTGATTATGGGGTCGTGGTGGACCAGTTGTGAGTTAAGGTTCTGGTGCAGTAAGAACGGTGTCACGAACTCGCTGCTCTTTCTCAAGAGTTTGAGGCCATCCATGTAGATGTTAAACTAACTTGTATGTGTGTGAATATTGTGATACCTTGAATAAATAGTGTGTAAACCTTAAGTACTTTGTTTGTGCTTGCATTATACCCAAATGACGCCCACCGCTGAACACGTAAACACTAATGATGATGTCGAGTAGAATGGTCTTTCTCCGACATGTATAATATCACTAAAGAAATAAAAGTAAACAAAGAGCTTAGTAAAAATCAAGTGAGGTCTACATGTGACGCATGTAGTCATAAACAATTGCTAAACTCAGTGCTTATGCCGCTGTAGTGTACCCTAGTTGCTGGTGTTCAGTGCAGACCAATTTTACGTTATCCTTTACGAAAAAGAAGAAATTAATAAGTACCTGAAGAAATGAAATAAGAAAAAGGTACACTATTAAATTTTGTAGCGGGTCAGAGCATTAATATACGAGTAACACTACATTCGGATTGGAGTCTCCAATCCAAACCTAAGTGCGTAGGTGCACAGGTCAAAAACTTTCAAAGACCACGACTAAGTAATCGTCGCGCCATTTTAAAATATTTTGAATATTCCATCAAACCAGCCCCAGGTGTTCGTTGACATTAAGAGAATATGTTTAATTAATGAGCTCCTCGAGGCAACATTAAACGGATTAAGGTTCCACTACACACGGCAGAAACGTCGATGATCGGTTCAAACGACTATGAACGCAAAATTATTTAGGAACGGCATGAAAAAAATGTTTGCTGGTTGGCAAAAATCTTATGAATTTTTTATTCTTGCCGCAGAATTGTATCGTAAATCGTAATATTTTTCATGTTCCCCAATTCATATAATATTACCAACATACGTACGTAACGTATTGAGTTCGGTGCCTCGAGCATGAACTTACGCGCTTTCGTAATCGTATCGAGCTGCCATTAGTATAGAACAATTATGACATACTAATGTCTGGCGTTCACTATACGAATACTATGACGATCGATAGCGTTCTTGCTGACGACTCTGTGCAGAACACGCAGATTTTTTGTGGCTATGTGGCGAAGCCCTAACTTCGTCGTTGGCGCCAATACTCACTATACATATCGATATTATGTAACATCGATTCGGCGAAAATGTCTGAATTATTCAATGCTGATACATAAGCGTATCTCGTTTCGTGCATAAATATTATCTTATCTTTGGATTTGGTTTTATCGTCTAGACCTGTAATTTAAATTTTTAAAAAACCTGGGCTATCACCGTATAATTTAGAATCTGATATAATTTAGCCAAGTTCCACATAAATGGCCGACCGTCGCCCACACAATGGTGCCGGTGATTAATAGTTGGGACGGTCTCATGGCGCACTGCAGATACTCACACGTGCTAAAAGCTTTCAAATTCGGCACTATCAAGTGTATGTATACATACCTAATATAATGTAGCAGCCCGCTGCCTTCATTTTAAGTATTCAGCAAAATGTAGGAGCATTTAAACCTTCTATTCTGAAAAACAAGCTATTTGCGTGCAGACTTACTAAAATGGAGAAGATCTACAAACATTGTCTTAAAGTTTAAGATTCTTTAACTGTAATGAAAAGTTTGTCTAGCAGTATGCTTACTGCAACTTCTGGACAATTACATTCAATCACAGCCGCAATAGGAGGTCGTAAGTAAATAAGATCCGTCAACCTCCAGCTCTCGCCTTCTTTACGGCCGACTTCAACTCCCAACCCCCCTCTATCCTACTCGGTCCCCTGCCACCGACTTTGTAAAGTATCCCGTCATATTATAATGGCTGGGGATAGTATTCTCAAGCCGCCCCAGCACACAGGACAGTTGCCTGCCGTTGCTATCATGGAGATATAAAATTTGGAAACAGGGATATCTCTCTATCACCAGGCAGTTGATCGTGTCAGGCCCAAGGAACGACTGTGCTCCGATTATGACATCTTCACAGATGACGTCATCGGTTTCGCTTAGAAAACCTCGATAGCGTGATTCAGTACACTCGTAGCGCCATCTCTTGACGAGTGGCGGAAGTCATTAACTCATTAGCTTACCTGACCTTACCGGCTTACCTCACAAAGCTAAGTCTGACGGAGCTCATCGGCTTACCTGACAAAGCTAAGCCTAATGGATCCCATTAGCTCATCGGTTTACCTGACAAAGCTAAGCCCGACGGAGCTCATCGGCTTACCTGACAAAGTTGAGGTTGGTGGAGGCGAGGATGTTCCGCAGCGTGCCCCACAGCGTCTGGTGCAGGTCTGTGACGGGCGCGCCCCACCAGCACGAATGCCAGTACGGCACCTTCGACGATATTATGCAGGTCACGCCTGAAACAAACGGTAATGCGTCAGCTTGCGTTTATCTTTATACTGAACCATGAAACATTACAGGCCATAGAGGAAAAAACAGCCACCATTAAAGACTACAACCTGGCTACCGTTACCGTTACCGTTACCAGTGGAGAGCAATTAAATATAGAAAAAAAAAACCACGTATCGCAACCATACTTGACTCGGAGGTACTATTCATAGAAAAGTCAGTAAATGGCAAGGCAATAACAACAGCTCATACAGCATACCTATACTCAGCTAGCGACATTTCCGAAACCAAACTCGTTCTACCACTTAGTGACAATTTATTATAATTAGTAACAATTGGAATAGAACTTCTAGAGCTTTTAAAGAGACTTGGACTTGTAAAAAATAAATCTTTATTTATTAAACTAGTGGATCCTACTTTAATTTATTCTGTTCAAACGTTGTAAGACCAAACGTCACGTCACAGATATCTCTAACTACCATACATTTGCAACCGAAACAACATATGAAGAAGTACCAAGCTTTACTGCGTTATAAGAGGGTGTCAGCATAGTAACTAGTAAGTAACTAAAAGGGCTTTACTAAGGCGTCTGTTCAACATAAAAAGTCTTAAACAAAAGAAAACCAATAACGTTCTAACTAATGAACTACTCGAATGAAACCCTAAGCTTATGAATAGAACAACAGTCAGTATATAATTCCCGGTAATGGTAATTCAATTTGCAACTCCATAACTATTAGAAAGGCCTGAGCTTCCCACACTCGAGCGGTCATACACCCAATAATCTCGTTAGTAGGACGTAATGCTATTAGAAATTGCACACTTATTTACTACACAAGTACTAACTGCGTCCACTCTATATGTTACTTGTATCCTTAGGGATGGCGATAACAGTTACTAATTATTCGCTCTTAATTTCAAGAAAGAAAAACATTTTGTTTTGCCACTTAACCCATTCTAATCTTAATTTTTTAATAGTAACTGAGTAGCAAAATGGGCTGGCGGTAACGTATTCGCCCGGACAAGCTACTATAGAACTATGTACCACTTAATAAATGCAATCCAATTGATACAATTTTATAATTTAAAAAGATGAGAGACAGAAACTGTAATACACACGTACTCCAAGGACAATTAACTTTTGTTTTACTTCATTGTTGGACATTGTATCATCCGTAATCGTAATCTAATTAGATAGGTACTGCATATTATCTAGAAGTCGTTTGAAGCAATTAACTGTTATTATTGAATTCCTATATTGCATTGCATTACGTAACTGCACTGTAATCATATATCATCAGTAATTAGTGTTAATAATCACATTGTTGCACAAGTACCTATTGTTGTGGTCATATTGTAAAAGAAATACTATGGCCAACTACGATAAATTTTATATTAAATGCTCACTATGTTGAGATGAAGCCAAGCAAAGAGAAGAGTGGAAAGAATTGGAGGAGGCTTTTACCGCATACGGCGCGGCGGTCCTTATACAGAAGACAACTAATAATAATACTAACAACTACTAACTAACACCTAGATTTAAAAGCTACTAATATACTATAGTAAAGGAATAATTAAAAGATATTTCATTTTTTTTTATTTATTATGTTGAGATGTGTACTGGCTATATTGAAGTTCACCGCGACAAAGATTTGGAAAGAACGCAACTTTTATCATAGTAAACTGACTTACCGTGGCACATAAAGAAAAAGCGTTACATCCGTTGGAGATAGAGACAGAAAAGAGAGAGGAGAGAGAGAAGATGAATTCAAGCTTACGGTTGAAAAGATAATAAAATAAATTTTGTTCCCGGCGGGGATCCCCCGACCGCAAATACTTAGTTTATGTTTCATTAGTTGGAAACGAGTTACATCCGTTACGCCCCTCATGTTATTGCCGAGAGGAGAAAAACTCCTAGAGAATATGAAATTACAAAAAAATACCCAATTTATATTCAGCTTCGAGAGGTCTAGCCTTATTTAGCCTTCCTACAAAAGTTCAGTTTACTAATTCAAATTAGTCATTTAATTCCAAGGACAACAAGTCAAGGTAGTACAGCCAATAAAATATTAATGGACCAGTCTGTTTTTAGACAGGTATCTTTCAAGGTATTTAATTAAAGTATAATTATCTTCCTTTAAATTAATATCGGACGCGAAAATATTGGGTACAATTTACATACAGATCACGCGTAGTTATGGAGAAGGAGATATGGAGGACTTTTAATTTTTAAAGCCGCTAAAAAGTTGAACCCAGTTTTTTCTCTAGTACCTATAGTATTACTACGTTATCTAGTACCTATGGTAGTAAACTAGTAACTATATTATTACAGTGTATAGGTATCTGAAATACATTCGCGATTGTACAGAACCAATCCGAAAGGACAAAAGGTTATTGAAACCGCAAGTAACTACCGCTGACCACTGACAGAGAGTTGGCAACCGTCCCAACCCGTCAGCTGATGCCAAGATTAACACTTAATTTATGCTCAATAAACCATTCAAATACAAGGTAGTAGACCGACGGAACGGCCGCTAGCCCGTTTTTCCACCAATCCGCATTGGAGCACCGTGGTGGAGTATGCTCCAGGCCTCCCACTGTTGTCGGGAGAGACCCGTGCAAAACAGTGGGCCATAAAAGGGCTGCAGTCAAGAGCGATAGTGACTCGCCCGGCGAGTTACCTTACCCCTTTTAACCCATCGAAAAACAATACGTTCTTTATGTCTTTTGTTTCGGTTGGAGACTTGGTTACCGGAGATTCTTTTTCCCATCGTTCATTTGATCCCAGTCCTCATGAGAGGAAACGCAGATAGCATTTCTATCCTATTTGAGGTTTGACTTTTCCCGCTAGCTAATCATACTTAACTATACAACAAGTTTTCATAATTTTGTAAGAATTTTGTAAGGCAGTCTTTGTCGGACCACAATAATAGGCGCAGTAGACTAAAACCTTCATTCTCATTGCGAGGAGACCCGTCCCAGGAGTGGATCACGAACTTGCCAACAGACAAATAAACGCGAAAACTATTGGACTACTTCCTTATTATTTAGCCATCTGTCTGAAAATGATGAAGAACCTGCGTTCTTTGCATAATCCAATTCTAATCAAAACAAAGCAATCCCAGAGATCCCAAGGGCATCGATTCATTGACCGACCCGACAAGACTTGGCAGCCACCCCGAAACATCAGCTGACGCCGCTATCTAATGGTCAATAATGCCCGGTGTCACTAGACCACTTGTATATTATTATGACGACGCCTTTGAAACAATGGGCACAGTAATCTTATTAGCATAGCATATTTTATGCCGCAATCAATCTTGTTGAAATGTTACGAATTAGACCTGAATGGACGAATAGAATGTTATTGTTGTTTAAAAAACTATCTTTTGCCTGCAGCTGCGTCCCGTCCCGTTCGACCCAATTTGAGAATTTGGTCCGGATTGAGATAAAAAGTACCCAATATCAATCCAGGTATAAACTATGTATATTGTGTGTAATTTTTTTCAATCTGGGCCGTGCCCGTGACAAACATTCATGTGAATACATGTCCTCACAAACGCATTTATAATATTTAGTGGGAATTAGTCGTCTTGACCTGACCTGATAGTCCGATTTGCTGCTGGATAATCCTGCGCTAAGGGTGAAGGTTTGTGATTCCCGGCATCATAAATAGGAGGCGACAATTTCAGTTACCGGGAGCGGCAACAGATCCACTTACAACCATCAACAGCCGTTGAGTACGTATGGGGATTGATGAGTAGCAGTGACCATTTACCGGTGACCAGGAGGCCTGCATTCATTCTGTTAAGTGTACCGTGTGCACTGTTCATATTATTGTAAATAACCCAAAGTATAATAAAGAATTAGGGGTAGATTCTTATTCACAGGTGCCTTACATCCCCTACAGACAAAGATGGCCACAAACCGTTCAGTAGAAGCTACACTTCCGAGTGAAACACACCCACTTCACGCAACATAATTCTCTACTAAAACATGACATAAAATATAGAATACTTTGTATTATTTACCAATATGTCATGTACAAGTCACGAATCAATACAACGCGGAGCCGATCTGGCTGCGACCTGACCTTTGATATCTAAAAGTCAACTAAATATTGATGCCTGATAGCGAAGCGGCCTAATTGTCTAAGTTGCTTCTTCGATTACGATCTTAAAAGATTTATTGTCGTCACCAGGTTATGCCCTTCCACTATTTAAGAGACATGTTTTAATATGGCGAAATCATGAATACCCTCTGTCACTCCAAACACAACAGAGGGTTATGCCGAAATCCTAACAGCCCTGGTGTTCTGTTCCTCTCAACACCAAATTGTAAGGCTACTAACAGCTAACAGGCTAACAGCAATGCTTCACTTTGCGATGTAGTCTCTCACTTTGGGTCCTAAAGCCCTGGGACGTAGCTATCTTCCGTCCGTCATCCAAATTGCTTTAGCATGCCATAAGAACAACGCTTATTGCGGGTCAAGATAATGGCGGTAAAGGACCTCCAAGCTGCTATAACTCTACCACTTATAATAAATTTTGAAAGTAACGCAAAAAGTACAACATCTATCAAGTGTAGTTAGTAATAAAAAAATCCCCAGAGTCTCACAAACACGGTTATTCTCGTTGTGTTTACCGCGCGATCACGCACACATCGCCGACGCGACGTTTGTCACCTGATTGCGCCCAAATAGCCGCCCCCGTGGTACTTCGCGCCAAATCGTCCAAATTGTTCGCGCTACGTACTTGGAGTTCCTCGCGAATAGCTGCTGCTTTTTATTTTTTACAGGCTGGATGAATCACTGACCCTGTGGGCGTGGACCAAAACAACTATTTAGTGCGTAGGAGACCAAGAAATAGTTTAACTATTGCTTTTAAAATACGCTCAGTTAAGATCAGCTCTAGCGACGTTTCTCAATCATCAATCGATGGCACAACGAATATCTTTAGTCATGGATATTTTAATGGGAGTGGACCAAAGACAAGACCAGGGGGGTTACTACAAACTCCTAAAACCATCATAAAGCTAGTTAGCTCACAAAACTCCAAATTCATATTCCGTGCACATCCGCTCACCAAGTACGCTCAACTCGCCTGGCGAGAAAACTTCTTCCCCTTGTTGAAGAACTTAAAAAACGTCTGAAGCTTCAGGCAAATGAGATCGCCGTTTGTTTATTAACAGTTTCAAAAGCGAAAAACAACGACTTATGTTCATTACGCGGTTTACATTTACCGTTGCGTTGACCCTGCCCGATCTGACCGTTTGTACGAAAATTTACAAAAGAAAGGCATAGAACGGCAAGTTTACAGCTATTTGTTTGTTTACAGTACAGTAGTGTCATCCGCTCACAATTTCTTAAATTATACATGAGGTATAGAAATAGCCAGGTGAAGCTTATTCAACCTCATGCTTTCTTATCATTTAAAATATAGTCCTGTATTGTATAATATGCCTTTCGGCATAGGACTGTCTTTATTGTGTAAAGTATAAGGCTATATTTTTTTAAACTTGAACGTATGTTTGACATTAGCTTATGTAAGTTAGGATACTGCCAAAAAATAGATTAAGAATATTGAATATTCTTCTATCTATTAAAATGTTGCAAAGCATCATGATGGTCCGATTTACATTAAATCGAAATGGTGGATCTTGTACAACATTTAATCCGTCCAATAAAATGTTAAAGTTATTCAATGTCAACATGTATGATTTCAAAAAATCTGAATCTTCAGATGAAGACGAAATATTTTATGTATTAAATAACTTATAAATAACAAAAAGACTTTTGAAACATATTACAGCATATTATTTCTAAATCAATCAATCAAATTAAATAAATATTTTTAGGGGGACAACTAAATAATTAAGGCGATTTTAGGGATAAATATTTTTGAGAGTTGGTAACACTGAAGGAGTTTTGACAACACAATTGGGCTACCAACAACTGCAAGAGTAGCTTCTCTTTGACTTTCAACGAAATTACACAATTTCATTTAGTTCTGCAATATTCGTACTATATTTGCAAATAAGGCGCTAGTGTGCAACGGATCGGAATTGTTTTCAAGAGTAACCCCCCTGTTCATTCATTTGTGACAGGGGGGACCTCCATTGCAATCAGAGGACCACAAATTTGTTTGCGATTTGTATGTGAAATAAGGCAGCCTGCTGTTTTCACCTTCACGATAAATTCTGCGACTGATGGATAATTATTTAAGACCAACTGGGATCTATTCTACAGTCAGTGACTCGCACAGTAATTTCTTATTTAGTCTTTAAAAAGTTCTCAAGTTAATCAAGATTTTCGCGCTTGTAATTATCTGTTACTTGCGTCATTTTAGTCTTTTTGCTAATTAAGTATTTACCTTAATTACGTAGTTATTAAAATCAAGAATTAATAAATAATTTATGATACCTCGCAGCGTGTTAAAAACTTTGCACAAAAACTGCATAAGCATGTTTCTAATTCCTCTATTGCCAGTAACCCATTAATGGCCCACTACAGGGTCGGGTCTCCTCTCACAATGAGAGGGATGTAGGCCGCCGTCCACCACGCTAGCCTAATGCGGGTTGGTGAACTTCACATACCTTTGAGAACATTTTTTTTGTGAACTCTCAGACATGCAGGTTCCTATGTATCCAGGTAGGTCGATGTGTAAATAATGTAATGCGTTATCATCAGCTGTTGTACATAAACGTTTCTTTGTCATGGACACGGAAATTGAGCACTGACAAGGGCCGGAATTCTTTATGAGCTTTACACATAAGTCGTTAATAAGTTGTAAGTCACACAAATCTGCGCAAACGAGCCGGTATTCTCTACTGTGTGCTGTGGCTTATTAAACGCCAAAGCGAACTAATGACTATGCGGTGATCATAAACACCAATTCATCAAAGTATTCGTACAGTACTCAAACTCAAAAGCTTTTATTCATTATTAGGTACAATTTGTGCACACTTAATAGTAAACAAAAGTCATTAGTATAACTATCATATGTCAGTCTGTTTTGACATCTTCTTATGCAAGTTCATACTCGGGGCCTACGAATAATTCGTAGCTCGGGGCACTATTTAGCTAACGAAGACCTCCGACTACGATTCATTTTAACGCTAGTATAGGTCTGTGTTCTGATCCATAGCATGACACGTAATATTCTACCATTATAAATATTATTATATTAGTATAAAAATCACACGAACCAAAACGTGTATTCGGAAGAATGTGCGAAGTTTACACATCGACGTAGGTACTAGTATTTGAGTAAGTTTAAAATATTTATTTAAGTTTATTTATATTTACATTACATATACAATTCCGATTATGATGTATTTAATTGCAACATGAGATCGTTGCCTTGAAAGGTGTCAAGTATCGCAAAAAACTCGCAAATGAATAAACTTACCTGCTTATTTTAAATATAATTTTAGTACATATTTAATTTTAGTACCAACTACCGCACAACGTTGGCTAATTTAACAAAAAAAGGGGTACGAAACTGACCAATAACGACGGCAACCACATAATTTACATTCGCCAACACTCGCTCCGGCTGCGCGCAACCAATGGGCAGCCAAAACGTTGTATTGGCTGCCGCAACCAGGAGTTCGGGACTGCTTATGTGCGCGGGCTCCTATACAACGCCACATGTTCGTCTGGCTGCCGCAGCCTGGCTGCCTTGTGCGCGAGGGGGCTAAGACAAGGAAGAAAACAAAACCCGAACGAGTTCTTATTTCAAACTTTATGTCGGCGGCCGACCCAAGGCAGTCGACCTCTATTATGATAATAGGATAAGATCGCGTAAGTTAGCTACAAGAAAAGGAAAGTAGGAAGTTATTGAGAATTTTGAATAACCGGTTAGTTTTTAGGCACAAATTGGATTACTGTTATGGTAAAACGGTTTTACGTACAACAATGGTTCGATAGTGAAAGTATATTTACACGAAGTGGTACAAACATACCAGTAGGTTTCTAGAGCTACAGTAGGTATGGATAAATTTAACGGACCTCAAAACACCGCTATCCACTTTACACTTTTTATCGAGGCCAAGGCGAAAGACATACTCGGTTACATTTCTCGGTTATTATAAGTACTAACATCGATAGTAACTTACTACCTTAATCTTTTGGTTATGTGTTATCGAGGCATTTTAAATATATATTTTTTTGATTATTATTATAAGTACTATAAAAAAGCGAACGAATATATGCAAACTACGTCATTCCTGTATCCAATGGACTTATTACTTCTTCTTCTTCTTTCTGAAAACTTCAATAATGTAACCCAAGGTGTAGAAACATTGACTTGGCTTGCTAAAAACTAAAACTGCATCATTGATATTTTGAAAAATCCGCATTCCTAACCAGTGGGGTTATTCTTGAAATCAATTTCGATCGATCGTCATTGGAATTGTTGCACACTAGCGCCTTATTTTTTCAATATTGAACGGATATTGCTAACTCAACTAAATGCTGAACTAAATGAAATTGTGTCATTTCGTTGCAATCTTGACAGTTGAATAGTGACAGTTTAGATTGGATCGAAATCGGAATTGAAATTGAGATTGTTTCCAAGAGTAAGGCCACAGAACTCGAATCCATGGAATTTAAAAAAAAAAGAAACACAGTCAAGCACTATAAAAAGTGCACACAAGTTGAAAAACCATACGAGTTCATCGAGTCGCATGCAACGCGAGCAAAACAATGCAAATATTGCACCTTGCTATTTATACATCCCATCGTGGGGCAAGGAACTTGACATTGTGCTGACTTTATGGCCAGTTTTCTTTATTTTGACTCATTGTTGTTTGGGACGACCCTTTTTGTTCTCGCCTGTGGAAGATTTAAGTGATGGTTGAGTAAGGTCATGGTCCACATGATTTAACCTTGTAGGTAGAAATAAAATGCGTTTCTCGAAAACTTCTATTAAAATTAGGGCGAAAAATTAGGGCTCCTACTGAATTGTGAAATCATCAAGAATTCCATAGAAAAGTTTGTTCATTTAATTGAAAAGTAACGAGAGAGATAAAAAAAAGCCGGTCATTTATGGGAATGTCCGTGCGAATATATAATAAAATTCCAATAGAAATTCAATCCCTGCCTTTTCACAAATTTAAACAAACTATCAAATCAGTCCTGTGCCGAAAGGCCTATTATGAAACTAAGGACTATTTAGAAGATAAGAAAGCGTGGGATTGTATAACTTCACTATAGGCTATTTCTATACACTATGTAACAATATTTATTTGTGAGCGGATGGCAATGGGGCGATATTGACACACACGATAGCTGTCACGTGTGTTCCTTTATTGGACCTAGCCATACTGCATTATAGACTAAGTTTTATTTACTTTTAAAAGAGTGCTGGGAGTTTTTTTCCGCCCGCTTTTTTCTCCCAGTCTACGTTTTGCCTGAGGGGCGATCAAAGCGGATGAATGTAGAATGTATAATTTATCTGTATGACTTTCATTAAGTGTGCACAAATTGTACCTAATAATGAATAAAAGCTTTTGAGTTTGAGTTTTGAGTTTGAGTGCTATGCTCCTCGGTGTCTCCGTTGATGCCATTTAAAAAAAATAGTAATTGACTACCACACGGGCATACAAGCCACCTGATGTTACGTGGCTACTGCAGCCATGGAAATTCGCATCCAACCTCAAATAGAGGAAAAAAATCCTTTCTGAGGTTATATGCGGGTGCTTTTGCTAGTTCCTCATGAAGACTAAAACCAAATATAAGACGTTTGTCTCAAATAAGTTTTATAGTAGTAAGTACCATACCTCTCCATACCTTTCCATTGTACGAACAAACTTTAAGATGGAATTTTTGATGATTGATATAAACTGACGATTGATATAATGATCAGAAATGATGAAATCCGTAGAAGAACGAAGGTGACCGACATAGCACTCAAAGGTTTGCAAATTAAAGTGGCAATGGGCTGGCCACATCGTTCGCAGGACTGACAACTGATGGGGAAGGAAGGTCCTTGAATGGCGACCACGTTTAGGCAAAAGCAACACAGGCCGCCCTCCTACCAGGTGGACTGATGACCTGAAAAAGACAGCGGGAAACCGTTGGATTCAGAGGGCCCAGGACCGGGTGGAGTAGCGTTGATTAGGGGAGGCCCATGTCCAGCAGTGGACTGCCAAGGGCTGAAAGGAAGGAGGGAGGATATAAACCGATGACGCCACCCTCAACCCTGACCATGGGCACTGGCAAGATGCAAATTGCCGAGGCGTCCTACAGTAAAGTCGTCACGTACACTTCGTTAGTATTCCGAACGCACTGCCAACGTCCGATATGGTGAGGCATTGAGATCTGATCATGGTGATCGATCAGCAGACGCCGCTGTTCATCGGCAACCATTTGTCATCTTTATAACCTCTGCAAGGTCCGGTCTCCTCTCACAATGAGGAAGAAAGAGGTGGGCCTTAGTCCACCCCGCCTCTTTTAATGCGTTATGGAGGTCGGATCTCCTCTCGTAATGAGAAGGATGTAGGCCTTAGTCCACCACGCACCTTTTAAAAGTTATGGAGTTCCCTCTGGCATGTAGGTTTTTCTCCATATTTTCTTTTAACTTTACATCAGATATTTAAGTTTTATAAAACGGAGTTTGGAATAGCCATTGCCATGTCGTTCGAAAAAGTTGCTCGTACGACAAAATCAATTTTGTTAGTGCGTTGTCAGTGCGTATTTCAATATGGACAACTCCATTGTATGGAAAAAGCACTGATTTAAAATTATGTCGTGTTTGTTGGTCGGTCGATTGTGTCATAGATCTATTATTTATTGTATTACCATACTCTCCCCGTGGTTATTCTTGCAGGAGAATCGTAAGAATGGCGGAAGGCAAAAACAAATGTCACTGTTTGGTTTAGACAAAGACAAGTCTAGCATTTTCCATGTTAACGAGTCGCACAATAGCACACTCCCAGCCACAAAAACATTTGCATTGAAATAATATGGGAAATGCAAATAGCCACTTATTGACTTCAACTACATTAACGAATTCCACATTTTATGGTCATAACTACGCATTAGCTTTGGTCACATTTCTAGTTGGAAAAGAATATGTACCAAACGCCTCAAAATGAAATTATTTCAGCTGGCATAATTAAGTCAGACGTCACAACTATCATGCCAGTGGCTATATTTTTCAGATTACCAACACAGAAAAGAAGTAGTAGTATGTATACAGGTGAGCAAATATTATTTACTAAAACATATTTTTTGAGTATACGTATTGTTGTAAAGTAGTTAACCACCGATTCTATACGGAGTCAATACAAATATAACTTTCAATACACAAAAAATCCGTCACTATCACTAATGAAGTACTTGTAACTTGTTTCAAAACAAGTGATAAAATGATACGTTGAGATCATGCACTCGCAAAAATAAATACCGATTAAATTTTAATTATCTATGCCTGGGTACACTAATTAATAAAACTATTGATCGGTTGTAAATATTTGAGATCGGTTGTTCTGACCATTTGTCTGTCGTTACGGTGGCGTCTGCTCGAGCAAACAATTAAACTTCTAAAACCTGTATGTATGTATTATTATGGCAGCGATTAGAAAACTCCGATAGCGTGATTCAGGACACACGTGGCGCCATCTGTTGACGAATGGCCGAAGTCGCCACAGCTCTATCGCCTACATTGGGACTCACTTACCATTGTATCCAATGGGCTCAGTCTCGTGCAGCTTGAAGGTGAAAGGTATGTGCACTCTCTGCATCAGAAGCCGCGGGGGCTGCATCCGCGTCGCCCATGTGTCTTGTCTGCCCTCGCCCACTATGCCTATCACCTCCATGTTCCTGTGGACGAGGGAAGTCATAGTTTAGAAGCTGCAATACTTCATAACATGGCTTTTCGCTGTAACGGATTGTTTGCTGATGATTTTCATCCACTTCAAAACGTCGCAATAAACTGAAATATAGCACGCACCCTTAGTTATCAAGAATTGATGACAATGAAGCATCTAATCTGATACTGGTGACGAAAGAAAAAGGATAAAGGAATCGATGCTTCCTTTTGGCACTGGAAGGAAGAATCTGTGCTTGGCCGTTCATGGGTTGCAGTGACAGCTTACTTCATTTCGGACATAATTTTCCCTTAAATTTTCAATGCCCAGTGGGTACTTTGGCAGAAAAGTTGAAAAGCAGCATTATTTAAAAATCGGTATTGAATTCGTTTATTTTTGTTTTGAGTGTTCAATATTCGAACACACCCATAAATATTCGTATTCAACGAAGTAGTAAACTTAACAAATATAAACGAATATTTATTACACAGCTGAAAAATAATTTACTATTTACGGCGCAATAAAGGCCGAATTGTTCATTTTATTAACAGTAGGCAGTAGGCAGACAGTAAACATTATTTTAATATATTGTAATGTCGATAACTATGAGAATTGTTGTGAGGAAAATAATAAAAGAAATTTTAATATTCAAATTGCAAACTTAAAATTAAATTTTCTCTTGTACTGAAGTAGGCAGATAAGAGTTCGGCCCCTTAATCGAGCTCGTGTGCGATTTATAAAAATTAAATGTTGCTACAAGTGCTGTAACTGTAACCGTGGAAAACACAGGAAACCACAGATTCTGACATGTTCTGAATGGCGATCCAACCACCAACCGCATCAGATCAGCATGGGGCGCTTAGGACTCTCTCATTGTGAAGCAAGGCCTGCCTGCAGTGAGTCATAAACGGATTGCAGACAACACAGTTATTAACAGCTGCCTCCTGTTTCAATCAACTGTTTTTCAATTGTTTTGCGATCTTTAGTGTAATCAACACTTCCTTCCTTCCTTTCAGTCCTTAGTAGTCCACTGCTGGACATGGGCCTCCCCTAATCGACGCCACTCCGTCCGGTCTGGGGCCCTCTGAATCCAACGGTTTCCCGCTGCCTTCTTCAGGTCATCGGTCCACCTGGTAGGATGGCGGCCTGTGCTCCTTTTGCGTAATCAACACTAAAATCGATAAATTTTTCGTTCAATATTCAATATAGGGTTTGGGCACTTTGATGCACAGATGCATAGTTATTGCACAGATGCATATAATTTTAAGATTAGAATACCGTACTTTCCGAGTATATCTCTGTCTTCTCAATTTATACGGGCACTGCAAAAAAGCTAAAATAAACCATGTTGCTCATGTGAGTCACACGAAAAGTTCCGTTAGGTATACGATTCTTATAGGTACCTTGTTTTAAAACGGGTCCACTTTTATTTCTTGTTGTAAAGAATAACAAGACAAGAGACAGCGAGGTCCCTTTAAAAAGGTGACCTCTTTTAAACTGTAGTGTCGCGTGGTAGTCTACACAGCTTTCGACTATAAAGCGACCGAGTTTAAAAGGCGTTTTGTGTACGCGCCGAGGTATAAAATATTCAAGACAGCCGCACGACGCGTGAATCGGATCCCCTGTCTATGATGGCCTTTCTTTACCTCAAAAAGGAATCATTTTGAAAATTTAGTTAAAACGGGGTGGTGTTGTCTGACGGCATCGGCATTAATTTAAGACTCGCGATCTTTTTCGCTTTTTTCTCGTCCTTCTATAATTTAAACACGACAAAAATGTGATACTCGACAGATTTATTCTCAATATCTTAGATTAAAACTCTCATACAAAATCGTTCGTAGTTTAAAAGAGGGCGAGTCTATTTGCCATTACGACGCCACTATGAAACCATTCCAATATAAGTACTTCCAGTGTTAAAATATTTGAAAAGAATGAGACGAAGTGATCATAGCTTTCCATGGGAGATCTACCCCTAATTCGACGCAATAAGAACCCTTCGTGAAGAAATAACATAAAATTATGTAATTCAATTGGGAAGGTTTTACAGTCGAAAAGAAAAAATCACACGCGACCACATAAATCTTCTAGAGTAAAGCCTCCAAATGCATCCACTTGCAATCGTAATCTCAAATTAATTTGTTTGTTTTCGCTGCGCGCACATTTTACTGCTTTTACGATTCGTTCTTGATAAGAACTGGCAGTGGACGACATTGTTGGAGAAAACTTTTACTAACACAACGGTTTAGCTTTAACCTATCACATAACAAGGTATTTTTAGATGGTAGAGCCATAATAACTCACCCGTACCTTACCGCCAGCCTCTGAAATCGTCGTAAAGCAACATGTTATTCATATCTTGCTTGTGTTTCAGCCGAGGGTTGCCGGAGATGGTTTATTTGAGGCAAACATCTTAATGCTCATGAGAAGCAAAGCATCCGCATACAACCTCATATAGAATTAATTCTTTATTTGAGAAGAGAATGAAAATTTGAAATTTTTTTTTAAAAGAAGAAGGTTGATGAGAATGCTGGAGATGAACCTATAGCAAGGTTTAACGAGACTTCTATTTATCGATAACGACACTTATAGATCCACATAATATTATATAAGATATTGTTTTAACTATTTCAATCGCTAGCGAGCTTTTTTTAACGCTTTACACTCAGCCCCACACTAGGATTCCCTGTGTCGTGGGCGCCATGGACCAGAAACCAGAAACAGAAATTCAAATTCATCATTCAAATACCTGCTCTGCTGGGAATCGAACCCAGGACCCTCCGCGCAGCGCACCGGTGTCTTAACCTCTACGCCACTCAGGCCGTCAAGTCAAGCTTGTCAGCGAATAAATGCTAGGACAAAATTTCATGTGTTCCATGTAAAATTCAATTTTATAGAACTAAAATCCCACATTGAAATGAGAAGAATTATTAACATAATAAAAGTTTAATTACCTACTAACATTAAAACAACCAATGCTCATTAAAATTTAATTAAAATACAATTTGAAATCAAATGTACTTTTTTACTTTTAATGTAGGTACAAGAGTAGAGGTAGGGAGCAGTGATAGCCTAGTGGCTTAGAATTCGACCTCGAATCGAGGGATCCGGGTTCGAATCCCAGTGGCATGCACCACTGACTTTGTAAAAAAGTTATGTGCGGTTTATAAAATTAAATATCACCTGCTGTTACGGCGAAGGAAAACATCGTGAGGAAACCTGCATGCCTGAGAGTTCACAAAAAATTGTTCTCAAGGGTATGTGAAGTCCACCAACCTGCAGTAGGCCAGTGTGGTGGACGGCGGCCTACATCCCTCTTATTGTGAGATGAGACCCGACCCTGTAGTGGGTCATTAATGGGTTACTGACAAGAGTTTACGTTTTTGTTACGTTTATTTTAAGTTTTACAGTTTTCAAACGAAACTCGTATATTTAAAGTACATATTTTTCTATTCACTCCCTTCCAACAGCGTCGGAATCTTCATCTCGCGACTGAAGTGGCACCTTGAAAACCGAGCACCAAATGTCTCGCAAAATGTTAATGCTATTTCTAAAAATACCATCTTACATCATTCCACGTTTTTCATTTTTATCTACAGATATAAAATTAATATGTAACTACATATTTGCATAATCTCAGAGTGTATTAATGCGTTCTGTTAATTTATTACCTATGTAAAGTTTCATCCCAATTATCTATTAAGTAGGTTTCAGACGACGCACAACAATATCGCGCTCCATACATTGTTCACATTGTACTGTACTATATATTATTGGCTTACTATACGCTATAAATTGGTGCGATGTGCAGAGTTCATGCTATGCTATATCGCGCGCCGCCCTCTGCCTCCTCCCTCGCCCCCGGCCGTCCGGTAAACTCTTCAAAGATTGCAGTCGACTGAGCTTGATATATATACTATAAACATTTTTCATCCTGCTCGATAACTTATTGCAAAACAACATTTGCGGGGTCAGCCAGTAATTATGTAAATCAAACCTTCATCATATTTTCCCACATGTTTTGAAAAGAATATCTCAAACAGTGGCTTAAATCTAGGCTTATCATTCACACAATTGTCATACTAGGTATACTATAGCTAATTAAAACAAAAAATGTATTGTTAGCATTAGATGTGTTTGAATTATAATGATTACATAATTTTATAAGGTTTACAAAAATTTAAGATCCTCATCATAGTTACTTGTGCATAAGAATAATTTTGTGATCATTATACTATATTATGATATTATAAAAACAAGCATGGCTTGTTTTAAAGTTTATGAACCATAAAGTTTGCATAAAATTGAATTAAATAATTTAGTTATCATATGAAGTAAAAATAAGTATGTCATTATTATTTAAATAAAATATGCATTAGAAACTAACCACTGAGAAACTTATTTTATTACTGAGGATTAACTAGTAGAATCAGACTAACTACTGCTTATAACGGGTTATTAACTAGTAATTTGATACATTTATTTCAGAAGGTGAAAGTAGACTTTATTTGCGATTTATTTTATCATTTGCCACCATAGGTACGTACCCAGAAATAGTTACTTTTTAACTTTCTTGAAACAATTCTGAATTTTGGCAAAAAATCCTGTGTGAATTCTTTAAAAAATCTATATTGTTGTAGGTAGGTACATAATCTGGATAACATTTCAGCACTTCCCAAATGTAACATTTAGCTAAACAACCACAGCAATTTGATGTAGTGAAGTGAAAGTAAAGTTCTCACAAAAAGTAATTTATGCACATATTATCTTAAGTTTTCGCAAAAATATTTGTGATCTTTAGTATTATGATACACAGTAGGTACCTATTTAAATATATTGTAAATTAGAGTGGTAAGGTATATTTAGGGTATTTAAAATTTATCTCATTGTGAGACGAGACCTGTCACAGCAGTGGGTTGTGGTAAATATACATGTATATTATTATGATGTGAAAACGTGCAAGTAAAACACTAGTGTTACGTTTTTGTCACTGTAACCATTGTGTAATGGTAATGATAAACACCCCTTATCATTCTCTTATCATTTCCTGATAAATGGTACTATGGTATGCAGAGTACACAAGAAATACAAAACAGGAAATGTTACTGTTGTTATTACATAGGTATTACTTATTATAGGTATAAATAAATGAATAATAATATGAAATAATATCTCATACACTCTATACACTTCTCCTATATGCCTATTCCTATTTATCATTCCCATTTTCAATATTATCAAGTTCAAATTAACTTTAGCGAGTCCTCCATTATCTTCTTTAGTGGGAAGGCATCAGACATGTGAAGTGATACAGATGTCTATGGTCAGTGGTGATCACTTATCAAGTATGCCTTATTGTCAAGTATGCCTGCCACTTAGCATAAAAAAATGAACTAAAATATTCAAAAAACTTTGCCCACAAACCAGCATTAGGCCAGCATGGTGGACTAAGGCCTACAGTTTATTTTTATTCTCGTGTCTTATTTGGTAAACAATCTTGGCACTACTTTTTATTAAAAAAAAGTTTAAAATTGCTTTAAAAAAATTAACTATAGTTTCTAGAAATTTGTTTCTGTATTAAATGACATTTGTTTTAAAAAAAAATTAATTTTGTGTCTGCATTATTTTTTAGTCGCGTATTAAAATAAAAAGACATGCTAAGATTGTTTACCAAATATGACAAGAGAATAAAAATGGACTATACATCTTCTCATTATAAGCACAAAAGTAAAAATTTTGCTATTTTCCTTTAAAATATTTTAACAAATGGATATGAACAACAGATCTATCTACACCACTACACCTAAAGTAATTTACTTTAAAATTATTGCTTTGTTTATTATTCATAGACCACACAGTAAATACTGCTCTAAATTTTTATGGATCATTTACAATGTGTAGGCCTTATATGAAATATGAATAAGTTAACATGTTCAGTACCTTTTTGTCACAGGCAGTGCTGCCTATATGAACTATTTATTTTACATTATTACCTATATTTTGGACACACCAGGAGTGTTGCCAGCACAGCTAATAAATCTTATATTAGCTAACTTGTCCCAGTAGATTCAAGATCTTGGTTATTGAAAGTGTGAAAGCTTTTTAATAAACACAAGATCTTATAAATTAACTTAAAATTGTTCTATATTCCCACCACTAATAATAATCACTCTGTACAAAACAGTGCCAGTAGCAAATTTACTGTGGACAACGTTGAGGGCTCTTTATTTACCTTAATTGTATTTTGTTACTGTCTGTTTCCTCTCAAATGTGTATAAAATAAAGAAAAACTTGCTAGGTGTGTCAAAGCCACTGAACATGTTATGTTTTTTGAATAATTTTTCTAGTTAATAGCATTTTGAAAACAAAGTCACACAGTACTTACACATCACATTATTATCGTTAATATAAAAAGTCAGCGAATGTTTTATGGTATCTTCATTCAAAATATTACTATGACTGAAATATTATTATTTAAGAATAATTCAACTACTTCTTTATGAAATGCCCTTTTTTTACTAATTCCACTTTTCTGCCCGCCTTTTCTCCCTGTCTAAGTTTTGCCTGAGGGGCAATCAAAGCAGATAAAATAATTATATGTATTATTATAATATAATGCAATGTATAACATTCTTTAAGTGTGCACAAATTCTATCCAAAAGTTGTGTGTAGTTTCATAATAGTGATTGACAAATATTAAAGAAATTACTAGAAATAACAGTATTATCTACGCCTTATCTCTGCTGTACGTGGACTGAATACATGTTTTGTTTGACAGTTCCAATGACACAGAAATTGGGCAATATTTAAATAAATTTAGACCTCTGTTAAGGGTGCCATGGACACTGGACACACACGAGAAGAAGGCTTGTGTTTCAAACCATAAACAAAATTTTAAACCCATAAAAAATTCCGTTCCGCCTGAAATCGAATCCAGGATAGAGCTAACTGCACGTCAGCTGACAGATTATCAGGTCAAAGCATCGGTCAAATGTTTCCTTACCTTAGAAGTATGACTATCATGATGAATAGCGCGATCAGAGCGGCTACCATCACGAAAATGTTCATCAACTCTGCCATTGACATTAGCCCTCCGGACCCCATCTTGCAAAGCGTTTATCACTCAATACAACACACGAGAAAGTATGGAGAGCCTGCAACCATTAGTTCACTTCACACCGCACTGAACTCTCATCGCTACCAATACACGCATTGCCGAATGTTATTTCGCGAATGCGGCAACTATTTCGTCAAAATAACGCCGCTCTTACTAAATTTTACGCAATTACACAAAGATACTGTCACTGTAACCTTGCAAATAACCGATCCAAATGATGTTTTCATTAGACGTATGGTCGGTCACAACAAAAACATAATCATTGATCGACTAAATTCCGTCACAGACCGCACCGTTCGGATTATTTTGACAGAATGAAGAAAATTGGATTGGATTGAATGATTGGAACGAGCCATGATTGCTGAGTTGCTAGCGTTAACGGTTTAATTTTCCCACATTTATGTACACAAAGTACACATCATCTATTATATATTGTGTGGTAACACTAAACACGTGTGATAGGTTGAATTTGATATTGAATGCAAACATATTTAATTAAATTTTATAGAAAGAAAGAAAATTCAGGAAGATTTAAATTGTAAAATATTATAGCAAAAATAAGTAAAATCTATAATTTTATTGGAAATAAACGGAGAAATAGATGAAAAGTAAAATTCGACCAGAATTTTTGATTACCTACCTCACCATATTAAATGTTGAACATGGTAATTTCTTTTACTGGCAACTGCTGGAACATTGACAATGCAAAGTTTTTAAACCAATGAGCTTGCATAAAATTCACATTGAGAACATTATAAAAGAGGGCGGTCAGATAATAATAATATTTTGACCGTTTGTTTGTATTTTTTATTGTCTAGTGTGCGGCTATTTTACTTATAGTGGCAACATTAAACTACCTTCACAAGCAGGGGCAATCGCACCGAGAGGAAGAGAGAAACAAACATAGAATTACGATATATGGAAATTGCGCAAGCAAGAAAAAGACAAAAGAGTGCTCCACTCACACTTTCCCATGCCATAAAAGGTACACTGAGTGCCTTTTAAGTACAAAATTACAAATGCAGAGGAATAACATTTTTGTGGTTGGGCTGACATCTTAATATAGTGTTAGGTTTTTTATTTACTTGATGTAAATTATTTATATTCTCATATTCTGCCACCTCCTTCGAACGGCAAAGTGCTCACTTAGTGAAAGACTTTAAAGAAAGTAGTGTACAATAATACCCATAAATGCGAGGTTAGGTATAGTAACGATAACCCCCTATGTAACATGTAACCCAAGGACATGTACGTCCAGTAAAAATCCTTTCTGTGATCGTGTGTACGTTCGTCGCTACTCATAACTCCATGTACTTAGAATCAACTTCAGGACTAAGAAATGAAGAATGCTTCTTTGTGGCGGGTCAAGAGGGTACTGGTTGGGTATCGGTAGTAACTCGGTAAAAAGCTTTTTTGACCGAGTGACTGAGAGATCATAAAGTAGTCACTGCAATTATTAAGAACATAGGAATCTCCAATCTCAAATAAGATAGAAATCCTATCCTGCCTAATCCTATCATTTCTGCTTGTCCGAAAGAAGAAGGTAACTGATTAATGGGTACGGGTTGTATTGAAAGAATAATTATATTCGATACTCGGCACATGACCAATCACCGTGTCGTACCGAGTTGTAAAAGAATCGGTTAAAGGCGAGTACCGAGTAATAACCATGTACGTACTCAGCCCTTCTCTTGTAATAAATAACCGATATCGATTGCTGAACGTTTGATATACTGCCACATTTTTGACAGTCATGATTAATCTTCTCGAAGGTTCTACAAAACTCTACAAAATTCTACAAAACTTATGGTGATTTGCAGTGTTTTTCCTGATTGCGATGCATAGTTGAGTTGATTTTTAGAAATGATAAAAGCTTTTTTTGACAAAGCAGAACATAGGTTACAACTTAATGATTATTTAAAAAAACAAATAACGAATGGACATTCTACACATTCATCGTCCTACTAAAAATGCCTGATTGTAGAGGGCAAGAAGTATTGTCGGTATTAGGCATCTATCTATGAATTAATGGAATGCGGAATTCCTGATACAGTGAATTATGTCAGAAACTCGAACTTCGGGACCTGTTAATCTTTAACTAATCACAATGACAAAGTGCAAAAATTTAAAATGATATTGCAATCTTGCCTGTACCCACAGGGACATCTCCCTATATAGTTTAATCGGTCATGATAGGCGAATCATTCATTCAATTTTTAGAGCATCGTAATGAACAACTCCTTAGTTTTTTAAATTCGTAGTGCTCTTCGAGTAGTAGTCTATCAACCCTAAAGAGTCCAAACTAGGTGGCAAACTATTGTTACTGTTCTGTTGTCGTCACACCATAATACGGCACCTCTTCAAAATTTACGATCTACAGCTGTTTCATTGAAGACTTCTGCCTACTATTTACTATGGTAGGTATCACGTTAATAGTACATGGTGTTCGTGTTTAATTCTGTTTGATCTAAGACATTTTAGGGTACTTAAGTAGTTTTAGGATTATCCGAATATTGTCGCGTCTGTGCAAAAAGCTAGTCAAATGAAACCAAAATAATATTTTATTGTTTTACAAATAAAATTAGAAAATTGATAGGTAATGCTTGACAGTGATTAATTGATTATACATATCAACTGTAAGAGGAAGATCTTTTTCCAGTGATGAGTAGATAAATTAAACATTTAAATAATGCCATATTTAGCAGAGTTGTGGTTGGGTTTGACTAAGTACGAGTATGTTAAAGCCTTTTTGACCTGTGTTCAGCCCTACTGCGGTTGTCATGTACACAGGCCGACTCAAACCGTAAACAAACGAAACGATCGATATATTACCATTCTACTTCTAAACGCCTCCGAGCTTTCACCACGTCAAGACCTTTGCCTAAAATACCGAAAAAAAGAAAAGTTAAGCCTACACAGATAAAATAGAACGATCAAATAAAAAATAGGCGGCAAATGTTATCTTCATTTTGCGTCGGAAACGCGAATGAGTGATTTGATTCCGTGGGATTCGAATTTCAAACTGTGGAACAACGTGGCATCCTGTATGGAGAAATGGTTCGGTGATAAACGATTGTGGTTATTCGGCAACAACCTGCCGCTGCTGCCGAGGAGGTAACCTTGACCTTTGCACTAACGAGCACAAAACTAACGATCCTTTCAAATTTTAATCTGCACACCTTTTATGCTATGTCTTGTAAATAATATGTAGGTACACGCACGAGAAGATATTCGTCTTACTTACGTTTGAATTTCCTTTATATTATACCGTAAGCACGCAACGCAGTAAAATCCAGAAATAGCTCGAAGGAAAACGATACGTAATTTAGTGTAGGTAACAATAGCACGGCAAAATTAAATTTATCAAATGCGTAAATACCTACCTTACGAGTTGTAATAAGTATTAGGTATATGGTCAAATGTCTAACCCATTACTGACACTGCAGGATTGGGCCTCTCACAATGAGGGGAATGAAGGTCTTAGTCCATCAGTTCCACCACGCTAGCGTCGTGCGGGTTGGTGGACTTCACCGTCATGCCTTTGAGAACATTATAGAGAATTCTCAGGTTTCGAATCCTCACGATGTTTTCCTTCACTGTTACAGCAGGTGATATTTAATTTTATGAAGCGGTTATAACATTCTCTTTTCTATGGTTATAACTATTGGTGCGTGCCACTGGAATTTGAACCCGGCCCCATCGAGTAAAAGGGCGAATACTAAGCCTATTGAGGCTATCACCGCTCTCAATATTAGATTATCGAGTATAAACATTCTTCTATATATAAAATACATTGATCAATGAAAAACGACGAAAATCCAAAAAAAAAGAATATCACCAATAGGATATGTAATTATTATCTACCTATTATATTAAAAGTTTGACGACATTATCAAAAAGTTTTATTCTAGCTAGTACATTGTCCATTGTCCTTTGCCCTTTATAGTGGCTAGTCCTTTTTATCTTTCATCTTGAGGTCAACACACAAAAGCGCCAAGGACATAGTATACGATCACGATAGGTTCAACGCCTAGCCATTACCACATGTAATTGCAAGGGTTTTCGTGTATTGAGTCCTTGGTTTTATTTTTCTGTGTAATAAAGCTATCGAGTGGTGGCTATCGTATGTAGCTCTAGTGGCTAAAAATTCAGCACGACGGGAAGGTCAGAAGTCCTCTCCTACACAATTTGTAGGTTTAGGACTGCAAAAGATCTCAAGTGCCATTTTAGGAGACACGGAAGAGTTTTAGAGGGACAATTTTGTTTCTACCAAGTCTTTGACGACCCGAGTGGCTCAGTTGGTAAAGACGCCAGTGCACTACGCGGAGGGTCCTGGGTTCGATTCCCAGCGGAGAAGAGATTTGAATGATGAGTTTAAGTTTCTGTTTCTGGTCTGGGTGTGTAGTGTTCTTGTCTTGTGTGTGTCCATGGCGCCCACGACACAGGGAATCCTAGTGTGGGGCTGTGAGGGTGAAGCGTTATTTATTATTTATTATTTGTGTGTCTGGTGTGGTGTTTCAGGCTTTTTAGTTATTAAACTTTTTAACCTACTTCATTATTTTCTGTATTCTTTGTGTCACTATCAATTTCATCGAGATGTCAAAAGGTGAACTAACTCTCAAATCAATGAAGCGCTTACTTCAATTTGGTTATGAATACCACTTTAAATAGTTTAATCGATTTAAAATAGGATTATGTTTGGACTGTACTTAAATTCAAGTAAAATTTATTTTGGCTGTTTACTTATGTAAAATTTTAGTGAAACATGAAGGGGTCAATCAACCCGGCACTAATTTCTCCATATGTGGTATCCGCAGGGTAATATTATTTTGAATATATTGTTGTTGACGAAATAATAAGATAGTTATCTGCAAAAACGCATTGTTAACTTACTCGTCCTTATTATACATGTGTACGTAATTTCATAATTTTAGTTGGTACAGCCAGAGTAGCTCGTCCGGACTACCTTACTGCCAAACTTTTAACTCGTCCTAAAGCAGCATGTTCTTAATGTGTTTTGGCTAGGGAGGTAATGGTTTACTTTACATGAGGCGAACATCTTAGTCCTCATGAGTAGCAAAGCCGCAGACCACCGGATTTTTTTCACTATTTGACCAGGTGGTTTGCATGCCCTTTTGCTGATCAATTACTATAAAAAGTAGTTCAGCCCCCTTTAACGAAGAGTCGTTGCTACAGATCGCGCGCCAGTAGCCGTGCGATGGAGCGATACGAGAAGCTGGCGAAACTCGGCGAGGGCTCCTACGGGCTGGTGTACAAGTGCCGGAACAGGGACACTGGGGAAATTGTCGCCGTGAAGAAGTTCGTGGAGAACGAGGACGACCCGCTGATACGCAAGATCGCGCTGAGGGAGATTCGCATGTTGAAGGTAGGCAGATAGATAGGTAAGGTGGATAACCAAGAGTTAAGTGTTGGCGTTTTGGGAATGGGATATCAGAACAAGCAGACGGGCCACCTGATAGTATTGTGGTTTCCTTACTTTCAACGTTTTGTAGTTCACTGCTGGATATGGGCCTCCCCTAATCGACCCCACTGCCGGTGCTGGCATCCAACGATTCCCCGCTGTCTTCAGGTCGTTAGTTCAGCTGGTCGGAGGGCAACCTGTGCTTCTTTTGGCTACATGTGATCATCTTCGAGGATCTTTTTTCATAACCATCGCTTGTAAGTCCTGCGTACGTATTCAAGAAGGGCATAAAAAAGCTCTCCTTCATAGCCGGCAACGCACTGGCGACCCCCTGGTGTTGCACGCGTCAGTAGGCGACGGTGACGGTAGACCAATTACCATCAGGTGGCCCGTCTGTCTGTATGCTTGCGCTACTTATAAAAAAAAGGTACGTGGCCCTGTCAGTGGTTATCGTCGCCTATTTACCGGCAACATCAGAGGAGTTGCCTTTACGTCAATTCCAAGTTGTGTATAAATATTATATGTCAGCTGTTTAGCTGCTTTATTATCGTAATTCAAAAATTCACCCGTAATCACTCGCTCAGAGGGCAGCTACTACTGCTTTTGCCAACAGGGCGTCGTCAGCATTCTATGATTTTTTTTCTGGTTGTTCATCAAACAATTTGTTTAGCTAGCCCATTAGGTTGCTTTTCCACCAGAGATGTGCGAGGATGCGTAGCGAGGGATGCGTTTTTGAAGAAACTATAGAATTGCTTCATTTACCTAGCCTCGCTCCGCTAAGCCGTTTCCACCAGAGCTGATGGAAAAGCAGCCTTACCCCTTCAGCGAGGAATTTGTAATCAAGACGATTCATCAAGAATAAATAACAATATTATATTGCAAAATTAAATACAATTGAAGGTCAATTAATTTATTCTACCTTCATAACTTGAAGGAGGATGGGTATGTATAACTAATACATATATACCTGTCATTGCTTACTTAGACTTCCTAGTTTACTATGCTTAGTTATGACGTCACAGCACTGTGTACACTAGTGGAATACCAGTTCTATTTATCATTTGTCATTTTTAATGAAGTGTGTGTAGTGTATGCCATTATGAGTTATGCGGAACTCAAAAAAAATGTTGGTCTAAGGTTATGTAGTCCCAGTTGCTCACTGTTTATTCGTTTGCTATTTGTTGCCGCTTGTTTGAGTTTTTCCGGATTATTTGAATCGTGCGTATGTTTGTACAACGTCCTGGGTTTTAGATTTTGGGGTTTTCCGTGATAATATTTGACTACAGCGTATGCATAGGGCCAACAGTCATTCTAAATATTAGTGAAAGAAAATTTGCAACTTAAATCTTCTTTAACTAATAATATTTAGAATGACCTAGTATTATTCGCTTTTTCGAGCTAAATTTACAACAATCCATTCCCTTATTTTCTTAACTTTCGCGTTTATAAAATTTGTAAGATTTTTTATTTACACTTTAGTTTCTGAATTGAAAACAGATAAAGTTTCTTTACAATTTTTGCTCGTCTAGGAATCGAAACGAAGACTTATGATAACGCCACACAAGTCGGATCCTCAATTAAGTTATTATGTAAAGATTACACGTTAAAATCGTATTATAATGATCATATTCCGTCCTAATAAACTTCTAATAAGCATGCTCTTAATGCGAATAAAATTACTAGGTTATGGCCCGCACACAGATCAATGATGAAATCTCGACCGATCAGTTTCTAGCCTAATTTGAATCCGTAAAAGAATATAAGGACTAGGTATAATACTTCGTAAAATATTATAAAAAGTTGCTCTATACTACTTTGTATAATTCCAAGTTTTAGCGACATTAAATAACGAATTAGTTTTCATATCATAATTACCTAGAAATAAGTAAAATAAAATATAGTGGGTGGGCGATGGGTGTCGTAATACAGGGTTACACCTAGTACGATAAACAAAGCCTATGAATAGGTTCATGTCTTTCTTTGGGTTTATCTAGATTTAATAAGGTATCCGATGTAAAAACTGAATAAATTTCTTTCTTTCTTTCTTCTTAATTTGCTTTTAAATTATTTTCTTCTTAATTTTTTTTTTTTAATTTTGTACCTGCAATATTTTTACGAATAGAGGTTGCATCATAGTATCTAGAAATTTATATTATAATTGTATCTATAAATGAGTGGCTGATCTTCAGGCACAGTTGAGTACTTTAAAAAATCTAAGATTCTTTGTATGGTTCTGTTGGTGTTGTGTAAGTCTCCAGCCACGAGCTCTAATTTCAAAAATATATTGCGTAGTATGGGCACAGTCAGTTTAAAAACCATTTAACGATTGATAAAATCGAATTCAACCTAATCTAATTCATCCATCCAAATGGGAGTGGTGTAGCATGGTGAATCAGCAATTTTTAGCTTTTCAAGATCCAGAAAATGTTGTGGGAAGAGACACTTGTCCAACAGTTGGACTTTGATAAGATAGCAAGCATAAGCGTATGTTTTTAAACGAGCTCACACCTACACTTTTTTCTTTCAGACCTTCATAATCCCGATGGGTGGGCCTCCTCTGATCAACGCCATCCGCCCGGTCCTGAAATCTTTAATCCATCGGTATCCCGATGTCTTCTTCATTTTTTTACTCAAACTAAAAATATAAGCCAGTTCTTTCATTCCCAGAACTTGAAACACCCGAATCTGGTGAACCTGATCGAAGTGTTCCGCCGCAAGCGCAAGCTGCACTTGGTCTTCGAGTACTGCGACCACACCGTGTTGCATGAGCTCGAGAAGTATCCTGCGGTGAGTTAACCACTTCGCTGTTCTATGAGTCACATTTGATTCATATCGATTGTTTAACTATTGTTACTGGACAGACGTAGTGCAAAAATGTTAGAATTTTGGACAAAGAACATCGTCCACCAGGCGAGGTGGATATGCCTGGGTGGCTAACCACTTTGTTGTTCCGTGAGTCACATGTGACTCATATCGATTGTTTAACTATTGTCTACTCACTGGATAGATAGTGTTAAAAAACACGTCATTTTGGAATTTTGGCAAAAGAACACATTCCACCAGGCGAGGTGATGCCTGGACGAAGTTTTGTCTACGCCAGCGCGTACGTAGGTACCTTATATAATATGTATATGCTAGTGATGTAGAAAACTTCGATAGCGTGATTCAGGATACCCGTGGCGCCATCTCTTGAGCAGTTGCGATAATCGCCATAGAATTAAAATCCAACGAACTAACATGAACCAATTTGCCTTTTTCAATAGAGTTGTCAGTAACCCATTAATGGCCCACTACAGGGTCGGGTCTCCTTCTCGCAATGAGAGGGATGTAGGCCTTAGTCCACCACGCTGGCCTACTGCGGGTTGGTGGACTTCACATACATTTGAGAACATTTTTTTTATGAACTCTCAGGCATGCAGGTTTCCTCACGATGTTTTCCTTCACCGTAACAGCAGGTGATATTTAATTTTTATAAAGAGCACATAACTTTTTAACAAAGTCATTGGTGCGTGCCCCTGGGATTTGAACCCGGACCCTTCGATTCGAGGTCGAATTCTAAGCCACTGGCTTCACTAATCACCGCTTTTTATAATAGAGTTATTTGTACCCAAACAAACAAATTGAACACAACAATCTCGAGGTAGCAACGCTTCCTCCTGTTTCCCGTATAAAAAACGAGAAAAAATTAAGGTATCGTTTTATTTTAAAACACCGAATGAGTAACACAAATGTAGCCCACCGACTGCTCATTTGGCTATTTGTGTATGAATGATGTAACGACTGACATTAACATAATTTTATGTATGAATATGTATAGGTACTTAAATATCTTCCGCAACGCCTATACTTAGGTTGGATTATTGCAAAAACGAAGTGCATTCTGTACGGTCAAAGGCTTAATATCAGGGTTGTCGAATGTCACTTTATCATTTTTTCTATTTAACTTAACTACTTTTCTGATGGAAGCGAAAGACATTAAAGCATTATCTACATTTATTTTCTTGTCACGTGAACATGAAGATTAACTAATCAGTTATCCATTCATTCTTCGATTTAAACATTCTTATGAACCTTTTCTGACAACCCTAGCAGTGAGGTCTTTGCGCAAATGGCTCGTTTTTCATCACTCGCCATATTTCGTACGAATTAACGTGCGGCGGGCGGAACGGGTAATCACGTGTAACCTTACTAGTTTAAAACTTTACTGGCGTCTTCAGATCGACTGGAGTAGACACGCACATGGTTATTCTCTGTCAGCCCACACATAACAGAGGGTTATGCGAACTCCTACGCTGTACAACTAAATACGCGCTTCCGTGCTTCGGAAGGCAAGTCAAGCCGTCGGTCCCGGTTATCGATACGATAGCAGTCGTTAACGACTTTAAACATGTCGGAGGCACTATGGGCGGTTTGAAACCATCCGATACGGGCTGGCAATTAGCCTGTTTCTCCACCAATTCGCATCGGAGCAGAGTGGAGTATACTCCAAGGCTTCCTCTGTTGTGGGGAGAAACCCATGTCCAACTGTAGGCCACATAAGGACTCCTGCCGGCTAAAGCTCCAAGGTGTTCCTTTCAACGTTCAATAGCCAAGGCCATGGGTCTGGGTACACTTTCACATTCTTCCGCGACTGCACCAGCATCAGTCCCCAACTGCTTTGAGGATCATACGGGAACACGCGTCATCTCGAGCCCTTAACATACTCGTAGTGCGGTGGAACCCTTTATTTTCACCACCTAGGTCTAAATCTAAGGTTGGTTACTGTTTCTTATGCTTTGTTTTGTATGAAGGCTAAATTGTAGATGTATCCCTACGTCTATCGGGTCGACTAGTACAACCTTAGATTTTGAATCTAAGGTACAACATAGTTTTTGTCGTACAAAACATGTGTGCTCATAAGTCCGAAGTTCGGTCGTCGAACGCTGCCTGTCTGTGAAGCCTGGTTGCTTAACCGTCGCGTCAATGGCCACTACACTCACACGACTGGCTTAATTACTCGCTCTATGCTGTTTGACCGACATATACCGGTCACGTGTTTGACTGTCGGTTTGTATGTTGCATTCAAATATATGCGCACGCGATGCTGTATTGCTTAGTGGACTGTGTCGCGCATAGTCTGATTGACTTGTAAAAGTTAAGCAACACGGGGGGCGTGGTCGGTACGTGTGTCGGTGAATTATGTTATTTACGAATACCTATGTACGAAAATTCTTTATGTGCTCCAGAATTCCACATGTGTTCCATCCACATGTACACGAACGTACGAAAATTCCACAAGTGCTTCAAATTTACTCCAAAATCTAGACATAATTCATACATAGGCATAATTTCACATGTGTTTCGAAATTCTACATCAGAAATTCTGCCTGTGCTCCACATAATAATATGTACAGAAGAACATTCGCTCCGAAGCTCTATATCTGCTCTACATATTTTATCGTCGGGTATTAAACGAAATCTCTCGGAACTAAACCAGGCAGAGTTAATTTGATTTACGATGATGACTAGCTTTTACCGACCAAAATCTCTAAATATGTAGTTCTTTGCGTGTTAGCGTGAACTTCTATAGCGCTTCTGGGTCGCGTGACGCCATCTCTCGACGAGTGGCGAACGTCGCCACAATAGCAACGTCATTTAACCCCGATTCTCTTCCAGGGCTGTCCGGAGCTGCTGTCCAAACAGATCATCTGGCAGACGCTGCAAGGTGTGGCGTACTGTCACCGACACAACTGCATCCACCGCGACGTGAAGCCGGAGAACATCCTGCTCACCAGCGACGGCGTCGTGAAGCTCTGCGACTTCGGCTTCGCGAGGATGATCAGTGCGTACATGTTTAGACTACTTTAAGAAGTAATGGACTATCTCTACAGAATACGAGTCACGGTCACCAGTTTGGCAAAGGGAGGTCTCCCACCAGTCTACTTGATCGTGCTTGTGAGCAGCCATGCTACTTTAAGAAATAATGGACTATCTCTCCAGAATACGAGTCACGGTCACCAGTTTGGCAAAGGGAGGTCTCCCACCAGTCTACTTGATCGTGCTTGTGTAGCAGCCATGCTCCGATTGCGTCAGTTTGGCAAAGGGAGGTCTCCCACCAGGCTACTTGATCGTGCTTGTGTAGCAGCCATGCTCCGATTGCGTCATCTCAAAGTGTTGAGTATATGCAAGCGATATAGAAAAGTTCGATAGCGCGATTCAGAATACAGGTGGTGCCATCTCTTAACGAGAGGTGAAAGTCGTCACAGTATACTAAGGAACTCCTATAGTGGCTACTGCTTACTCCACATGAAGCTAGGGAACATTCTGGTGACCTTACCTTGTCCGAGTAGACGATGCACTGTATCTTTAGGTTTATCGTCTGAGTTCTATTCAAAAAGACGTGGAAGACGCACCTTAAGAGAGATTTAAATCCAGCAGTGGATCAAAGTACTGAAGAGATACTGAGAGAGACCTGCAATTGGAAGGACATTCAAGCATTAGAGTAGAGTTAGAAACATAAATACGCGACACGCTTTATGATTATTTATCTGGGCGCCTATCCTTCGCCTTTTCTTTCGGCCAAGTTCCCTTCCTTCCTTTCTTTAAACCCCCAAATCCAGCATATACACCCCATAAACCAAGTTTCTGCCCCAAACATTATCAACCCATTCCGTCCTCTCCTCTCCTATCCCCATTCACCACATCCTTCCCTCACCAGGTGGCAGCTGTTCCTCAGAATACTCCGTGCACACCATGATACCGTTCGGCGTAGACGTGAGACGGAGAGCTAGTAACTATTGACTCTGTTTCGTAAAGTAGTTGCCTGGTACATTTAAGTCGTTTAGTATTGTTTTGGTTTGGTTAACTTTAGATTTGGGTTACAGCTTGATTTTGTTTATGGTTTCCTGGTGCTTCTTATAAAGTCATTTAGCGTAGTTTTGGTATGGAAACCTGTTTTAATTTTGAAATTTAGGTTACAGTTTGATTATCCTGGTTAAAAACCATGAATAACATGATTAGCATGATCGACCATGCTATAGCTGTATCGTTATAGTTTGGAATTAACATAATATTATTCATTAAATATTTTCACTTGCGAGTCGTAACGTAAGAGGCGTCTTAAATGGGTTAATAAAAATGTAGCTCCCAATAATAAATAAATAATTTATCGACACACCTAATTGATATCGGATCAAATCAGTTCGGTTATATGAGATTAGAAACTACTAATTAGTTTCACTATCCAGTGATAACAGAAACTAGCCACTTGGGCCTGGGCCCCCCTCAGGCTCGGGCCCCTTGGCATTTTGCCACCTCTGCCACCCTATAGTTACGCGGTACGCCACTGACTTTTAATTACCGTATCAAATCAATATTTTATTATGACCTGGACATATAAATTCAAGTAAATACCTACCTAGTCCATAATACAACCATTGCCTTCAGAGTTCACTGTCTACACGATTTGGGCAAGTTAGCGTTCACTATAACTTCAGTTATCCGGGTTACCTCTTATCGGGGATCGGCCCGGTTAACCGGACCATTATGTTAATCGTCTGTACTTTACCTGGAAGTCGTGAGCTTCTCAGCGGTAGGTATTTACCTAACGGGGGCTGCCATCACTATTTTAATTTCCAACAAAAAAAAATAAGCACAGCAATAAAATATTTCCTTATTCACGTTATTATTATTATAAAACTACAAACTAATTCATTTACTGGCAGCTCCGGACGGATTTTCGTCGTACTCTTTGGATAATTACATATACATACGAGTGGGTACTTAAATAATATAAAAAATTGAGAGGTGTCAAGGGACACCCGGATGGAACGAAGTTCATGACGTAAATGACAATGTCATTTACGACACTTTTTGCTGTCATGACGTAAGTCATGACGTAAGTCGTGACGTAAATGACAATGACTGGAGTTCATGACTACGTCATGACAGCAAAAAGTGTCGTTACAACTTTTCGTCTTAATTTTTTCCGTCTAGCCCCCTTTCGCAACGCGCGATAAGGAACTTCGTTCCAATAATAATTCATAATAGTTCAATAAATTATTTATTATATTTTTAGTTCATTAAAAAATGTGTCCGACATCTTGGATTTATAAATGGTATTTTCCATATTATATTTTATTGCAAAAAAAATCATCGAGTTGCGAGCTTGCCGTAAGGCATGATGCCACGTCTGTCATTGTATTCGAAAAATTAAAAAAAAAAAGTGTCGTGACAACTTTTCGTAAGATTTTTTCCGTCTAGCCCCCTTTCACAACGCGCGAAGGAACTTCGTTCCAAAAAGCTCCTAATTTCTAATGGCCAAAAGATAATTTCAAAACATCTTCGCCGGGCACTATGCTGACCGCTCGTTGCTCTACGTAATATTGCGGTTAATTAAACCAAAGTTTCGCTAAATAGTAGCAGCATGCTGGTAGGCTGACCGTGACACGCTTCCTTTGGCTAAATGTCAGTGGTTTTGTAATGCTACATACTCCTATGATACTAGATAGCTACTCGTAGGAAAGCCAGTTATAAGTAATAGACCATATTTACCTACAGGGCTGTCTTTAGTTCCATACTGAAGCTCTGGGCAAATTAGGATTATGGGGCCCCTTTGGCTTCGGTAGATTTTATCGAAATGAACTAGATAATTAGGTAGCCAGTTATAAGTGGTAGCCCATATTTGCCTACAGAACTATTTTTAGCTTAATGGAGGCCTTGGAAAAAATAGAATTATGGGGCCCATTTTGGCTTCGGTAGATATTTTCGAAATAAGTTAATCTGCTGTGCTATAATATATTTGGGTTACCGTTTAGTTATCTAGCAGGAACTAGGGGAGCCTCATTCAATCGAGCAAGAATCGAGCCCTGGGCAAGTGCCCAAAGTCTAGCGGAAAAAAGGGCTCTGTTTACCTACTATAAACAGGCTGCACGACCGCCGGGCTGACTACGAGTACACGCCTAGGCCCCAACTGATAGAGTATCAAATCTAATTTCGTCTAAAAAGTTACGTATTTTTGCTTGAAATACCTAGAGAAACATCGTTATTAACTTTCGCATTAGAAATCAGAAAGATGTAGATAATCTTGAATATCCTGTTCCGTTAATAACAACTTTCTTAAACCCGCGTAGGTACCTAGTACCTAACCATAAAACGATAGTGAATTCATTAAATTTAACTTGACTAAGGTTCATGCTCATTGGTTGATAACTCAGTCAATATAAAGCATGCGGGTATTCTCTACAAGTGGCCTCAACTATTGAGAAAGAATGCTTCAATATAAATCCGTAGAACAAGGAAGAACCCACATGACTAGTTCTCAAAGTTTGGAAATTAAAGTGGCATTGGGCTGGTCAAATCGATCGCAGGAATGACAACCGACGGGGAAGAAAGGTCCTCGAGTTGCGACCACGTTTAGGCAAAAGGAGCACAGGCCGCCTTCCTATCCGGTGAATTGACAACCTGAGAAAGACAGCAGGAAACCGTTGGATTCAGGGTCCAGGATCGGGCGGAGTGGCGTCGATTAGGAGAGGCCCATGTCCTGCCTTCTGCCCATGGACTGCCTTTTGCAGTCCACTGCTGGACTCTCTCTTCCGCACTCTTCCGCACCGCAAATGCGGGCTGTAACGACCAATAAAGATGAGCATTTACCTAAACAATCAATTTTTCAAATTTAAATCAAAGATTTTTTGTAATATTACCTTACTGTAAGTACGAATATTTACGAATAATTACGTTTCAGTCGTAACCTTAGCCTTGAGTCTAACAATAACTCCAAGAGCCTTGCGGTTTTTAGGTACCTTTGAATATTCAAATAAAGAAGTAAGAATACCTTATTTTACTGAATTTGACTACTTACCTTTGAATATTCAAATAAATAAGTAAGTAATGCTTATTGCTTATTTTTTATGAATTTGACTTTCGACCGTAACCTCGGCGGCGGAATAAATTATAATATTAAATTAATATCAACATAATTATATATGTACCTACTTCTTGTGGCCTTCTGAGCTTGAAGATGAGTCTAAGTACCGTACAGAATAGGTGGATCGAAAGATCCTGGATCCAGTATCTAGAGCATGAATCTTATCGTCGAAATATTCGTACGGTAAACGTGAGGTGAGGAGCCATTAGTATGTGAAAGATAAAGCCAGATGCTTCCCATACTAATGACACACGTGAACTATACTAATACTTTGACCATAGTGTTCCTGATACGGTTACCGACGGGCATAGTAGGTGGTATTGTATAATTAGTATCTACATAGGCCTGGAGGCCTACTCCACCACGCAACTCCAATCCGGATTGATGGAGAAAATGTCGATGTTTTTAAAACATCCATAGGGCCTTCGACAAGGTTTATCGACTGCTATCTTATCAATAACAACCGGGACCGACGCGGCGACGGCTTATTGTGCCCACCGATGCACGGAAGCGCGCAATGTATTCGCCAGTAGACGTTGCTTAACTTTTTCAATCGCTTGCGATCTACTCAAGCCGCGGGGCTACGCGCGCTTCAATACAGTATCTAAGGTTTAAGTTGATATTTATAAAGCTATAATATATTGTATCAGGCGTTACTTTGCGGAAATCCATTGTTATTTAAGTTGTATTTATATTTGTTTGCAACAATCCGCACACGTGGAACTTGTTTTGGTATGGACCCACCACCCTCCCTTATCTCTCTGAGTAGGTATATACCATAACAACTTATTCCAATAGTACACGACACGTGTTTCGCCCCAAAACGGAGCATCATCAGGTGATGTGGACTCTACAACGTCTCTCAGCAACCAACCGTTGTAGAGCTAACAGCAACATACTTGCGGGGGGTGAGTAACGATGTAGTAATTAGTGAGTTTAGTATCGATTCCCTGTCGCCGGCCCTGACCTTCCTGCCGTATGCACTTTCGCACATAGTTAAGTCGATAACGACTACTAAAACAACACTTAAAAGGCAGTATGTGACTTTAATATTATATCAGCAGAAAGAAAGGTGACATACATATATGTAAATTAATAGCCATAAAATGTAAAATCAAATATTAAATTAAGTATTAGTTAATATGTAAGACATAATTATTGTATGCCCCGCAAAAGGTAGACTGTTATAAACTTATAAATTTTGTAACATCTTTCTCGTGTAACAGTCGTTCTTATCTTTTATTTTCTTAAAGCTAATGACATGTACGATCATTAATCTACGTAGCTTATTTTCTTGTATAGGTACATAATACTTTGTTTACTCGTTGTCTATCTATGTCACTAGTGTGATGATGTAAGCATTGGGTAGCCTGTAAGAAAGCAATTTGCTAAGCCTTTACAAAAAGCTAAAATAAATCCGGTACTGCCTTGTATTCGCGAGGTTTTCAGGGCTATTTCGGGGTCGATTGCTATCCGAATATCAGACGGAATGATTGATGAAGGAAGCCCACTAACAGCTGTAAGCTTAGGGTTCCATTACGGAGGTATTCTTAACCCTTATCCTTTTTATGAAACTTAAGCGGGCTTGCGAAGCTTTCGCTTGTACTTGAGCTTTTAATATAGGTACTTGGGGGAAATTTAAGGCTTCCTAATCGAATCAGATTGTAGACAATGAAATTCAGACACCTAAGTATGTCTGCTTTTCATTGTTTATAATCTCTTTCGATTAGGCAGTCTTAAATTTCCCCCGCATCAATCCGTTATAATAGAAGAATAATTGCCAACTTTTTCTCGTTGTCAACACGTGTTGTTGACAAATGTTTTTCTAAAGCGTTTTCCATGTCGAACGAAGAAATCTTTCTCTTTCATTTCTCATATTTGTACCGTGGAAGCGCCGCTTAACAAATATCCATCCATTTATCCTTACAAACTTACATAGTTACTAAACTTGTCTTGATTTGACATACAGATATACAGATAAAGAATGCGTAACTAACAGCACTTTACACCAACATGCCCAGGTCCCGGCGAGAGCTACACGGACTACGTGGCGACGCGCTGGTACCGCGCCCCTGAACTCCTCGTCGGGGATACCATGTACAGTACTCCTGTTGACGTTTGGGCAATAGGTGAGTAATATGGAAAGGAAGGAAAATCTGCTAAGTGCTAGCATTCGAAAAGGTTGTTGGCACAGCCACCTCAAAACGGCTAAGCGTAAAAACTCAAAAAAATTACAAAGTAAGTGTGTGTATATTTTCCCATTACAGTGTCATATCCCTGTTCACATGAATTCACATCCTTATGCCTAGAGGTAGCTCACATCTGATATATCTCATTTGCCTCTCGTGTTATTGGTTTCCAAATGCCAAATTGGACGCAAATAGATCAAACCATGGAACGAAATGTAGGTAATAGATAGCATCTATTGATAAGAACACCAGAGAAGTCGCCAGAGCGTTGTCGTACGAATTTCCAGTTGGTTTCATCTCGATTCTCAATGAAGGTGATTGTTTATAATATTCTCTAGTTTTTCCCTCAGAAATGCTCCAGTGAGCATAATGCGTTTCTGGCATGTCTTGAATCTCGCTCAAAATGGATCCGTTTTTTCCCAGGTTGTGTATTCGCCGAGCTGCTGTCCAGCGAAGCGCTCTGGCCGGGCAAGAGCGACCTCGACCAGTTGTACCTCATCAGGAAGACCCTGGGTGACCTCCTACCGCGACACATGACTATATTCTCGCAGAACACGTTCTTTCAGGTTAGATCCATTCTAATTATCACCTAACCAGCCGCCATTAAAAGAATTTAACCCGTTTTTTATTGCTAGCTAGTGGTAAACAACAACGGGTGGTCTAATACAAAAGGAAAGGTCAATAACGAAAAATTATCGACAAAAATGAGCAGGAAAATAGTATATATCATAATAAAGACTCACCGTAGGAATACCTTGTCTCATCTCTGACGAAAGCTACAAGACTGAAAGAAGCACTACAGCCTACAGGCAATCAGTCTGTGAAAGCTGATGAATTGTATTATTCGTGTGTTTGTTTGTTTTAGCTAAAACTGACTATGTGCAGCAGCGTAGTTTAAAGGAAGGCTGCATTGAACTAAGTACCTATATACATTTTTACAGCTCGATATAGTCAGTCAAGATATTTTTTCTATGTGGTACGAGTCTTCGCTTTGACCGCGACAGGATTAAATTGCCATTCTCGTCTTACACAATTGCACGATTTGTTATATCAACATTATTATTTTTTCAATTTTATACACGTCAGAATAATAGATTACCCACATTCTCAGGGCATGGCGCTACCAGAGCCGACGACGCTGGAACCCCTGGAGAAGAAGATCCCCCAACGATACGCACATAACGAGCTCGTAATAGACTTCTTGCAGGTGACCTTACAGTTTAAAGTAGACTTGCACCTTGGATCTTGACGGTACGATTGGTTACTTTAAATTATTGTGCGATTTTTTCTAGTTTGGTTACTTTGGAGTAGGTCCGATCGCTGCAACCCTTTTTTATGTACTTCTATTGGGCGTAAGTCTTTCCCCTCAAGAACACCCGGAGTCAAAGATTTTTAACTTATCAAGATGGAGCTGATGCTCCATGCTAATATTCTGAAGGACATTACCTAAAATTAGGCGAGTTTTGGTCGCCATCTGGTCATCAAAATCTTTGCTCGGAACATACTCCACCATACTGCTGAATATGGATTGGTGGAGATATGGATGGGTCAGAGGCCAAACAGTGTCGGATATCTATTCTTAAACCGTTCAGAAGACTTCCGAGAAAGTTGGACGACATATTGCCCATTCTGCTGGGGCTAGGACCGGAAAAAATTGGCACACGGGCTATTTACTCGTGCATTGTAGGTAGCAACAAGGAACGATTTCAGAAAATTCCACCACCCTGCATGTGGAGGAAATAGGGGATGAAAGTTTCGCCATAAATCCGCCATTTCTGATAATAAACCTTGGAAAAACGTTAAGTCTGCTTCGAGTGAAGTCGGTAAACTCAGAGGCTTATAAAACTTTACAACGAATAATTTTTTTCTTTCACAGAAATGCCTAGACAAAGATCCCATGATGAGGTGGACGTGCGAGCAGTTACTGCGGCATCCTATCTTCGAGAACTTTCTGTTCACCGTTCCACATTCAGACCACGAGGAGTACGAGAAGGCTAGGAGAGCTCAGGTAAGAATCATATGGCGAGAAGGTATGAAGTGATGGTGGTGTTTTGATGAGATGAGAGAGAGGAAGATTAGGCACACGTGTGTAGAGTTTTGCCAAATATCTTGAGCTTAAGTTAGCAATAGCTTAAGTATTGTTGGACAGCCAAAACACTAGTGTCGTCGGCGTCGAGTGTGTGTCTATTTGCCAAGATAAAAAGAGTAGTCTCTTAAATATCCTGCAACCTTGAATGACATTGATACATTAGTTATGTTTTATTACTTTAACAATATCCTCAACTTGTCTACACATAGCACGGGCTAACGCAAGCAGGTCAGACTGTAGACGACTCTTCGATCCAACCCGCCACCGAGCCCTCTGCACCTAAGAAGGGCAAGGTTAAGGGAAAATGATCGACCCAATAGATAAAAGTTGATGGATCACTCGAAGACGTGAGGTGAATGACTACCGACGTATTTAATGTTGATTTGATGTAGGTAGGTAGATGAGACATTTAGATTTAGATGTAGGTACCTAGCGCCTAGGTAGATTGTGCAAGTAGGTTATACTTTACGTATAGTTTGTTCGTAGGTTGTAGTTTAATGATAAATAAATTAATAAATAGGATATTACCGATTTCTTATTTATTATCTATCTATCTTGAACCGCGGTTTCGGAAGGCGGTGACTTATGGTCGGACTTACGGTGGGGTCGACTACAGCCTAGTACTCCCGATAAACCGGGCGAATAAGGAATCCTGAGGAATAGAAATTCCTAGTAGACTTTGAGGAAACTAATTTGGATATAATATGTATCTATCCTTAAAACTGTTTTGGTGGAAATATTTTCTTTTACCACTTTTTGTTATAGGTACAGTTCCAATGATTGAAATTGACGGCATTGACAATGGTTTGCACAAAAACCACAACGTTTGCGGTTATTGTTTTGTAGACAAAAGATTGCTAAATAATAGAAGTGTCTTCTGTGATTGAATGTTAATTTTCTTTCCATAGAAGTGATAACCAAGTACCTACTAGGTATTATAAAATTAAATGGGATAGAACCATAGAAAAAAAAATATATAGTAATCTGTTTTCAATGAATAGAACCATAGAACACAGAATACTAAATTCTGTCTTCTATGAATAGAACTAAAGCCAGGCTTAGAAAGGTAGTATATTTTAATTTTCAATTTCAGCGGATTTATGCATAGATATTGTCCTTTTAACGGCATTTGGTCCTTTTGACGTTGAACGCACGAAAACAAACGTGACAGCGACGGAAAAATAGTATGCCTACCTACTTTCTTAATTTCATTGGTTCACGTAACTGTGCCTATTTCTTACAATTTACAAAGGCAACTGTGATGTGACCTTTTATTTCCACTATTTTTGGTGATACTGAATGAGGAGCGACCGTGCACCGATTATGTCAACTCAGATAGTATATTTTACGCCGGCTTTAGAAATCTTCGACGGCGTGATTCAGGATACTCGTAGCGCCATCTCTTGTCGATCGGGGGAAATTGGCACATTAGCTTCTAGAATTTTTGTTCAATGTATTTTTAAACCATTTTTATCTTATGCAGGTTCAGTCATCTCCATTGCTGCCCCAACTTATAGTGAGTGAGCGAGCGCAGCCTAAAGGAAAGAAAACCGAAATGGATGCACGGGGCCACCTCCCCACCATATGACTAGGGGTTCCCGCTCGGCCTCGACTTTAGTATCAAAATATGCTATTTTAATATTCAAATATGCAAACAAAAGTTCCAAAAAATATCATTTGTACAAGTAGTCCGTTTTTTACACATGTCCTTTTAATTAACACATGTCCTAATAATATAGACACACTAAAATTATTTACACAATTTTAGTGTGTCTATATTATTTTAGTTTGTGACTTAAAAATAACCCAAACACAAAATTACAAAGATTTAATAACAAATTGTCATTTAAAGGACAAGAGTAGAAAAACAGACTGTAGTTTGTTATTTTTCAAACAACTCTTTTTAATATATTTTTCATGTACAGTTCTTACTCTGTTACAATTTTATTGTAATAAAATTATATGGATAGATTCTTCTCAACTAGCAATGTAATGTTGATACCAATTGCCATTTAAATCAGTAATATTCGTCTAAATTATAAGTCGAGTCGAGCTATGGAAAGGGTAGGCCAAATGGCCTGTTATGAGACTTTGAAAATTAAATTGTATCTAGAATAAACTCTAAATTATTTAGTGGTGGTTTTTATTTACTTGCCTCCCTGCCTTTTGAAATCCCTAGGTAGTAGAACTATTGCACCGCACCTAAGATGTTGTCTTACAACCACCCTATTTTAGAAGCTCTGAGATTGTAGAGAAGAGGTATGCCTTATCAATATTACCATCACCTCTTAGCCCTGTGAACAAATGTTTTTCATGTCTTGTTTAGGTTGTTAATGTTACTATATTTTAGTTTTGGAGTGAACATGTTAGGAGCTCATAAGTATCTCACATATAAACTCTGATAGAATTTCTGTTCTACTTCAGCTTAGACATGGATGTCATAGATAGCAGTGAATACTTTTAAGAACATTTTTAGAATGTTAATTTTAAACTGCCTGATGAAATGACAGAGCAAATACTCTCATACACATTATAAAGCTAATAAACTGTTCTGGCAACATGACGTGTTGGAAATACACATAACTGAAGACGGAGGGGTAGGGAAAAAATTTAAGTTCTCATAAATATAAAAATCTTAACAAATAAATAAATTATATTCAAGGCAGGTTTAATTTTAATAATGTATTTTTATGCAAAAAAAGCCAGTCATTTATGGGAATGTCAGTAAGAATTTATAATAAAATTCCAATCGAAATTAAATCCCTGGCTTTTCATAAATTTAGAAGAACTATCAAATCAGTCCTGTGCCGAAAGGGCTATTATGAAACTAAGGACTATTTAGACGATAAGAAAGCGTGGGATTGAATAACTTCACTATATAGGCTATTTCTATACACCATGTAACAATATTTATTTGTGAGCAGATGGCAATGGGGCGATATTGACACACACAATAGCTGTCACATGTGTTCCTTTATTGGGCCTAGTCATACTGCACCATAGAATAATTCATACTTATTTTAAAAAGAGTGCTGGGAGTTTTTTTCCACCCGCTTTTTTCTCCTAGTCTATGTTTTGCCTGAGTGGTGATCAAAGCGGATGTTTGTACAGTGCAACCTCGATATAACAAATCGGAGGGGAACAAAAAAATATTCGTTATATCAAGTAATTCGTTAAACTGAGGTTTGTTATGTTGAGGTAAGGTTGGTCTAAAATTCGTTATAAAGAGGTAAAAAAATAGTTTTATTTACCTTAACATTACGTACTCATCTTGTTATAGCCAATAACGAGCAGAAGTGTTTACATTACTTTCCATCAAACAACAATGATTGTTTTACGAACAAAAGCGTATCGAAACATGTCGCGACATGAATTACATACATACTATGAGAATAAGAGTCATACGGTGGTGGGAACTTTATATAAAGGTTTTGGGTTGACAAAATTCGTTAATTAGAGGTATATACTTTTTTTTGATAGTGGAAAATTCGTTATAAAGAGGTAATTCGCAAAAAATGTTCGCAATGTAAAGGTATATTTTATATTGACTCTTATGGACAATTCAAGGGGATTACGAAAAATTTGTTAAATCGAGGAAGTCGTTATATTGAGGTACGTTATATTAAGGTTGCACTGTATAATGTTAAATGTATGACGTTCATTAAGTGTGCATAAATTGTACCTAATAATGAATGAAAGCTTTTGAATTTGAATTATGTTAGGATAAGTAGTGAAGCATGAAACTCCTGGTTTTAGTCTTATTTTCTATAGACCTAGACCAAATCAGGTGTGGTCATTTTTATAGGACATAATATATTGTGATTCATGTAAAGGAACTAAGACTAAGAAAATGTAAACATTTGATTGTAATAGGTATTTAGTATTAACAATTGTTATAATTAAAACAAACATATACCTATACCTAGTTTTATTTTATTTTATATTGACTATCACTAGGAAATATGAAGTTTGGTTTTATTGTTAAAAATATATCCATTGACTGTTGTAGTATATTTCTCCTATATATACAAATTTTTTAGGTCCTTTTTCCATAGCGAATCATTCCTTATTTTTCTGAAACAATAATAAAAAAATATTAGTAAGTCTGTACTGATGGTGTTATCCACTAAATTTAAGCTCCTTCTTTTCTATCTCTACAGAATTTTGAGGAGATGGACCGATGGCAATAACTTACAACCTCAAATGCATTGTCATTAGTGACTTTATACAGACAGGGCCGGGTGTCCTCACACAATGAGAAGTATGTGCCAAGATTTAAGTGGACGTATTAAAACTATGACGGTCAAGAGAAAAGAAGTTGCGCAAGAATTAAGTACTTAATTACCATAAACGGCAGCTTCTTCCGCTCTTCGGCGCTCACGAGAGCGTCATTCTCTTGCAGCTTCATCCATCCGTAATGGCTGCCAACGATGACCGGCACCATTACTATTAACACTAGGTTATTTGATATAAACTTGCGGACACTCATGATGCTTTAATTATTTTAATTAAATTAATTTCTTAATGAATTTTCTTTATTTGTTTTGGTTATATTTTTTGACATTGACATTACTCTGTCTGTCTTCTCATCTGTCATGATGTGAAATTGTGAATCAGTCATGTGTCGTTCAGGAATGAATGCTTCAATTGAAGTACTTCACTTTTTCCCGTCCTTCCTTCACTACTTCAGTTACAATTCATCTCGTTCATTTAGTCCAATTGCTTCGCGAACGAAACTAACCGAAGAAGCTCGACAGTCGACGACGCGTGGCGTGCGCATATACTCACGCACACATACACATACTCATGCTCGGAGACATAAAAGAGAAAACAATCTTAAACCATCAAGTAAAGCACCAATGATCAAATTACAAATATTCTTATACGAACACTATTACATCTAAATACGTTGTCGTTAGAAGTTCTAGGAAACGTTTCAATATTATGAGTTTTATGTTAAGTATTTACGGACTATTTTGGCTTGATTATAAGTATAAATGATATTTTCTTTCATTTTTAAATTTAAATAGGTAACGTCTCTGAGGATCGTAAGAAATCTAAGGTATGATTTTACGGAGGGTATATTATACGGTATTTCAAAATATTGAACAAAAATAACATTATATGTCATTATACGTTTGGAAAGCGACCATAATTTATTACTAGATATTTGATAAAACAAACGCACTTAGTTTTATTTTATTGTTTTAGTCCTTTTAATTTTTTTGTCTTTTTATCCTATATCTAATAATCTCAAAAAATTCAAAAGACTAGTAGAGATAAACGTTACGATACACGAGTTCATTATGGGATACCCCTAATTCATAATAATTTATCGAACATTTCATTAGAACTACTATATCGTAATGAACTAGTGAAGGAACTGAACTAACTGAAGTAAAAGAAATAGTAGGGAGTGTTGAAGTAAGAAATAGGAAAGGATAACCTATCGTTTGTGAATGGTGAACTACATTGAACTACTGGACTAAAAGAGTGATATACTTCACAGTGAAGGAAAGATATGTTTCGTTCTTTTCTTTTAAGTGACACATTTTGCTCATGGCTATTGTGAATGCTGTGAATGTGAATTAAGGTAAGACCGCACTAGACGGAACTGCAGTGCAGCGCAACTGCGCGACACGACGCGTCAAAATATTCTTTATAATTATGAAATTAATGAGACAACACGCACTAAGCGGCAACGGAACTACACTGCATCAGAACTGTGCGACAAAGTTGATCAACTCACCAAAAGTGTCGCGACCTGTCGACGTGTAGTTCCGTTGCCGCTTAGTGCGGTTTGACAAACTTCATTTTCATAGTCAGTCAAACAAGATACTCGGAAGCACGTAATCGTTTGTCAAAAATGTCAATTGATGATGAAAAAATAATTGTACTCGGCATTATAGTTTATAAAGATAATTAAGTTCCGATATTATTCTTTAAATTATATCATATAGCGAAACAAATTAGTTCAATGAGTGCACTTTAAAGTGTAATATTTTTAAGAATCATATCTATTTCGTCGTTCATCTTGCTCAAAGGTTGCCTAGCTACTGAATATATTTTTGTAGCGCCGCTGCAGTTCAAGTGCGGGTTACCAAAAATGACGCGTCGTGTCGCGCAGTTGCGCTGCAGTGCAGTTCCGTCTAGTGCGGTCTTGGCTTTAATGTTCTTTTCTGCGATGTCGTTAAGAAAATTCAGAACTTAGATTCCGTTATTCCTATTTAAATTGTTCAATTTAATTATAAATATTACAACTGCATATTGTTTAATATAAAGATAAAGTATATATATATTTTATTTTTTTTAAGTATTATATACATTTTACTTTTAATAGAGAAGAAGATCAAAGAATCTATTGTTTCCATGATTGTCTTTAATGGTAACTCTAATTTTTATTAAGGTTATTTGTTTTAGGTTTTAGAATGCATAATGTCAGAATGCGTTTTGATATTGCAAGAACAGGAAATTATGATAATAAAATGAAACTGAATTTCAAATTTAGCATTTTTCTACTTTATAATTTGCATTTGACTTCAAATCATAAATAAAGTTGAAAGCATATATATCACAATTATTTATAGGTTTATTAGCATATTAGGTAGGGATTTTATTTTGTGCCGTCAGTTTTTTCAAAAGGAATATCGTTACGTTTTGTCACAATCGTTCTCCTTGACAGGTGAGCTTGAAAATAACAGCTGACACGTTTCTATGTTAGCCAATAAGAAAATGATTCATTCTGAAACTAACAAATCAGAGAAAAGTATATGGAATGACCTGTCACTGACTGACATTTCATTTACTGAGTCGTCTGAAACCGAGAAATAAGAACAATTTACATACAATTTTACACACAAACATGGTGGCAGCTCAGTGAGAAGGGTGTACACTTCGACTAGTCATTAAAATATCACGAAGCTTATTAAGCACGAGTGTTTGCTACAATTTGTAAGTAAATATTGAAACGTGCGTTTCATTAATACCAAGTGCAAAATGCTAATATCGCATAATATTTTAGATAAACACCAAACCAATAAGCTTCATACAAAATTGAGAATGACGTCTGAAGAAACGCAGATTTCCGAAGAACTGAAGGGGTGTTACGAGAATCTTATTGTAATCGACATTGGCGCAAACTTGACGAACAAGAAATACGGCCGTGATCTCGATTCTGTGGTACAAAGGGCGAAAGATGCAGGTTAGTACGTGAGAAGTAACAATTCTTAAAATTCGCTTTCGCTGCTCAATAAAACTGCGTGCGGAAATGAGAAGCGTGAATATAGTGTATAATAGAGAGTTTCGTCATAAATAATACACAAGTTGGAGCGAAAAATAATTTATTCGTGTGCCAAATAGTTGCATTCGCAGTAACGTTCGCGTAACATGCGAGTGTGGTAACATTCCTTTCATTTGTACGTCACGCAAGTCCTGGAATTCTCCCCCACCACTGTTCCACCATCTGGCCAAAATCATATTGAATTACAATCGTTTTTCTAATTATAAAATTACAAGTTTATATGTATTTTTCAAAATACATTATTATATAATATTCCAAATAAGAAATAACTACATAATATTGTTAAGTAAGTAATTATGATAAAGAAATATTACCAACATACTTTATGATTCCCAACTAGGGAACTAATTTTTTTTGAGAATTCTTTTACCATGCTATAATAGAAATCAATTTATTACATTGTTAGGTGTAAGCCTGCCATTGGAGGCCAATATTGTTGTCATATTGACAGTTATAAAGTTAATTTCTAAGTTTACAATGTTTTATCTGTAGGCGTCCAGAAGATTATGGTCACGGGCACATCAGTACGCAGCAGCAAAGAGGCCCTCAGGCTGACACGTCTGTACCCCAGCACAATATATTCCACAGCAGGTAAGTCCAATATTGGCTCGGATCCCTCGGCATTTTCAACTCTTGTGTCAACTTGTACTTGTATGACATCTTGTACTGTATACTCTGTGGCCACAAGGACAGTCTATAGCCAGAAATAGCCTTAGATGTGGACATACCAATTAAGCCTTCAATGTGGATGTACCAATAGGAACTAATAGTTACCAATCAATTATGTTAGCGTTTGTACGGGAGCAACCAGTCTTTCATTAAACAACAGGGGACTGTTGATTGATTGATTTGATTAGTGGTACACCACCAAATTAAAGTACATAATTGAAATATCCTACTGAATTCATATTAATACATAGATGTATTGTTATGATTTATATATGTTATGAGGTTAGTTATATGAAAAAAATGTATGATACTTATTAAAATAATAAGTTTCCTTGTGCAAAAAATGTTTTTATGGTACATGTGCCATGAACTTACTCCACAGATATCAGTGTGTAAAGCTTTTATTTACTATCAATATAGCGTTTATGTGCTGTATTTCAAATCACCAAGAAAATACATCTTATAAATTTTCACTTCTCCCTGCACTGCCAGAGTGTTGTTTTTTTAAGTATGGTACAATTGGAGACATTCAAATTAAGAACCACACAATGTCAATAGATTAACTTATATCTGTATAATATAAACAGGATTAGAAGTCACAGGATATGACACACACTATCATTCTATCAATCTATTGGTATTATGAATCATTATAATTAATTATAAATCAACACCTTTGTTTAAAAGATAATACCCAATGTGTTGACCTATTAATGTCATTGTCCACTGATCATAACATAATTAATTGTAGCTATTATCAATATTTACAGTTGGAAAGGCATTAAGACAAAGGAATTAAGACAAAGGTTTAGGTTTATGATATGCGGAGTTGAGTAAATAATTTTGCAATAGCTTCATCCACAAGTCAGAAGACCCTCTTTCCTCATACCCTCCTCGCCACTTTTTTATAATAGTAATTGAATAGCAAAAGAACATGCAGACTACCTGATGTTAAGTGGTTACTGCAGCCCGTGAACAACAGCGTTCAACCTCAGATACAGATAATAATCCTATCTGTGATTGTATGCGGGCACTTTGCTATGAGGACTAAGATGTTCAATTCAAATAAAGTGTCCCCTGCAGATATTTCTCCCCCTAAACACAAGACATGAAGAAAATGCTGCAATCGAAGGGTTGAGAGGCTAGCAGTGTGGTACCTCCCTGGACGAGCTTCTATAGTTCTACCACCTAAAGAGGGGGATAGCATTCAAGTGTTTCTCTGGGTGATCTGCAAAGATGTCCCTGTTCCCACTTAGGCGTTTGCTCTGGCTAAATCATCATTCCAATAAAATGCAAGCCATCGGGCTTACCAATAAAGCAGTCTCTTTTAAATCTCACCAATATACTTTATGTCAGTCTTGTATCATTAAAACAATCTAAAAATACTTTATCTATAGGTACCATTATCTAATAAGATTAAGTAATTTTATCATATAAGATATTGGTGGTTATCTTTGAGAGTTTTGTAATAAAATAAGAAATAAAATGACAATTGTACATTGCACTTTTCTTAAGAATCGTTTTAGCTATCCTTGGCTTAGGGCCAGTTTCAATACTATCGTATAATCAATCACCGATTTGGTTGTCAGGCAAAATCTTTTATTTCAAAGCGATTAAAAAAGTATCCCAGCAACTAAACGAAGATCGGTTATTGGGACCCACAGATAGTATCTTAAGTTAACTCAAATCATACAACAATTATTATTTATAAATGACAAGACTTTTTTCCAGTCTTCGTCTGCATGGATTTTAGAACTTGGTCTAGAATAATAAAAGTTATCTTTAAATGTTAATGCACCTGGAATATAAAATATTATAACCTTAAAAATTACGTACATACTCCAAATTTCATCCCAATCTATTCAGCCGTTTTTGTGTGTAAAAGTAACAATTATCCTTCCAGGGGTGTGCATACCATATAAACAGAGCCTACCTTTACGCAAGCCTCTATCTTCGTGCCTCGCTTTACGTATTATTTTACTGTAATTGATTTGTCAAGAAAATCACAAACTATTGTTATTATAGATAGAACGAAATTATGATAATGATGTAGACATACTAACTCGATTCACAGTGCATACACACGCACCCATGATCAGTTCCATTGGTTCCACAACCTGTAAATTAACGGTGACCACTTACCATCAGGTGGCCCGTCTGTCTGTTTGCTTGCTCCATTTATATAAAAAAAAAGCCACGTTCACACCAAAGCATTGACGAACAATCGTCCACAGGAGTCCACCCGCACGACGCGAAATCGATGGTGGAAGAGGAGCTGTGGGCGGAGCTGCTGGAGATCGCGAGCGCGCCGGAGTGCGTGGCGGTGGGCGAGTGCGGTCTCAACTACAGCAAGGACTTCAGCGAGCCCGCCGTGCAGCGGGAGGTGTTCAAGCGGCAGGTCGGTGCAGCCTTCTCGATCAGTGTTAACCAGCCTATTTTAGGCCACCTTAACATTTCTAAAATTTTTATGCCCCCCCATCTTCTTCTCTATAATATAAATGAATCGCTGAACGTGTTGCTAAGCGCAAATCTCGAGAGCAGCTGAATCGATTTCGCTAATTATTTTTTTAGAATATTCCTTGAAGTACGAGGATGGTTCGTACGGAGAGAAACTCTGAAAATAATGTAAAGAAAATAATAAAAACAACTATTTCATTTTCCCATATAAACAGCTGTTCTACCTGTCAAACATCATTTCGGATTAAATACTTCATATAGAAACGTCAAGTTCTTTCTTTTTTGATGCCTCTTCTATTATGCAAACTGCAATGATATATTTATAATGGCAAAACGAAGTGTGCTGGGTCATCTGGTACATAATATAATTTTAATACATAAATAATTTTTAACCTTTAAAAATTGTTTAGTTCCTTTAAGAAATATAAATTTATAAGTTTTGGAAAGAAATCACTATGAAATTGTTATCAAAACATTGTACAAGTTAGTAAAATTTCAAAACATAAAGTGAATAACTGAAATTCAAAATAATTTTAATATTGACTTTTCTATGTTCATTTAGAGCGATCATTACGCTTCATGCTTGCTGCACGGAGATTTTATATTACCCAATAATTTTATTTATAGCATTTTTTAAGAATTCGCTTTTTTCTTAAATTTGTCACATATATCTATCATTGTATTTAAATAACCTAAAACGAAGTTAAAATAGTGTCGAGTCCATTTTTAAATTGCCCCTTGTGGGGCGTGGGCCCCACGTTGGGAAACACTGTTCTAGATGTTTCCAGATCATTCTAGAAGTGTATAGATACAATGTCAGTAAACATTGCTCTCAAAGTTAGCAAACTGAAGTGGGGGAAAGGTGGATTAGAAAGGTCCTCTTGGGGGGGTTGAGTGAAGCGACAGGTTTTATAGAGTCTTCTGGATGTTTCCAGATGATTGTAGGTATTTTTAGATACTTTAAAGGACGGATGGACTATGCTAGAATGTGATTTTAATTAAAGCAAACAGTGTCTTAAAATCTTTCACATGTTTTACAGGTGAATAAATTTGCATCTATAGTAATTTACATGTGATTTAATTTCTTACACGAGTCTCAATTATTAAACTCAAATTTTTTTCATAAAATATGACACAATTCTTAATGTTCCGTAATATTTTTCAATGTGCCGTAATATTTTTTTTCCCACAAATGCTTTATTTAATTGTTCACATTTTGTGATCCAATTAAGACAAAATAAGACATTTTCACATGTGAAAGGTGAAAATGTCTTATGTTTTTACATGTTATTCAATTGTTCGAATTCTCAATAATTTCAGATATGATTCAATTGTGTTATTTCATTTGACAAAACGTACATTTAGAATGCCAACCTCCTTAATAAAAAACAGAGACATAGCCTGAGCTATAAGCTGATGAATGTATAATTTATATTAATAATGCAATGTATATGACGCTTATTAAGAGTGCATAAATTGCACCTGATAATGAATAAAAGCTCTTGACTCGTACAATAATCGCATATTCGAACATTCATACTTGCGCTCTTAATTGCATTAAGTGCTAAAAGCCATTGCATGAGTGCGAACACTGACAATTATCGAGTCCGTCCGAAGAATTCAGAATTGGATCGTTTCCTCATCGATTTATTCGTTCAAGTTTTTGCGGAAAGAAAATCGTATGAATTATTCATGGATTTTCTCTTGATACATCCATTACGTTTGAGTGTGATGTATGTGTATGTATGTTAGTATTATGCTTAATCGAAAGCGATTATCCAGTATAAGTCATTGAAGTGTTCAGTTATTAAATGATCAGATAGCTAGTGGTAAATTTTTAATAATAATAATATGTGATTTCTTGCTTCGAAGGGTGCTATACAAGGGATATACAACGGTGTGTATACGTGACATTACAGGTTATGTGACGTATTCCCGCTAAGGGCGGGAAGATAAGCTCAAAACGAATCCTTTAAGCCTTAAGGCATGTGAAGCCCTATCCAAAACTCAACGGTTTTGGAAATATTTAAGTTTGAATTTTTAAGTAAAGTCCCTATTGAGGCAACTAAAATGTCACAATAAAAAACACTTGATAAGATTGGGATTTGCATAACTTGGAGAAGTTATTGCTGCTGCCTGCCAGTCTTTGGGGTTCGTACCCGGACCTCTCTGGTTATACAAAGAATTCTTAACACTGAGCTATTGACGACTTTTTGCTAGTTGCTAGTCGTGATTTAATTCCGATAACTACAGGTAATTAATGGTTGTAGTTAGATTACTCACTTATCTTGTAAACCTATATTGCTTATCAACTCCTGGTACGGGGTAAATAAAGTCAAATTTCACTTTCGCTTCCACATCTCGAGACAGATATGCAAAACAGTTTGATAGCCCAGTTCGCAGATCTAAATATAGACTGTGACCGCAGCGTTGGGTATCGTGCGGCCGACACCAGAACTTGTACAGATTGTATATACAATACACATATGGTATAGATAGACTGGATGCATTTATGTATTTATGCAATTATAACAGTTTTTAAAGCCATTTTTTTGCCATTTGATCCATTTGATTGAAGCCATTTGATCTCCCAGCGAAATTATTATTTGCCGCCCTTTAATCTATTACTAATAGGCGTATGTTACAAGTAATAAATCTTCTATACATATAACATTCTTTGTTCTGAATGACTGACGGATCATCGCTCAGCATAAACCGCTGTAGAAACCTGAAACTTGGAGGGGGTGTGTATGTATGACGTAGACATCCGACATATCCGACAATATCACCTGCTGTTACGGTGAAGGAAAACATCGTGAGGAAACCTGCATGCCTGAGAGTTCATAAAAAAAAAATGTTCTCAAAGGCATGTGAAGTCCACCACCGCAGTAGGCCAGCGTGGTGGACGGCGGCCTACATCCCTCTCATTACGAGAAGGAGAACCGACCCTGTAGTGGGTCATTAATGGGTACTGACTAGACATCCGACAAGAGAGGATTTTCTGAAATTCTACCCCTAAGGCGGTGAAAATCTTACCGAGATTTTTCCTTAAATCATTCCTCATTTTTGTTTGCCTCCCCTCCCCCCTTCCTGGATCGGGCCTTGCACGCTATGTTGTAAGGTGGTTTATACGTTCTGAGGTGAGCTAAAATGCTGTCCGGACCTCGATTTCACACCTTTTGCTGTCGTGTTTCCAAAGAACCGGTCATAAACGAATCCAGAGGATAGTCGATCGTCGAATAAACTTTGTTTCAGAAACAAGGCTTGCTATTTTGATTTTATCGATATGATTGATGGACAGCTACTAGTCATACGTACTGAACATATCAGAATGTATTTGAGAAGGAAACGAATATGGATAAAGTATATGAAAATATAATTATACATTAATCTGTCGGGTATCAAGATCTTTCTTAAAACATCAGCCAGTAGACAGCATTCGTCAAAAACTATTTTGGTGAAAAATAAACAGTTTTGGAAGTTACACGAGTCATCTATTTCTGTCGAAAGGAAATCACCGCTTCGAACTCGTGTTGTGTTAACACGAGACCACGTTTTCTTAAACGTTTTGTTTTCATGTGAATGTTTTGAAAACATTTTTTTGTGGAGACTCATTGGATGTTGGAATGTTTTTCTTTTTCGTAATGGACATGTTTTTCTAACAGTGAAATTCCTTTTTTGGATTGAAATAGTGTTAGGGAATGTTATTTTAGAAAATTTTCAAAGCATGGTTAACTGTTAATGTGTGAAATCATAATCTTAATAATAATGATGGTTCAATGGCTATGGATCCGGCCTCTTAATAGATAGGTCCGGTGTCTGTCTTGACATCTTCCCATACTAATGGCAGCTAGATATGATTACAATAGAAAAGTGCGTAAGGTCATCTTTGAGCCACTGGTCTCCAAATCATGGATCCCCTAAAAATATTTGGTTGGCAAAATGTATTATTTCAAAGCAATTAAGATCATTTAAGTTACAGTATCAATCTCAATCCATGTCTGCTGATCGATTATTATTTCTGGGCGCTAGTCTGCTAAGTTAAAGTCATATTCATGACGACCCAAGTGGCGCAGTGGTTAAGACAGTGCGCTGCGCGGAAGGTCCTATGGGTTCGATTCCCAGGAGAGCAGAGATTTGAACGATGAATTTGAATTTCTGTTTCTGGTCTGGGTGTGTTGTGTTGTTGTCTTGTGTGTGTCCATGGCACCCACGACACAGGGAATCCTATGAGCGTGAAGCGGTATTTATTTATTTATTCACTTGCTCTTACAGATTACTGTACGAATGCTTTGACGTTAGTGGCAATTTCCGGTGTAATTCAGGAGAGTGACAGTTACAAAGCGTAGCAATTGATCCCAGACCACTTCAGATTGTTCCGAGTCGAGCGTCGTCTGGACAGTGTCGTGAGGTCGTGACTCAACTAATAGCCGCATCTGAATTCCTCTCAGTGCTCCGTTTATTCCTGTGAACGCTAAAGCAAATGTAATTCGATACAGCCCCCGCTTTGGGACGCAATCAAAGGCGAAAAATAGGGGTTGCAAACAGGAAAAAAACCATTATCTCTAAACCTCACGATTTCAGAACTGAAATTTTCTCCTATGTAAATTAATAACTATGATGTTTGCGAATTATATTAAAGTCCTACTTCCCATACACCTCGATTCAATTCAATCCAATAACGTTTATTTTTGTTGAATTATTTATTGAACTAATGTCATTACGTCCTCTAGCGAACTCTTATGGTATAACGGTGAGAGTGGTTTTGACGCTTCCCGCCTTTTTTCTTTCGTCTTGTTTTAGTTAAAAAGGCCTGTAAAATTATCTAGCTGAATACCAATCTACACCAGGGTTCAGATGCATCAATCGTTTCTTGCTCTAACCAGATTATAACTCGGAACATTGATATGGCAACTGCCTATCGCGTGATGCGAACTTGAAACGGTTATAGGATTACAACGTTACATGTTGTTGCGTAACAGTCGAGCAGTCGTGTGATTTGATGTCATTCGTCGAATTGCACTATGGTGGAGGGACTGCACTGGGTGGTGTCAAATTTCAGGGCTACCTACGTACCTATACAAATATTTTTTTTAAAGAAATTGAGTAGTGAAATTGAGTGAGTTTTATTTACTTTTAAAAGAGTGCTGGGAGTTTTTTTCCGCCCGCTTTTTTCTCCCAGTCTACGTTTTGCCTGAGGGGCGATCAAAGCGGATGAATGTAGAATGTATAATTTATCTGTATGACTTTCAATAAGTGTGCACAAATTGTACCTAATAATGAATAAAAGCTTTTGAGTTTGAGTAGCAAACGGATATGCAGACCACCTGATGTTAAGTGGTAAGTCACATGCGATACATACAAGATGTTAACAATTCTGTCTATTTATTGGAAGGTATTTAAGAAGTTTTGAATGACCGTTTCCCACTCCCGTACTCCCTTACACACAATAGCGTACAACATAACAAACGTTCCAGTCTAATTCCATCGAACCTTGGTCATTGAACTAATCCCGGGCTAAATAACGCGGCGCGTGGGCGGCGATCAGTTTAACCTCGCGAGATCACGTCAATGATTAGCTCTGATTAAGCGCCGTGGAGATGATACGAGGATTGATCAGGATTGGTTAATTCATCTAACTGGATAATAATAATATAATAACGCTTCACACTCATAGCCCCACACTAGGATTCCCTGTCGTGGGTGCCATGGACACACACCAGACAAGAACACAACACACCCAGACCAGAAACAGAAATTCTAATTCATCATTCAAACCTCTGCTTTGCTGGGAATCGCACCCAGGACCCTTCGCGCAGCGCACCGGTGTCTTAACTACTGCGTCACTTGGGTGACGACCCAAATGACGCAGTGGCTTGAATGACGATTCAAACGTACGAATACTTACGTGGTCACGCTCAGGGCAAAGTACTCCTTAAAACAATCTGAAAAATACTTTTCTAGCATAACGCTCTAAAGTTCCAAACCGTGACTCCAGGTGGAAATGGCGTGCGAGCTCCGCAAGCCGCTGTTCGTCCACGAGAAGGAAGCGCAGGCGGACCTGACGGGGATCCTGGACGAGTACGCCAGCCGGCTGCCGGCGGTGGTCATCCACTCCTTCACCGGCTCCGTGGAGCAGGGCGTCAAGTACATCGAGCGCGGGTTCTACCTCGGCATCACTGGGTGAGTACTAAGTGTCGAGTGTCACTTTAAAGACCACTCTAGGATGCGTTGTTGATAGGAAGGCTTTGGAACAGCGTGGTGGAGTCGTCTCCAGGCACCACCCCCTGGTGTTGGAAGTGACTTGCCTAACAGTGGTACATAAAGAGGGTTGCAGTCCTCACGGGGTAAGTGTGATTTATATATCTATGTGACTATTGTACACGGGTTGGCCACTAGTCCATTTCTCCTGTCAGTAACCCATTAATGACCCACTACAGGGTCGGGTCTCCTTCTCGTAATGAGAGGGATGTAGGCCTTAGTCCACCACGCTACACTACTGCGGGTTGGTGGACTTCACATGCCTTTGAGAACTTTTTTTTCTGAACTCTCAGGCATGCAGGTTTCCTCACGATGTTTTCCATCACCGTAACAGCAGGTGATATTTAATTTTTATAAAGCGCACATAACTTTTTTTTAAAAAGTCATTGGTGCGTGCCACTGGGATTCGAACCCGGACCCCTCGATTCGAGGTCGAATTCTAAGCCACTGGGCTATCACCGCTTATCTCCTCCGTCCATTTCTCCACAAACGTGCTTTGGAGCAGAGTGGTGGAGTATGCTCCAGAGCTACTATTAGGGGAAACCCGTGCCCATCAGAGGGAAGTGTGATTATAGATTGTACACGGGTTGGCCACTAGTCCATTTCACATCGAGCGCGGGTCCTACCTCGGCATCACTGGGTGGGTGTGTTAATAAAAAAGATCCGGCTGTCTTTTCGTCCGCATATAGCGCACTAACATCTTTAACCATAGCGCCACACAGGTCGTGTGGCGCTATGGTTAAAGATGTTAGTGCGCTGCGCTGTCCTGTGTTCGATTTCCAGCGGAGCAGAGATTTCAATGATGAGTTAGAAAGGTAAATTTAGGTAAAAGGAGCACAGGCCCTCCTACCAGGTGGACTGATGACCTGAAGAAGGCGGCGGGAAACCGTTGGATTCAGCGGGCCCAGGACCGGGCGGAGTGACGTCGATTAGGGGAGGCCCATGTCCAGCAGTGGACTACTAAGGGCTGAAAGGAAGGAAGGAAGGAAATACTTTCTAGCGAATCTTAACGAAATACTTATTAAAGTATTTGCAAAAAGCTATAAACAATGTTACCAATACTGACCTCTGTATCAATCTACCCAATTTATTAAGTTAAGAAGATTTTATTCATGGTAATAAATCCGGTATAATAACTGCTAGTCTTCAGGAAGGAAACATTAAAAAAACATTTTTTTTCAATTCCAGATACATTTGCAAGGACAAGTCCGACGGCGGGATCCGAAGGCTGTTGTCGGAGAACATCCTACCGCTGGACAAGCTGCTGGTGGAGACCGACTCTCCGTTCATGTACCCCAACATGAGGGCTTCCAAGCTGCCGCTGCACGTCAAGGACTCGCTCACTGAGAGGTAGGATGTCTACTTGTAGTGTTGACACTGCCAGTTTATGTCAGTGATGGATGGACAAACAAGACTGCGCGCGCGGCTTCGCCCGCGTGGATTTTAGAACTTGCGGTTATTGTGACTAAATTATGATCGCCCTCGCGGACTTTTTTGTAGATCTTAATAAGACCTACAACCCGTAGTAGTTTTTGCAGCGCACGCGTAAATAACGCTTCACACTCATAGCCCCACACTAGGTTTCCCTGTGTCGTGGGTGCCATGGACACACACAAGACAAGAACACACACACCCAGATCAGAAACAGAAATTTAAACTCATCATTCAAATCTCTGCACCGCTGGGAACCAGGACCCTCCGCGCAGCGCACCGGCGTCATAACCACTGCGCCACTTAGTCGTCAATAAGTATAAATAGGTTTTCGATTCAATTTTCTTACGGATCCCTAATTTTTTTGAAAATAAAATATAGCCTATAACCTTCTTCTATAAATGGACTATCCAACACTGAAAGAATTTTTGAAATAGATCCAGTAGTTCCTGAGATTAGCGCGTTCAAACAAACAAACAAACAAACTCTTCAGCTTTATAATATTAGTATAGACTAGAGATAGGTCGGTTGCATCATGTTTGTGTGTCAAACTAATCAAACTTATGGTTTTGTGTGTTTTACATTTACTTTATATTTTTGCATACCTAAAAAATGGTAAATCTAGATTGATCTAAATAATTTGTAACAACTCTATACCTATATTTGTGCAAATAAACGTTTTGTCTTCGTCTTTGTCTTATAAGTGTGACCACTGCTACCCCACAGGTCGATGAACTTCGTGAACCGCTACTGCACGTTCCAACGCAACGAGCCGTGCGCGCTGCCCGCCATCGTGGAGCTGGTGGCTGGTTTCCTGGCCCGCAAGCCCGAGGACGTGGCGCTGGCGACCGCCTTCAACGCACTCAAGATCTTCGGCCTCAGCCAGTAACCAGTGTACTCGGTCTCAGGATGTCGGCCTCAGACGGTGATGGGTGTTCGAGGGTGAAGATGTGATGAAGGTATGATGAACAGCAAACAGGATACGATGAGGTGGAGGATTGAACAGTGCCGTAACTAGCCTTCAACAATTTGGTGTCAGTCAGTTGTGTCATTAAAATGTTGAATGTAACAACTATTTTCTATGGGAAGCAACAGAGGGGTGTGTACGTACCTCTGAGCATATGTGATGGTTTCTCCTAGGAATTTGATACAATGTAATAGAAGTCAGGCTTCATACTAAACCTCACCACTCTTTGAATACTACATCTTAGACGGAATACTATTATTTTCACACTTGGGTACCATTGATATTAGTTATGGCGCTGTTATGGCATGTGTATGACACAAGTGGATGAAAAGGAACTTGGATTTGATTGTTTGAAGCAATCTTGTATAAGGTGGACAAACCAATTAGACCACTTTACATCTGGGATGTCTAATTGTGTTTCCGGTCTTGGTGTGATTAGATTCCTTCTGAGATATTTTATTTCGAACATCGATTGCAAATAAATTGAAACCATTTAATTCGTCGGTTCATTGTTATATTTTCTTGGATATCCTTTGGGAGCTAATAAGAAAATTTCTATTATATGAATCATGGTTTCTGTCTCTGAAAAATCTAACCACATCAAGACTTCATAGAATCGAAAATGCCCTATTTATAAGTAAACCAACCCCATTGTGCCTTTATTAAATGATTACATTAAGATGATATGGATAGTATACTATTTATATGAAAGGAAAGATGATATATTTATACAATTAATGTTACCATTGCGGTATGAAGAGTTTACAAAACTTGCTCGAAGTTAAATATTTGATGTTTCTTTGGACGTCATTAAATAATTTAAACAAAACGAAAATTAATAACCTCGACTTAAGATAATACTCGATCAAATTTATTGCATTTTCTCTATGATTTATAAATGACATTGAAAAGATGATTGGGATTAACAATTTATTTGCTGTTTTGGCAAACTGAGGCTATTTTTTCTGTTGTAATAATGTGTGTTGAATAATAAATAACAATAATTATTGTTGTCTTGCCGTTGTAAAAAGACTTGTTTCTATAGACATAGACAATAGAATTGACTGTAAAAAATACCTATAATGACAAACACTATCCATGACTTTTTTGCAACGATTAAGGCCTATAAATATGAACATATGAGTTTCCTAGTGAATAAAGGTGGTTTCGTCAATTTTGTTGTTTATGTCTATAAGGGCCATATTAATGAAAAAAAAAACACAAAAAAATAAACCGAGTTGGTAGAAATGTTTTTAGAGTAGCTTTAGCGTACCTGAACGCTTGAGTTTGCAATGCCATTTATTAGATAAAAATGTGCAAATGAAGCATAATATTTATACTTTTTGTCTATGCGTTATTATGATACGTTAAGTGTCTATGGTTATTGTCGAAGATATTTTTTTGTACTCTGCCGATTACTTCTACGAACACATATTAAAGAGCCATTTTATTTATTCATTCGATATGAATGCTGAGTGGTTGTCTCGAAAACGACTTCCATTGTGTTTTTGTAGGAATAATCAAGTTGCTTTTTATGTTATTGTTTTTGTAGCGAAACGTGTTGCACGCTTCTGTTTATTTATAATGACACCTTGGCAACGGTAGGCTTTAGTCGATATGATCTCAGTAATTCTAGAGATGTTAATTTTGTTGTTTAAATCATAATTGTTGGCAACACCTGGCCGGCTGTACAGCGTGTTTATTTTAACGTAGTCGTGTAACTATTTATTTTTTTATGCCGCCAGGTATGTTAGCGGGAGATTGTTGCCACGATTGTGTGTTTAGCTTTACGTTTAAAAAGTTTACTAAATACATTTTATTTTTCACTCTGTTTTTGTACTGCTGTATTGTATATAGATGCAGTTGGTTGATGTGTAGCGATGATTTCCAATTTCGTGGATAAGAACTGAAAAGTCCCGTTGCCATTTTGCCAGCAAAGTACTTTCCGCACGGTGTTAGGTACTTTAGTTTTCGCTCTGCGCAGAGCATTCCTACTTATTCGAAATAAAATCTATATAAATATACAATTAATGTTAAAGTAATAATAAATATTTTTTTCATCGAATATTGTAAATAGTTATATTTACTGTTAGTAATAATGATTATTATTATAAATTTAATGCTGGTAGTCACAACGAAATCAAAGACTGCAAGTATTAAAAATGACGTGGAATTAACGTGTTATTATTGCGTTGTTTTTTTGTAACGATATTTTTATTGTATTTAATCGTTAGGGCGGTTACGCACCGGGTGATTCTTGACGTATTTAATAGTGGGTGTGTGACCGCGGGTTAAGAGTATTGTTATCGATTCCTTTATTTTTTGACAATTACTTTGTTTAGTAGAGGTGAGTGTCCGTGGAGGCGATGCGTGGAAATGTAAAGTTTTTGATAGTTTTGCCATTTTTGTACTAGCTGTACGTTTCCACGCGGCGTCGTTACGTGTACGTGTCGTTACACGCATAGACCGCGGACTTGTACTGTAGTGCCTTCGACAGACGTCCTTTTGTGATACAATAATTATATTTCTTAGACTGTACAGATTATTTCTTTCAATAAAAGCTGGAAATCTTGAGTGTTATTTTTTTTGTCCTAAAATAGTAGTGCATGTAAGTCTTGTCTGCTCGACTTTGATCCGTGATAATTGATATAACCATCCGAATATTTTTATATTCAAGGAAGTGTTATGTATCGTGTCGGGTGAAGTACTTTTAAGCAAAACTACAATGTTTTTGGTATAGAATTTTTATTTATTTACTATGTATACAAAACTATTTTTTATCATCTCAACTATTATTTGGAAACAATGTTTGGTTATAATAAACCAATACCTTTCACATACATATTATCGTAGATAGGTAGATTTCAAGTATTTCTAATGGCAGTTATTTGTTATCTATGTTACATTTTCCATATGTCTTTATTATTCACAAACTGAATAGAGAAAAGTTATTTATAATTTATAACAAAACAAAAATGCTATGAAGGACAGGATGGTGGCCACTCACGAAAACAATTAAATACATTTTGGGGTTATGTAACCCTATTGGTTGAGATATCGCTTGCACCTTTTGTGAAACATTCTTTTACACAAAATAAATAAATAAGCAAGCAGGGTACACATTCGTATACTTTCGAGTGTTGTTTCTTAGCTAATTGTACTTACTAGACTAGACTCTAGTCTTTCCAATAGGCTATTTTAATACTCCGGCTGCGGTGGTGACACAATGATCCTTTACCACAACGAGACTGCCAATAAAAATCCGGAACAATATAAAGTTTGTCTCAGTGGTCGAAAATGAATATCGATCGAATTTCGACCACTGGCGATAACCGTATGACTCAAAACTATGACATGACATATTATTATTTAGGTGGCACTTCACTTAAGCATTTGGTCAATCAATTTGCGTATTTGTGTTCAAATATTTACTTAATATTTGACGAATGCATCATCATACAAATATAGACAAATAGAGCGTTCACACATAGCATCCAAGTAACAAATACACTTACATACATATCGTTTGCCAAATACGTCGAATACGCAAATACAAATAGCCAAGTGAAGTGCCTCCATTACAAATTACAATCACATCAGCAATGCCATCAATAGGGTATTACGGCCTATGTCAAAAAGCTTTTTATATGAATTCGTAAGTCATAAAAACCAATAAAAAATTGGAAAAAAAAATTGCAAAAATATTATGTAAAAAAAGACTTTTCAATTTAAATTTCAAAAATTTCCGCGAAAACACGGTCTCGGTCGTCTCTGCTCTGCCGCAATGCGTGCGACGTCACTCGCAGTGTAAACAATACATCTCAGTAAAGGAAGAAAGTTATACTCCATTGTTTATTTACACTACTAATGACGTCACGCCGATAGCTTGCATGGCGTATAGCGTTTTTGACATTTGAAAAACAGATTAACAAATCTGAATTTTAAAATTGAAATAATAAATGTATACTACATTTTTCACAACAGAAATCACCATGTTTCACTTGCTTTTAACAAAATCTATCAATATTACATAATTTTGGATTTTTCCTTGCATGGTGCGAAATACCCTATTATGAGTCAGACATCACAAATAACACTATTCACTATTGACATAGTTCACGTCACCGTCGCGTTAACTCTTGTCCAGCTTCCTCACGACGGCCGGCGGCGGCGAGGTGAGCACCTTCCGAGACAGCCGCAGCTGCCCCGACACGGGGTCGCGGCCGAAGTACTTCACTTGGATCTCCGAGCCCACTTCCAGGCCCAGGACCGATGGGTGCATGATCTGGAACAAACAGTTGGGGACCTGAGTGGCGCAGTGGTTAACACCGGTGCGCTGTGCGGAGGGTCCTAGGTTCGATTCCCAGCAGAGCGGGGATTTGAATGATGAATTTGAATTTCTGTTTCTGATCTGGGTGTGTTGCGTTCTTGTCTTGTGTGTGTCCATGCACTCACGACACAGGGAATCCTAGTGTGGGGCTATGAGTGTGAAGCGTTATTTATTTATAAAAAAACATTTGGGTGTTACAAAGAAGTTTTTCACAATATACATAGGTGCAACAAACTAGCATACACGTCACATGTAGAAAAACTTAAAACCCCATTTTCTCTAGGAGATTTTTTTACAAAACTTTACAAAAAAATTGTTCTTGATATCCTGTATTTCTGGTGGAGATGTATGATTGTCAGAAGTAGTCTGTTTGAGACTTGAGACGAACACTCCTGGAAGAACCTGGTGGCCCACTTACTGAAACAGCAATAACGCAATGTATTTCAATTATTATTAGAACAAGTATATTCACAAATTGTATCCTCGAAGTGTTATATTCTTGCTTGCAGTGTTCACTTCGAGTAAGACTGAGCACCTCATTGTTTTTTATTTTAGTTTTTTGTACGCGCTTGGAAATGTGTTGAAGTCCAGTTTAGTGAACCTAACGAATGAAAAGAGAAAAATAAATTGTAGTTGTGTGTGTACGCGTGCCTGTGTGTGTGTGTGTGTGTGTACGTGTACGTGTGCGTGCATGCGTGTGTGTGTGCGTGCGTTCGTGCGTGTGTGGTTTGAGATGCAAGTACAGTGTCAAGGGGACAATAAGGACCGCGGAGGGGAAGACTGCGAGATTAACCTTAAAGTGTGGCTTACAACTTTCACCACTGGAACGTTGTAAGCCACACTTTAAGGAGCTTGGCATCCTACCACTACCTTCTCTTTACATTTTTGAAATATGCCTGTTTGTATATAAAAATAATCAGCTATTTAATAAAAATTCAGACGTCCCTAACTACAGAGGGAGAGCTAAAACAAACCTTATGCATTCCACCACAGCGCCTAAACCTATTTAGTAGAAATGTTTATTGTATGGCAACAAAATTATTTAATAAATTGCCTAGTGCTCTTAAAGACATGTCAATTACTTCATTCAAACAAAAATTATATAAAATATTAATTAACAAATGTTATTATGGGATTGACAAATTTATAAATGATAATAATATTAATTTAGATTAAAATTGACATGACTTAGAATCTATTGACATTGTGTATAATTTTATTGTATGAATATTTTGTAGCTATCAGTTGACATTGTAAAGATACCTCTGACTTGAATTTAGATTGACATTAATTATGACATTTGTACGCCTAGTTAGGCACAATATGTGGAACCTGATTACTTTAGCATGTACCATCATAATGTAACACATATTAGTGCAAATAAAATTGATTACGATTATGATTATGAACCCGTCCATTGACCACGAGATCCTCAAGAGGGAGTATTACCGTTTAGTCGCAACGGGCCCATACCTTCCTGTGGTCCAGCTGCGAGTTGTGCAGCAGCGCGGGCTGCATGTCTGCGTGGAGGGTGACCAGCACGCCGGCGTCGCGCAGCTCCACCACCCGCGCGGTGTACACGGCGCCGAACTCCAGCTCGGGGGCGCGGCCCGCGGCCAGCCAGCCGGCGACGCGCGCCTTGGCCTCGTCCAGCGCCGCTTGCGACGGCGCGAACACGCTGTACCTCGTGTCGTCTATTGGACTTATCTGCGAATGTTATGCTCTGTATTAGGACCTTCGGCATTAGGTCACGGCTGAGGCGCGGCTGCCGCGGTGCTCGTAACATAATGAGAGAACGCTTCGAATTACTGATATCGTTCGCGTTGCGATTAGGGGCTATATGCTAATGCTCTATTCACATATGTATTAGGTATATACCAGAACGCAACGTGGCCGACACCGTCAAGCACATTCACATTATTGTTTTCTTAGGTGAGCCCTTAACCCGTCCTAAAGCAGCTGGTTCTTCATGTATTGCAGTTCAGCTGGGGATGTATCGTTGCCGGGATACTTTATTTGAGACGATTATCTTAGTCCTCACTAGTAGCAAAGCACTTGTATTTATTCTCTATTTGAGGAGGATTTTTTCTCCATTTGAGGTTAGATGCAGATTAGGTCTCCGGCATGCCCTTTTGCTACTCAATTGATATAAGTATATAAAAAATATAGTGTGAAATAAACCGATTGCAATATACCTGAACTCCGGTTTCCACATACAATCTCTTGAGGTTGGAGCCACCAATGCCGACCAGCTTGGCTCTCTTATGGACTTCCACTTCCATCTCCTCGATCACTGGCATATTTTCCTTCCGACCCTCCCTGTAACAATGTAATGTAATAGGGTATTTCGCACCGTGCAAGGAAAAATCCAAAATTATGTAACATTGATAGATTTTGTTAAAAGCAGGTGAAAAATGGTGATTTCTGTTCTAAAAAATGTAGTATACATTTATTATTTCAATTTTAAAATTCAGGTTTTTTAATCTGTTTTTCAAATGTCAAAAACGCTATACGCCATGCAAGCTATCGGCGTGAAGTCATTAGCAGTGTAAATAAACAATGGAGAATAACTTTCTTCCTTTACTGACATGTATTGTTTACACTGCGAGTGACGTCACAAGCATGGCGGCAGCGCCGAGACGGACGAGACCGTGTTTTCGCGGGGATTATTGAAATTTAAATTGAAAAGTCTTTTTTTACATAATATTTGTTTGCAAAAATTTTTTTTCCAATTTTTTATGGGTTGTTATGACTTGCGAATTCATATAAAAAAATATTATTTTCGACCGCTCGCGATCTACTCAAGCAGTATGCGCGCTTCACGTCATATGTCCATATTATAAATATAACGCTTCATAGCCCCACACTAGGATTCCCTGTGTCGTGGTTGCCATGGACACACACAAGACAACAACACAACACACCCAGACCAGAAACAGAAATTCAAATTCATCATTCGAATCTCTGCTCCGCTGGGAATCGAACCCAGGACCCTCCGCGCACACCTGTGTTGACCACTGCACCACTCAGGTCGTCATAATAATACATTCATTGGATATGTGACTCTCACACACTCACCTCGGACTGTCAATGCACTGGTTCATGATGTCGATAATTTTGCTCTTGGCGTCACAGGCTTTCTGGACGGACTCCATCACCACCTTCAGCGGTAGGCCGGGGATCTTGACATCTGCCTGCAGAGCGGTGATGCCCTTCTTCGTACCAGCTACCTTGAAGTCCATGTCGCCCATGTAGTCCTCTATACCCTGGGGGAATACGAGAGGTATATGTTAAATAGCTTATCATAACTCTCGAAGTTGTCAAACAGAAGTGGCATGGGCAAAAAAAAAAATTGAAGTGTGTGTTTGTAATATTAAAATAACCGCTTCTTTTACTAAATGTATATGTGTGGATACACTGAACAATACTGTATATGTACAAAAATAATATATTTTTTTAATTTTTTCGATTGTTTGTCTATCTGTTTGTTCCGTCTAATTTCTGGAACGGCTGGACCGATTTGGACGGGACTTTCACTGACAGATAGCTGATGTAATAAGGAGTAACTAACACTACTTTTATTTTAGAATTCCACGCGGACGTAGTCGCGGGTACAGCTAGTCTTAAGTAAAAATCGTGCAACTCACTAACAAATCAGTGAGTATCCTGTAGTCGGCGATGTGCCCCTTCTTTGAAATCCCGTCAAATCGAACCAGCTCTTCCAGAGATTAGCCAGAACAAACAGACAGATAGACAAAAATTGTAAAAAAAAATATTTTGGTTATGTACCATGTATACATATTACAAACACACACTCCAATTTTATTTATTTTTATAGATAACTATGTATACATAGATACATAATGCATTTAGTAAAAAGCGGTTATTTTTATATTACAAACACACACTCCCATGTTATTTATTTTTATAGATAACTAGTTGACAGGCAGGCTTCGCTCTGCCAATTAATTTGACTAAATCTATCAATAAATATAGCCTATGTTACTCAGGGTGAATGTAGCTTTCCGATGGTGAAAGAATTTTTGAAATCGGCACAGTAGTTTTTAAGTTTATTCGTTACAAACATACACACACACACAAAAATACAAAATTAATCTTTCCTCTTTATAATATTATTATAGATAGACTGTGCGACTCACTAACAAATCAGTGAGTATCCTGTAGTCGGCGACGTGGCCGGCGTGGTCGGCGCGCGACACCAGCCCCACGGCCACGCCGGCGGCCGCGCTCAGCAGCGGCACCCCCGCGTCCAGCAGCGCCAAGGACCCGCCGCACACCGACGCCATGGAACTGGATCCTGGGAACAAGCAACTCATCTGAATTTCAATATCGAATTGGATTGTGACGTATTTGATTAAGTAAACCATCTTTCTTGGTGGTGGGTGGCACGTAGGCAGCCGATGAGTTCGATTAGGTAAAATTATAACTAAATAAAATGAAAATAATTATTATACTTGGCTAAATTGACAAATAAATTGTGCAAAACATGTCAAACAAATTGTGTATTAGTAATAAGTTTTAATATTTTATAAGTTATTTGTATTACTAACATTAGTTTTATTTTTTATTTTTTAATTTGCATACCTGAGAAGGTGAATATGGATTGATCAGAATGCCCTGTAAAACCAATAACTAACCCACATTCGTGCAAATAAATGATTTTTGATTTTTTTTTCGTTGCATTTTGTTTATTGTCAGATGAAAAATATACTTTTTTTTTATTTGAGTCGTACTGAATTGAACTAGTGTATAGTTTGACCAGAGTAGGCCATGATGCGAAAAACTTATGAACTTTCTTTATATAGGTACATAATATACATTATTATAATAATATATCTCTCTTCCTATACCACCTACCGTATTCTTAGATTTAATTTTGTAGTTGTGCCAACAGATTTATTGGTCTACGCTATTTGCTGGTCTTGTCAGTAACCCATTAATGACCCACTACAGGGTCGGGTCTCCTTCTCGTAATGAGAGGGATGTAGGCCTTAGTCCACCAAGCTGGCCCACTGCGGGTTGGTGGACTTCACATACCTTTGAGAACATTTTTTTTTTGAACTCTCAGGCATGCAGGTTTCCTCACAATGTTTTCCTTCACCGTAACAGCAGGTGATATTTAGTTTTATAAAGCGCACATAACTTTTTCACAAAGTCATTGGTGCGTGCCACTGGGATTCGAACCCGGACCCCTCGATTCGAGGTCGAATTTTAAGCCGCTGGGCTATCACCGCTGCTGGTCTAACACAACAAAATTAACCGTGGGTGAACCACGTTCAGCCAACGCCCATTAGGCACGAGGCTAGCGGCCAGCCTGCCTCCTTCCTTACCGAGTGGATGGAGCAGCGTGGGCCACTCACCGTTAGACTCCAGCACCTCGGCGGTGAGGCGCACGGCGTAGGGCTGGTCCGGCACCACGGGCAACAGGCCGCGCTCCGCCAGCGCGCCGTGGCCCGCCTCCCGCCGCCCGGGGACGCCGCTGCGCCCGACCTCGCCCGTCGCGTACGACGGGAACTCGTAGTGGAGGAAGAAACTCTTTTCCTTCATGCCACTGGAAACATAAAAGTGATGAAGTGAGAACATAAACTTATGATAATGTAGTTTATTGTATTGTTATTGGATTGATGTGGTTTGAAGACATAATTATGACAATTCAGGTGAGGGGGAAGCCCCTTCGGTAAAAGATTATGTAACTTTCATGAGGATCTAATTATAGTTCGCCTGTAAATCATTAATGACTCCACTGCAAGGACCCGGCCTCCCTTCACGAGAAAGATTATTATGTTATGTTATTATTAGACTAATCAAACAAACTCAAAAGCTTTTATTCATTATTAGGTACAATTTGTGCACACTTAATGAACGTCATACAGATAAATTATACATTCTACATTCACCCGCTTTGATCGCCCCTCAGGCAACACGTAGACTGGGAGAAAGCGGAAGGAAAAAAACACCCAGCACTCTTTAAAAGTACATAAATAAAACTTAGTGTATAGTGCAGTATGACTAGGTCCAATAAAGGAACACACATGACAGCTATCCTTCCAATTGCCATCCGCTCACAAATAAATATTGTTGCATGGTGTATAGACATAGCCTATAGTGAAGTTATTCAATCCCACACTTTCTTATCGTCTAAATAGTCCTTAGTTTCATAGCAGGCCTTACCAATGTAATGCCTGCTGGAGATTGGTGGACTTCAGATGCACACAGAACACTGTGAAGAACTCTCAGGCATGCAAATTTCCTCACTATGGTATCGTTCACAATTACAGCAAATATCAATGTTTTGTAAAACACTAAAACTTATTGAAAACATCAATGCGTGCCACATGAATTAGAACCCAGATCTCTCGAGAGGTCTTCAGATCGAGTGATAATTTAGTAAGTAGGTCTTTAAAAACGTATGACAAGACAATGAATACTCGTATATACCAACCTTGTAATCATAGTGAGGGGGTCCATTTTCAAAGCGCTCTCGGGCGAGTCGAACGCGACTGTACACAGCACTTGCGTTTGTCCACGCTGGAAGAGCGCGCTGCCGTGGAGTGGTTCGTACAGGGATACCTGAAAAACGAACATTTGTTTATTTGGTTGAACTAGTTTATTACCTAATTAGTACTCACTATACACGCTACTCCCTGTATGTATCAAAAGCGACCTTTTAAGCAGTTTTATTTGTTTATTTTATGATGTTTGTACACTAAAAAACTTAACACAAACTCGTAATAAATAATAAATCTTTCAGCAGCCCTGAGACTGTAGAACCAATATTAAAAACAAATTTAGTATGCGCAATCAAATAACTGTGTGTTTATAATATGTATATGGATAATGTATTAGGAATACTCATTTAACCTACTTTAGGTCATATTGTATTAGTTGACTTAACTTCTGTGGTAATTGCTACTAAACAAGATGGATTTCAGTCACATTTCATACTTGTGCCATTGTTTTTTGAGGAGTTCCCTCAACCAGCTATTTTCACAAGTTTTCCTATTTCTTCTGTCTGTTAAATATGTTTCTGTTATGGAAATACTCTCACCTCACAACTAATGTCCCGCAGCTCATCCAGGTGCCTTCCATCACACCGGACGTCAGTTTCGAAGATCATGTCTCTGAAGATCTGTCGGAGATGAGTGTTGAAGCAGTCCTGCAGCTGGTTGACATCGGCTTCCGTATCTCTGAGCTGGTTGAGCACTGTGTTACGGAGTTCAGATATCGCTTGGTCCCGGGATATCTTGTCGTGGGTGTGGTCACTGAAATAAAAAGTATGTACTTAATTACTTTGATGCATTCAAAACTAGTTAAGGTTGTCAAAAGATGCATTCCGAGTTTTAAGCATTCAAAATCAGAAATCGAAAGCTAAGCAAAGTGCTTTTAATTCACCACTAGTGGTGCTTCCGTACTTCGGGGGGCACGTTAAGAGAGACATAGTGTTGTTCAAAAACATCCAACACGGGTTGGCCACTAGCTTTTTCTCTACCATTCTGTATTGTGGCAGCGGGTGTAGAATGCTCGAGGCCTCCCCCTGTTGTGGGGGCCACGTGGGGGCGCGACCCATGCCCAGCAGTGGGACATTAAAGGACATGAAGGACACCCAACCTAAGAGCCATGCCCAGCAGTGGGACATAAAAGGACATGAAGGACACCCAACGGGACCCAACCTAAGACCCATGCCCAGCAGTGGGACATAAAAGGACATGAGGGACACCCAAACTCAGGGCCCATGCCCAGCAGTGGGACATAAAAGGACATGAAGGACACCCAACCTAAGGCTCATGCCCAGCAGTGGGACAATTTCAACGTGACCTAGACTGTAGCCTAATAAGCCAGGGTTAATCAGGCTCTGGTTTTGTGCTTTGAAACTTCATACTCTACCTCAATATCTCCCTTATCTTCATAGTGGACAACGTCTTGATAGAGTCCACAATGCTCGGGTCGAGAGGCACTTGCGTTTCATATTCACGTTTCATCTTGCCATGTTTTTTCTGTAGCTTTTCTATCCCTCTCACCACGTGTTGGGCTTCTTTGCTGCCTAGAAGGGGAAATAAGTCAACTGTATAAATTAGATGACCAAAATGTAAACAACGGTTAATAATATAGTGAACTAGTATTAGTTATTGAACAAAGAAATATAATGGAAAAATAAAAGTTTGGTTACTTAAGTTTCGGTTAAGGAAATGTCGGTTTTACGGCCGCACTCAGAGACGTCATTTAACGTAATGTTCATTAACAAACAAATTCAATCGTCTTTATTCGTATTGACATAAGTGTCATCTTTATTTTCATAATGAACCATTAACGTTAATGAATGTCTCTGTACGACAGTTAAAGTGACAAAGAGGCAAGTAGATTATTTTTCAACACATAACCTCAAAGTACTGTTGTGTTTGAATTTGGATGGTATGTTATAACCCTCGCAAATTACTAATGCGCCTTTCAGTGTCTACAGTCATCTTTCTAGTGATCAGGGTTGCCAATTTTCATGCACTCAATCCATAACATTAATCAATTTGTATAGTGCAGGTATAAAATGTTTTGTTGCACACCCTATTTTTTATTATGTCATAATGATTTTAATGTGACAAGGTTTCAGCACCGCTAACAAGGATAAATTTTGCGGAGGATTATATAAATGAAACTGTTGAGATCATTTAACATCAAGCGAATAACACACTAGTTTACTATATCTACAACAAAAAATCGCACCAAAAATATGACTAAATAAGAATACAATGTCGGACTTACATTCATACCTAATTTGATGGCTTTCAGCAGGTCCTGCTGCAGGATGTCCTTGGCGAAGCCCTCCAGCATCACCACCAGGTTGCTGGCGGTTGCAGCCACCACGAGGTTCAAGGTGGAACTCTCCAGGTCTCGACGGGTTGGGTTGATGATCAGCTCGTTATCGATTTGACCTAATCTGTAACATATAAATGTTATCATTGTCAGTAACCCATTAATGACCCACTACAGGGTCAGGTCTCCTCTCACAATGAGACGGATGTAGGCCTTAGCCCACTGCAGGTTGGTGGACTTCACATACCTTTGAGAACATTTTTTTTTCTGAACTCTCAGGCATGCAGGGTTCCACATGATGTTTTCCTCCACCGTAACAGCAGGTGATATTTAATTTTATTTTTAAATAGTCTCATTAGTTGTGTTTCGGAGGGCACGTTAAGCCGTGGATCCCAGTTGTTATCAAATGATAGCAGTCGTTAAACATTGTTGGAGGCCAAAACTGCCCGTGTTTGAAAATATCCGGCACAGGCTGGCTACTAGCATGTTTCTTCACCAATCCACATTGGAGCAACGTACGCTCTAGGACTCCTGTGGTGGGGAGAGACTGCAAAAAAACAGTGGGCCATAAAAGGGTTGCAGTCAGACCATTTCATTCATTTGTGATGTGGGGAGCAGCGGGGTTGCAGACTAATAACGGCAGCGATCTCACTTCATACTTTTTATTAATACTTTATGCGCTTATACTAAGGTTTACAATATCTTAGGGCCATCCTAAGAACGATCTCATAATAAAGACTCCTTATGCTAATTTCCTAACAATAATACTGTTTATGCACGTGACAGAACGGACATCAATCAATACGCGTGTCTCACGTAGGCGCCAGAATCAGGCGTATGTTCTAAATTCTTTCAGTGTTGAGGTAAACGATACGTGAGTTGATTTACGTGCGTGCCATCACACTACACATTTAAGCGAAAATCTTCAGACATAGCTCACCTCACAGCCCCCACAGGTCCGTTCCAGGGCACATCGGACAGAGCGAGGGCAGCACTGGCCGCATTGATGGCCACCGTCTCCGGGGGGTTGGTGCTGTCCACTGCCAGCATGTTGCACACTATCTGTGTGTCGTAGTTGTAGTTCTGCGGGAACAGCGGCCTCAGGGAACGGTCGATCAGACGAGACGTTAGGATTTCTCGTTCAGTTGGGCCTGAAAAGTAAGATTTTGTTTTGATATTAATCTTAAGTATACTATATAACTATATCTTTTAGGCTACAGAACTAATGAACATACTACTTTTCAGTCCATAAAAGATTTCTATTAAAATTACTTTTAGGCATCTGTTTACAATATTTTAGTTCAGAATGAAGCAAATCTGACTGCTTTGTGGACCTTGCCATGTTAGTGATAATTGAATATGATTTATGAACTAATTTCTTTTACTGGCAATTATGTGAATAATGACAGTTTCATAGTTTTGAATCACAAAGTTATTGGAAACAGATATTGGTGTGGTTATATCAAGGATGAATGTGGTGCCATCTTGGAGGGTTTTTAACCACTTCACTGTCCTGTGAGTCACATGTGATACGTACCCATTATTTAACTATTGCCTCTACTTATTGGACAGGCAGTGCTAAATTTACTGGTATAGCTTAGTATGTCCTTGTTTATTGGTGGCTTTAAAAAAATTTTAAGAATAGTTCTATGGGAAATAAATATATTTTATGGATTGTCTTACCTAATTCTCTCCTCAAAAAATTGGTAGGGATTCGTCCAGCAGCGGCCGCCTTCTGTCTATAGTCTACCACTAGCGGTAGAAAGTTGCTAGCACTCTGTTTTGCCTTGGACACCACTGTGGACAGCATACTGGTGTTGCCGAGGGTGGCCACACAGGCACCATCGGCAAACCTCGCATACTGACCAGTTGTTAGCTTCAGGGTTGTGCTGGAGACAAAGGAAAAGTAACTATATAGTATTGATCACCTATGTGGAGCAGTAGTGTAGATGTCTGTGTGCTGCACGGAGGGTGCTGGGTATAATTCTCATGTTCACAGGTAGGTAAATCCCGGTTTACATACATGGTGTCAAATTTAAGTTCAATCTGTGCAGAACTTTTTGAGATTGTAAATTTTGTGTGAATGCAATGTTTCTCATATCTCATATTGCAGTGCAAACACACAAGTGGTTGTGGTATGTTCTCTATTTGTACTCCTACACGTTTTTGCAGCATTTACAAAACTGAAGACCTCAAAAGACATGACTGCTTAAAATCACGGGTATTTCCTGGAGAATTGGTTGAAGGATAATATTCATTTCTACACCTAACCTCAAAAATTTAATCATAACACAAAACTTACCCATTTGAAAAAGGAATTTCGATTTCACCTTTATTAGACTTCGTAGAAAGTAATCTACACATAAACCGATATCTGCTTCTCAGTTTAGACAAAATAATACGACTTTTGGGCAACATTTTAGTGACTACTACAGGGGTCAAAGAATGACACAAAAATTATGACAATCCGTTTAATTGTTATTGTATATCACTTTAAATACTGTATTATTATAATTTGACTAATCTACGATAGTTAACTCCATGATTTCATACAGTAAAATTTTTATATTCGACCCAAAATCTTCAATTCAAATTTTTTACACACACAGCAGTTGCAGTGAAATGAAAATGTCAGATGTCATGTCAAGCTGACAGTTTTTCTTTTGTCAAAGTGTCATGTCTGGTGTGTTGTCAGAGCTTCGACCATAGACTTTTACGGCTTCGACACAACTTACGCCTTGGTACGAGAAAAGCATCGGTCAGTAAAGATGACTATTTGAAATTAAGAAGAGAAATCATTGATTATATAATCAAAATTATTACTTTATTTATTACAGATTTTGTTGGAATGGCGTGAATAACCTTATGATTCATAACTGATGATTCATACTTTTCATGTATCATGTATATGGCTTTAAATTTTTCTCACAAAACAGCTGATTTTCAGAGAAATCAATTGTCAAACAGACGCCAATGTCAAAGTGTATTAGTGTAGCTGTAGCAATAGGTTATGTTGTTTGTTTTTAAAAAATCCTAAATAATAATTTCTAAATATTCTAATATTAAATTCCATACTGCAATAGAAGATAAAATGAAGAAAGTTGTGGGGAATGACGCATTTCAAAGAATTAATTTCCTTTATCAAGTAGGTATAAAATACTATTAATTTGGTTATAACTTGATGTCTTCAAGATGTTTTTTATTCATCAAAATTTGTATCTCCTGCTATATAATTACTGATAACTTTTAAGTTGTGGTAGGCAATAATAACTAAGTTAATTGGTCACATATTTATATGCTAGTGCTAGAGGCATAGTCAGCCAATGAAGTGTTGTTTTTAAATTATTACTTATTTATAACCTTTTTACTGTGTGACGTGACATCCTTAAATGACCCTTTGTAATCACTTTCTTCTCACTATACATCCGAAATCACTGACAAAGTAAATGATAAGTTTAAATTTTTTTTCTAGTCTTACAATGCCATGCCATTTTACGATACAATAAATCATAAATAAAATACCAAAGTTATTTTTATTTTCAGATAAGTAAATATGTGGTGGATAAAAATCCATCTTTGTCATCTTATTACAGCAATGTGATGCTCAGTGTAGCAAAGAAGAGTGTGTTGAAGATGTAAGTAATTTGCTATCAATGGTAGAACACTTGTTGGTTAGCTGTGCCTATAACCAGTAGTATAGTTATAAATTCTAAGACCTAAAGTGGTGCAACCCTTAAGACGCCAGTAAGCTGTTTGGGGAGTTTCTGGGTTTGATTTCTTGTACATAGCAAACATGCATGCTGGCCACCTGATTTTAAGTGGTCACTGCCGCCCATGATCAACCTCATCCAACCCTTAATAAAGAAGAAACCCTATGTGAGAATATGCTGCTTTATGATGGCTGAAGAGGCTGGCGGTATGGTACCCAGGCAAGCTTTTATGGCTCTTGTCAGTAACCCATTAATGACCCACTACAGGGTCGGGTCTCCTCTCACAATGAGAAGGATATAGGCATTAGTCCACCACGTCGGTAGTGCAGGTTGGTGGACTTTTATGGCTCTACCAGCTAAAAAATGAATAATTTTTTAATGTTTTAGCCATCCAGACATCAAAAGACAAATATGCAAGAAGTGTCGCTGTGTGTTAATAAACAAGAAGACAGCTACAATGAAAATAAAGAACAAGAAGAAACAGAAATACATTGAATGGACATGTTACGTCTGTGCTACGAAAAAGATATTTCCATCTGATAAGAATAAGGATCATACCATTTGGCTTGAAAAACCAGATGGTGTTGTTGAGACTTATAAATAACTCTAAAGTTAATTATTATGAGCCTATGTATATTATAGCTGGCCAGGCACTCAGACCAAGTTAAGAAGAGAGAAAAACTAAAGAGATTGAAAGAAAAATCAGTAGCTCCACACAAAATAGTATCAATTAAAAAAAAGCTGGTATGGCTAAATATGGCCTCTGAAGAAAAGTGTAAAATTTACAGGTAAAGGCTACCATCCAATCACCTATCCAAGTATGAACTATATTGAATGTCAACACATTTTGTGATCTAGTCACAGTCATATGGGCTAGCAAGGTAAACAGTAACTGATAACTGGCAACTCCCTGGCAACTTAAGGTGTTGCTTGTGTCAGTAGGCAACAGTGATCACTTACCATCAGGTGGCCTACCTGCCTGTACCCTGCTGAAATTTTTTTATTGTGAAAAACTATTTCAAATACGTAATAAATTTATATGGATTCTATTGTTTGTTTTCTTAATAATCCCCATGAACTGCAGTGAGTACACTTGTGTGAGTAACTACCTACACAAAAAAGATGTATACATCGATTAATTACCAAGAAAATTCTCGTTTGTACTAGCCACAAAATAACATATTGTGCTTCTGTCAAAAAGTACCTGCCTAGGTTTCTTTTCTAGGAACCTAAAATACAAAGACAAAACTACTTTATACCGACGTATATTTCCGTCATGAAAATGTAATACCGGCGTCGGTTTATTTTAAAGCAACGAAGCCGCCTCTGCACTTGATTTACGATGTCTCCAGCTCCCATGCATAATGCAAATATGTTTATCTCCTACTTTCGGCGAGCTACCCAGCAATAGCAACGTAACCAGTCGTTACGATTTTGTTTTATACAACATATGGGTCTATAGTTTTTTTGGCTTCTGGTGTTTTTTAGTAATAATTTATTAACTACCTAAATTTTAAACAAAAAATAAACCGGGAACCAGTCGGAAAATACTATACGTATCTAGCAATGAAATTAACAGTAATTTTGCCCAACACCTGGCAAAAAATTCCCGCCGAAATAGAAACGTCCAAAAACAAAAGGTAGTTGTTCCATTTTAGATATCCTGGAATCTTAACATAATAGTCGTTAACAGTGCTTTCCGTTCTGTTTGAAGGCGAAAGTGATGTGGCCATCACAGTAGCTAGATGAATAAGAATGAGATAGCTTGAGATATAAGTACTCAAGCTTGTGAAACGCTGAAAGAGTTTGAGACGTTTTCGCTTGATAAAACGAAACCTAAGTAGATTTCTTATGGTCCGGTCCCTGTTAGTACTTCTGAAAACAACTTATCGATATAATGTCTGTTTATACTCGTCAATGTAAATAGAATAATACAATAAATCTATTTCAGGAAACTAGCTTGCCTTAGGATTGCAAATAAAACCAATTTCGAAACTTTATAGGCTTTAATAAAATATACCGGAGCAGTAAATGTTTACGACACTGTTAAAATCGATTCTTCATTCAGACATGGTGCTATGACGTCCACCTATTTCGTTTTACTTATATTTGTAACAACCACGCAATCTTTAATTTTAAAAGATTCAAAGCATAATGTTCTCACTTTCACCCCAAAAGATTTTGACAAGGCCAGGAATGCGTTTGTTAACGATCAGTATAAAGTGGCAGGTAATTTTAAGAAAGAAGACGTAATTGATATAAAATCTGCTAGAAAGAAAGGCAAGAGTTTAGAGAAAGGGATACAGCTACTCAACATGATAAAGGGATCAGGGGAAAAGCAACGGTACACCTTGGATTCGTTACTGAATATTCTAAGAAAGTCTTCGAGAAGGAAATTCCGTGATAGTTCTCTCTCCTCCTCAATAGAGAGCTCAAGTTCAAGCAGAGAAATGAAGGATTGGAAGGATGAGTGGAAGGAGCATTGGCTGCAAAAGAAGTTCGAAGCTATTAATACATCATTACCAAAAGGAGACGTCGTTAATATGGCTGCTGCAAGTAAGTTATTTTAGGCGTTAAAGTTGTATTTACTCGTACCTAGAAAGTACCTTTCTCGTATCGAGAAAGTCTTGTTAAAATAAGAGCTCCTTAAACCTTTTGTATCTGAAATTCAAGTGGACAATAAGTGGGCTGCATACTAAATTAGAGAATAAAATGCTTCGGCACGCTAGTTTCAATTAGGGTTGAAAAAGTTTGAAGCGCAAACCAACACACCCATGTCCACACTGACTTTTATAATGAGTTTTAATGCTAACTTTATTTCATTTATTTCCACATTGCTAAGTTAAAAAAATAATTCATCCACGGCCCTTGTTATATTTTCCTTCCATTAACTTTAAGCCTGATCCTTTTCCAGGCCCCTTTTGTTCAAACTTGTTGAGGCATGTCGTTCCACTCAATTATATTTAAGACTCTTTAGCGATTCACGCATTTTTCTATAGAATGGAAACTTTGAATTGCTTGCTAAAGCCACATTGTATTTTTTGGTAACACTGATGAATTTAAACTTTTAGGGCCCTGGGGTTTGCCTTGCGGCGATCCAAATCAACACGATATGCCATGGGGAACCTGCATGCTGCCTATGGAGTGTGAAGCCGAATACAGGATTTACCGAGGAGATTATTTTTGCGGAAGGACGCAATTCATCTGCTGTGCATTGCAATTGACAAGTTATGATATGTACCAAGGTTTCGACGTATCCTTCGCAGATTCCAGCTTAGAAACTGACTCAGAAGAAGTGAGAGGCAGGTACAAAGGATCGAAGGAGCGAAAACGACGAAGAAAGATTCGGAACCGACAAAAACGCAGGAAAGAGAGGATGAGACGTAAACGCAAAATGAAGAAGAACATAAAAAAGATTGTGAAGGAAATACGAAGAATTCTTAACCGATCGTACAGAAACGGCACGACGGAGAAGAAGAGGAAGACGAAACAATTGAAGAAGTTCGTGAAAATGTTGAAAAAGAAGTACAAAGAAGAACGGAAAGCAGTGATGGATCTGCATGAAATGCAGATTATACAAGCGGATGCAGCGGTCCAAGAAAAACTCAACCAGATCAGATATTTGAACCAAGAGTTCGCAAAACGGAACGCGACATTCAGAGAATATATTATTAATGGTACAATTAATGACAAAGCTGGTAGAATGTTATTGGAAGCCTATCCTGAAATAGCTAAAACTTTTAAAACGAGGCGAAGAGGAGTGAAACCGCCTAAAGATTATTTGGATTATGATATTGAATACGGTTACCTTTATTACTGATGAATAATGATTTTCTTCATGACATTTTATGATTGTAGAATTCAATGTGATAATTGATCTTTTGTTCGATAGAATTTACACAGAATCTAGAATCTTTTTATCAGTTATAAAAAAAAGCGAGACGGTTATAAATCTGTTCATCCCTACTTGTTGTTCCTACGCACGTTTTGAGAAAAAATCGGCAAACCTGCCGTCATGTAACAACAGTAGGTAGACTTTGGGTTCATTCACTTACAATGTATGCATAATAGTACCGCGGAGTTGATTTTGAAAAAGTGTAGACATTCCGGGTTTTTTTTTGTTTTTATGACACCCAAAACAATAATCCTAGTTTGAGGCGCTAGTATGAAAAGTTTAGAACAGCCCACTCAAAATACGTAGGGATACCGTCAAGGAATTTTGTTCACGTAGTTATGTGCTCTTACCATTATTTTAATAAAATCCAATAAAAACCAAGTATCTACTTTGTATATAAAATATGTGACCCAGTAATATTCGCAGTCGTATCTGAAGACGATAGGGTTCGAATGTCACATTTAACACATATTTTACTCGGAGAGCCTCTTCAAACGTCATTTAGATGTGTGCGACATGTAAATAGGGGTGTAAACGACCCCAATATTGGTCGAGACGTTACATAATTATATCGTATGCAGAACTTTTCAGACGTGAAGGAAAGGTTGTTCGTACACGAAGGTATGTTTTTCATGAAAAGTATTAAGACCTGAGCACTTCATTTTGACATAGTAGCAGTATCATTCTACACTATGTGTTTAAGGTATTTGCCAGACACTCTTTGTCCCTTCGATGTAAAATGGTATCTCAGGACAATGAGCAATCTAACAGAATTTGAAGAGCTGCGTGAAACATAAGGTATGGTAAATTCATGTTTTTTACAGTAATTAAAGGGCATGCAGACCACCTGGTGTTAAGTAGTCACTGCAGTCCATAGGATCTCGTAAATAGAGAAATAAATCCTATCAGAAGTTGCTGCTCACGAGAACTAATAGGTATGTTCGCCTCAAATAAACTATCGCCGGCAACCATGCTGCTTTACGACGGATTCAGAGGCTGGCGGTAAGGGGATGGCCCTGATGAGCTACTAATATGTCTCGACCACCTAAAATTTAACATTATCCAAAACTTACTTACGAATAAACTATTCGACCACTAAGTAAATTTGGTACGGCGAAATTCAAGCGTCGTCCTTCCCCTGGCAAGCGCCCAAAACAGTATTTGTGAGTATCTGTGTGTTGTGTGATTGAACACATCGTTTACATCGGAGTGTTTCGAGCCACAAAGTTTCAATTTACATTCCCATGCATTTTAGAATGGACTGACTTTATTATGATCTAGTTAGTGAACAAGTTGGTTATTTTCTTTTAAAGTAAGTTGCGGTTGCGGTTCTTAAATTGTGTGCGTAAAAAATAACTCGCGCAAGATAATTTTTGCATAGGTACAGCCAAACTAAAAAAATATTTTATTTTGCCGATTCGATTTTTAAGGCCTCGAAGTTTCGAAAGCTAGACTTAACCGTTAATGATACAACGTTTTGTAAGATTTTTACGATATTGGCTGGCAGTATCGTAGTTGCAGCTTCCGATGTGTCCAATCAGTTGATTGGGGGATATCTCACAGATACACCGTGTTGGCGAAATGCCAGACACTACCATGTTCGTAAGGTAGAAGCATACTCGCGTTATATGCGGTAAACTTAACAATTGATGGGCGTCAGTAACCTAAGTTTTTGGTACGTCGCCTATATTAGTCAGAACCTAGTAGTTCGATACCAAACGTTGAGGGTTTAGTGTACTTATACATTTCATTTGTTTACCTATTCAATTATTCATATTTATTATATCTAATAATATTTCTTTGTTTCAACCACAAAGGTTCTTAGTTCGATCATTACATTGTAAATTATTGAAAAAGAATAGAATATTTTGCGTACGGTGTTCAATATTTAGTCACAATGGTATTTAAATTCAGTCGCAATGTAATCAAAAAATTAAATGAATAGGTAATAGCAATCATAAAATATAAACCATAAAATGAAAATCATTAAATTATATCAATAAAATTAAAATTATGGCAACATTGAATTATAAAAAAAATATTAAAATAAAAATAAAACCAGAACATAAATAGCCAACATGACAAAAAATAATTAGTAACTGCTAGAGTGGTCCGGGTATTTACAGTCATCTTTCTCCTCAACCTTTGATGCTCTTTTTAAATATCTCTCGGGATTTCTTACATTTTATTTTTTTCGGATTTTTTTTTTATTTTGTCGCGGTTTATAGGACTTATAGGTACGAGTTTCTTTCCGACATCTTCTTTTTCAAGTTTTTTCCGATGAAAGTTTTGGTTCTGTTGAAATGTATAGGATCTGTGGGTATATCGTTTGTTTCTAACTTAGGGTTGCCTACTCTTGTATGTGAGGATTGCAACAGCGCGAGCTACTCGTATCATAGTGATTTGCCGGATAACTGGCGATCATTGCTGATTAAGTTGATTGGGTTATTACTGACTTTTATCTAAAACGAAAGACTCTGCTGGAAGTGAATTAGGACGGTAGAATTTTCTAGACAATTTTGGAGCATCTTTAATTACAGACTGAACATTGCTCGTGGCTTCGTCTAGAACTTGGTCTAGGTGGATAAAAAACATGATTATCCAGGTAATCAACTACTTGTATCTATAGGAAATTTCTTACAAGTCTGTTCAGTCTTTGTACGTGAAAAAGTAACAAACATCCATTCATCCCTCCTCACAACTTTTCACATCTGTACAAATTTCTGAAAATTAAATTAAACAATAAAAAATAATTACAAATTGATATAGATATAGTTTTTGTGTTTTGGCTCAGACCTGTGAGTGTCTAGAGTCTAGACGGAACGAATCTACAAAATCCATCACAGGAAGATAAACGTGGAGAGGGCATCGTTCCAAAAGCTTTATATTCTTTCTACTTCATATCTGCACTGGCACGTCCGTCTGGTATCCCTGATAAGGTTTATAGAGGAACATCGCACTGGCATGAAACGGAAGAATTCTGTAGGATAGATCCTGGAAAAGATCTGTATTAAATGTTTCTATTTTAGTACAAAAATCCGAAATAAATTACTCAATCGAGATGTAGCTCGTTAGATAACGAGCTACAGTGATACGAGCGCGCACTTCGAATGAAATGCTGACTACGGGTAACGACGCAAGCAGCGATTGTAAAAAATAGAATAGAATACATCCCTTGGGATTGGCCAATCAGAAGACGTATCCTCAAACGCGCTATCAAAGTTTCATAGAATCTGATTGTGAGTTGTACAATATATACAATTAGTCCGAAGTTAGCAATCGGGCCGCGGTCCCCAGGCAGCGACACCGCTTAGCTGGAAATTTCCTCCACAATAGAGAAGAAAATGGGATTTGAATTTCTAAAAGCATAGAAAGCATATTATATCTCAAGGTAGCTATCCGTAAATATAGGTAGGGGAGAGGGAAGTAAGTTTGAAATCCAAAGGTTCGATGAGCTCAAAATCTCACAATCAATGTGATAAAACAAATAATTTCTCTGCTTTGTGATCGAATTAATGAGACTTAAACTCGGCATATCTCGTTTAATTAAACGTCTAACAATGTACCGAGTTGCGAGGGCCTTAAAATCATCCGATAAACTTTCTGGGGAGCGAATTGCGAATTTCGCACGTCCTTGCTGTGTTTTGTAGGAAGGGGGACGACACGCGTAGCGTTTGAACATAAGGCCGGGCTGAGTTACTGCGCGATTTCGTACGCATTCGTCCGAATACGTGCGCCCACGCACGAATAATGCCGACCTTTGAAACACCATGGGAGCGATATAAAAGCGAATATAAATTGATTGGGTCACCAAAATTAAAATTGATTAATATTATTGATATGGTGCTTAAAATTGGCAGCCCTGGTCACCAATGGAAGTCAGTGAAAAAGCAGCCACGCATGTCTTCTACAGTCTTCTTTTTATTTCAACAGTGCGAACCTACATTCACATAAATGTATTTATTTTCTATCTTTTTCTTTATCGCGGCGATGCATTTCTATGCCCAGACTCTAGCTTACTTACCCAATATTCAAAAGAAAAGACAGTAATATTAAAAAAAAATTAATGGTCACATTTTAAATACACCTAAAGTAACAGCCGTATGTGTGAACGGCTTAATACTTGGTCGTTTTAATATTAAGTAGGAATCTTTACGAACTTCGCGTTTAAATTTATCGTAAGACACTACTCACTCTTTTTTATAGACGCTATTTGTTATTTATAGCATGTTTTTACTTATTAGAATTTAGTAGCACAGCATTAACCATAATTCCTTATTTTCGGTTACAAAACTTCTATTTAATTTATTAGACGCAGCTTCGCTGTAAATTGTGAGATCCGTATATTGCCTTTCAAGAGTAACTGTACGAGGTTTTTTAAATCAAAACTTAAACTTTATGTCTACTATAAAGAACGTATTACATTACAGCGGTCTATGCTAATTTCCAGTGGAAACTTTCCACCAGTTTTCCACCAATCCCCATTAGCCTAGTGGCATAAGGCCTACATCCTTCTCATTATTCTCTCAACCCTGCAGTGGGTCATTAATGGGTTAGGTTAGACTAGTTTCTGGAGCATACCCCACTACGCTGCCCATAAATATTTTCCACTAGGTAACTAGGTATATTTCAGTAACAGGGTATTAAAATAAACTTTACAAAGTGCTCGAGCCGATTGCAGAGGTTCCCACGATTCAAAGCGGCTCCTATCATTATAAATTGCATTTTTCATTGCGTTTGCCGTTAGCAATCGATGTTATATAAAACTTCGTTTGAGCCTAACTGGTTTTCCGAGAAATTTCTGTATTACAAGAACTGAATGCGAGGTTAATAAATCGTGGAATTGTAGGGTAGTTATAAATATATTTTATACTTGCATTCACCCGCGACTTCGTTCACGTAGACCTAAGAATTTTACCAAGAGAGGGATGAGCAGTATTTTGTATGGTAATCCAGGTTATAATCTACCAGTGTACCGAATTCAATCCAAATCTGTACAGCCGTTTTGCGTGAATGAGTAACAAACACTAATCCATCGCAGCAGCCCTACACCCTCTCATTGTGAGAGGAGACCCGATCCTGTAGTGGGTCATTAATGGGTTACAGACTTTTGTTTTATACAATATCATTGGTTACTAACTAGTACCCTGATTCTCACTTGCAGCACACACATCTAAAGTGCTCTTACTCGTCAAGTTTAGATCAATTTCGACTTGCGGCATCAGCTATGCAGTGCAACACGATAATATTCTAACGGGAACTATGTAAATGTGTTTAATCTGTGTGTTCTACATATACATAACCCGGCCGAATTGGATGTGCAGATAATTCAATGTAGGTTCGTTACGATCAAAAGGCAGTTCGCTGCCGGCTTACTATGTCAATCAGCTGATTAAACCGGGAACAACCCGCATAGTAACGACGGCTCTTAGTATAATACGTGAGGAATGACGCCTTTATTATACCAATATCTATTGTGAACATAGAATCTATATTTAAAAGACTAAAAAATTAATTATTAAACACACTTATCAGAAATTAATTATTTAAGTTTGGGCTACTTTCGACAATCATCAAAAGATGACGCCACTGGTAACACGCTATCGAAGTTTTCCATACTTCTGTTATACTTAAAAAATATACAAAAATATAATCGGTATAAGCGGTGATAGCCCAGTGGCTAAGAATTCGACCACTTAATCGAGGGGTCCGGGTTCGAATCCCAGTGGCAGGCACCAATGACTTTGTAAAAAAGTTATGTGCGCTGTATAAAAAAATAAATATCACCTGCTGTTACGGTGAAGGATAACATCGCGAGGAAACATGCATGCCTGAGAGTTCACAAAAAAATGTTCTCAAAGGCTTGTGAAGTCCACCAACCCGCACTAGGCCAGCGTGGTGGACTAAGGCCTCCATCCTTCTCATTGTGAGACGAGATCCGAACCGGTAGTGGGTCATTAATGGGTCATAAAGGAAGTCCTGCAGCCAACACGTGCATTACAAAGGACGTTATCAAATCAGCGTTCTAATATTGCCGGCGTTGCCGCTACTCCCTGGCTGGCATCCAAATTTCAAATGTCACTGCTCTTTAATAAATGTGTGTATACAGAAGTTTGCGTGATATATGGCACATTATTAGGGTATAAGTAGCTACACAATAATATGTCTAGTATTAATAGTAGAGCCATTGGAGTGGAACTGTAAGGGTCCTATTGTCCTATTGTCCTATTGTCCTTGAGGAAACCTGTATGCCTGCGAGTTCTTAATAATGTTTTCCAATACATGTGAAGTCTACTTACCAGCATTAGGTCTTGTCCTACTTGGCGGACATGATCGAGCAACCAACACGACAAAATTTAAACACAGGGTTCTGTATTACACAGAACCCTGGACGCAGGGAGCTGTCCTACGTTGCTATGACGTTTTCATACGAGTAACTTTTGCGTGTGACATGGCAATTAAAACACGGGGATTAATATGGGAGGTACTTTATATGATATCTGGTCTATTTAACATCCTTCATGTGTGTTCGCAGGGAAATTAAAGAATCCGTGATGTGATCAAATCTGTAGATATTATCTAAATTATCTGTGCACAAAAGTTCGTCAGAAACTTTTTCATATAAAATATCTATTATTAGTAAAAGTTGCCGCTATGCTACGTATATTGTAACGTTTTAATTTTCTTAACAGTCTAAATGAAGGAGGTTCTAAATGAAGGACGTTCGTGTATGGATTTAGAAGGAGGATTCAGTAGGGAAGGTCTATTTTCATCAGTGGACTCCCATAGCCCCCTTACAAGAGCAGATAGATGTATCTATAATAATAATTGTTTTATGTTGGAAGAAGGCGGAAAATAAACATCAAATCAAGTTTTAACCGCATTCCTTCAGATCAATAATCTCCTTACTATTTATCTTTACTTACGCTTTGAGATTTAAATCCGGATGACAGTAGGTAAATGTAAAACTGTTAATAATTCGGTGGAACAAACGCAAATCCGTGCAAACCGCTGTAATTAAACCGCAAACGAACACACGGCGACGGGGGCACGAATATTCATGAATATTAATAACCTGAATATTAATGCGCTGATATTTGGATTTATCGAATTTCGATGGTTTTATTAATAAATAGTCGATCCAGCAGGCGTCGCATGTCCTTAATTTAATATTTATTTCGAGTAGGTTTTCGTAAAGATCCCTAATTAAAAAAACTAGAGCATAGACAGACAATCCCAGATGGGACCTTTATTCTATTATAGGTTAGTGTGGGTGCCATAACCTACAGTGAACGTTTAACGTTAGAGTACTTAGCTTGTTTGTCCGTTATGCCAACGAAAACCACTCATTTAAATAAAAAAAATATAGTATACTATTCCATTTTTGCCCATCATAAACACCGGCGTTTATGATTGTATATTATTCAGAGAATTTGCGGCAACATGGCGGTAAATCCGGATATTTGGCGGGAAACAGAGGCGCAAAGTTTGACGGCTCGTTACCAGGGGAATGTTTTTTTTAAATCCTTGTTTATTTTTTTAACGCAATGGAATTGTTTGTAGGGTTCCCAAAGCTGTATGTTTTGTAGTAAATTCAACACATTTTGAAGATTTTCACATAATATTTTTATTGACCGTATTTCCGCAAAATTAAATGTTCCCCAAATGATAATAATGAAGTATCTACGAGTGCGAGTAAGTATAAAAGTAAAAGTACATATCCGTGAATCCGTACCGTGCTACGTAACTGTACTAAGTTTTCTTTTGTATTCATTAATTCATGTAAGGTTCTAAACGGTAATTTTCACATACAATGACTTTCAGAGTGTTGCCACATAAAGAAGTCTGTAAATGTGAGCGCTGCCATATTAAATAAATCCGCAATATATCCCGCTAAACGCTGTCAAAATATTTCCCACGCTTATTTCCCGCCAAATAAATGTGAGGTGCTCGAAATACAACATAATAATATATTCAGCCAACGGTCCCTCGGATAAAACAATAAAATAGGAAAGTAATACACGTGCCATGCATGGTACGAGTATCCCCTTAACGAAAAGGTAAAGGGTTATCTCATAACTTTGGTTTAAGCCCATTGTTTCCGGGTTATTGGTTCCATACTCCAATGATGTTTACAAACCTTTTGATTGCTTTGAAACAAAGTTTGGATTTGATTTGATGGCCTAATATTGTATGTACCTAAGCATAAAGAACAAAATCATAATTAATAAAATACTCGTTACTTTGACTAAATTTGACTCAGAGAGGGATAGAAAGTGACTGTGTACCAATTTTCACACAAATCTGTGCAACCGTTTTTGCGTGATGGAGGATTATTAGTACATCGTCCATTCTCACAAACATTCGCATCTATGAGTATAATAGTAGTAGAATGTGTGCGTAACCTCAGTCAATTATACCATTCGTGGACTAAATTTAATCGTGTCATATTCAGATTCGAATCAGCAAAGCGTTCATTCATTAATTCGTCAACAATCTCCATCGAGTGAACATGATCGATATCCACTTTGATATTCAGTCGCGAATATACATTCAATTTATGCGTTTCAGTTGCATATATTATGCACTGAACTTAGATAAATTAATGCAGACATTAAAAGAAAATATTTAGTAGAGATGATTCAATTGATATAAGGAACAATTGCTTTTTATTTTAACTCGAATAATATTTTATTAGATTTTTTATAAAATATCTCGAGGAAAATAACATCCTTTTTTGAAGTCGATTAAAAATGGAATGAAGCGGTGTAACGCAGATTGGTGTTAGGTTTTGTCCTATTTTGGCTGACATAACCGCTCGACCAACAAACACGACTGAATACAGATAGAGCTGTCCTATTAGACTTTGACATGCAACAATATGCAATGACACGTACGACAATGAGCAACTTTTGCGTGCGACATGGCAATAAGGACACGGGGTTAAGGTCACCAATCACAAGCCCTCATGTAGTACTCACACGCACGCACTCACGCAAGCATGAACTCACGCCCACGCACGTACTCACGCAAGCAAACGCACACACGTGACACACGCACACAGACACAATCACGCATGCACGAACGCACGCACACAGCCGCAATCAAGCATGTGTTTGTTGTGGGTGCCTATTCAAACATTTTTCTTCTCATGATCATTTCCAATTTTTAATCACATAATTATTTTATTATAGCTCATTACAGCTCTACGACGCGATATATTTCTTGGTAGATATCACTTTACCGTATTGTTATGTTAAAACATTCGCCAGAGATGTTAGCGATATGCTAATGTAGTTTGAATTTCATTTACAAATACCCTCAAATATCCAAAATTGTTTTCGAAATGAGCCACATTACCATTCGCGGTTTGTTATGAGTTTTAATGTGTTCATGAATCGGCCGATATTTTTTGATGCGGGGGTTAAAACGAAAATTGGTTTTTACACGTTTTGCATACGTAAAATGTTGAACCATTGAGGCTGTTCCAAGGAGGTATCTACTGCCATTATAAGTCATCCCTTATTTGTACATCATTTCAAAACAATGCAACCTCCTTCACCGTAACGGCAGGTGATATTTTAATTTTATAAAGCGCACATAACTTTTTTTATAAAGTCATTGATGCGTGCCACTGGGAATCGAACCCGGATCCCTTAATTCGAGGTCGAATTCTAAGCCAATAGACTAATTACCTACATGACATGAATTTACTCTCAGTATTTTGTGGTTCGAACGAGTAAGAATAATAATTTAAATAAATCTGACAAATTTGTTTATTTACGGCTGATTGCGGTGGCAAAATCGTGCATTATTCTAATTCAATGGTTATTTACATTCGCTATAAGCGAAATTATTTTGTAATTGCATTCAGTATTAGGAAGCAAAACGCGCCTGAATAAAGCCTAGTCCTAATTGGTTGACATAGCCGACCGGCCAACCAACACGACAAACATTAATCACGGGACTGTATGGAGCTGTCCTAATTGAAATTAGTGTTGATGAGGATTCCTCTTCCTCTTCCTCATTAAGAGGAATGTATGAGGCCTCCTCCTCCTCTTAATGGGGAATTCCTCTTCCTCTTAATGAGGAATTTGCGCACTTTTTGGTACTTTCACATCCTCTTCCGCTTCCTCTTAAATTAAGAGGAATTTGTGAGGAATTTTGTGTGTCCATAGTTCACACGTCAAAGGGAATCAATAGGATTTTTAAATTTTCTGGTCTGGGTGTTTCTGGTCTGGGTGTGTGCGTTCTTGTCTAGTCTCTGTCTATGGATTTTACGACAAAGGTATCCTATTCATAGTGTGACTGTGGAGCTGTAAATTAAAGCAAGTATTAGACGGCCCGCTTAAATAAATATGACCTCATTTTCTTATTACATAATCGAGTTAAAGGGATACTCAGAAAAGGATAGGGGCGGTATAGTTTCGGGGCTTAGGAAATAATTGATGGGGCCCCTGTGGTTCAATGATGAATTAGCTACGTTATAGTTTATTTGAATTTCTGTGATGCTTACTGCTTGGATATTGTTATTTGATATTTTGTATTGGGGACTCGACCGAATCGACTAGCTAGTTTGTCCTTATGTTTTTAATTTAAGTAAGTTAGTAAGATGAGTTTTAAAAAGTTAGTCCGGGGATCTTTAAGCTATCCTCATTATCAGTCGTGAAGCAACATGTAGTCATATCTTGTAATTCAGACGAGGAGGCGATCCTTTCAGTCCTCATGAGTTGTATCACACAGTGTTAAAACCCCAAAAAGGTTTTCTTTAGCTATGAAACTGAAAGGGGTGTTAGCACAAATAATTTAATAAATATTTTTAAAATAAGTCTTAATTATAGAGTCTTTTATTATTGTATTGTTCTCAGCGAGCTGTTCAGAAATCTTGGACCGGCCGCCATATTAGATTTAGAATGACGTCACTTAGATAATGCATTGACATCCAAATTATACGAGTAGGTGTGCAAAATTGTATCTTAATCTGTTAAGAATAACTGCTTTAAAATCGAATTGCAAGATGTGACCTCATACATTGTTACAAACATTGAAAGTTAAATGAAAGCTTTTAAAACAGTTTTTACACTTATCCAGGAATATATAAAGCTATTTGTTGTGTCCACTGAATCAATTTTTCACATTAACGCCATTCATTATTCAAGAGCAAAAAATTCTTCAAGAAAAAATGTCAACAAATTAAATTAAAAGCAGCACCTTGATTTTAAAACGGGCTTGGTTCTTCGTGCCGCACGAAGGGTCACTCCCTAGCGTATAGTAGTAGTATTTACCAACAACTCTATCTAGAATGTCGAGCGTTTTGATAACTTGCATCCAAAGCGTATAAGTAATATGAGTATTCCCATCATTTACTTTAATAGATAGTCGTATCAATAACTTGGATTGGGTACTGTACTCTTTTTACCGAGACGTGGTCGCCATTCAGGAATCTTTCTTCCCCACCGGTAATCAGGACAAGAGGTTACGTGTTCGACGCGGCATCCTTTGGACTATCAAGAACGCAAAATTTTCATAGATTTTGCGTTCTTAGTACGATTAATAGGTTTTAATCATACTAAGATACTTTTCATTCCTTTAAACTTTATTGTAAAAATTACACCAAAACTACGTTTTAAAGTAGCAAAAACGTCTACTTAGTTTCATTTGAATACTCGTATATTAGCACCGCCATTTAATTTTCACGTTTACTCAGCTTAATGAGGGCTTTTCTTTTTTGTTCTTTGAGCGTGTAATTTGTGAAACGTTTTAAAGTTTTACTTTCGAAGAATTTTCGTGGATTATTTTTTTAGAAAGACCAGCCGAACAGGCAGACGTTCCACTTGATGGTAAGTGGTCATCGTTGCCTATTGTCACGAGCAATACCCGAGGAGTTTACCAACGCAATGCGTTAGACACTATCGTCAATGTATTCGTGTAGTAACGCGAGCACACACACACACACACCACGCACGCACGTACGCACACACGCAAGCACACACACACACACACACACACACACACACACACACACACACAAAGGCGCGCCAGCACTAGCTATTATTTACTAAGGTTATTTTAGCCGTCCACCACGCTAGCCTAATGTGAGTTGGTGGGCTTCACACTTCACACACACTTTTGTTTTGTGAACTCTCAGACAGCACATATTAAGCGCACATATTTTTTAAATACAAAGTCGAACATTCGAACCCGGACCCTAGGCATTCGAGGGGAAAAAATTAGCGCCCTTCGTCAACGTTCTTGAACAACATTCGAAACAATGTGAAATATGAGATACTATACAATACAGTGGCTGTATAAAGACCTTGGAGTTTCCCGGACGTCATTAGTGAAGCTCTCATCGGGAAAAAAGTTATTTCAATTGTAACGAACGGATTGAATTCAATAGCGGTAACTTTTGAAAGAACTAAGGTCTTCGGAAGGTTACGTGCTGACCCTGTAGCGAGAAATGTCTATAAATTATAGTAGTGTAACCACGACAAAACGTTAAATACGTTTATTTTTTAACGTATTTATTTATTTACTAACGTTCTAATCCCAGTCCTCATCAGGCTAATCCGACGGATTGATTAAAATACTAACTTATAAGTATTCTATTGATAGCCCAGGGGCTTAGAATTCGACCTCGAATCGAGGGGTCCGGGTTCGAATCCCAGTGGCACGCACCAATGACTTTGTAATAAAAGTTATGTGCGATTTATAAAATTAAATATCACTTGCTGTTACGGTGAAGGAAAACATCGTGAGGAAACCTGCATGCCTGAGAGTTCACAAAACAAATGTTCTCAAAGGCATGTGAAGTCCACCAACCCGCAGTAGGCCAGCGTGGTGGACTAAGGCCTTCATCCCTTTCATTGTGAGAGGAGACCCGACCCTGTAGTGGGTCATTAATGGGTTACTGACAAGTATTCTATTGAGCAAATGCACATTTTACGTTTTGTTTTTAGCATTTTCAGAGTAACCTGATGATTGTGTAAAAATACTTACGAATACCTGTTCTATTCATCCTTAAAAATTAAATGTATCTTACATGAAAATCTTTTAACAGGTGGAGAGAAAGCCATCGTATATGCATGTACACGCGTTGATGCGTTTTCCATGCAAACATGCATTGCATTTTATATTTGCATGCGTTGCATGATGCGGGATAGTGTGATAATCGCCTAAAATACACGTTTTACAACATAAAACAGAAGACAGAGCAGTAGCAGAGACAACCGTGACTCCCGCACGTGATGCGATTACACGTAAACGGCTTACCCACAAGGCAACGTGTCAAGGCACCCTGTAACTAACTTACGTTCGATGCAACTGAGTAACTAACTTAAGGTAATATGTGTTGTTATGAATAACTGGTGGAAGGCCGGTATAGATGGGATGGCACTTTGTAATCGAGCGCGTTTCGTCACTCGTCACGAAATCGTCACAAATCCAGCTTTTAACCGACTTCAAAAATTAGGTACATTTTTTCCGAAATCAAAAAGGTCCGGTAGAGTAGACACCGAAGAATATCTTGTACACGAATGAATAACGAAATGTTTCTGAGAAATAGCATTAGAAATATGGAATGGATATTTTAATAGACTTAAACTAATAGTCCGGGAGCCAGGTGCATTTTCGGTCAATCATTTCCTCTCGAGAGAAACTTCGTAAAATACATAAGGGGCTTATACTATGAATACTAGTGGCCGTCAGCTGCCACTCCGTTGGTGGGTTGGGCCGTGGCACCCTCCCAAACATGCAGAAAAAAAATTTTTTTTCAGTCATTTCCTCTCATTTGAAAATACATTCAGATTATAGTTTATCTAGTACTTTAAAAGAAAAACATCGTCAGCTGACCATAACGCGGTGGATTATACGTCAGCTGGCTCCTTGAACATGAGAAAAAAAAAATTTTTTTCAGTGATTTCCTCTCAACTAAAAATTTACCTGGTGATAGTTTATATGCTACTATGAATGAAAATTAACGTCAGCTGGCTGTATCTCGGTGGAAAGTTCGTCAGCTGGTACCTTGAAAGGGGTAACGCAACAGCATCTATGACCTACTGAATCTTATCAGCTGACGACTTTTCCCTTGACTTACAGGTAGCTGATGTTTTTTATTATTTACTAGAGTATTTTAACAATTCTCATAACAATTTTCATCCGGGAGGAAATAACGTTTTTTAAGTTATTACCGTCTTCAAAAAAGGAGGTTATCAATTCGACACGTTTGTATGTAATATTCTCAGAACCGCACAATTTTTACATATTATGTTGGTCTATTACGGCTTCCAAACAAGAATACCAAATTTCATAGGTGTATGTATGTATGTATGTATGTAGATATGTTTGTCCTCGCATATCTACGAAACTAATTGACGGATCGTGTTCTTTCTTTGTTTTTTGTTTGTTTGTATTTTGTTCAACTTAGGGAATGGTAAAAGTTTCATCAAAATCGGTCCAGTAGTTATCGTGATATGGACTTTAAACTTTATCTTCGCTAAATAATTTTAACTGACCATTAGTTTTTTTACAAAAGACACAAAAAGGTAATACGTTCGACATGTTTATCTTAATATACTGAACTGTTACTATAGTAACACGCTCATAGAGTAATTAAACACTACAGTTAATTTTTATTCTCTTGTCTTATTTGGTAAACAATCTTGGCACTACTCATCACACAAATATTTGTCCTGGATGGGAATCGAACCCACGACCTCTGGCGTAGTGGTTAGGGTCGCTAACCACTATCACTAGACCAACAGGTCAGTCAAATAGCAGTGTTAACTAATCTTCGTCCCAATCAGAGTCGCTGTCGCTATAATTTAATAAATAGTTATCATTCGCGCGCGCTAAGTACTATTTATTGAGGTTGGTGTCTTTAGTATCAAGTATTTTGTTTCTATTGTTATATTTAGGCACCAACCTCAAAAATAGTAGGCCTAAACTATGTAACAAATTTTATTTTATACTTTTTTGATGTCGGTTTATTTTTTTTAATTATTTTATTTCGTATTTTTTAGTTTGAAGTCCATATCACGATAACTACTGGACCGATTTTGATGAAACTTTTACCATTCCCTAAGTTGAACAAAATACAAACAAACAAAAAACAAAGAAAGAACACGATCCGTCAATTAGTTTCGGAGATATGCGAGGACAAACATATCTACATACATACATACATACATACATACACCTATGAAATTTGGTATTCTTGTTTGGAAGCCGTAATAGACCAACATAATATGTAAAAATTGTGCGGTTCTGAGAATATTACATACAAACGTGTTGAATTGATAACCTCCTTTTTTGAAGACGGTAATAACTTAAAAACCGTTATTTCCTCCCGGATGAAAATTGTTATGAGAATTGTTAAAATACTCTAGTAAATAATAAAAAACATCAGCTACCTGTAAGTCAAGGGAAAAGTCGTCAGCTGATAAGATTCAGTAGGTCATAGATGCTGTTGCGTTACCACTTTCAAGGTACCAGCTGACGAACTTTCCACCGAGATACAGCCAGCTGACGTTAATTTTCATTCATAGTAGCATATAAACTATCACCAGGTAAATTTTTAGTTGAGAGGAAATCACTGAAAAAAAATTTTTTTTTCTCATGTTCAAGGAGCCAGCTGACGTATAATCCACCGCGTTATGGTCAGCTGACGATGTTTTTCTTTTAAAGTACTAGATAAACTATAATCTGAATGTATTTTCAAATGAGAGGAAATGACTGAAAAAAAATTTTTTTTCTGCATGTTTGGGAGGGTGCCACTGCCCAACCCACCAACGGAGTGGCAGCTGACGGCCACTAGTATTCATAGTATAAGCCCCTTATGCATCTCAGGAATTTTCGATCGGGAGGAACTTGGTCATGTAAATCTGTTACTGGCTCCCGGAATATAAGGATGCCTTTTACCGACTTCAAACAAGGAGGTTATCAATTCAACGCGTGTGTATGTAATATTAACGGAACTGCACAATATTTACGTATGTTGGTCTTTTACGGCTTCTAAACAAGTATGTATAACATTTTCCATTGGACTGCTAAACGATCACAACTTATTTTAACATTATTGTAATATAAAATTAAGTTTTAGTTATTTAAGATATAACTATTGTATGCCCGCATAGGGTAGACTGTTCTTAACTTATTATAATTTTTGTAACATCTTTCTCGTGTAACAGTCAACAATAAACGCAATCTTTTCTTTTCTTTTCTTTTCTTTTCTTTTCTTTTCTTTTCTTTTCTTTTCTTTTCTTTTCTTTTCTTTTCTTTTCTTTTCTTTTCTTTATGTTTATCCTTGCATATCTTTTTTGAAGTCGGTTTAATTGTTTTAAATTATTTTTATTAAAAATTCACAAGTGATACGTGAGTTACAGCGTTCGTAACGTACCTATAAACGGAATCGCAACACTACGAGTATGTACATATGTACCTATCTATAAATGTATGTATGTAAATTGTAATGGTACAAGCCACGGATGCGATCATCAATAAACCAGAATAGGATCGAATCGGAATCTACTGTTCGTCCCCGGAGAAATATTCCGAAAATCGGGAACTTTGACTGGGAAATCGGAGTCCTGTAACTGATGCTTTTGGAAAAAGTCTTTTATTTTTATTCATACTAGAGATCGCCAATTATTGATTTTTGAATTTGACACGTAACGGAATGTATGAACACGTAATGTCTATGTGTGCATGTCAAAGTACTCAAACTTATGGTAGTGTGCGTGGAGTGTTTTTTGATGAATTTCATGTATTTCTATTTTTTTTATATTAGAAAATTATTAAAGTGTTGCAGCCAGGCAAGGCAGGTTAAAAGATAATAATAATAAATATTTTGGGAAAATTCACACACGGCTTTCTGATCCTAAAGTAGGCTGTGAGCCTGTGTTACCACATAGCTGATAAACATACATCCATATTTCTGAATAAATACTAAAACATTGACCTAATCGTCAGTAATTATCCGTGTCAAAATTAGTTAGATGTTGAAAAGGTGTCTAGACTCTATTAAAGAGATTATCTAGACTCTATCATCATAAACATTATCTGTATACCGAATTGATCATTCGATCACCGAATTCATAACAATTTATATCGCATGTAGAATACCTAAAAATATGAAACAAAAGCAGCTTGATATTGTTGACGAACACGTCAGTAACCCATTAATGACTCACTACAGTCCACCACGCCGCCCTACTGCGGGTTGGTGAACTTCACATACCTTTGAAAACATTTTTGTGAACTCTCAGGATGTGTTCCTTCATCGTAACAGCAGGTGACGCAGGTGATATTTAATTTTATAAAGCGCACGTATTTTTTTTACAAACTCATTGGTGCGTGCCACTGGAATTCGAATCTATCACCGTTTCCAGAAAAAAATAAACAATATCTAATCATTATACAGAAATTACCGAAAAGGGCAAGACGAAAGTAAAATAATAATGTTTCCACGCCATTAGCGCGTGTTCCCGACAACCTGCTAATTATTCTTGACAAGGCTATGGCGGCCATTAATTGGGGATTAGGGCAATGTTGTTATCACTGTTATTTTATTATAATTATGTATGTGAAGTCCAGCGAGTCGTAATATTCGTACCCGGACCTGTAAGTAAGAGACTGAACTATTGACTGCTATTACTGCTTTTCAAGAAAACTGATAAACTAATTCAAATTCCAGATCAGATGGAAATCGATGCCTAAGATCTTCTAAATAGCGCTAATTAATATAGGTAAGCGCTAATAAATAGATGAAAAGATACAAAGAAAAAGTAGTAAACTATCAAAATGTATAGCGATAACTAACAAAGCTTCGGCTTTAAAAGCATCAGGCTGCGCACCTGACTCGCTTACTGCAACACGGAGTATTTACTCTCCGGGAATTTGTGGGAAACAAACACACGCTCGGGAATTTTGTAGGAAAAGTACTCTGAGAATTAGCGGGAGAATAGTCTTTGGAATTTTATGGATAAAGTACTTACTCTATGGGTGTTTGTTGGAAATGAAATACAAATAAAACAATGCACGTTACAGAATTTTTGATACTTGAAAAAATCATTTATAGATATTATACAACTTATTATATGAAATTGAGTTATTGAAAAATGAAAAAAAGTACTTGTAAAACAAGAAGGCTCACAGCTTGAAAACCGAAACTAAACGTTTTAGTAAAAACAAAAATTCAGCAATATTCAGGATTTCAGTCGATCAGTAGTGTAGATATATTTTTAAGAGTAAATAGTATCAAACAGTTAAACAAACTACTATGTTAAGGCTTACATGCAATTCATGGCAAGTACTAAAAGTCAGTTCTAAAAGACAAGGTAGAACAAAAGCAGGATTACTTTAGTACACTATTAGGTATAGTGAACAGCTAGAGCTAACAATACTCCTGAAGCCATAAAGGCATTAGACGGCGCGCCAACTCGCATCCTACAAAACGTACTCTTTCGTAAATACTCGTAAGTTAAGAGAAGTACGTACTCTATGGGAATTTTCAGCAACTTTCAGAATTTGGCTTTAAGAAAGAGAAAAAAAATCAATTTAATAAAACATTTTAAAGATGGATATAGGTAGATTATTATTTGCCACAATAGGTTCTTGTTTTTCCGATTTTCATTTGTGTAAATGAATTTCACACTAAGAACTCACAAAATTCGGGAATCTAAAGAGATAAGGCAACTGACTCAAGTACAACACAGAGTATACTCTGTACTCTCTGGGAATTTTGTAGGAAAAGTACGCAGGCTTTGGGAATTTGCAGAGAACATAGCGAACCGCTAAGTACCTAACCCAAGCCCCGCGGCTTGTTTATATGAAAGCATTCTACTAAATTGAATAACATTAAATATTTTATAAGTGGTGATAGCCCAGTGGCTTAGAATTCGACCTCGAATCGAGGGGTCCGGGTTCGAATCCCAGTGGCACGCACCAATGACTTTGTAAAAAAGTTATGTGCGCTTTATAAAATTAAATATCACCTGCTGTTACGGTGAAGGAAAACATCGTGAGGAAACCTGCATGCCTGAGAGTTCAAAAAAAAAATGTTCTCAAAGGCATGTGAAGTCCACCAACCCGCATTAGGCCAGCGTGGTGGACGAAGGCCTACATCCCTCTCATTGTGAGAGGAGACCCGACCCTGTAGTGGGTCATTAATGGGTTACTGACAAAAATATTTTATGGTTAAGTATATTGTATAAGAAACAGAGGGTATTGAGGTACTTATATCGGAGTTCCTTAACTGAAATACAAGGATATTTGCAGTTTAAAAACTTTCGACAAGGGTGGGCCACTCGTCCGTTTCTCCACCAATCCGCATTGGAGCAGCGTGGTGGAGTATGCCCCAGGCCTCCCCCTCCCCCTCTCGTGGGAAGAGACCCGTGCTCAACGGTGGGCCATGAAAGCAGTCAGGCAACCGTGATAATGATAATGATAACCGTATGCCGTATCTAATTTACCATCAGACGAGATAACAGTCAAACGCTGGCCTACCAATAAAAATAATCCACAAGTGTACGCCGCGTTTATTAGAAGATACACATAATAAAACAATAGATCCATAGCGTTTAATAGCAATTGGAAAGCGATCAATCAAATGTTTTGTAATCGATTTATCGGCCGAATCTACAGCGCTTTTCTGTGGAGTGGTATATGTAATTTATTTATCACACAATCAATCCCCTGATTCATTAATCGTCATTTTCGTCAACAATGATCTATAGCTGGATCGCGTGTTTACCTTTTGAACGCGTTGAATACATTTTCTCAAGTAAATGAGTTGAACAGACATTCAAGCTACCTGATGTTAGGTGTCACTTCAACTCATGAGCTAACTTCTAACCTTAAATAGGATCCTTTATTTGAGGTCATGCGTGGGTGCACTGCTAGTATTGCTACCCATGAGCAGTATTAATAAATATGCTGGGGCGGTTAAAAAAGTAAGATTAAACCTATATTTCCTTTGACCTGCAGTGGATTTTAAAAGGGATACCAAATTAAACACTGTTCCTAATACCTACGTTAGAACAATACGGGAAACGTACATTCTAGTGGGTCTCCAAATTAAAGCACCGTATGCGGTTATACCCACGGAGTTTACGCCGCAACTCATACGGTACAGCGGCAATAACTTCCCGCCCGAAATTCCGTATCGTTTGCCCAACGCAACACAAACTTTAATAAGTCACCGAGTGCGGACGTGGGCGGCTAATAACTTTTTTCCTCAACCGCCCAACTTTACAGCGCGCGACGCTAATAAAACTCCATCAGAGAACGTGCGAGGACGAGGACGAACGGACCCGCGGCGACTTTTAAAAGCCTTGCGAGAACGCGGGGTGGGGCGCAGCGCATCGCGACGTTCAGACATTCAGTCGGGCGCCGGCCTTTGGCAGCGCCGGTCGCGCTCATGGGTCGCGACAGGTAAAGGGCATGCGGCCCGCGCTCGTCGCGCTCGCGGCTTGCTGCGTGGTGGCGCGCGCCGAGCTCCCGACCGCGCGCCCCGCCCCGCGGAACACCACCCCCCACGTACTCAAGTGCAGCGATGGCCTCATCCTCCCCGCGTGGAGGCCTCTCGAGGATGTCCCCACCTCCGACATCGCGGTCCGGGGCCTCGCGTACTTCTTCGCTCTTCTCTACCTCTTCATCGGAGTCTCCATCGTCTCCGATAGATTCATGGCCGCCATCGAAGTTATCACGTCCAGGGAGAAGGAGGTGCGCGTGCGACGGAACGGCAGCGAACAGATCATCGTCGTTCGCGTGTGGAATGAAACCGTTGCCAACTTAACCTTGATGGCTCTGGGCTCGAGTGCCCCTGAAATATTGTTGTCAGTCATAGAGATAGCAGGAAAAAACTTTGAAGCTGGAGACCTAGGACCCGGTACCATTGTTGGATCGGCGGCTTATAATTTATTCGTTATCATTGCTATCTGTGTTGCGGTAATACCTGATGGGGAGGTGCGTAAGATCAAACACCTTCGCGTATTTCTTGTAACTGCAACATGGTCAGTTTTCGCTTATGTCTGGCTCTACCTCATTCTTGCCGTGATATCACCGCGGGAAGTTGAAGTCTGGGAAGGTGCCGTTACATTCTTATTCTTCCCGGCAACAGTCCTCACAGCTTATATAGCTGACAGACGGCTACTTGTCTACAAATACTTGAGAAAAGGCTACAGAGTTAACGAACGAGGAGTGATCGTAGAAGCAGAAGGCGATGGATCTGTAGAGATGGCTTTAAAGCCAGGGGAAGACGTAGCATCCGATGACGAAGAAGGTCGAGAATTAGAGAAATCAAAGAAAGAATACATAGCTGTCCTTCGTGACTTAAGACGACGATACCCCGATGAAGATCTAGAGACGGTTGAAAGAATGGCACTAGAATACCTAATGGCTCGCGGTCCTAAGTCGAGAGCATTTTACAGAGTAGCAGCAACAAAGAAACTAACTGGAGGAGGCGACTTCTCCCGTAAAATATCAGAAAGGGCTCAGAGTGATTTGAGCGAAGTCAAAGCTCAATTACAACAACGAGACCATCCATCGAGTGTGATGGAACCGAAAGGTCCGTATGTGAAGTTTGATCCACAACATTACACGGTGATGGAGAACTGTGGGTCGTTCGAGGTGAGGGTGGTAAGGGGTGGCGACACTAACGGTGAAGTGACCGTCCAATACGCGACAGAAGACGGCACAGCAGAAGCGGGATCTGACTATGTAGCTACTCAAGGCTCACTGGTGTTCGCTCAGGGCGAGACAGAGAAGACATTCCGAGTCGAAGTAATAGACGACGAGGTCTTCGAGGAAGACGAGCATTTCTTCGTTCGTTTGAGTTCAGCGAAAGGCGGCTGCGTCGCGTCGCCGTCGACCGCGACTGTGGTGATTCTAGATGATGATCATTCCGGTGTGTTCTCGTTTCCGCAACGAGATTTCGAGTTGACGGAGTCGGTGGGGACTTATGAGCTCAGGGTGGTGAGGACTGCTGGGGCGAGGGGCAAAGTGCGGGTCCCGTTCTGGACCGAAGATGGCACCGCCAAGAGTGGTGCTCAGTACGAAGCCGCGCAAGGCTTCATCATCTTCGAGAACAACGAAGCTGAGTAAGTAATTTGTATGTTTTTTAGTTTTAAATAGCTCTTTGGTTTTCACTGGATCATCAGGAATGAGGAAAACTAATAGAAACAATGGAATTAAAAGTTTATTTACGTAAATTTCTACCTACAAAGTTTTAGTACTGTTTTTTACTTTTCTTTTTTGTCACTTTTACAAAAAAAAATCGTAAGTTTATTATTTTAGGTTGTTTTTATAATTTCCTTCTATCTGTCGCACTGAGAATGTCTCTTTTTGTATTAATAAAAAGAATTGCTCAGATAATATTTTGATTAAATATTAAAATTGTCTGATGTCTGAATGTTATAAAATCTGTGTGAAAAAAACGTATCAGTTTCGGATGTAAATAAATTTTTTAACTTATATTATTTTGTAACTTAAGGATGGTGTTTTATATTTCAAGAAACATATTTATATTTTCATTTAGCAATTTTGATTGTTGTTTACCAAAACTGCCAATGAATCCTCGTTATAATTTTTGTTTTATTTTCTTGTCGGATCGTTAAATATGTGTTGGAAGATCCTAAGGGAAGATTTATTAGGCTACCCACTTACTTATTTTGTACATTTCTCATCGTTTAACGTACGCAAAGTTTGTGTTTAACGACTGAGAAATACCGCCGCGCACCGTAGTGAATATTTTGATGGTTTTTTTAATCTATCTTTTTGTTAAAAAGTTTGGACCACTTCGGCTGAAATATATTATCTTCTATCTTCTAGAGCGGTGATAGCCCAGTGGCTTAGAATTCGACCACAAATCGAGGGGTCCGGGTTCGAATCCCAGTGGCACGCACCAATGGCTTTGTAAAAAGTTATGTGCGCTTTATAAAATTGAATATCACTTGCTGTTACGGTGAAGGAAAACATCGTGAGGAAACCTGCATGCCTGAGAGTTCACAAAGAAAATCTCAAAGGTATGTGAAGTCCACCAACCCGCAGTAGGCCAGTGTGGTGGACTACGGCCTACATCCCTCTCCCTTGTGAGAGGAGACTCAACCCTGTAGTGGGTCATTAATGGGTTACTGACATCTTACTTCTAGGTTTTTAGTTTTCTTTCTATTTATTTTCTTTTCATTTATTAACACTCTTAGAAATATTTATTTTTACACTCATCATGTTTATTAACTCGACCTACTACTGTCTTAAATATTTATGAAAAAACTCAAAATGCTATGAATATTTCATCGGTTTGACAAGATAGTAAAACGTTAGTCGGCGAGGCAATAAAAGTAAAGTGTTGCCATAAATAAAACATTTTATGTGAAGTTATGTATACTGATAGTTTAAATTCTCGTTTAAATCACGCTACTGGGGGACCCAAGAGCTGGTTCCTTCTTTGGACAAAGGGTGAGTCAGTCAGTAACCCATTAATGACCCACTAAAGGGTCGGGTCTGCTCTCACAATGAGAGGGATGTAGGCCTTAGTCCACCACGCTGGCCTACTGCGGGTTGGTGGTGGGTTAGTGTAAGTATTGCCATCAAAAGGGGGATTGCAGCCAGCACCTTGGGTACCCCCCCGCAGGACAGTGGTTTGGACTCTTTACTTTATTTATAAAATTTTATTTTTATTTATTCTTATTCTATTGTTTCATTTGTTTTAAGTTATGTAAATAGTTGTATAATTTAATTTAAAAATTAATATATAAATGTTACATATTATCTTTATAAAACTGATAGTTTTATAAATGTATCTTTATTTTTTTTACGGTATAGCGTTCACAGTTGTCGTAAATAAATTAATTTCTTTGAAATTAAGGTCACAATTAAGTAAGGTTGTTTCTTGTCGACAACCTTGGCGTTTCATAAGCGTTATAAGTAATCATTCTTATACTGCTATTGTAGGTGAACCAAAAATAATATAGCCCTAGAGCTGTTAGTCATTTCTTGAGAAGTGTTTGCGACATCATAAAAGCATGTTAAATATCATTAAAAAAAAAACACCTGTCTGGCAGGAAATGGAATTTAGCCTAAATAATCGAAACAATGATTGTTTGCAAAAAAATAGTGGTTGAGGCGTTTTGAAATGCTGGAAGAAATTTCAATTTGAAATAAGCAGAACTTGTGTACCAATGTCTTAACTTGTAATTGTCTTGTACTCGTATCTTCTTTTAATAACATTGTGCGTTGTGTGCAGAAATATTAAATGAATAAATAGTTTATTTAACATGATTTTACGATGTCTCAAACACTTCTCGAATAATGTCTATCAGCTCTCTGCCTACGGTCGTATGGTTTCCGAAGCTCTATAATGTCGAACGAGGTAGATTGTGAGCGCGATTAGGGTGGGTCGATGCAAGCGGTCAGACGGTGTAGGGATGCACGATTTCTTCGTTTTGAACCAATTTATAATGTAGAAATTGTAGTTAAATAGTGGCTTAGAATTCGACGTCGAATCAAGGGGTCCGGGATCGAATCCCTGGCACGCAACAATTTCAGGTGACCAAGGTCGGTTCTCCTCTCACAATGAGAAGGAAGTAGGCCTTAGTCCGCCACTGGCCCACTGCGGGTTGATGGACTTCGCATACCTTTGAGAACAATTTTTTGTGAACTCTCAGGCATGCAGGTTTTCTCACGATGTTTTCCTCCACCGTAACAGCAGGTGATATTTAATTTTATAAAGCGCACATAACTTTTTTACAGTCATTATAGAACCAACCAATTTAGGAACATCACACAACGACTAGGGGTTTAGGAATATCACACAACCAAGACATGCTCGTTTCTTAATTATATATTTTTTTTAATTATAAATAATGGCTTCGGAGGGGTTATAAATCGTGGACCGTCCCACGCAAGGATCATTCAATTTCAGCTTTCCGGATATCCGTTACCATAATATTCCGCGCTCATCCGCTTACGGTAATTATAAGCCGGACGAAGGTGGCATAAGTGTATCATCCTCCAGAATTAAGGGCTCCAAAGTTTGATATAACTATATTCAGTTCTTTATTAAAAGAAATAAGAGGTTGCTTACCTAAAGATACTCGTAAGTATGCAGTTACTTATGGATTTAACAAACATTTTTACACGCTTTATTAGCTTCACCTGTAAGCTTCACTTTAAACGGCCAGATTTGTTTAAACCTTGTAGATTTATCGAGGACTGATGACAATATACTAATTGGATAAAATTATTCCATTTTTCAATTTGCAAAATAAGTTTTTTTTTTAAATTTACTTATATAATTTTCATCTATAGTCGATAAGGCAGGAATTTATGTTAATTTTATTGACAATAAATCGAAATAAAAAGTTTTAGATACTGACCGCGCCCGACGTTGCTTAACTTTTTCGATTGCTATGCGCGGTTAACCTTTACCGCATTTAAGCCATAAACTATGAAATCCATGAAAATAGGCCGGAAAATACCTAAAATATTTCAGCTAGCGATTCGTCACAGTGAAACTTGCGCTATAAAAATGTAGAGCGGGCTGTATAAAGCCGCTTTGCTTCATTGAATATGAAATAGTATTTAAAACATGAGACGATGCTGCAAAATGTTTTCGACGATTTGATTTAAATTTTTTACGTCCGTTTCATATACAACGAACATTAAGCAAACTTTCTCTCTTTTTGCTTTAACTCCTTACCTAGATAGTGGTCAGGAAGAGATCGCTTGTAGCGATACGACGGCCAATTGTGTTTTTTCTTTGTCAGTAACCCATTGATGACCCACTACAGGGTCGGGTATCCTCTCACAAAGAGAAGGATGTAGGCCTTAGTCCGCCACGCTGGCCTAGTGCGGGTTGGTGGACTTCACATGCCTGTGAGAACTTTTTTTTTTCTCTGAACTCTCAGGCATGCCGGTTTCCTCACGTTGTTTTCCTTCACCGTAACAGCAGGTGATATTTAATTTTTATAAAGCGCACATAACTTTTTTACAAAGTCATTGGTGCGTGCCACTGGGATTCGAACCCAGACCCCTCGATTCGAGGTCGAATTCTAAGCCACTGGGCTATCACCGCTTGTTTTTTTTCTTTTTCACCGTTTTTTTCTTTAAGTATGTATTATTGTTAACTGAATTTGTATGTACATACGTGCACAACAAAAAGTATTGTAGGTATTGTAAGTGTTAAACAGAATGAGAACTAGCCTAGAACTCAATTTCCTTAAATTACATTATGTAAGCCTCACTAATCCCAATTATTGTCAAGTCCAAAACTCATTACAGATGCCATTTGCTATCAGCGAACATGTGTGGAAGTTCCCAAGTTATATGCAAGAACTTGCCGCGTGAACTTGTACCTATCGGAGTTGCCAACTGCTTATGTTGAGGTGGAATTAGCAGATAGGATTCCATCTCGAAATATTATTGGAGAATTATCGTGAAATGTTACATAAAAGATTACACAGATTGCTAGATGAAAAATATTGATGTAAGTGATTAAAATAACAGTTAATATTTTGGTGGTAAAAACTATTACAGCAACTTACATCCTTACTTAAATATTAAATGTTATTAACCCAAGATTATATCCAAATAAACTGATTGAACAGTAATGTTTATGGAAATTCGTATTATATTTGTCTGGGTTTCCTTACCCGAAGAAAATTTGTCGCGTACTATAAATAATCCATCTGAAAAGGACCACGGGAAGTTTTGTTGCATATTTTACGTAGTTTCCGGGAAATTAAAGTTTTCGGAAAACTTGTAGTTTGTAGCCACGGACTCGGGCAACCGTAAGGAACGACGAAATATGGTAATCCCCTAAACCGTAATTTAACAAGTTTGTCGTGTTTAAATTTACACTTTGCTATTCAGTTTTAGTTTTAGAATCTTTAGCAACAACAACATAAAATGACTTTATTATTATAAATGTATTTTTTATGGTTTGTTGAGTTTCGGAAGAAACGCGGAAAAATTAATATGATACCTATGTCAATTATTAGATTAAATTAATCTGCAAAGTGAGTGAAATTCCTCAGCCATCAAAATTTCCAACTTAATATTCAGTGTTTAGAAATTCAAGACTTCCTTTATTCATTTATTTTGTTTTTAAATTTTTATTTTTTTTAATTTTAAAATTTATTTTTAAAATTAATTATTTCCTTTAACTATAAATAAGTCTTAAATACTTTTTGGTTACAGAATTCTCAAATCTATTTGGAAATGGATCTCTTCAAATATCTTTGAAGTATAGTCTTTCTAATATCTATATCATCATAGCATCACTACAAATACTTTATAAGGAGTAGTAGATATAACTTATCACTACTTATTGAATTTCTGTTTCGGGTCTGGGTGTGTTGTGTTCTTGTCTAGTCCATGGAACCCACGACACAGGGAATCCTAGTGTGGGGCTATGAGCGTGAAGCGTTAAAAAAAATCTAGTTTTATCGTAAATGAGATAACTTTTAAATGAATAGAAGTATCATTATTATCCGTAGAGGTGTTGCTTATTATAATGACAAAGAAGGCTCGACGTTCGTTACTCCCAAGAACTCACATGTTTTTGATGGTGGCGCTGGCAACCCCTTCGCAGAAACGTAGGTAATTTTGAATATCACTAGTGGCAATTTCGTATCAGAAGGCACGCTAAATAGCTGGTCTCAATTGCGTATAATCGTCGGGTCTAGGCTAGCCACACGCTAATGTATGACCTCGTTCTTAATAGGTAGGACATTCGCTTAAAAGTGTAAGACGAAAATATGCTTTGATCGAAAAGGCAAGCAATGTCGACCGCGGTCAGTACGTGTAGTGGCGAATGACATGCGCGTTTCCGTGGTTCAAAGCGGTTTGTCAGTACCCATTAATGACCCACTACAGGGTCGGGTCTCCTCTCACAATGAGAGGGATGTAGGCCGCCGTCCACCACGCTGGCCTACTGCGGGTTGGTGGACTTCGCATGCCTTTTGAGAACATTTTTTTTGTGAACTCTCAGGCATGCAGGTTTCCTCACGATGTTTTCCTTCACCGTAACAGCAGGTGATATTTAATTTCATAAATCGCACATAACTTTTATTACAAAGTCATTGGTGCGCGCCACTGGGATTCGAACCCGGATCCCTCGATTCGAGATCGAATTCTAAGCCACTGGGCTATCACCGCTGCAATCAAAGCGGTTTATAGGGCTTAAAACGAAATTTAATGAATGGTATTTAACGATAAAACTGGTGTTGGTGGATAAATGCGCCTTTCACGACACCATTGAAGATATTTTTCGGTGAGAGAATAGTTGCTACGAATTCGGTCTCTTAGTTCTTACCGTTGACAAAATTTGTCGCGTGCGTCAAGTTGTCGTACGATAACGTCGTCGGCTGGGGCCTGCGACCGTTTCATGGCCCACTGTTGGGCATCTCTGCCCACGATAGGGGGAGACCTGGAGCATACTACCACGCTGCTCCAATGCGGATTGGTGGAGGCTACCTTACTGATGTCCTACAAAATACACCAACTGTGAGACTGGTATATCTAATATACGGTTTACGTGAGATGAAACTCAATAAATCTTACGCCAACTTAGAGATCGCTTACATAGTATATCTGCTTGTAAATTTACTTGTGATGGCTTAGAAATTTATGGGTTATGAAGCAGTCGTAAGTCATGTAGATGGGGACTCAAACGAAACTTAGTTAATAACGCTTTTAGTGTAAAATTTATTGTATTACTAAATACCGATTTATAATGCTTTTTGTTAATTGATTTATGTTCAGACTATACTGTCACGCGGCTTCGTCTGCGTGCTATTTAGAACTTAGTCCGGAGTGGGATAAAAAGTGTTCTATATAGAGATATATATATTCTTAATAGAGCTTATAAACTACCGAGCTTATAAGCTTATACCTACATATCAAATTGTATCCAGGTAAATCTGTTTAGTTCGCTAAAAACAACAAAAGAAATCAAAATCAAAATCAAAATCATTTATTTGCACGAATATGGGTAAGTTATTGGTTTTACAGGGCATTTTGATCAATCCATATTCATCATATTCAGAAACACAGGCCGCCCTAAGACAAGGTGAACTGACGACCTGAAGAAGGCAGTAAAAAACCGCTGGATTAAAAGGACCTAGGACCGAGCGAAGTGGGATTGATTAGGGGAGGCTCATGTCCAGCAGTGGACTACGAAGGGCTGAAAGGGAGGAAGTAATTATCCTTCTTCCGAAAAGGAATCTACAAGTAACAGTTAATAAAATAGTTCCTCTCTGGTTCTGTATATTTAAAGATACTCATAAAATTTCTATCTCATGTAAAATAGGCCCACGGTACCGGTAAAAGCCTATTAGTATATTGTTTGTGTAAATATAAAAGAGAGGCAAATACATTACCTAGATATTATTATGTTTCGTCGGCACGATGGCTTGATTCGATTCGATTTCAAACAAAGATATTTCAAAATAGGAATGAGCATAAAATAAATCGAGAATGAACGATTCTCGTTAAATCGAACGGAAGCAATGCGGATGTAAGGCGGATGTGTTCCTTTTATTTCAGGCTTTTATTCTTCCTCGAAATTGCCTGGTTTTTGCCTGTGCGTGCAAATTCTCACACGAATCGTATGTAAATAAAAGATTATTCTAAGAAGGTTGGTGTTACTCGTATGTCCGAATAGGGAAATCGAATTCAAACTTACGGAAACATGATATTTTTTGAGCGCTGTGGTAACAAAATTGTTTGGTTTTCCAATTCAAAAAATGAGTCCACATGTTACCATACGTATAAGTACCTACATATATGGATTCTTTGAAAAAGTTTGTAATTTTTTGATTTGCAACTTTTAATTTATCAGAAAATTACTACCTTGTATTTAGTTAATAATAATAACGTATATATCTGCATTTACATTGACTTACTAAACAGCGGTGATAGCCCACTGGCTTAGAACTCGACCTCGAATCGAGGGGTCCGGGTTCAAATCCCAGTGGCACCAAGGATTTTGTAAAAAAGTTATGTGCGCTTTATAAAATTAAATATCACCTGCTGTTACGGTGAAGGAAAACATCGTGAGGAAACCTGCATGCCTGAGAGTTCACAAAAAAAAGTACTCAAAGGTATGTGAAGTCCACCAACCCGCAGTGGGCCAGTGTGGTGGACTAAGGCCTACATCCCTCTCATTGTGAGAAGGAGACCCGACGCTGTAGTGGGTCATTAATGGGTTACTGACGACTAAACATTGTTGGATGTAGAAAATAATTTCCGGAATATGTATCACCTTTCATCAATTTTCGAATTGACTTACATTTTTTAATATCTCAATATCCCATCTCAACTCGTAATCATATTGCTTAAATAGAACGTTTAAATTTAGATTGAATCGTGCGAATGTTATTTACATAGTTTATTATATTCGTAGCGCTCGTAGAGCTAGAGCCTCGAGCGTAGCCTCGCGTAGACCCCGCGTAGAGATTGTAGAGCTGTGAAGTAATATCGCGTAGCAGGCTCTACAAGTATGTTGATTAGTAGATTTGTTTCAATTCAATAGTATTTAAGCATAACAATTCTTACCCAAATATTCTCCTATCGCCATTTGATGTGTTTCGTGTTGCAGGCTCCCAAATCAAAAGGAGTTGCAACCAAGCTAGGTGTATAAGTAAATTTTAATTTTTTTTTCAAGATCTAACAGAGATTATTACATGACATACATAGCTAAAGTTAGTCTAGAAATGCGCATTATAGTACTGTATTAGTAAAACCTTAATATAACTCGCAGACCTCGAGAAAACGGAGATGGCACAAGTTCATGAAGATCTTAATTACTTTTCTTGAAAAGCTATAACGCCTTTATTGCTTTTTGATATTTCTCTCTGAAGATACTTATTAAGGTACAAAGTCAGTAAATGCGATATAGTAGTTTAAGATAAAATAAGAAAAGAAAGAAAAAAAGAAGAACACCCGAACACTATTGTCAAAGTATTCATAATATAGTAAACGTCAGTCATTAGTAAATATTTTACCATTACCAAGAAGTGCACAGCGCCGCTAAAATTCAAAAAATGGGCTTGACTATTTCAACAATAAAAAAGGGGCGTTACCTTTTTAGGGACATCTACTAAAAAGGTAAATTATGTTACTTTGTTATGTTACTTACAGTCGGTGATAGCCCAGTGGCTTAGAATTCGACCTCGAATCGAGGGGTCCGGGTTCGAATCCCAGTGGCACGCACCAATGACTTTGTAAAAAAGTTATGTGCGATTTATAAAATTAAATATCACCTGCTGTTACGGTGAAGGAAAACATCGTGAGGAAACCTGCACGGAAGCCTGCATGCCTGAGAGTTCACAAAAAAAAAATGTTCTCAAAGGCATGTGAAGTCCACCAACCCGCAGTAGGCCAGCGTGGTGGACTAAGGCCTACATCCCTCATTGTCATTCCTCAGTGGGTCATTAATGGGTTAAAACAACAAACAACATGTTACTTTGTAGTTCCTGCCAAAATGAAAGCGACCATAAAATAAAAGGAGGCTAATTTAAGTGTCCCATTTTTGAAATCATAACTTTCCATCTTGTCTCATCATATAAAAATCTTTGTTTACTCTCACTTCTTATTACCCTCAAGTTAAAGTATAAAAAATCTAAACAAAGTAAGACAGAGAATGCTGTAACTCAGTAAGCTGTGTAATGGTTTTATCAAGAGTATTAAGGCTTTAAATGTTCCGTCGGGTTCCCATAGCACCGAACAATAGGACATAAAGAAGGTTTCATTTGAGAGATATCCTTGTTACCAGTTTGGAGATTGCGCGCGAAATATATGCGGCATTCGTGCGTTGCTTGAAAATTTTGCACACATTTTTAAAGAAAAGGGAAAGCACGTTATTTTTGATAAATTTTTGTTTGAAACTTTCAACATGATTTTGGTTTTCGTGAGAACAACGGAAACGTGATCATTAAATCGTGATCATTGGTAAACAATTCACCCAAATAAGGCCTTGCCCTAATTGGCTGTTGTAATACGACACAGCCGACCGACCGACCAACGCGACTAAATTCAAACACAGCTTTTTACGCAGCTGTCAAAAAATATACTTGTGTAAGTAAATTTTAGGTAAATATGTGTAAAACATATTTTTGATACCGTGAATTAAAAAGTGTTCTATGTCAACAAAAATAATGTTCCAAAAATAATTTAATACTTATTGCTTTCGATTTAAGTAAAATTTAACTCGTTTTTTACGAAATACGGTGCATGCTCAGTGTATTCAATGTTTCTATATTGTCTTCGAAAATGAGAAATAAAAATAAAACAAGAAAATAGAACAGCTCAAAATTTAATTTCGCTGTATAGTTTTAGTAAGGTACATATATTCGCGTTTCGCGTCACCGAAATAGGAATGCTTTGTATATTGTACGCGCACGTACAGCCTAGGTTGTCGCCGAATATGATTAAAAATTTTTTTGTATGACGTGAATACCGTCCGGATACAAGATAAAAGAAAAAAACATGTCCCAAACTTTAATCTGTTATGGTTTTAAGATCTAGTACCTATATGAATTACTACCATAATCCTTACATGTTATATTATTATATAGACACCTCTTTTTAGTTAGTAGAGTAGCTCGTCTGGGGAATTGTGTTTCCGCTGATAACCACAATACAATTTTAACAATTCTATTATTTATATCATAAATATTTTTTTCTATTTATCTATTCATAATAATTATCAATACCTTTAGCTTTTGCATTAATTCTGGTATATTTTTTAAGAATATCTCTTTCACCATATTTCTGTAAACTTTGTTAAAGTTTTCATGTTTCTTTGCGAAAGGAGAGCAATAAATTATCCCGCATTTGTAACTCTAAGCAAGTCTTCTCCGTGCCTAGTTTACTCTATACATAGGTCTTGTGGTGTCGAATTAGCGATATTCTAAGTTCATAAAATAGGCGAAATTTCATCGACAAAACATCCCTATATAGGGGTACATATGTCTTTAAATTATCGCTTGTTCGAGATCAGACACACTGTATATATCATACTCGGTAATATAGTTTGTTACATTTAGTAGTAGTGTCCCCCCTAAAGTCAATTATTCCGAAGATAGGACATTGCTAGGTTTAAGGGATATTGGAAACAATGATAAAAACTAATTTGGAATTTGAATAAACTTATCATCTTATATACATATATATGAGTAGTTGGAAGCTACTGGCACTGACAGGTGTTGCTAAATATATAAATTCTTACGTCTTACGACCGACGCGGTATTTATACCGAGTATTTCATTATAAAGGTTAGAGGTTGCACTTAACATTCCTTCCTTCCTTCCTTTCAGCCCTTGGCAGTCCACTGCTGGACATGGGCCTCCCCTAATCGACGCCACTCTACCCGGTCCCGGGTGCTCTGAATCCTACGGTTTCCTAAGGGTTTCCTTCAGTTTTAAAGTAATGAAAATATGCAAGAAAAATTATCTCCGAATGATGTTCGAAATTTCAAAATTGATTTTGCGTCAACACTCAAAATACGCGCGAACTTTGAGACGAGCTTTTAATTCGTAAATGTCAAGTGCCACTCAAAGAAATTACGAAGAATTAATTTTGAGATGTTCGTTAATTTTCAAAATTCATCGGTAAAATGGATAGAAACTGAAGGTTTGACACAATGCTGAAAAGAAATATGTATATTTTAATAAGTGGTAGACCGTTTTTTAAGAGGTAGCGCTTTTTTTAAGTAGGCTTAAAAAATTAAAAATAATAAATTTATTTATTTGTAGGTACCGTTTTATTGCGGACATTAAAATAAATTATTTAAAGATTTAATTTTACTGTCTGACGGCATTCTCCAATGACATTCTTTATCATAAACGGGACCTTATTTCTATTCTATTCAGTAAACTATGATGTTACCCTTAGCCTTTAAATCAAACTATTAGTCCGTAATGGAAGCGTCGAGACCCGCCGGAGATAAGATTCTGCGGTTTGCAACACAAATAGTGAACTATCGCAGCACTCACACTCGAATTACGGCGTATCTTATATTGGTGATAGCCTAGTGGTTTAGAATTCGACCTTAATCGAGGCGTCCGGGTTCGAAACCCAGTGGAACGCACCTCATAGTTTCGGACTTCCCCATCCACGCACACTTGAATACAGTTCTCCCGTAGGCCATCAAATGTTAAGTGTTCATTCAACCCATGGATGTCCAACTTCAAATAGAAATCCTGTCTTAGCTCGAGGTCACTCATAGGTTACAGACAGTGATACAATCATAAAATTGGTGCAAACGAAAATTTAATTTAATAAAAAAAATGGTATTTCCGCCGCTTACGAGTCATTTGACAGTATAACAAATTAACTTGAATAAAGTGTTGCTGAAAGCTTTTACTCTGACAATAATCATCGCGAAATACTTAAAGTGCATAATTTCCATTTTCGTAATTGTGTTTGCATTCTAGACGTCTGGGAATTTAAATAAACGGTGGAGCAGTGAATTGAAGAACAGAGTATTCGTTAGTGTTTTGTTAGTGGAGATAGCATTTTAATGTACTTTGAGGTCTAGAGGAGAGCATTTCATTTGGATTTTTTTAAATAAAATGTGAAGGAAGGTACGAAAAATATTTTGAGCTCATTTTGTAGATATCCTTGCGTACCATTAACCATCAAAATATTTGCCTCAACGCGTTAGTTTTTTAGTTGTTTGATTGAAATCAGTAAAACAACTAATAAAAAATGGAGGTTTGATTTTAAATTCTCCTTCAAAATGTACACTTATCTTATATCTAATACATTTATATCATATATACCTACTGATTTTAGAGTAACAGTAACGACTTCCTTCCTTCCGTTCGTCGTTAGTAATCGCTGTTTTATTACTACTACAATTCTAAAACACGAATTGGTTATTTCAGATCCACATTGTTCTAGTCTATTGTTTGGAATCAACAGTTTTTTCTTGCTTATTACGAGTATTCCTGTCACGGGAATAAAGAGCTAATAATTCCCAGTTTAATTCCCAGCTGCATTCATCGTATGGACCTGCCATGTTGCAACGAAAGCAATCTATTGAAAACCGCGATATGGATTGTATTGCTGAAAATATAAAAACTGCTTTATATTCTGTGGTAATGAGAATTCTGCTACAACGCTGCTGTGGTTGGATTCTACTGTCGATGGAATGGAATATCAATGATGTCTGAATCAAAAAAATGTACAAGAACTAATATTGTTTGTATAAGAACATGAACAGTCAAAAATGTGACAATTGATTCACTCTGTGGGCTATCCCTATAATTTCCACGAAGTTTTTTTTAATTGGTTATATTTTCTATTTGGGCATATTTTACATGACCACATTAAAAACTCGTTATAAGCATCGACACAGCTTTTCAGGCAGTTAGCTCTTAAGAGCTGATTATATTATCAAATTGTTTGACAAAAGTAAAAAAAAAAACGTTTTTTTTTCACTTTTCCCTGTAACACAAAATGATTGAGGGAAACTTTCCTGTTATAAGGTCTATTCGTGTCTTCTATTCCTCTCGTCTTCGCTTGACTTTTCTATGATAAGGTCTATTCGTCTCTTCTCTTCGTTTCGCCTCCTCTGGTCTCGTTCCTTCGTCACATCTGATCTCGTCTCCTCGTCACGTCTCGTCTCGTCACGTCTCGTCTCGATGGTCCCAACGTCCCAACTGTTTATTCATTAACATAAGGTCGACCTGTTCGGTAGGGTCTGATCCTAGCGACAATATTGACTGTGACCGGAATGTTTCTGTCGAAACAACTGAATATGTTTAAAGTGTTGACCTGTATGTAAATGTAATGTTGTTGTTGTTTTGAATTATCGAAAAGGTCCAGCCTAATTGTAAGTTAGCTTAACCCACTACGGAAAAATTAAAAAAGAATAAAATTTTGTTTTTGTCACATTTATTTAATTTATTTATTTAATTAGGACAAAAACTCAACTAGTGATGTACTAGCCATCATTATGATCTTTGATATGCCCATATCACTCCTATATCACAATTGTGATATTAATTATGGTACGTAAGCTAGCGACGGGTTTTCGTAACCAACTTCCTCTTGGCCGATAATTGGAGTATAATGTCCTTCGCCCATGGAACGATGCTGATGATCACCAGGCTTCTTATATCTACCATTAAGCATACAAGTTATTGGCGGCGAGGTAATAATTGACGATATTTGCGCCTGGCTCAGGGACCATTATAGACCATTATTTCAAAAATCTTACTTTAAAGTCTTTTAAACTTTTTCATTGTTGCTTGAAAACTGTAAAGTCTCAACCTTGTCCTACTTTGAAACAACTCACAGACCTCTAATTCGGTATATGTAATTAACCTCACTTTGTGGGGTCCAAACGACCCCTTTGAGTCGGTTATTCGAGTCACGTTTTTAAGGGTTGGCATGGTAAACGTCGGTAAAAACGGACATACTCGTATTTAGGGTTTTCATGTCAAAGTCATTGATACTGAACACAGGCACTCGGAAACAGGCTGAACACATAGGTACCTTTTAGGTAGGAGCTAACGTTTTTCTGTAACGACTCCAGTATGAACATAGGGATGCAACGGCGTGCTTTATAAATAGACAGAAAATACGTCAACTAGTGTGATCCAATCATACCATTTTGTCTATTTTCGGGCCGCGCTACAAAAAGAAAAAGATAATAAATAGTGTCCGTGATGAAAAGATAAATAAATAGAGTCCGTGGATATAGGAGCATAAAATTTGCATTTAGATTTTTTTAATCGTTACAGCAGTCTCTCCATCCGCTATCTTTGTCCTCGAAATTATACTTCAATCAATTAAAAAAAGTATTTTCATCAATCTCTGTCTTAAGATTTCTGCAATCCTACATCAAAAAAGATATATTCATTAATTTTAGCCTAAGAACTTCTGCATTAATAATTAATATGAATGGACTTCAAATTATCAAAAAAGATTAGGTTATATTTAATTTATCTTATATATCTTTGCAATTCTCTTTCAGGATAGCGGGGGTTACACCGGCTCCGGTGTTCCCGTACCATAAAGACACGAAGGCTAAAAATAACTCAATTATATTGAAAAGGTTCGTTCTTTATCAATGCAATGAATGAGGCACGCTTTATAACAATACAATTAATATCACGAATTTATTATCTGTTTAAAACAATACCGATTGTTTATCATCACAAAATTTTAAATTTTAGTATTACTTTCACAATATTTTAAGGCTATGTTCGAATGTGCGAATTCTGTTGTCGCTTCCTCTTGGTCATACGGAAAACGCTCGTTTGGCTAAAGGTAATTTCTTTTCTATATTTTCACTCAATACTTTTGTGCACTCCTCTCCTTTTACTGATGAAGTCTTATCTGATTCTATTTGTTCTTGCGCATATAAATACACTTTTCTGTGCATTTTTCCATCTCGTGTACAGAAGAAAATATTGATGACATCGAAATTCTCATGTTTTAAGCATACATCACTAATTTTACCTCTCATAAAGTGCAATTTAGTCACTAAATTATCTACTAGAAATTTAACTTGCACATTTCAGTACTAGCGCACTAATTGACCAACTCAAATTGTAAAATTATTCTTAAGTATTTTATGAAGGTTTATAAACATTAAGCACATATATTTTTCTGTGTGAATATATTCTTTTGCTGCTGATGATATCTTTAGATATCTGCGAATGAAAATTATCCAATTTTTATAAACTACTTCGTTATGAGTGTGACCAAGCGATTAGCGGTTAGCATAAGAATTTGCTTTCATTTGAACAGAGATTTTTACTTCGTTCAACTATTTAATGCCAACTTCTCTATGCCTCGAGCATGTACTTATGCATTTTCGTATAGAAATCGTATCGAGCTGTCATTAGTATGGGAAGATGTCAAGACAGTCTGACATGGGGCATACTAATGACTGACGTTTACTGTACGAATACATTGCCGATATATTTCATGCTCTCATGCCTCCTTTTATAGGGAATTATTTTAGTGTACATATTTTATCACTTATTATCTTGTTTTTTCTATCATAACATATAGGAAAAGGTAAAAGGTAGGTATAAGTGTTAAAGAACCGAAGAGAAGAAAGAAGAAGAAGAAGAAGAAAGAAGATATTTTATATCTGTGGGCGCATTCCTTAGATACTAGATTAGTGCGCGCAATTTGATCCGGCTGTTAATCAAAATCAAAACTCAGCGTTGTTGTGAAGTTATGGAGTAGTCTTCCATCTAAGGTAACAGATCGAACGCCTAGAGGTGCTTCGGTTCTATAGGCGTCATGGGCTGCAGCGCCCACTTAACCTCAGGTGGCTTACAAATTTGCTAGTCAATTACTATAAAAAACAAAATTCTATGCTATCTACCTAACACACAGTCAGTCATCCAGCAACCCATTATTGAACCACTGCCGGGTCGAGTCTCCTCTCACAATGAGAGGGATGTAGGCCGCCGTCCACCACGCTGGATTAGTGCGACTTGCCTTTGAGAACATTTTTTTTTCTATCAGGCATGCATGTTTCCTCACGATGTTTTTCTTTAACGTAACAGCAGGTGATATTTAATTTTTATAAAGCGCACATAACATATTTTACTAAGTTATTTGTACGTGCCACTGGGATTCGAACCCGTACTCCTCGATTCTAGGTCGATTTCTAAGCAACTGGGCTATCACCGCCACTAACACACAAGACAGTATAAAAGTAATCTCTTACTACTTGCTATCATGATTTCAGTCACGAGTGCGATCTATTTATGCTACATTGTCCTCACACCCATTAATCGTGTCGACGTCACGGCATCTAATTAGGGATCTAAGCCAAGTCTAATTATAATGGCTACTTGCGTATACTAACGAAGTATTGTTTGTTTACTTGACGATGGTGTGACGCGAATTACGTTAGTAAGGACTAAAGTACGGCGATCGACGTCGGTGCGGCTTTGCTGGCTTGAATGACGTCAATTATTGTAGATGTCAGTAACCCATTAATGACCCACTACAGGGTCGGGTCTCCTTCTCGTAATGAGAGGGATGAAGGCCGTAGTCCACCACGCTGGCCCACTGCGGGTTGGTGCTACTGGGATTCGAACCCGGACCCCTCGATTCGAGGTCGAATTCTAAGCCACTGGGCTATCACCGCTGTATCAAATAATGTATCATAGCAATCATACCTTGGGGAGATTGGAGGCTCGAAACACAAGACATGAAGGATGGATCCTTGTTACTCTTTTATTCTTTCGTGCAAAAAAGGTTAAATAAATTTGAACGAAATTTGACATGCTCGTAGTTCATAACCTGAATTAACACATAGGATAAAATATGCTTTTTATCCCTCTCTGGACCGAGCACCAAAAAGCACGCGGTCAAAGACGGGGCGAAGTATAGTCATCTATATCATAATAATTTCTTGAACTGAGTAGCTATTAAGTGTGTTAGATAGTGTGATAACTTATCGCCCTAAATCTTTGAGAGGCACTCATTTTCCAAGGGCTCTTATGAAATAGTGATGTTAGAGATATGGTTCCAACTATTATGACAATAGTGTTTTATTTTCTGTTTTACTTTTTTTTGCTATTAACGAACATCCAATTTTGCTGTGTCAAAGTATTCGTACCTACTATAAACGTCTTGATATCTTTCCATACTAATTACAGCTCGATACGATTACTATGCGAAGGCACTGATCGCAAGTTTTCGAAGTACAAATGAGTGGAAGTGTCGCATATTGGATTATACATATAAATAAAGTGGTGCCGCTTTATCTCTTTGACATATATTTAATAATTAAATTTACATCTGACATCTGGGACCACTACGTGGTAAAGTCTATAGACGACATTACCTCGATTAAAGTACGTAGTCTAGGACCTGTTATTCTGTATTCCCTGCAATTTTTGTTGGAGACACTGGACTATGGGACAGAAGGTCTCAAGAGCTGATAATACTCCATAAATGAACTGATGTTACCGGTGGCCGATACAAGACGCTAACTAATGCGATTGGCGCGCTACGTGACGGTAACAGATGCGACGCGTTACGGCAAATACCAGTAATTGCTCACTGTGTTCTACTTACTACATTGAAACCTGAACTACACACACACACACACACATACACACATGTGTGTGTGTACACACATACACACACACTGGCAATGTGTGCGACACTCACATATACCTATCCGTACAGTCTGATTGAAACACAAAAAGTCACCAGGGAAATTATTCGTGACAGAGCCATTGTAGCTCGCCGGGGAGGCACCTTACCGCCGCCCTTTTAACCCAATGTAAAGCAACAATCGAATTACCTAACTGAAATGATGTTATCCAGTGACCGATACAAGACGCTAACTAATGCGATTGGTTCGCTACGTGACGGTAACAGATGGCTGCGTTACGGTCTGTGTTCTGGTTGAGTCGACTATTACTACTGGAAATCGGTATATTAATGCGTGGCAGAACCATAGTTTTACTGGAGATATATATCTCATGTCACTGTGCCGTTTCATTTTATCTTTCAAGAGGAATCCTTCGTTCGTTCAATTGTTTCCAAAGGCAACAATAACTTTCTTAAGAGTTATTTGTGTAAAAATAATAAAATATCAACTGCTGTAAATTCAATCCCTACCTTTTAACAAATTTAAACAAACTATCAAATCAGTCCTGTGCCGAAAGGCCTATTATGAAACTAAGGACTATTTAGAAGATAAGAAAGCGTAGATTGAATAACTTCACTATAGGCTATTTCTATACACTATGTAACAATATTTATTTGTGAGCGAATGGCAATTGGAACGGTCTTGACACACACGATAGCTGTCACGTGGATTGGACCTAGTCATACTGCACTATAGACTAAGTTTTATTTACTTTTAACAGAGTGCTGGGAGTTTTTTTCCGCCCGCTTTTTTCTCCCAGTCTACGTTTTGCCTGAGGGGCGATCAAAGCGGATGCGGAGCGAATGTAGAATGTATAATATATCTGTATGACTTTCATTAAGTGTGCACAAATTGTACCTAATAATGAATACAAGCTTTTCAGTTTGAGTTTGTAACGGTCAAGGAAAACACTGTAAGGAGCCATATAACACAACATACAAACAAATAACAAACAACTAAATCTTGGGATAGTATGTTTACGCGTGAAAACATACGACAACCTATTTGCGCAGTGGTTAAGACACCGGTGTGCTGCGCGGAGGGTCCTAGGTTCGTTTCCCAGCAGAGCAGAGATTTGAATGATGAATTTGAATTTCTGTTTCTGGTCTGGGTGTGTTGTGTTCTTGTCTTGTGTGTGTCCACGGCACCCACGACAGGGAATCCTAGTGTGGGGCTATGAGTGTGAAGCGTTATAAACTTATAACATGCTCAGTACGGAAGCGGTGAACACCTTTCAACTACAATGCGCGGTTCAACAAACAAGCTGTTCTCTTTCAAGCGTGGTCTATTTCTCGTCCGTCTGTCGGCAAATATATCTTCTTGGTAATCCGTACCATCACTGGATGCCGTTAATCATCACTTGGAACGCCGCCAACCAAAAATATTTCCATTTGAGTACCTACCTATCCACTTTAAGTTTTCCCGTAATTAATTTGGAATTCGCCTTTTGTTGTACTGTTTTGTGTTTTAATGTTTGCACTGTGGTTATGTTGGTGGATGATCGATCGTCGCATTTTGCTGAAATAATCCTTTTGAGCGGTGATAGCCCAGTGGCTTAGAATTCGACCTCGAATCGAGGGGTCCGGGTTCGAATCCCTGTGGCACGCACCAATGATTTTGTAAAAAAGTTATGTGCGCTTTATAAAATTAAATATCACCTGCTGTTACAGTGAAGGAGAACATCGTGAGGAAACCTGCATGCCTGAGAGTTAAAAAAAAAATGTTCTCAAAGGCATGTGAAGTCCACCAACCCGCATTAGGCCAGCGTGGTGGACGGCGGCCTACATCTCTCTCATTGTGAGAGGAGACCCGACCCTATAGTGGGTCATTAATGGGTTACTGACAATCCTTTTGTGCATTTTATTTTTGTAATTGGATTATGTTAAACAACTCATCGTCAACTGCGGGTTCTATGAAATAAGAAAAAGAATATAATTTAAATTCTACTTATTTACGAAGAATGATTGTTGAAATCCAATTTTGCGAGTGAGTACGTTAAAATTAGGAGTCGGAACTCGGAAGACGCATAAGATTTTGAGTTCATTTCCCAGCAGAGCAGAGATTTGAATGATGAATTTGAATTTCTATTTCTGGTTTGGGTGTGTTGTGTTATTGTTTTGTGTGTGTCCATGGCACCCAGGATACAGGGAATTATTTATTATTTATTAATTGAGTAAAAGTGCGTAAAAAGACTTCTCATTCAAAACTAAAGCTCTGGTTACTTCTCTGAATGAATAAAAAACTTTTGAAGAATAATAATGACACAGTCTATCATCAAAGCAGTCGCTCTTCAAAGGATCAGTGGCCTTTGAACTGAAATGAGTGATTTCTTCGCATAAAAAATAACGTTTATGTCCCAATTCTTCGTACTTTACAAAACTTACAGCCATGAAAGCTTCATATCTATCACCAAAGCAAGTGATTGACAGCCCTAACAATGGTACCAGAAATCGTTTTGTTCCCGCTTTGATGTACCCAGCTATTCTTAGTGGTAGGTACTAAAATATGTACGTCGTACTTGGATTGGATTAACAGCGTACTATTGTTTAAAATAACCACACTTCAGTTAGTATGTTTAGTTTTTAAACGCATTTAATTTCGTATTTTTTTTTTAATTTCAAATTTTTTTCAATTAAACGCATATATAAAATCGCTGAAATTAAATATCACCTGCTGTTACGGTGAAGGAAAACATCGTGAGGAAACCTGCATCGCTGAAATTAAATATCACCTGCTGTTACGGTGAAGGAAAACATCGTGAGGAAACCTGCATGCCTGAGAGTTCACAAAAAAAAAGTTCTCAAAGGCATGTGAAGTCCACCAACCCGCAGTAGGCCAGCGTGGTGGACTAAGGCCTACATCCTTCTCATTGTGAGAGGAGACCCGACCCTGTAGTGGGTCATTAATGGGTACTGACAAGACATAAAATCGCTGGCAGAAGTTATGTAGTAGGCGAACTATGATGATTGTAAAAAGACATTAGTTTTGCAGTAGGTATTGTTCGTACTGTTTTGTCTAATATAACCTCGTGAGTAAAATTAAATAGCTTCTTACACTGTTGTGTGCAACAAATTCTTCGCAAATTTTTGAATAAAGTCTAAAGTTCTTGCTTCTTATTCACGTCATGTTCTATGCTTGTTACTCCCTGTAACAGCATTGAGTCTATCCTGTTTAGAATGCAGTGGGGGTTCACGTCGAATTTGGAGGATCATTTTGAAAAATATTTTAAAGTTTTAAGATACAAAGTGACATATTTGTATTCTACAAACGATGCAGTCGTATATTTTGGTAACGCTATAATTTTGCCAACGATTTTTATATGTTAAGATAGAGTGTCAGCAGGGAACTTTTTTTAGGTTGCTTTTATATTGGTGGGAACTGTTACCATGAAATGGCAACTAGTCCCTTTAAGTGATACATAACTATCAACATATTTTTGTCAATCAACTAAGGGTAATGTTCTTTCTAAGGTGTATCTAAACCCCAAGCGTATTAGCTATATGACTATAGCTATAGTATATGACTTCGTATTTAGAAATCTTCGCATAATTACATTAGACCCTTGGTGCCTTTTACCCCCAGTCCTTACTGTCATGACCCATGCAGAAGTTGCTTCTAATATACGACAACGTCATTGCATACATTTTGCCGCATGTCAAGGTGTATTCCAATTAGGACAGCTTCATACTCATGTTTAAAATTTGTCGTGTTGGTTGGTCGGTCGGTTATGTCAGCCAATTAGGAAAGCTTTAGATTCATTGTAACAGTCGCATGTCGCACACAGCTGTGTTCGATTGCTTTCTGTTCGGAGCGTGGTTCCAACAAAACTATTGCTTCATTCGTTCGAATAAAAGTTTTATTGCCGAACCGACATGGTTGGGTTGCGTTGCTCTAGCTCGATTTTTAAGGGACGGTTATCTAATCCTTAAAAGTCAATGACAGAAACTGCATCATTGTATTTTAATTCAATTTATCCAATCTCAGATAATTTAATTCTTGTGAAACATTGCAATGGTGTGAACTACGCTTTTTTAACTTTTTTTATTGATCATCTCACAAAACTTTATCAGTACGAGTAAGATAACTGATACATAAAAACATCTCATCAACCACAAGGAAATGCCAAACCTTCCCCATTTTCCGCAACATGCCCAGATGAATAAAGTTCTAATCAGATATTCCGATGCTCGGGAAATGGAACCTTGTCGCAATGAGGATTACGGAGTAAGATACTTAGCAATTTCCGCCTTAATGACTAAGATAATGATAATGTAGACTTAGATACAGGGGTTGTTGCCTTATTACGTCATCGGTTGAATTCTTCGGTTTTAATGAAGACAAGAGAGGAAATGAAACTTTGACTTAAATATGAACATTTTAGTTGTCAGTAACCCATTAATGACCCACTACAGAGTCGGATCTCCCCTTAATGAGAAGGATGCAGGCCTTAGTCCATCGCGCTAGCCTATTGCGGGTCGGTAATTACCTTTGAGTAATTACCTTTGAGTAAATCTTGCAAAACTCGAAATTGCAGGTTTTGTCTCTATTCATACATTCTAACAAACTTTCACAAATGTAATATAGCTTTCAGGTGTCGAATAAAACATCTATCCAAGGATTCTCAGTCCAAACATCTCGAATCGATGCCAATTTACGTTCATTCTTAAACTTTAAGCTATCCAGTAAAACTTTCGTAAAGCTTACATAAATTGAATTTTCGTTTCCAATTCTAACATTTTTCCTTAACATTATCTGGTTATCGTTTTTTCGATATAACGAAGATATTTCCGTTGTCCTCATAACCTCGTTGTCTATACCAGGGTTTCTCAATCTTATCGAGAAAGTTAAAAAGAAAGATAAGGCATTTATTTGCAACAAAGTAATACAGACCGTGAGATAAACTAATTAGAAGCTAGTATTATATTAATGTTTATTAAACTGAAACACAAATAAGAAGTATTAAAAATACGTTGTTAATAAAATACTTAGTTCTTAAAATACTTGGTACTTTAATGACGGGTGGATTCTTTTTCGCAATGAAAGTCAATTTTACTCACTTTCAATTTTAATTCATATTCAGCTTATCGCACAAAGGAGTTATTAGCCGCCGCCATTACGTGAATTTAATCACGGGGTAGGTACGTATGAGTATGATGCAATGATGGTGGGACACGTACGTACCCCTAGTGGTATGCGCACCCCACTTTGAGAAGCTCTGGTGTATACTATGCAATATTTTAGCTTCGGCCGAAGTCTTTGACTAATGTAACGGAAACGCGGATAACGGAACTACGTCACTTCGTTTCGGCTTGTTCACTGGCTTTTATTACGAAAATGAGTAAATAAATTCGCCAAGGAAATTCTTTTGGGAGTTTGTTCTTCGGTTAAATTAAGGCTTTGGCGTTTTGGTAACAATCTGTTTGGATGTTGAGATAGCAATTTATCTCTTAACACTCAACAACTCAACAAATGATTATAATTTTGGCTTATTGGATAGGTAAAATTGAGATAGAAAAAAATGTCCTTTTGGTTTAAGCTTCGATATATACTCGTCGAGATTGAATTATCGATCCTGATTTTTCGAGGCTGATGGATGCATTTGTATCTCTAGACAGTTTCGTAACACGAGTAGCAAGATATTTCTCGACATTTCTCAACAAATCGGAAAAATATCGCTTGCCAGCAAATCAGTAAATCCCATTCAATCCAGTCTCCAAGACAATCTGTTGTTGCATCCGGCCCCTCGGGAAATACAGAGGAGTTCTTTTGACAGAATCGTTTGAATCGTGACTACATAGTTCATAACGCGCAGAGTGCCGCTATGTTTAACAGATCAGAACCAGACAAGTTATAAAAAGCAAGGAAAATATTTTTATCTTAACTTTTTGAGCTGTCGAATTGAAAATTATTTGAAACCGTTTTGGTTATATAATAATATGTTGTTACCACGACTATTCTTACGAATACCTTCATACATTCTTCTAACTTCCTTGTAACGAGTATCTTAATTATCGTTTGATATTACGAGCCTTAACTGGAGCCTGCAGTACTCATCCAAAATTTTTGTATATTTCCATTTCAGTCTACATTTTGGTGAGATAAATAAATAAAAATAAATCAGATAGGACATTATATTTGAAGCTGGATGTGGCTTTTCATGTGCTTTACCATTGCAAAATACAAAAAGCACGTTTGCTTCATGAGATTATTATGAGTATGGCAGATAATTATTTCTAAACGAATCGAAATAGTTTTATCGCTCTTGGAGTCTTTCGAGCTAAGGCATCTTATTTTGCGCCGATAGAAATGAACAGAATTTCTCCATCAATCTCAAGTTGCTTTGAATTGTCAGTATCCTTTCCCTGTGTAAGGGTACCCTCGGGGAACACAGCAGCTGTTGAAGCTGTCTTCGCATCAATCTGTTCAATTTTATCCTTGTTGTGAATCGTTTTACTGTTGTACTCAGAATGGTAGATATTTTCTTTGCATTGGAATTTTAAATGTCAAGTTTTGTATAAGTGACATGTCATATGGAAGTAGCTAAAAAGTGTGACACAAGAGTCAATGCAACGTATTGACAAATATATTAACCTCAAACGGTACAGAAGTATGGTCGCAATTGTCTTAGCTTGTAAATACTTGCATTGCTACTTCAGAAGACTAGAATAGTCCCAAATTTACTTCTCCATTGACCGTAAGTCCTAATCTGATGTACAAGATGAAGAACATTTTATTTTTATGTCTATTGTAAGGGTGGCGGTTGGTACCTTACAGGCTAGCTCTAATAGTTTCATTCAGTATTCTTGTGTCTTATTCACATTTTTCATTGCGCCGATAGAAATAAACAGCATTTCTCCATCCATCTCTAGTTCCTATAAATTGTCGGTATCTTTCCTATTGTCAGTATCCTTTCCGTGTGTAAGAGCGCCCTCGGGAAATATGGCGGGTGTTGGAGCCGTCTTCGTATCAATCTGTTCAGTTTTATCCTTGTTGAGAACCGTTTTGCTGTTGTGCTCAGAACGACAGTGTCTCAGTAGTTAGGTACCTTGTTTGCATTGAATTTTTGTAGTGCTCCATAAAGTTGTTTCTTGAGAATGTTGATTCTTAAGTAAACTAACTTTTAGAACGTATGTTTGTGGTATATACTAGTAAATTTAATTTTCAATCCTTTCATTTACATTTTTAATCTTGACATCCATATTTTGTAAAGTTTGTAGATTTCACATTATAATCTTGACCCTATTTATCTTGTAAACGGGCTGGTTTATATTGATATTACAGATTTAAAAGAAAAAAATTAGCTTCCTTCCTCTCGAAAACGTCAAAACACAGAGAATTTCCCGTTTCCGTGCGACGGGCCGTCGGCGTTTATTTCCGTTGTTCTAATTGTCTAACTCGCGACAATCGCGCGACACGGTGCTCGCAGAGAGGAAAGCAAATTGACCAATAAATTGTATAATTGTATATTCTTAGTCACTTTGACCAATAAAGTTGGCTTACATTTTTCCGCAATATCTCACAATGAGAAGGATACAGGCCTCAGTACACCACGTTGCCCCACAGCCCAGTCCGTAGAGCGAAAAAAGACCATTGAATATAAAAGGTGGTGTAAGGTTTTGAAATATGTTATTTAGGTACTCTGATGAAAAATCAGAGTATAATATATATATAACCTTGAAGAGTGACAGCTTCGGCCGCCATCTTGGTTTAAAGTTGCCAAAATCAGTTTTTTTTAAGTTATACCCCAACGGGTAACTCCCCGAATAAAACGCGCAAGGCAGAATACAAAATTTCACACAAATGTTTCAAAAAAATGTTTGTCAGTCCTACTTGTATGGAATTGTAGTATCTAACGTAAAAATGACAATTTGCTTACAAATTGCCAATTTTCCAGTCGTCCGGTCTCTAGACAGCGATGACTTAAGGTTATTAAATAAACCATCATCGTAAAATTTCATTGACATCGGCATTAGTAATATTCATACAAACCTCAAGACAGTTAACACCACAGTATTATTATTATTATTTTACACAAACATCGAAGTGTTCTTGATAATGATATTTCAATTTCATCGTTCGTGACATCACACCCTTCAATTAACTACAGGCAAACACACGTTCCAATTAAGTGCTCAAACGTCGGGCTTCTGTATATTCGACTGTTATCGTTTCATTTTCAGTATTATTAGACGTAAATCTAGAAATGGTATTATTAATTGCTCGGTCTATTTGCAATCTATCGCTTAAAGTTACAAGAAAATTTATTTACTAACTGCAACCCGCGACTTCGCGTTTACGAGTACTTTAGAGTTTGGTCCTGAGGGAGGTAAAAATCTTACTACTATTATGAATTATACAGTTTGTGTGGGCGTGAATGAAAGAAAGAAACATACAACAAACATTATGTCATGGGAGTACCCATTAATGACCCACTACAGGTGTCGGGTCTCCTCTCACAATAAGAGGGATGTAGGCCGCCGTTCACCACGCTGGCCTACTGCGGGTCGGTGGACTTCACATGCCTTTGAGAACATTTTTTTTGTGAACTCTCAGGCATGCAGGTTTCCTCACGATGTTTTCCTTCACCGTAACAGCAGGTGATATTTAATTTCATAAATCGCACATAACTTTTATTACAAAGTCATTGGTGCGTGCCACTGGGATTCGAACCCGGACCCCTCGATTCGAGGTCGAATTCTAAGCCACTGGGCTATCACCGCTACAAACATTATACAAATTAGGAAATAAAGGTTAAATAAATTGGAACATAAAGCACTTTTATGCTTAAGCCATATGTGCGAATGGATGTTTGTTACTCTTTCACATAAAAACGGGTGGACAGATTTTGATAAAATTTGGAGCACAGGTAGATTGTAATCTGGATCAAAATAAAGAATACTTTTTAAACTAAAATAAATAATAATTTACTTGACCTCCTTGGGTCAAGTTCCACAAAGTCGCGGGCGGAAACTAGTATCCTATCATTGAATTCAAATTTAATCCACTTGTGAACTAAATCTCATCTTAAACCGTTTTTTTAATTATAAACCGATACCTCAATTTCGACTACCTGGTCATAGCTTTTATACAATAACAGTTCCCACAAAAGAGTTTGTATGACTAAGAAAATCAGAGCCCTAATGACTAATGACTAGTGCACGGTGTTCAACTACTGTTGAACTATAATTATAAACCGAGGGTAGTCGAAATTGACCTCAATTCCTGGTCATACGATAGCTTTCATACAATAACAGTTCCCATAAAAGAGTTTGTATGACTAAGAAAATCAGAGCCCTAATGACTAATGACTAGTGTACGGTGTTCAACAGTAGCGTTTCATTTGGGGGTCTTATTAGTCGAAATTGACCTCAATTCCTGGTCATAGCTTTCATACAATAATGATAGGGTGTACGGTAAAACCCTATGGAGTTTGTGTCTACACCTTTTATTTAAGACTATGTACTGTGTCTTTATTATGAAAGTTAATAAATAAAATAAAAAAAAGTTCCCATAAAAGAGTTTATATGACTAAGAAAATCAGAGCCCTAATGACTAATGACTAGTGTACGGTGTTCAACAGTAACTGTAGCGTTTCATTCGGGGGTCTTATCGTTTTCGTGCGAGATGGCTGTTAGATAACTACCACTACCACTAATGAACGGTTCTACACCGCGGTCGGCACGCGACTTTACTTGCCATTCAGTACCTACTGGCCACTGGTAGATGATTCAAGATATAATGTTGATGGTATACGTAGAACACCAAATGAAACAGTTTTTTTGATGCAAAATGGCGGGCAAAAGATCACCTGATGGACATCGGCAACAGCCAACAATGTCACTGACACGTGGCTAGCTAAGGATATAACAATGGTGGTTTGGAATGAAACAAAACATTTTACATTTAATATTTACTTTTATGTGTTAACATATTATGTATGTGGTGTGTGCCAATATCTAGTAGTGTGCATGCTCGTTGCTTCGATATTATTTTGACTGTACATAGCAGAACGAGTCATGTCAGTAACCCATTAATGACCCACTACAGGGTCGGGTCTCCTTCTCACAATGAGAGGGACGTAGGCCTTAGTCCACCACGCTGGCCCACTGCGGGTTGGTGGACTTCACATACCTTGTGATATTTAATTTTATAAAGCGCACATAACTTTTTTATAAAGTCATTGGTGCGTTGGTTTACAAAGCCACAGGGATTCGAACCCGGACCCCCCGATTCGAGGTCGAATTATAAGCCACTGGGCTATCACCGCTGCAGAACGAGTATTGTTGTATTATAGTGGTACTTTAAAGGGGCATTAGAATTTCGAATATTTCGTCGCCTGCTATGACAGTTGTCATTAAAACAAATTGCCTATACAAACATGGCGCATAGTCTGCGTTGCTTGAATAAACGGAGTAAGACAATTACGTTCCCGGAAATAAATTCCGAGCCGTCGTTACAAGAAACGGGCTTTCAAGCTCTGATGAAATAAAGCGAAGGGAAGTGTATATTAGTGTGGTAGAGTTTGGACAATACTGAGAAACGTACAAAATAAGTACTTTTATTAGCTCCGTTAATTGTTAATGTGCTTGAATATTGTCATATTAAGGTCATTATGACGTAAAACTATGAAAAAAAAAATTAAAAAAATTAAACCGACATCAAAAAAGTATGAACACTTTAAAAAATAGTAGGCTTAAAGTATTTATTTCATACTTTTTTGATGTCAGTTTAATTATTTATTTTTAACTATTTGTTTGTGTATGTATGTGTACCTAACGTGTGAAACCAATTGAAACCATTTTGACTTTTAAAGAAGAGCCGTTTTTGCGCCTCAATTGGGGGCTTTATTTCGTAGTCCCGGGATTGCCTCGTAAAGATCTCATATTACACGCGGCGGTAAAAACCGGGCGGAATAGAGGTTTGTTGGAGTTATAGTAGACCGGGAGATAGCTTAATTTACGTGTATAGTTCTTTTATGTTAACTAGACTTAGCCCGCGTTTCTGTCCGCGTGGAAATTAGAACTTGGTCCAGAGAGGGATACATCTTATTGTCAAACTCATAATTACGATATGATCGTTCCGTCCCAGTTGCGCGATGTTTGACAACGTTGTACATATCACAATGGGCAAGTCTCTCTCTACAATGGAGAATGTCTGGAACAAACAATCGTTCTCTGCAGTCCAGTAGTACGCGAATTATGGTGTTCCTTCACAATTTCATTCTATTGTCAAACTCATATGTTCCGTCCCAGTTGCACGATGTTTGACAACGTTGCACAACTCCTAAACGCGGCGTCTAATTCCGAACACTGCTACTCGTATATATAGCCGAAGATAATTAGGACGGAACAAACGAAAATAAAGCACCGTATTCACTGTCCATTCAAAGATGAAAAAAGGCACGAAAATAACGCACCGCGGTGAACGAAGGTTCACCTTTGTTACATGTCTTTGATTAGTTAAAGAAATATAAAAAAGTAGGCTTTAAAACATAAAGTCACAAAGTGAATTGTTAAAAAATAATTTTAATATGTGGTAACCAAGCGGCTAAGTAATCGGCTTTTTACCCTCTTACTTTTCTAAGTTGTTTATTTACCATTATTATTCATTCTTATTTTATGGTTTTGTACGTGAAACCATTTTGTACGAGATAAATTGGACAATACACAATATCAGGCACGCTGTACACAGGTACTGCATATAAGTTACGTGCAGTTTACAAAATGAAACTCGCTGGAACGCTGAAGTCTGTGTATGTGCTGTGTGTGTGTAAGTGTTGGATGAAAACCTGGATCAACCACAAGTCAAACCGGCTGATCTCTAACAAATGAAATACAGAATATCCCAACTTATGTTACCCCGATTTACGTAAATCCGGAGTTTCCCGATTCGTCACTTTGAGAGCTTCTCGACCTGTTGAACTGATTCCTGGTATCACCAATTCTCTTCCCATACGTATACAAATACTCGTAAAGATGCTTCGCTAGTTTTTATGTGTTTAATTTTCACAACTTTTATTATTATTTTTTAATTAATAAAACGTACTCTTACAGATATATGATACAAAAGGCGGATGTAATGCTTGTTAAAGTTCCTCTAGACATATCGTAATCCCGAGGTATTTAACAACATTGTAGCAGTTGGCAGTTAATGTAGGGATAATGCGTCACCTCCTCTATAATGCCGTTAACCGACATTGTTCAGGTAAACACGGTCGTTTAGTGCATGTTCGAGATGTAATCGTTTAGCTGTACGTTTTGTTTTCTGTCAATCCTTGTTCTATTAACAGCTATTAGCTAATTGACATAAATTCATAGAACCCAGCTGTTTCTTATGGTCCGTAAGCCAGTGACAGGTTTTCGTAACGAATTTCTTCACGGCCATACTACATTGAATGTAGAATTTCTACTCATACATTTTCTACACAAGGATATGTTTGTCCACGCATATCTCCGAAACTAATTGACGGATCGTGTTCGTTCTTTTTTTGTTTGCTTGCATTTTGTTCAACTTAGGGAATGGTGAAATTTTCATCAAAATCGGTCCAGTAGTTTTTAATTTAGTAGTTCGGTTTAATTTTTTTAAATGTTTTTTTTATTTTTAAGTAATTTATGGTGAGCAACACTGTTGTATGCACCACTTAATGTCCCATTTCTAACGTTTTCAAAATTCAAAATCTTCCTCAAAGTGACAATTTAGGGCAACGATACGTTAATAATTAATTCATGCTTTAACGGTGACAAAGTAATTTGTATCTCACTCCAAACTTAATAGTGTTCAAATTGCAATAAATGTAACCGTCAAGTTTAGCTTCAAGATTTATTGTACACTTTAACATTAAGGTAATTTCAAGCTTATTTCCAATGTAATAGTGTTGAAAATGCAGTAAACGATACTGGTTATGCAGACTGCATTCTGAGGCTATTACGAGATGACCAGAAATAGACTTCCGTTACTACTTGATAGACATTACGGCCTGATACCTTGTCTAATGAGGAGTTTTCACTTATGATCAGGATATGCAGGCGAATGAATGTCTAATTGTTAATGGATTAAGGTTTAAATTGCAATGTAGATACTAATTGCATCTAGACTGCATTCTGCAACTATTATGGGATGACTAGGAATAGAATTTAGCTCTCAATTTCTTCATGTTATATTGCTAGATCACATCGTATCATACTATACTGATTTATTATGTTTTGTATAACATATAAGTAGTTTGTTATTGTTATAGAGTATCTATTGTTAGTGCGTGAGATCATTACTAGCTAGGTAATCTATGCTAATGGTTATGTTCATACTGGTGTCGGTTTGGAAAAACGTTAGCTTGCACCTCGAACTCAATACCCTATTCCGGCGCACGTATTACCCCTTGTCCTAATTGCGACCACAAAATCGATCGTTGCATTGAGTTTGTCGTACGACAACGTAATTGCGTCTGTTTGTCGCATGTCTGAATCCAAATCCAGAATCTGAAACCAGTACTTATTTGAACTTTGTCGTGTCAGTCGGTCGATTGGGTTGTATTGTGACAGCCAATAAGGACGCCTTATACGAGATTTATAATTCGGTAAAAAAGGAATTATTAATCCAGAAATAATGCAAATATTCGAGAATGTAAACAACGTTTATACGTAAACGGGATTTCCTGTCTTACGGCGTAACGCTTACATTACACGTCTCATTACCTTTCTAACGAAGTATCTTGTTCTCCATTGAAACTCGAATGAGCCATGTCATTAGTTCCCGAACGAGCTACACAGCTGTAGAATAGGCCACCTTGTTATTTTTAATTCTGTCGGAAGACCCCGACTTTACAATGGAATGGCATTGAAAAAGGCTGTGGACATACTCGTACTTCATATTTTGGTCTAGAGAGCTTTTGAAACGGGTTTTGCAAAATTAAACCCCTAAAGAGACGAAATTGGGTTTAAAAATTGCATAAAAATTCTTTAATTTTAACCGGTGATCCTTTTTCTCTTTTCGTCACACGAACGCTAAGCTAAGTGGAGAACAATTCGCAACATTCGCAATTCATGTACTCATTCGAAAGACCGATAACCAATGGGGAAGAAAAACCCTTGAACGGCGACTACGACTCGGCAAAAACAGTATCGGCCGTCCTGCGACCAGGCGGACTGATGACCTGAAGAAGACAGCGGGAAACCGTTGGATTCAAAGGTCCAGGATCGGGCAGAGCGGTGTCGATTAGGGGAAGCCCATGCCCGGCAGTGGCCTACGAAGGGCTGAAAAGAAGAAACTGTCGGTTAAATTAACGCTATTTTTGCTTAATTGAATAAATCGTCATAGGAGAGAAAGCGGTAATAGCCTAGCGGCTTAGAACCTTTTCATCGAGGACTTCGCTTTATTGAATAAATCGTCATATCCTGAGGATAGAAAGCGGTGATAGCCTAGCGGCTTAGAATTCCACCTCTTCATCGAGGACTTCTTCTTCATTCGAATGCGGATTCTCATTGTGAGAGGGATGTGAGCGTTAGTCCACCACGCTGGCCTGCTGCGGGTTGGTGTACTTCACATACCTTTGAGAACATTTTTCTATCAACTCTCAGGCATGCACGTTTCCTCACGATGTTTTCCTTCACCGTAACAGCAGGTGATATTTAATTTTATAAAGCGCACATAACCTTTTTTTTACAGTCATTGGTGCGTGCCACTGGGATTCGAACGCGGACCCCTCGAATCGAAGTCGAATTCTAAGCCACTGTAAGCTATCACCGCTTAAAGTGCATTAAAATTTTAAAATGTATTTAAAATGTATCGACTTTAAACTTAATTCTTTACAAGCATCCCCGTTACTGGTACTAGCGTTGTGAGAAGTCGATTTGGCATGTCGCATGTAGTGGCTTGCCAACGAATACTTCGGTTTTCAACGCGACAGTACGTATATAGATAAATATTGCTTAAATTATCGGTGATTTAACGGCGATTAAAATGTTCGCGGTCTCGTTTTATTTATTTATGTTTCCATATTATATCTTTCAATTTTTGCTGGTTATACTATTGTATAATAACTCTTACTTAACTCTTTATAACTCTCAATAACTCTTTATTGTACGCCATAAGAGAAAGACAAGTATAAATCACGAAAGTATACAAAAAGTCGGTTTGCAGTTATAACTAAACATCAAGTTACATGTTACAGCCTTAACTACTATAAAAATCTAAATAGAAAGTAGTCTTAACGTAATAAACTAGACGGAATAACCCAAATGAAATGCGCGCAAGTTTAACAATCACATTACTTTAAAATGTTTACAAACACTCATGAAAATTTAAGGAAAAAATCCTCAATTTTTTGTAAAGTTTACATACTTGTCAAGTTCAAATCTTCATCTACAATGTTAACCCGAGAATTAAATGATTATTTAATTTCCTTGTGGAACAAAACTACATAATTATTTCGAAACGTACATTTAGTGCCAACTCCAAATTAAATTGTTACATCAATCCCGTCGAAGAAAATCTAAAATAATAATTTCACTGCCAATAGGTACTCACCAAATTAAATTTTAACACCAAAACAACGAACCGACAACTCAATCACGAAGTTTCGTAATTAATCAACCCCAACTACAAAATAAGGGTTGAAGAAATTGTAGACAGATTACATCATTAACGGAGTAACACCTAAAGTTCCACGGAGAATTCTCAAAGGAATTAGCTATTAACTAAATAAATATACCGACACAGATAGGCTTTATCTTTCCATTTGTAATGTTTTCGAGGCCTTTCGGGGTGTTATTTATTCAATTATACGCACTTTTGCTTGCGGGTTTTTATCTTTCATCCATTTGTTTTTACATCCTCTCAGCCAAAAATGTCACTATGACATTTCAGCTGGTTATAGATAGTAATAGGTTTGTGTATTTTTTTTATTTTATAAATAGAGCAAGCAGACGGGCCACCTGATGGTAAGTGGTCACCGTCGCCTACAGGGGGGTCGCCAGTGTATGGTTGTGTCCTACGAGTCAATTAAGATACTTTTAATGAACTGTCATAGACTAACTGTAATAGCCAACTGACTATTTTTTTTATTGCTTTAGTGCTGAACAAAATTTATTTTCAAGATACTCGTATATTAGAAGGTGGGTTAGATTTTCAGATTTCAGTAATTCATATTCTTTTGATTACTAAATAACAAAAGTGATGTTACTTTATCTTTGAGTCGATAAGTGACTAAAATATCTTCTTTACTGATAAAGTAATAAATATGGTTGTTATGAAGGGGCATTGGTCATTTCCTCAATAATGGAACTCTAATGATATGTGTGGGCTCGTGTGGGCGCCGTGCATTACCATACATTGTATCTTATATGACGTAATAATAGTGATATTCCTGCTACATTTATATATTATAAAAATTACATAGCAACAGGAGAGATCTGCTGGTAAGTCGTTACTGTAGCCCGTGGATAATCCAATTTTTACTTTTGATTTTCTTCACCGTTACAGCACGTGAAAATAAATCTAGTAGTCCTATCTTAATACTTTAGGTACCTAGTATATTCATAGTAGCTCACCAGGGGAGGTACCTTACCTTATGAGTAGCAAAGCAAAGAAAAGAAAAGAAAAGAATGCGTTTATTGTTGACAGTTACACGGGAAAGATGTTACAAAAATTATAATAAGTTAAGAACAGTCTACCCTATGCGGGCATACAATAATTATATCTTAAAAAGCACCCACATGCAACCTAAGATAAGGTTTCTTGCTGTATTTAACCACTTATGCCACGTTGCCTGATGCTAAGTGCCGACTTACTCGTAAATATTATAAAAAGTGATTCCCAGACCTCTCCATTAAAAGACCGTATTCTTTACCACTGGGCTATGGCTTCTTTCCTTGACCTTACTTACCTTAGGTACCTCCAAAGGCAAACTCAATTTTCTTTCACGAATAAACTTTCGCGCGGTATAAAATTTTTCATCACGATAATTCTGATTAATAGAAGGAGCAAACAAAAAATAAAAGTTTGTGAAAATTCCTAATTATTTTTGTTGAGTCATTTCCTCATTTCACATTGAAATGAAATCGCATGTTTTCATTCTAATTAACTTTCCAAATAAAGGACAAAATGTGAGGGACAATCCGTATGTACCGTCACGAATCGTAAAGTAACAAAATTTGATATAAGATATAAGAGCGGTGATAGCCCAGTGGCTTAGAATTCGACCTCGAATCGAGGGGTCCGGGTTCGAATCCCAGGGGCACGCACCAATGACTTTGTTAAACAGTTATATGCGCTTTATAAAAATTAAATATCACCTGCTGTTACGGTGAAGGAAAACATCGTGAGGAAACCTGCATGCCCGAAAGTTCACAAAAAAAATGTTCTCAAAGGTATGTGAAGTCCACCAACCCGCAGTAGGCCAGCGTGGTGGACTAAGGCCTACATCCCTCTCATTGCGAGAAGGAGACCCGACCCTGTAGTGGGTCATTAATGGTTTACTGACAGGTTGATTATTTCGAATGAAATGATAGATATTTTTCACGACAGAAGCGTTATATGAATGTTTCTTAAACTCGTAACTAGAATATACCCTGATAAATGTAGCGATACTCCCTTTCTATTGTCGACGTAACCGATGACGTGACAAAACATCGTTCTGTCGTTTCGTATCCGTTATCAGACGGCAATTAATGAACTTATCTTCGAGTGTGCTTCAATTAACATTCATTTGTAGAGCTAACTTTGTGTCAATGGGTAACAGTTAGAATATGAATTATTATGAATGAAATATCATAAAATAGTTGCTTAAGTTTTCGTTTTTACAGTAATTGAGTAGCAGCTTCCATGTATGTGAATATCTCACTCACTCACACATCCCAACTTAGACATAAAGTCACGGCGAGTTTCGAGGGTGACAGTACACGCTCCATTTGTTGGACGGGCGTTTCACCCTTTCTTATCCAACTAAAATATGTGTTAAATTACATATTTAAACATACTCGTAGTTAATCTTAGTTTTGTGGTCTGAAAGTTTGCGTGTTCAGGTTACAAGTTCAAGATTGTATCACAAGATTATTGATTAAACGTTTCCCAAAAAGCGTGTGACGACTGATAGCGACCACGATAAAAATTAAATTAACGTGACTATATTATAGTATAAACCCTTTCCACTCAAATGCTGATTGGACTCAGTAAATTTTCTTTATAAATTTTTAATTTTATAAAGCTGTAATTTAAACTAATTTAGAGACATAATTTAGGACTACTTACCATAAATTTTAGTGCCATACACTCATACAAACATGAAATATACGTACATGCCGTTATCCTAGTATATCCTCATGTACAAGCAATGACATAATTAGTTCTTATTAACTCCGCATATTACTTTCTGATTGATCCCTCGAACGTACAAATAAGGTTTAAAATTTCACGCTGTCTGATTTGGCACGGGCTCTACACTTTATCGACTTCTATTAACAAAAAAGCCTAAACGTGAAACGGAAAAGAACAATAACTATTGATTTACGAAGTCCGTTCCGTTTCACGGCGATCTTGTTTGAGTCCAATGGCAAATAGAATTGATTTTATACAAATTTATTCTTATTAAGGTACAGGAGCGGAATATAAATCAAGTGACTTTGGAGTTTTCGCGCTAACTGAATTTCAAATTGGGCTAAAGAATTTGTATATGTTGATATATTTATTGTTATAAAATAGTGTTGATGAGGAAGGAGTTATGAGGAAGAGGAAAGGGAAGAGTAACGGTTTGAGTAAGGGAAAAAGAGTAAAAACTATGTAAATAAATAGGCTGGCTAGGGAATCCTAGTGATTCCATTTGATATGTGAACCATGGCCACCTAAAATTCCTCATAAATTCCTCTTAATTTAAGAGGAAGCGGAAGATGATGAGGAATTTTTCAACTTTCCCCAAGAGGTAGCGGAAGTGGATGTGAAAGTATAAAAAAATACGTAAATTCCTCAATAATAGGAAGAGGAATCCTTAGAGGAAGGAGGTATGTTTAATTGTTTAAGCGTTCAGGCACGGCACATCTTTCATACTAATGACTCACATTAACCGTACGAATACTTTGGCGATAGTGTTCAAGTACAAATACGCAAAATTCAAAGTACGAGTAGGTATATTGGCATAAGCTCTCATTGTGTTCAACGATATCAAAAAACAGTATCCATTCGAAGCACGTAGGCGTCTGAACGTTGCTTAATTTCAAGTCCCGAATTTCTTCGATCCTCTTTGTTTCGTAAAAGCTATTTCTCAGCTCAAAAGGCTATTGGGCAAACTATCCAGTTTCTGGCAAATATTTACGTAACGCAAATACCTTTGTGCGTAACGTTGGATTTCATCGTTTGTTAGGCGACTATTTAAACTACGATTGTCGCGTTGGTCGGTTAGTGTGTCGAACTGTCACAGTCAATTGGTACAAGGCCTTACCGATGTCTAATGAGGTGACCACAATTTTTTTTGTGTTTCGTTTCAATTAACGATTGTAATAAACAGGTGAGCCTACAAAAAGTGAGCATTTTATTAAATATGGTTATTTACTTCGGATTCGTAAAATCTGCTTTGATTAATACTTGGCTACCTTTTTTACTTTAAGGAATACTTTAAACTTCAAACATTGCTAAAGTAATAAATTTCTTAATACCTACATAATATGCGATAAAAAAATCAAATAATATTCATATGATTAACATCATGATTTCTAAGTGTCCAGAAAAGAGTACCTTTTTGTATCTAAGTTTAAAGATTTAAAGAAAATGGAAAGTAAAGCTATCAAAAACTTTGAAGTTATAAACTAAACAAACACCTGATACCCTTAACATTTCTACCAAACAATTCTATAATGCCACAAATTCTAATTCCTCAGGTTAATTGAGTCAGGCACTGCCTCCGTTTTCATAATTAAGATTAAAATCTTTCGCAGTCCTGAAGCAATTATAATTGAAAGGGGAATTAATAGTAATTGTGACGCTTCGGTGTAGATATTGCATCCCAACATTTTTTCTTCATTGTGATTTCTGGGTTTTAATAACGAAGGATATTTTTGGTGTTCATTTCATTTCGCCTATTTAAATGGACGTTTTTATTGTCGTCCCAAATTTTCATCCATAATAATTGATGAATACCATGAAAGAAGACATACCCTCCGTATGTACTTACCCACTCACAGCGCAATTTTTTTGCTGAGAATCGAATCCAAGATTCCTCGTACAGCGCACCTATTTAATTTTGCACTCTAGCCCCTAAAATATAGGGTGTTCGTAGCAAATAATAGGCTTGATTAAAACAAATTGTTTAGATCGAATCTGAAATTCATGCAACTATTTTATTTTGTTTAATGCCGTTTTTAAAAATACATTAGTCTTTTTAAATTCAGACTTACGCGTATTATACAAATTTGCCTACTTACTTTAAAATAAACTCCTATTTACTTTTAAGTAAAGCAGCTTCATTTATCTCTGAACAAAATAATAATATATAATTTGCGGATAACCTCTTATTGAATCCCATTTTTCAGGAATTACCTACTTAAAACTGTCGTTAAACCTTGTCGGAGGTATTATGGGAAGTTTTTAAAAACATCCGACACGGTTTGGCCACTACCCCGTTACTCCGCCGCATTGGAGCAGCGTGGTGGAGTATTCCAGGCCTCCCTCTGATGTGGGAAGAGAGGAGAGCTCAATAGTGGGATATAAAGGGCCATCTTTACTTAATATTGTTAGCAGGACACCCAGAATTCCGAGCTTTTCTTTAAATTCAATCCAACACAAGGTGAGGTGGAATGGAGACACGTGTCGCTGGAATTTGATTAAAATTCACGCTTGGAATCTTCCACCGGTTTGGAATTGTTGGAATTGTGTTATCTGCCATGAAATTCACGCGGTTTTCGTGTTTCGTATTTCTCACACAAGATTTTTTGTTACATTGATACCACGAACACGAGAAAAAATATAAGATGGGAGCTTTAAGAATATACCGAGTGATAAGTTTATTTTTTGCTTTGAAGTTTTTTTTAACCCATAAGTGGCCCACTGCGGGTCTCCACTCACAATGAGAAGGATGTAGGCCTTAGTCCACCACGCTGGCCTAATGCAGGTTAGTGGATTTCACACGCCTTTGACAACATTATGTGTAACTTTAGCGCGCAGGTTTCCTCACGTTGTTTTCCTTCACGGTTACCGCAAGTTATATTTATTTTAATAAAGATACAATACAAGTCACTACAATTCTAGACTAGATAAAGATTTTTGATAGTCCAGTGCCTAAGAATTCGGCGTTTAATTGAGAGGACCGTGTTCGAATCCCAGCGGCCACACCAATGACATTCCTAAGTTATGTGCGCTTCATAAAATTAAATGTCACTCGTTAACTGTAAAGGTCTTTAGGCATCTGATGTCCGCCAAGCAATAATCCGAATTAAATGATAATTTTCAAAAATTTAATGATACCAGCGTTAAGAGCAATAATTTTATCATTTGATAATTAATTGCAAAACGATTTGGTAAAGTAAAAGATACTGAAGACTTAAATAAAAATCTGGGTAATTTTTACATTTTCGCTGAATTTGCTTCCAATTTTTTCGCGGTAATGCCGTAATCTATGAAGTCAGGAGGTATGGTCGCAGTGTGAGCGGGATTACGTGATTTACAGTCTTGTAGGCGGAACAGTATACTAGCACGCAGATTATTGTGTTATGAAAAACATATAATTCTATAGTAAAGAGTACGTACATAATTCGCTATGTTTTGACGTAATTGGCTTTTTTTCGTTTATTGCACAAGATATAGCGTTCTGTAGGGGTCATACTTTAAAAATATCTGAAATGAAAAAATTGTAAAACGTTCATATACACATACTACACTCAACGCAATACACAAAGTACAAGTATAGGTAGGTACACCTACACGAGTTTAAACAATTCTTAGTTAAAACAAGCCACTTTTTATATTAGAATCCAAAACTAAGAAAAGTATTGCATAACAATAGGTACTAATAATAAGGCCCAGTAATAATTAAGTTGAAGTCTTACAAACAAAACAAGAAACCTAGGGTATTCAGAGCAGCGCAGAGCTTATTATATAAATACTAGACTGCGTTTAATGGCACTCAAGCGTTCTGTTGTGGTTTATGTTCGCTGTTTTAAAACCAACATTATGTCACGGCCGTTACTTTGAGTTCGCTAAAGTAACTGTGTTTTTAATGTGTTTCAGTAAACATGTTTGGATTATGAAAGGCTTTTGAGCTTTTGGCACGTTATGGAATAAGTACTCGTACTTTGTTACAGTAAATACGTTAGGGTAGTCTGAACTTGTAGACCATTTATGACCCACTACAGGGCGGGTCTCCTCTCAGAATGAAAGGGATGTAATGTAGGCCTTAGTCCACCACCCTGGCCTAGTCTAACTCTCTCTCAGGTAGTCTCTCAGGCAGTCTCTCTAACTCTCTCTCAGGCAGTGTCTCTAACTCTCAGGCATGCAGTTTTCCTCACGACATTTTCCTTCATCGTTACAGGAACTGATATTTAATTTTATAAAGTGCACATAACTTTTTGAAGACAGTTGTTGGTGCCACTGGGATTCGAACCCGGAGCCCCCGAGTAAGAGGCTGAGTTCTTAGCCATTGGGCTGTCACCGCTTCTATGACCTGTCTCTACCGAGTCACAGCCCTGTCCCGCTAACACTGAAGCCATTCCTCCAGTATAGCACGAGTTCCAGCTACATCCCGGGATTACGTGATATGAATTCGAGTAATCCGCTTATATTTTTTCGCGAGCCGAAGCTTTAGCGGAATCGTTGTCACTTAATTCACTTTTAGGGACACGTTACAGTATTCCACTAGATTTTATTATTCATTGGTCTTGTAAATTTTTATACTAGTATATAAGTTTTAGTTATGTAAGACATAATTATTGTATGCCCGCATAGGGTAGACTGTTCTAAACTTATTATAATCTTTGTAACATCTTACTCGTGTAACAGTCAACAATAAACGTATTCTTTTCTTTTCTTTTTTTTACTAATGTAAGAATGAAAGATGTAATATATGATAACCTCCAATAATATAGTATCTATAATCTACATGCATAGATGATAGATAAGTACCTATATCTAGATATCATAGATTACAAATGTAGGACGCTCACCAGACAAGAACCAAACACACCCAGATCAGTGCCGTGATCAAACGTATGTCATATGTCAGTCTGACATCTTCCCATACTAATGGCACACTTTAACTATACGAATACGTTACATTGAAGACCGCTAGTGGAAAGAGGTACGTGCAAAGCTTTGGGACATATCGTAAAAAGGGAATCACCGAGCTTATTAAATCTTAGCCAAATGCTCAAAGTGAAATCTGTGAGATAGGTTTTTTTCTCGTCCAACATCTACTCGTTGGGGCAAGTGGAATTTAGGGGCACCTTTTCGTATTCTTTATTACGGTCAAGACCTAAAGTTGGGGCTTTATAGGCTTTTACTTTCCAATCTCTTTGTTTACTCATGGATTTGGAAATCTATTAGCACAATTTGTAGACGAAAAGCTTCGATTTTATAAAGTTCTTCATTTTGGGTTCCTTAAACATAAAAAAATGTTTGAAGGACTAAAACAAGCACTTTTGTACATGGACTAGCCATGTATAAAAGTGCTAGTAAACACAATAGTTTAAAATGGGTATGAGTCGAAGGTGACTCACGGGACAGCGAAGTGTTTAGTGTTATGTGCATGTGATATTTTATGTGATAGGTGTAGGTTCACATGTGATATAGGTATCTAATAATATACAAATTAAAGGTAAAGATAGATAAAACCTGTTTCTCTTTTTCCTCTGCAAATATCAAGGCCTAAAGGGTTTCACGCAATAAGGAAAGCGTTGAAGCGGAACAGTGCCGTTGCGGAGAATGTCGGAAAATGTCGGGAGAATGTAGGAAAATTTCGGAGAATTAGGGGAAACAAAGCGGGATGGAAAAGAAAATATTTCGCAATAACGAAACACCTGGGAAGAATGACATGGCTCGGTAACTTTTCTTCTTCTTTTCGGTGGATTGGGTAGTAACTATAAGTACTAAAACTCGAGTGAAATTCGTTTAATTTTAAATCGAATTTATGCGTCGAAACAATAATAATAAAACCAGTGTGAAAAACCTCTCACATAAAGTGACACTATAGATCAAAAGCTAAACTTTTGATTCGCTAGAATTTGTAACATTCTCGAATAAAGAAAACTCTATTTGTTTATTAGTAACACTGAAGCTTGTCGTAAACAGAAACAAAATACTCGTAATTTAAATCGAACTTTTACATAGGTTACTATACTCCAAGCACACAGGCAGTCAAGCCACTAGGGTGATTAGATGGTAAGTAGTCACTATTTCTTATTTACACGAGCTACACCAGTGTCGCCAGTGCGTTGCTTTAAAAGAGAATAATTCGTGGACTGACGACCTGAAGAAGACATCGGGAAACCGTCGAATCCAGATGTCCAGCAATGGGCTAAAGGCTGAAAGGAAGGATAAGAAAGGAGAAGAAAGAAGAAGGATTCTTCACGGGGTTCTCCCCATGATAGTCCTGCGAAAATACATCAGTCGGAAGACTGTTCCAAAGCTTGCACGTACGAGGCAAGAAATTTTCTCCTTTAAGCAAGGTAGGTCAAATAAATCGAAGTCCTTGGACGATGTCAGAGTGAGTATTGTATTTGTATTGTACAAATAAGTAAATAAGAACCCAACACTGTACAGTAAGTCAGAATACCGTATTTATATTACGAGGCGAACTTCACCACGAACATGGAGTGTTTATAAACTAGAAGCGACAAGAGCGCAGTTAATTCGAGTGTTTGTTGTTTCGTGTTAATTGCGCCGACGGGCTCCGAGACTTTGTGCTGCGGATAACGGCAGTATTATGCACTCTGTTAGTTATTGCGGGATTAAGTTTAATAAAGTATTTAGGTACTGTATTCCAGCTCTGAATACATCAATAATTTTATCGTATCGTATCGTATATTTTGGTATAGGTAATTTTAGTTCTGAAAACGTCCAAAATTTAAGTTAAGTGATGAATGTTAATAGTTGGTACAGAAATAGGTTATTCGATCGCACAAGTATTAAAGGGTTTTATCATCGTTTGTAATGGATAGATGAAACTATTCAATGTACTTAGGTATAGCTTAAAGACGCTACATATTTTATCATTAAACGAATAGTGAGTGTAAACTAACATTTTAGTAATCTATCAACCGGTGAAGAAGGTCCTCGGTCAGGACCGAAACATGTCAGCATTACCGATAAATAAATAAACCGTGTAAAAACCGAGTAAAAGCCGGTTGATAGATTACTAAAACGCTACATTGTTAAACTTAAGATATATATAAAACCATTTCAATCAGCGTTTTCTTTTCCATGTCCCGAACATGAACACTATCGTTGATGTACCTATTCGTAAAGTTATCGTGTGCCATTAGTATGGGAAGAGGTCAGATAGACAGACAGACATATGACATAAACAAATAATGCGTCTCCGCAGCAATGCCTCAGCGACCGACGGGAGATCCTGAAGAAGGTCCTTAGTCAGGACCGAAACATGTCGGCATCACCGATAAATAATACCGTGAGTAAAACCGGTTTAACAGCTATCTAAGTAAATAGCGGTGATAGCCCAGTGGTTTAGAATTCGACCTCGAATCGAGGGGTCCGGGTTCGAATCCCAGTGGCACGCACCAATGACTTTGTAAAAAAGTTATGTGCGCTTTATAAAAATTAAATATCACCTGCTGTTACGGTGAAGGAAAACATCGTGAAGAAACCTGCATGCCTGAGAGTTCAGAAAAAAAAGTTCTCAAAGGCATGTGAAGTCCACCAACCCGCACTAGGCCAGCGTGGTGGACTAAGGCCTACATCCTTCTCATTGTGAGAGGAGACCCGACCCTGTAGTGGGTCATTAATGGGTTACTGACAATAGCTATCTAAATGTTAAACAAATGATGTTTACCATACGGCGCTGTAGTCATTATGCGTGATCTCAAACTAGCTTTATTTTTAACAGCTTGCAGGCTAAATCTAGCAAGTTAAGTTACACTAACTTAGGAAGTAATTCACAGACCACAAACATGGAGTGTTTATAAACTAGAAGCGACAAGAGCGCAGTTAATTCAAGTGTTTGTTGTTTCGTGTTAATTGCGCCAACGGGCTCCGGGACTCTTGCTGCGGATAACGGCTGTATTATGCACTCTGTTAGTTATTGTAGTATGAAGCGTTTCATAAGTTTATTTATTTACCTACTCTATTTTATTCCCATGATATTCGTTTCAAAACAATTTAAGTCCAAGTTTTTAGACCCAAAGGCTTTTAGGATGTTTCATTTTTATGCATACGTTATTGAAACCCCAAAATAAAATAAAAGTCACGTTACGGGGTCATCTAAATAGTATTAAATACAAATGTTGCTCAATGTTACTAACAAAATGGCGTAAACTTACACGCTTAGGGAGTACTGGTAGTAATTATAGTTCATGAATTGGTACAATTATTGCACTAAGTTATTCTTAAGGGATCGTAACGTACTTTTGTGAACGTTAAAGGTCAGAACTTAAACCTTTTAAGATCACTTATTTCCTATAAGTGGCTTTCAATTTAGAAGTCAAAATATCCAAGTAAAAAAAATTGTAGACGCAGAGTACTTTATTCGGTCGATTGTGATCTAAACTACTCACGAAGCTATACGCGTATCTGTCACATTAAAATTGTATAAATCTCCGGTTACCAGAATCGAGAATCGATACTTAGATCGTGCGAGGGCCATTAGCGTCCGTGCTGAGAAATGGCACCATTTACACGTGTAGGTAGTACTGGTAGCACTTGTATTCTGTGTTTGAATATGTTTAGTTTTCTTTTCAGAGAATATAAAGAGAAATTAAGAGCTGAAACTTTTAAATTTTATTTGTTTGACCTGCGTTATGGAACGCCCTATTTATTCAACCTTTTTCCTAATTATTTACTAGTTTTGCCAGCACAAAGTAAATGTATAAAAATACATTAATTTTTAACCCCTGATCGGTTTTCTGATCCGTTCAAGTTTTGTATGTATCGGGTATACTCATTATTAAAGCTCAAATTGCATATTTGAAATCTATTTTTTTGGGTTTTGGTTTACGTTATCGTTAGGTTGGGCTAATTATCGCATAACCTAACCTTATTATAAAAAAATTCAACAATAACGTACGAGTTTATACGATATGATTACCACTAATTAATTTCTTCAGAAACATATTATTATGTTACTTAATACATACATACATACATAAATACATACGATGCGTATCATCGTGAGTTGTGTGCTACATACATCGATAAAGTATGCAGGTGTCGTACAACATAAAGTTTTATAAATATTCAATTTCAGAAATCGACAATCGATACTCACGTGCGAATGCCATTAGCGTTCGCCGTGAAAAATGGTGCGCATTACACGTGTAGGTAGTACGGGTAGCACTTATCGGACTATGAATAGATCTAGTTTCGTGTTCAAAGAGTGCTTACTTTTCAAGTGGTCGAATAATAAGTGCTTAAGTATTGCACCTGGAGCGTTTGCGGTGGCGAAAACGCTTCTTCGAACGCGTTTTAGAAGTGCTACACACTAGCACACACGTGGTAAGTGTCAGTAACCCATTAATGACCCACTACAGGGTCGGGTCTCCTCTCACAATGAGAGGGATGTAGGCCGCCGTCCACCACGCTTGCCTAATGCGGGTTGGTGGACTTCACACGCCTTTGAGAACATTTTTTTTTTGAACTCTCAGGCATGCAGGTTTCCTCACGATGTTTTCCTTCGCCGTAACAGCAGGTGATATTTAATTTTATAAAGCGCACATAACTTTTTTTTTACAAAGTCATTGGTGCGTGCCACTGGGATTCGAACCCGGACCCCTCGATTCGAGGTCGAATTCTAAGCCACTGGGCTATCACCGCCGTATATCACGTGGTAAGTGGTCATGATTAATTATGCAGGTTAGTTCATTCATGCAGTTTACTTGGTTTCATCCTAAAAAGAATATTTCTGCAAAATATTGTTTTTTACTGTTTTTGTATCTACATTGAGTACCTCATCTTCATATTCATATAGGGCCTTTCTCCTATAATGAATTTCTCAAACGTTTAAACGAAATTATTATGTTATAAAAAAATATAAAATGTAAGAAGGAAATTTAGCAAGAAATATTATAAGTACAACAACTAAAGTGCCAGTAAAATACATGTAAAAATAAAAATACGGTAAAGAGATGAATGGGGGCTAAACGTCAGTTCCTTAAGTGTTCCACCGAGAGTAAAATTATAGCCTGACTTGCATTTACTTTAGCAAAATTGTTAGTTATAATATTGCGGCTAACAGACTTCCTTTAAGCTTATATTTAAGACTGTTTCGCCTTAATAAAAAAATAAACGGACTTCAAAAAAGTATGAAGTAAAATTTGTTACATACTTAAGGCTACGTCAATACGCTAATTATTTATTTACGTCAGGGTTTAATCGCGGGTAAGAATGAGTAAAAATTAATATTTTTCGCACACAAAATAATACATTTGTCTCCATGTCAGTGTCAGTCTCAATTTATGTTATTGTTAAATGTTTCTGAACCTAAAGAGGGTTGTCAGTTGCAGTATTTTGCATTAAAAGTTAACTGCCTATAACTTCAAAACGCTTAGGAATATGAGCCTAGTTTCTTTAGAGGAAATACAGTATTAAATCTTAACAACCCCCTTTTGTGGAAAGGATCGTCGTGCCTCTCCACCCTGTATATATATGAAAACATAAAAAAGCGGGGTAGGGTGCGCTGAAATTATTGGAATAAAATCAAACATAACGAACACATAAGAACATTTAAACAACTAACTAACTAATTTTAAAATGTGTTTTAATTAAGTAACACACATTTTAAAGTTTATGAAAGTGATTTTTAAATTTACGCCTAGTGAAAGCATGTTAAGTATTAACTTTCACTATACTTCGTACCTGATTCGAGCTTTCCAATAAATCTGTTTTAAATTAACCCCTGTCCTATGAAAACATCAGTCGATTAAGATTTTAATATTTTACACGCCTCATTTTAAGCTCGGTTCACTAAGGGCCATAAACATAGCGTCTTTTATTTAAGTAGGTACACGGATCGAGAACAAATCGACACGAAACATGCCTTAATGCAACGCAATCTCTCGATTATCGATATAAATATCCTATAACATTGATCTTAACAATAAATCCGAGTGTTTAAATTAAAATTTTTAACTCAGGAGCTAAAAACTTTTTAACTTAGGTGCTAAAAACATTTTTACTCAGGATCTAAAAACTGTTTAACTCGGATACTAAAAACTTTTTAACTCAGGGGTAAAAAACATTGTAACTCAGGAGATAAACATACATAATCTGTGATGCACCTTTAGTTGCATAAGCGAAAAAAGCGCAAAAAAAGCTCCGTGTATGTATAACCCAATAACTAGGAAACGTGTAAATTAAGGCATCGCGTGCCGTCCCCAGTAATCAACTCGTTAACATTCCACGAGCCAATCTGTTTATATAGCCCGATGGAATATTCAGCGACTGCTGTAAATCGTGACCTTCAATTTATAACGTCACTGATCGGTATATTATAATATACTACGGGATTCCAGTCAGAAGAGAATAAACGTAAGATGTAAAAAAATCGTAATTTTTTCGGATTCGGGATCGGAATCGGGATTTTTTCTACTAGATTAAAACTTTTTTTACCGTAAATTTTCCGATAGTCGCGGCTTGCGTACTAATTTCCAATAATTTGCACTTCATTAGAACGCACGAGTTAATTTCAAGTAGTACCAGTAGGTAATTTTAATCAGTTCAGAAATTTAAAACAGCTTATAAGTGAGCGCTTTCACGACTCTACAAGCTATTATAATAAAACTAATAGTGTGCTATCTTCTGAAATAAAGTTTGTCAGTAGACGTAAACGTAAACGTTAACCATGGCATACGCTGAGGTTTTCCTTTTTATAACGGGATAGCCCAGTGGCTAAAGATTCGGGTTCGAATCCCAGTGGCACGCACCAATAATGACGGAATGAAAACATCTTGAAAAAACCTGCATATCTGTGAGTTCTTCACAATGTTATCATAGATGTGTGCCAACCAACCCTTATAATGCCAGCGTAGTAAACGAAGGCCTTCTCAATGGCAGATAAGACCCGACCCTGCAATGGGTCAATTCTGGGTTTTTATAGGACTACGGTGTTATTCTTTATATCTTTTTATTTCATATTTAAAGTAAAAGCTTTGTTATTATGTTGCAAAATAAATATTTCTGTATTGAAATGTGAACGAAATGGTTATAATTCGATAATTTTTACTAGTATTCTTTACATCTGGTTTAAGCTATATAATTTATGTTTAAGCTGTATATTTTATTTATCAGCCACAAAACATAATTATCGGGAATATTAATTATTATTTGAAGTCTCATCGGTCTCATTGGCACGGTCCGCAGACCGCAGCGCGGCGGTTGCACGCATATACGCTGTTTATTTATATTATATTTCGAATTTCATCGTTAATTATAATTTGTATTTAGGAAGCGTAATTTGAATTCACCCGCGGTGGTTTGATTTAAATAATTTGTATTTGGAATTGATATTGTATTTACTGTCTACTTATTTTTGTGTTTAGAATATCTACACAGTTGAGTGGAATTGGTTTTATTATTGATATTATTGGAAAATAAATTATTATTCATGTTAGTTTTAGTACACACACAGTCTTATTTGAGCGGTATTTTATATTTGGTATTTCATTTTATTGAATAAGACGAATTTTGTTAAACAACTTATCGTAGGATCAGCTATTACTCTCTCTTAAATTCAAAAATTATTACACAATTATTATAAAAAATTACAAACACAAAATAGGCACTCCAAACAAATAAATTGGAAGGATATAAAACACAAATAGCTGTAAAGCGCGATAAAAACCGGATAAACATGATAAGTTGCGGGTTTATCCGGATCCACCGCACGCCCGGTGCGGGTAATCCGGATAACTCTTTCAACCTTTGATGTTCTGCGGTACCGGGTGTAGTATTGTAATATACCGTATCATAACCACAGTGATATATTTGATGAAACGAGTCTTAAATGTCATGTACATCCATTTAACGGGGTGATTAATGCCCTCAGTGCGTGTGATACGCCTTCTAGCGAGTTCTTGTTAGCTTTAAGCTCGAAGCGGTGTACCCTGTCAGGTAGGTGTCCCATAAGAAGTTTTCACTTCAAAAAAATAAACAGATAGACAAAGTGACTGACGGCTAGTTTAAGTCCTGTCACAGAATCCATATTGGTACATTTGGTCCTGTCAACAAATTGAAAAAGTTCGCGATGACGTCACACGGTGTAAACGGTTTTATAGCTCGTTTGAGTGGAGTTTCTGCATGAGTGACTCATTAAAAGATTAGGGGCTGGTAACTTGATTAGCGGTATGTAGGTCAGTTGGACGTTGACAGTTTTCTTATCGGCCAATGTTGGAAATTACAGTATGTACGTACTTTGCCATGCGCTGTGGTTACGCAATCGTATGTCTAGGTAGGGCTGGAAAATGTAACTTTACATACAGATTATGATTGATCAGACGAAAAGTGTTCCTTCATTCTTAGGTAGGGTATAAACAATGATCACTCAGTATTCGTTACTTTTAGGTAATTACAGTGAATCAAGGTAATTATGACGTTTTTATCATTTAATTACGACTTGAATTCTTCGTGTCGAATGATAACATCCATCTTTGAAGTTGGTTAAAAATACAGTGCATTAGAAATAATCAATTCTAAATAAATTAAGGTTATTTAGGTTATTTTATAAACATTCAATTGTTATCTCCTGAAAATATTTTCATACCTAAAAATGGTAAATATATGGGTAGATTGATAAAAAAAAACATTGTAACATCTCTATAGCTACGACTACGAGTACCTCCTACATTTGTGCAAATAAACGTTTGGGTGTCGTCTTTCTCTACTTTCTCACGAGTGGCTATGTAAAATTGACAGGATTTATGGTTTAATAATCTCGCCACGACTAACGTGTCCTTGACTGTAAACCAATCGAGATAACCGGGTCAGCCCGGTAGACCCCTGCCCCTGACTCACTCACAACTCGGTCGCTACGCCCTCAATCACTAAACGAAACATGATTTAATATGCTAATAAGTTGCGTGACATGCGAAATGATTTATGATGAAAATAGAACAGGATATTTCTTGTAAGACCTTGTCCTAATTGGCTATCGCAAGACGACTGTTCGACCAATCAACGCGACAAAATTTAAACCCAGGCAGGTACGGAGATATCCTAACTGACAATACGCTTTGAAATGACGTTGATAGAGACGTACAACTTGGCGACTTATTTTGACAAGAGGAAACTCGTAGAGTCGTTGGGTGTTTTTTCGGAACGTTTTACAAAAAAAAAAATGACTTTTGGTTTGATGTATTTTCTGATGAACCAAATATTTCAATATTTCTTAATGATGTTGTCGCACCACGCATAATTTGCTGTTTTTTTTTCTTGCAGTACCATCTCCTACCGGAGGTTGGCTTTCATTAAGGGTACAGTTATGTTTAAGGCCGCTGCTCGAAACAGTAATCTCTGTACCTCGAACTATTGTAGTCCCGTGTAGTTTAGGTGTAACGTGTGCCATTTGTATGGGAAGAAGTCAAGACAGACTGAGATATACCATACTTATGACTGACGTTTACTGTACGAATACTTTGACATCATCCTCATGGTGAACCAGATTCGCAGGTTTTAGAGCTATGTGATACTTCTCTTTTCTATTTTCTCTGGTCTTGGGTTTTTCCTTCCATGAATAGTAATTTCCCAAATCATTACTGTTCTACAATATTCGGCACAATTCTGAAAATTTGTGACCTAGAAAAAAAGCATCCAAAAAACATCGGAAGGATGTAATCGTTTTACGATTGCAGTGTATTCCGGCAAAATTGGAGTTACAAAAACAGTGACAGGCCCAAAATTGGAAAAGGCGTCCACACACGACAGTGATTCGGCTGAATGCGGGCCATACGGGCGGCGATCGCTGGAAGAGGTTACATTACTACGAGTATCAAACCTATATGGGCCTTTCAGACGGACGGTCTTTTTTTGAGAAACTGCTTATATGTATACTACGACTATCAAACCTATAGGTGATTTTGTAGACGGGCGATCTTTCTGTTGAGAAACTGCTCATTGCAATAGAAACGATTTTAGTTTTTAACGGCCATACAGTTAGATCACTGCGTGTAAGGTCACTTTTTTAAACTGCTCCATAATTTCCACTTCGGGGATTTTCTATTTATCTGATAAAGTACGTTTACTGTAGACGGGAGGGATCTAACCTCGCATACAGATTATTATGTTTTGAGGATGAATGCGTGGTGTTTCCGTGCACTTACTGAAGTAGAGAGACTGGATTGTGTTGTCGGAGTTGCGAAAGTAGCACCAAAAGGTAGCGCAGAGAAGAGCACCATGAGATTCCTCTCAGCACTATTTGTTCAGTATCACCTCTGTAGGACTTGTCCAGCACCGGTATCCATGAAAAAACGCTTGCTACATATACGAGCGTTTTACCACCAACCGCCCGTGTAGCGCCACCGTATCTTTTTCGACAAGCCATCCGGACGGCCATCGGGGCTGTCAATAAAAACTTTTTAATCAAAGTTGAAACGCAATCTCGCCGACTTTGCTCCGACATTTGCCGTTCTCGCTTCTTCTGGCTACGACTTTTTGATCCTCATTTTATCTTTTTGGTGCATGATCCATTTCTTAATTGCCTGGTGCTTCTGTCGTTTCTCTTCTGATTGTTTGGAGATTCACCATTACGTTAAATGGCTTTATTGGTTACTGATCTTAAAAGATTTCGGTACCTGCTTATATTTTGATTAAAGGTTCGAGATTATAATTGGTGAAATCCCTGAGCTGAATTGCATTATAATCTGTATAAGCTTTGAAGGACTTAAACGGTGGATTGCACAAATGATTTTTTATAAGGCGAATCTTTCTCTCTATGAATGGGAATCCTGAATTACATTTTATATGTTACATTGCTGTTTTGCGCTTTGTTGGAAGTATGGCTTAGTATCCAATTTATGTCAGATATTTTGAACCCCCGATGAAGCTTTATAGCTGCTGGTTCTATGTTTCCTGACTCCAAAATTTCAATTTGTGTTATTTGTGCCTATAAATTACTAAAATGATAATAACACTTTAGAAAATATATTGATATTATACAGATACACACTCGTCACGTCGTCAAAAATGCCAGGTGACCCTACAAAGCTTTTTACGAATAAAATTAAAAAAGCATCGCACAATTCATTCACATCAAATAGGTTGCAATTGTTTCTTCTGAATTTAAATGTAATACTTATTAAATTATTGGTTAAACAAAACTGGACAATCAGCAAATCTGGTGTAGACGGATAAAAATAACTTCATCTGCCAAAACCACTTATTATTTGCCTCCAGCATCCCATACTCTAAAAGCTCTAGAACCTACTCAACTTGACATATCGATGGGCGCATCCCATCGACACGTTCATAAACTACCGAAGTTCGATATAAGATCTAGGCTTACCCGCATCTGAGTGCGGCGTCCGGGTAAAGCCGCACCGGATAAAACCGCTTTTTATGTTGATCCGGTTTTATCGCGTCGAAAACTTTCTGCTCTGTGTGAAGATTTCCGGTTCGTGGTTTATGAAATATGTTGGACCGAAACGGTTTTGTGGATAGTGGATTCGTATATAGTTGTCCATATGAGTTGCATTACTTTAAAGGTCGCTCACATCAGGTACCCTATATAAGGATTACACTCCATGCATTGCTTAAGGATCAAAAAGCATTTTTAAGGAGCAATAAAAATGATTTAACTCAAACTAATGGATTGATAAGAATTTACTGTAAGTCTACTATGTGAAATCTAATTTTATGTTACAGCAAAACTGCTGTTGACTTTGTTTTAAATACAAAAAAAGAAAAAGGGTATAACAGCTCGTTAGCGTCTTTATTACGAAGTAATTAGGTATCAAACGAAATTCTTATTCATTTTTCCAAAATGGCGGCGCACGTGCTATGTATACGTGCAAAGGTAAGTGGCGAAGTTGAAATTTGGAGAAGCCATATCAAAGTCTATTAAAGTACCTACCAATCCCGAGACATTCCAAGTTAAACCATTTTTCAGACCAAATGTTTGAGCTACAAGCATGTTCTTCGTGTCTTGTGTTTCCACTGGGAGGGTACCAGAGGATCTTAGTCTTCAAGAATGGCATCGCGCCTTTTATCTATGGGTCACATATTACTTACTTTCATTGCAACGATTATTTGCACTAAAAAACGAAGTCAGCTCTTTTCATTAGAATACCATTCCAGAACATTCCACGCCATTGTCCTAGTCGAGCGGTAAATCAGGAAGCTATGCACTAATTAAACTTCCGTCGTTTGATTTATTAGGTGCTGCATTAGCGGAAGATAATGCACAGAATATGTGCATTGGTTTAGAAATAATTTCATTACGTTTATTAATGTTAGTAGCGTTGTTTCAAGCGGCTGAAATGGATGCATAAAATCTTTGTAAATATCAGAAGAAGTGTGTAGGTATTATGTTAATTTTCTCAGTTACACTTAACCTACTGGTTTTTTCCGTACTGTACGTTGCTACTCGTACGAGTATCATGATGATGTGTGCAATGCCTGTACAGTACACCTAATCACCTCTTTCCATCTCAGGTATAAATCTACGTTTACATTAGCTATTAAACCTTCCCATACATTTCCCTTTCCAGATCACAAACTCGGATCACGTTCCTACGATGAATGCTCCATCAATGACACGGCATCACGTGTCGCTGAAACGGATTAGCTGTCCGTGCGTCACTGCTGTGTTTAAATATGTTACATACAATGAGAAACTTTTTCTTAACATGTGTCCTAATCATAGAGGTATTATACTAGAGTAGGAGAAACATACACATTTAGAAATAACAGTAGTATGATTTCGCTTTTAATGGACACGAACCAGAAACGAAATTCCTCTTTCAAATCCCATTAATTCGAAAGCTTGTTAACTAAAGTACATCCAGATGCACTGCCTGACTTCACTACTTGGATCGTGAGTCGGTTAAAGTTGGAATTAACTTTTATTTGTGCTAGACTGAGTTTGAAGCAAAGAAGGTACTTGAAGTACTACACTTCCTAATTTTCTAAATGGCAAGTTAATCGACTTTCAATCGAATGAATCTCTCAATGTTTTGCTTAAAGTGGAAGGAAAATATATTGTAAGTGTTATGAGTAGATTTTTATGGACTTGTTCAATAAAAGTATAAGTTATAGATTGAATATTAGGGGCATTTATTTGATTAACAAACGTTGTAATAAATGTATGAATATATATAAGGCCTATTAAGTGGGTAAATAAGGCCCGATACGCACTCCAAGCTATTAGCTAAACCGGTAATGCCTTACCTACTTCAGGTAAACCCAGCAGACCTCGACATTCACTTGATCAGAAACGCTCACTACCCAATCCCTCATCACCATAATTTCACTTCCAATACTTTGATCAGAAACGCACACTACCCAATCCCTCATGACCATAATTTCACTTCCAATACTTTGATCAGAAACGCACACTACCCAATCCCTCATGACCATAATTTCACTTCCAATACTTTGATCAGAAACGCACACTACCCAATCCCTCATGACCATAATTTCACTTCCAATACTTTGATCAGAAACGCACACTACCCAATCCCTCATGACCATAATTTCACTTCCAATACTTTGATCAGAAACGCACACTACCCAATCCCTCATGACCATAATTTCACTTCCAATACTTTGATCAGAAACGCTCACTACCCAATACCTCATCACCATAATTTCAGCCCTTCGTATCGTAGTCCACGGCTGGACATAATCGTCGCCACTCTACTCGGTCCTAGGCCCTTTGAGTCCAGCGATTCCTGCTGTCTACTTCAGGTCATCGGTCGGAAGTCAGCCTGCACTCTTTTTGCAGAAACATGGTCGCCATTGGGTATTGATTTATTGGTCTTTCGAACGATGTGACTCAATCCCTATTCCATTCAAAATTGTAAAATTTAAACAGTGTAGGTATTAAGCAAAAATGAACAGCCTTGCGATGGTATTGTCTAGGGACCGAAAACCACCGATTTCTCTGTTAAACGTATCGAATGGAAAATCGAAATCAATCGGTACTGAATTCACTCAATCTATCCGTCTCTCTCTCCAAAGTAGGACAGAGTACGAGAGGCCTGCTCATAATCTCGCCGTTTGATTGATGAGAATCGGCTCTCCATTTGTCAAAATTGTCATTTCAATTTGTCCTTTAGCCATTCTCCATTTGTCATTCGTTAAAAATTGAAGAGATCATAGGAAAATATAATATAGGTATTTTAGTTTTGTTTGTTCAATCGTTTCGCAGTTCAATCGCCGTCGACCGAGTGTTTGCTCATAGCACGGACTCACGCGTTCTCATGAATGCAGTGCAAACAACGAGCCTTTTATAGTTACTGATTGCAGCGTTTAATACTTTCCATTCATTTTTTTAAATGACGATGTAGCCGTGTATTATACGTATGTTTTTTATAAACTTAAATAAGAACGTGCTGTAACGACTTTATAAGAGAATTCGTTGGTATTCTATCTGATTGAGATGGTTGACAGCGGTGATAGCCCAGTGGCCCAGGATCGAATCCCAGTGGCACGCACCAATGACTTTGTAAAAAAGTTATGTGCGCTTTATAAAATTAAATATCACCCGCTGTTACGGTGAAGGACAACTCATTGTGAGACTCTGTAGTGGGTAATAATAAATATGAAAAATAATTTAAAAATGGAACTTTTAAAGGACAGTACTTTGCTCGAATATGGGTCAGTTTAAAATAGTACAAAGCATTTGTTCAATCCATAATAATCTTTTCAGGTATACTAATAAAATAATAACACCTCTGTTATAGATGTTTTCAATTTTCATAGACTGATGATGATTTTGATGGATACGTGTGTTCATGTATTGAAGCAAATTCCGTTCTATATGAAGCAAAAAACGCCACAACACGAGCGAACATCAAAAGAAATCCATCACTCAATACACTGAATAAAAACAGAAAAACGGAGAAAATTACCGACGCTGTATTCAGGGGCTTACAACTACATGAATTCAAAGCTCTCTTTTTTACTTTTATATTATCAATTAAAAATACAGTTCTTTTAAGACCCATCCATTCCCATGTCCAGCAGTGTATCATGTCAGTAACCCATTAATGACCCACTACAGGGTCGGGTCTCCTCTCACAATGAGAAGGATGTAGGCCTTAGTCCACCACGCTGGCCTAGTGCGGGTTGGTGGACTTCACATGCCTTTGAGAACTTTTTTTTTCTGAACTCTCAGGCATGCAGGTTTCCTCACGATGTTTTCCTTCACCGTAAAAGCAGGTGATATTTAATTTTTTATAGAGCGCACATAACTTTTTTTTTACAAAGTCATTGGTGCGTGCCACTGGGATTCGAACCCGGACCCCTTGATTCGAGGTCGAATTCTAAGCCACTGAGCTATCACCGCTCCGGTGTCCAGTCCAGCAGTGTACTATAATAGAAAAAAAACCTTTTTAATTCAAAATAAACCTTATTTTTTTCCACTCTGAAAAAACTTGTGAACTTACTGCGTGAACTGAGTCAGTAAAACTTTAGGAGTCGGAGAAAGTTTACACTTAACTCTGGTTTGTGTTGGATAAAGTTATAAATTCACAGCGACAGCAGACTCAGAGTTAAAAGAATTCTATCTTGTCATTGTGAGAAATGGTGTAAACTGGTAAAGTTTGAAAGATATTATTATTGTAGCTAATAGGTCTTTTTGCCGCCGCGGATAATAGCACGCGCCGTGTATGTTCACGGATGACCTATACTAAAGTAACTTATAGTCAAATTAAACTTCACTTAACATTCTTCGAACGATCAATCTATAGGCTTACTGCCGTACTCAGAGACGCTCATTAACGTTAATGGTTCATCATGAAAATAACGATGACACTTATGTCAATACGAATAAAGACGATTTTATTTGTTTGTTAATGAACATTACGTTAAATGACGTCTCTGAGTGCGGCCGTTAGACCCTTTCTTGAAAGACTGAATATTCGTGCCGATCGAACCGCGTCTGGGTATACAAGTGTGTTTACCCCCTTTACTGCGGTTTCACCCTTCAGTAGTGGGTAAGGTAAGGGTAGAGTGAATGCCTTTAAACACCCCGCTATTTACGAGGGAAATTACTATTTCAATAGCGAATGTTCGATAGGTGAGTTATAAAAGTTCGGTCAGTTAGTCTGTTTAAAAGTGACCAAACGGTAAGTCAGTGAGTGCGTTTTATGATTTTATGATTGTAATTTGTATACTAGCTGTGACCACGACTTCGTCTGCGTGGAATAAAACTAGCCTAAGTTACTCCTTAATACATTAGCTATCTGCCAGTGAAAGTCCCGTCAAAATCGGTCCGGCCGTTCCTGGGATTAGCCAGAACAAACATACAGACAAACAGACGGACAAAAATTGTAAAAATTGTTATTTGGGTAGTACCGTTAAACACTCCAATTTTTTTTATTCTATTTTTACCGACTTCAAAAATGTATGTAGTTATGTATGAATGTATGTAGATATTAATATGTTTGTCCTCGCATAAAAAAATAGTAGGCCCAAAGTATGTAATTAACAAATTTTATTTCCTACTTTTTTGATGTCGGTTTAATTTTTTAAATTATTGTTTAAGAAAAATATGTAGAACTTTCAGGTATGCAGGTTTCCTCTCGATGTTTTCCTTTACCTTTACCGCACATAACTTTAATAAAGCAATAAAATCTATGGTAACTATGAAAAATAAATCTGTGAGGAAAGTCTAGAAGGTCAGGCCTATTTATAGTGTTGGTGACGCCCGACCAAATCAATATCTACTACTATTGATGCATAGGCCGCGCTGACCACTCGGATCGATGGTGGTCACCGTTCCTAACGTCATAATATATGTACGAGTATATTAAAATTCAGGTGTGTCATGTCAGTACCCATTAATGACCCACTACAGGGTCGGGTCTCCTCTCACAATGTGAAGGATGTAGGCCGCCGTCCACCACGCTGGCCTACTGCGGGTTGGTGGACTTCACATGCCTTTGAGAACATTTTTTTGTGAACTCTCAGGCATGCAGGTTTCCTCACGATGTTTTCCTTCACCGTAACAGCAGGTGATATTTAATTTCATAAATCGCACATAACTTTTATTACAAAGTCATTGGTGCGTGCCACTGGGATTCGAACCCGGACCCCTCGATTCGAGGTCGAATTCTAAGCCACTGGGCTATCACCGTTGCATGCAAAATTCATGTATTTAGGTAAAAGTAGAATAGATAGGATAGATGTCCTAACATTTTAGGTGATAGAGCGTAGATTGCCCCGTGATAGTGATATAAACTCTTCCATATCTTATTAACAAAACATCCTATGTCTCTCTCTCTCTATGTGTGTGCGTGCGTATGTGAGTGAGTGTGTGTGTGTGTCCGTTGAAATAAAATTATGAAAATAAATGCTTCAAAAATAAAAATAAAAAAAGAAACAAAAAAAATTCATAGGTCAAGCCGTTTGGTAATAGTTGTCATCATACATTATTACAACAAGGTTGAACTGAAGTCTTGTAGGCCTGTTAGTACTTAATTCTAACCCGCTATGGGTTGCAATCAATAGAACATGACTTAAGGAACTAGAACAAAGTCCATCCATCTTGAACCACTGATGATTCTAACAACGATCCTCCCAAACTCGGAACCAATAGGTCGGTAATAAAACTAAAAGAAACTTACCGACAAAATTCCAGTAGTTTGTAGTCAGTTTCTTTTTCTTTCATTTCCTCTCCGCCTTCGATTTGTGAGAAGGAAATCATTTCAGACAACCCGAGGATTTATTACAAAAAATATTTCTTTTCCGAGTATCCAATTAAGTATGTAATTATTAAAAGATTTTCCTTAATGTAATTTTTAAAGATAAATTAGGATCTCTGTAACCTTATAACAGGAAAAAGATTCAGTTGGATTTTCCTTGTGTTATCCTTGTTAGTTAGAATAAGGATATCTATAAGCTCAAACGACGTTATGCTACTTATAAGTATTTTTTATCCTTAACTACTGCTACGCCTTCTGCTATATAGAGTGTACAGTTTAAAAAAGTATTTGTCTGTCTAGAAAATATTAAACCATTGAAGGGTCGGGTTTAAATTATATTGGTATATTGGCTTAAAGTATACCTATTGGCTTTCCAGTTTCCTTTCATTTTATGGTATTTAAAATCACTTTATTTATAATTCTTAAAACTCAAATGGACTCAAATCACGTCTCACGCAATGTCTACTCCGTGTTCAAACTTTCAAACGATTTGTACAAAAATATAATATAATATACATGTATAATATAATATACATAATAATATACAATATTGTATAATATAATATACATGTCAGGCCTTTATTTTTTTAGTTTTGATCACGATTTATTGTTAAACGAACAGATATTATCAGCTTAAATTCCCTGCATTTCATCACGTATTTCGCGTCCATGACAACACGTCGTCATGTTGCGGGCGTCACGTACAGGATTAATTTGTAATTGACGGGACGTCGAGCGCTCCCGGACATCGCAATGTATTTGGCAATTGAATGGATTTAGAGAATTGGCTTCTAGTATTCGACTATACTAAATGTACAAATTAGTAGAGTATCAAATGGTATCAGATATTTTAAATTAATTATTATTTAAATTAGTTATTAAATTTTAAATAGCCACGTCTTTATGCATTTCAATTCGTTCATTCTAATCTATACCAGTTCAAGTTCAGTGACAACACATGTTGCGGGTATCACGTAGAGAATTCATTTGCAATTGACGGGATGCGTACATTCGGACACACCAGTGTAGGTATTTGGCTTTCAGATGGATTATATAATTGTTAGGTAAACGCATAATTTCTTGCAAAATACTCGCAATTGCTGCATTTCAACTCGTATTTCGCTTCAGTGTCAATACGTGTTGCGGGCGTCACGTAGGGGATGGATCACATTTAGTTTTATAAAAAATCATGCTTAACAAATACTTATATTTGAGTTTCATTTTTTAAATTTAGGTACTTTAGCAGCAACCTTGTAGTTAACTTAAGACATACATAGATACAAAGATCAAAGTAAGTTTATTTATAACAACAACAGTAATCTACCCTAGATTAAGTAATACTATAACCTAGACTAAATAATTATATCTATTTCTCTAAATAAATCTATAAAATTTTAAACATAATATATTGGATAATTAAAATATGTAATAATAATAATAAAAAATATATAATTGAAAGATCAAATAATTGAAGACCATTTAAAAGTCTAAACAATCTATAAATACAAAATAATATTGACAATTTTATCACAACTTTTCTAAGTGTATATTTTGTTTTGCAAATCCTTATCTCTTCAGATATTTTTATGTATCTCCAGAAGTCCAGACATAGAATCAAGTCAATCTGTTGCTTTCTTTTGATATGAAATAACAACAGTCTTGTTAGCTTATTATATTTTAATAATAGATGGGCATGATTATTAGGTATAGTTACGCAGTTAATTTCAACTAATGGTAAGATATAAAGCACCACTGGTCATTACACTAATTGCACCCATTCCACGAAATTGAAACTGACACTTATGGGCGATGGAGCACCATTTTTATTTTATTGGGAAATTTATTTGAATTCAATTTGTTAGAGATAACCAGCGATAGAATGGAGTTTTCAGAAAAGAGTTCACATTTTAATTCTCAAGCTAATAGCTTGCATCGTCAGGAATTCAGGGTGCTTTCAATATCGTGAAATGTGCTGGTTATAAGTACTGTTTTTAAGTAGGTACTAAACATATCATATTTTATTTATTTGTGGCAAAGTGGTAAAGAGTCCACCCATATTGATTGACTCACACACACAGAGTACTGACCGCGTCCAACGTTGCTTAACTTTTGCGATCGCTTGCGATCTGCTCAAGCAACCATTCGCTCTTCGAATTACAATATTAATCATACATTTACACGTGATAGCCACTATCTGGAACGACCGCGTCCATGTCACGTTTGTCACGTGATACCGTCACGTTTGTCACGTGATACTGTCACGTTTGTCACGTGATACTGTCTGTCTGCGTTATCAGCAACGCTGGACATTTAACTGACGTTCCATTACGAATATTGGAGTGCTATTAATTGCAAATTGTACGATTTTGTTCGATTACGTGTGGGATATTTTATAGTTTTCACTGAAGTAATATTCAAAAGGACTCATTTATGTTAACACGACGAACAAGTTGTACACACTTTATAAACAGAGCCATATTTATTTAATCTACTTATACATTGTAAATTATTACACATATTATTACAATCGAGTACCAATTACACCAGTAGTAAGTAGTAATGTCAGTCTTGATATCTGTCATTTTCCTAACCGTTTCAAGAAAAGAAGCCCTTAGTATGTAACACTAACAGGACAATATAATAACTACCTAAAATTTAGGTCCTAAATGAATAATACAGAGAAAATGTAGATTAATGTAGTACGTAGACTAAAATTACCACACCACACTCACTGGTAATGTCAATTACAACCTGTCCTTTTCCTAACAAAATGTGTTAAAATAAGGACATAATAACGAAATGAGTTATACAGAGAAAACGTAGAACCTACACTCACATTACATTTCAGCACGCAATTAGCTGAAAATGAACACCTTCACACCATTTTCAACTCTATTCGGAGGCGAAAGAGTTAAAATTACATTGGTAATGTTACAAGAATATCAGTAATGCAGGCTTTTTTGCTCAAGTCAGCCTCCGAAGCGCTCTGAAGCGTAAATCTCTGATATTATTCCTTCCTTTCATTAATCTTACGTACGCTGGTTCGCGTGTAAAAGTCATCGTTTATAACTTACGATGCGAGAGTACGACACGACGTGAGTTAAACGGTTAACGATAAACTTTTAGCTATATATGGTCGTGATTAGAAGGTTGTACCGATTTTCCTCTACCGTTCCTTAAATCTCACTTATTTTTTAACATTTCTACAAAGGGTTTTGTGTATTGTGTTGTCTTAATAACTTTTAGTTTTTGTGCAAAACATTTGTAAGAACTACATACGATATGTTTTGACAACAGGAACGGTTCAATTATAATATTAGATTTTCTTTGTTTATATTTATTCGAAAATAACAAGATAAATCGAACTAAGCTAAAATTAACGACAAATCGTTAACTCTAAAACTTAGTAGCACAAACGTATTCAAACCAACAATGTGTGTTAGTAATTGAAATTAACTACTCGCTTATGGAGTACCTAAGTTATAAATGAGTTGCTTATTTAACTTTGACGATTCACATTTAGAGGTAGGTATTTTATTCAAATGAATTAACTGTCTTCATGAGTGGTTTTTTGGTTCCTGATTGTTTCAAACAATCTATTTCACCCTGAAAGGTGTGTCAGTAACCCATTAATGACCCACTACAGGGTTGGGTCTCCTCTGACAATGAGAGGGATGTAGGCCTTAGTCCACCACGCTGGCCTACTGCGGGTTGGTGGACTTCACATGCCTTTGAGAACATTTTTTTTTGTGAACTCTCAGGCATTCAGGTTTCCTCACGATGTTTTCCTTCACCGTAACAGCAGGTGATATTTAATTTTATAAATCGCACATAACTTTTTTACAAAGTCATTGGTGCGTGCCACTGGGATTCGAACTCGGACCCCTCGATTCGAGGTCGAATTCTAAGCCACTGGGCTATCACCCTGAAAGGTATCTGGACCAATTTCTTCACTTTTGAAGCAAGTACATTATTAGGCTACGGAAGTACCTACCTACGTGGTCTCGTCCGATCTTTGATCATGAACGAAGCGGTGGTTCCGTATACATAGGTATTAAAGAGAGTACTCAGAGACCTCTCTTCAGTCCCAGTGCTAAGTAAGCGCCTTACAACTGCATAATAGAATTAAAATACACAGACAAACAAACTATAATTAAATTACTTACACATAATTTGTCCTTAGTACCCATCAACTTTTTTCAATGAACTCAATCCTATAAGAGACGTTGCAGTTATTATTATAGCTTTATTTATAGTAAGTTACCGTTTCCCATTCATAGTTATAGAGCAGTGACTATTAAGCGTGTGTATTATACGCACGCATAGCCCCGCTTCGACTATAAATTTAATGCAATTAAAGTTTCATTTCATCAAAGCGGTGATAGCCCAGTGGCTTAGAATTCGACCTCGAATCGAGGGGTCCGGGTTCGAATCCCAGTGGCACGCACCAATGACTTTGTGAAAAGTTATGTGCGATTTATAAAATTAAATATCACCTGCTGTTACGGTGAAGGAAAACATCGTGAGGAAACCTGCATGCCTGAGAGTTCACAAAAAAAATGCTCTCAAAGGCATGTGAAGTCCACCAACCCGCAGTAGGCCAGCGTGGTGGACGGCGGCCTACATCCCTCTCATTGTGAGAGGAGACCCGACCCTGTAGTGGGTCATTAATGGGTTACTGACAAAGTTTCATTAGTCGGATTTCGACTACTTGGCAATGTCTAGTAATAACTATTTATAATGTAGGTACACATTAGTAGTACAAATGAAGGTAATTTTCACTAAATCCATATCTAGTGTCATCACTAGGGTAGCGCGGAATGACTTCCGGCGACTATAATGGACTTTCCCATTGTGTGAATGTTCTTTGTGAAATGCTAAGCGCACCTTACTATATCTTTATAGTATTTCAAGGCTTTTCTGCTTTTTCCTGTCGGTAAATGTATAAAATTGTAACTCTGTTGATATCTAGTTATACTTGTTTTACTGTGACGTCATTTAACGTCGAGACTCGGGTCACGTGGTCTCGTCGAGCATTGTGATTCAGATCACGTGATGACTCGGGTCGAATGCTTAGTCACATACGTCATAATTGGATCGTAAGGTAACTTGGGTCGCGTGGTGACTCGCGTCGCGTGGAGGTCAGCATACTTTATTTCGCATCTTCTAAAAATAATGTGCTGACATTTCAGTATTAGATTAAAAACTAGTTGATATACTTCCAATTGATTTATATTAAATTTGACATTAATACAAGTTCCCTTGTTACAGGAAATTCATTCCACTTCACATAACGGAAGAGGACAGCTATGAAAAGGACGTGCTTTTCTACGTCAACTTGGGGGAACCCGAGCTGTTAGCAGGTAAGGATTAATTTTTAAGGCTTGTTCCTTACACTAGAATTTCCTGTATTGTGATACACGCAAGACAAAAGCGCACACATCCACACCAGAACCCTTATTCTGAGTTTTGTAAGTGTAAAAATTTGTTTGGGTTTGGTTTTGTAAGTGTAAAAATTTGTTAGGGTTTGAAAATATTTTTCTTATTAATACAAAATTTAAGTCTGTAGCGGATACGTAAAAATAAATTTAATTAAATTGTACGCCTCATTTAATTTGGACCTTGCCATGATTCTTTCAACTTAACAATCTTACGTTTTGAAGGAGGTAAAAAACGTTCAAAGATCACATATTTTACGGCGAAGCATAACGCGTGCAAAAAGAAAAATCGCCCTCAAATTTGGGGCTTCATCCGGGATAGAAATATGATTATGGCTGGAACCCTAATTTAAAAGCACACAGATTTATTCAAGCTTCCCAGAAAGTTAATGTTACCTATAAATGGTAGAGGATATCATATTATTAACTACATCTGCCAATAAAGTGCTTTACAAAACTCATGAGGGCCCGAAGTGGGGTCATTAGCGAATAAAGCGACTGATACAGGTATTGTACGACTGTCAACGAATGAACTATGAGATTTTGGTAGCTTCTGTGTTTAAAACAATAGGGGATCTTTTGACAGAATCATACCAACCGTCTTGTGATTATTAACCGACTTCAAAAAAAGGAGGAGGTTCTCAATTCGTCTGTATGTTTTTTATTTTTTTTTTATTTTTTTTTAAGAAATAGCTTGTATGTATAATGCCAGATATTTAGAAAATTATTAACACTATATTACACTTTAGGAAATTATTAACACATTAACACTACTAGCGGTGATAGATAGCCCAGTGGCTTAGAATTCGCCAGTGGCACGCACCAATGACTTTGTAAAAAAAGTTATGTGCGCTTTATAAAATTAAATATCACCTGCTGTTACGGTGAAGGAAAACATCGTGAGGAAATCTGCATGCCTGAGAGTTCACAAAAAAAATGTTCTCAAAGGTATGTGAAGTCCACCAACCCGCAGTAGGCCAGCGTGGGGGACTGAGGCCTACATCCCTCTCATTACGAGAAGGAGACCCGACCCTGCAGTGGGTCATTAATGGGTTACTGGCATTAACACTATTTAGGATGTTCATACCTCCATCACATAAGTGGGGTCTTGGAGCAAGTTTGTGACTTGTGTGTGTATATTAGGGTTGATGAGGAAGGATTTATAAAGACGAGGAAGAGGAAGTATCAAGCCCAAAGTAAGAGGATGGGGATGAGGATATATTCATGAGGAAGAGGAAGAGGAACGGTTTGAGCAAGGGAAAAAGAGTAAAAACTATATCTATAAAAAATAAATAGACTGGCTAGGGAATCCTAGTGATTCCCTTTGACGTGTGAACCATGGACACACAAAATTCCTCATAAATTCCTCTTAATAAAGAGGAAGCGGAAGAGGATGAGGAATTTTTCAACATTCCTTAGGAGGAAGAGGAAGAGGAATCCTCATCAACACTAGTGTATAGTGTGTCTTGTTTCGTATCCTGCAGATAACATGTGTTTGGATTTGAGTTTTGAAATGTTGTCACTGCTATTAATATAAGAACCCATTACCGTTCTCACTACTTTTTTAACTATTAATTAACTTTTTGATCGCTCTGTCAGTAAATTTATTATTACTTCGTTCAATTACTTGTGAATGTCATATAATTAATCCTACCTTGCCGTATTTAGTTGCATATAGCCACACGATTTACATGACTGTTAAGATATTATTATCATCTGAACAGTACAGGGAACCTATCAAGGCTCGCTACTCTTGGTGAAGCAAGTGCCTTACATATAATATTCTGCTAACACGGCACCCACAATTGATAAAGTCAAAAAGCTCTTAATGAAACGCTCAAAAGCTGAGCAACTCATAAAGATGAGTTTATGCCTCATTAGGTAAATGGAATTTCAACTCCTTTCTTTTCGTATTATATAATAAGGAAGGAATAGGATATTGAGTTTGAGCTAACGTTTGCGACCTAACGTTTTTCCGTACCAATACCAGTCTGAACAAAGGCTATTTTTAATTTTTATAAATTGCCAACGCAGAGATAAAACTCCATTCGTGTGTGCATGGGTCGTCATTTTTTTAGTATATTTTTGCATAAATATGATGGTACTCGTGGGCATGCAGGCTACCTGATGTAAAGTGGTCACTGCAGCCCATGGACGCCTGCATCCAGCCGCAAATAGAGAATAAATCCCCTTTGAGTTTCCATATGGTTGCTTTGTGACTGACAACTAAGGCGATCGCCTCAAATAAAGTATTTGAGTTAACCATACCACCTCAGCCGAAACACAAGACATAAATAACATGGTGCTCTACGACGGGTCTACCAACCCGCATTAGGCCAGCGTGGTGGACCAAGGCCTATATCCCTCGCATTGTGAGAGGAGACCCGACCCTGTAGTGGGTCATTAATGGGTTACTGACTACGACGGGTTAAGAGGCTGACAGAAATACACCTACCCGGGAAAGCAACTATGTATCATATAAAAACTCAAATGTATCATTATTAATTCGACAATAACACATTTTTCAAAAAACCTCAGACATGGATATTACAGTGGACACGAAATGGACAGAGGATTCAAACAATCCCATATTGACACACAGTTATACTAACTGTTAAGGTAATATCTAAATAATATAAAAGAACAACAAATTGAAGGCCTTTCAACTTTTCGGATTGTAGGCTGATTCGTACACATCAAAAGGTGACCTCACCTTTTGTAAAGGACAACCCTTACGAGGACATCGCATGTGTATTCGATTTGTAAATTTTCTGCCTCGCAGGACCACTGAAGGCTGTATTGAAAGGGCGAGGATAAAGGGTTAGGGTAGTTATTTGATAGACATTCTTTTATATTTACAAGTAGATGACAAAAATTCTATTAACAACACCGGGAGCGACCGGGACTTGTGCGGTTTTCATATTCATTTTTGGCACATTTGGGCCGATTTTATATTCGGTTAAAAATGGTAATTTATAAATTTTCTGCGTCTGTGTTTCCCGATAATGTGCTTGAGTCTGATTTTATTCAGAGCAAAAGAGAATGGGCATGTGCTAGGCTTTCCATCAGGCGATATTAAGACCAAACGGGGTAGCCTCTCTTTCTTTAATATCTATTTAATATATAACTGAGGTTATTAGGTAGGTACCTATTTGTAAAATAATGTTATCAAGGGACTCGAATCACCCTTGACTTTTTGCCCAAACTCCGTCATGGAATACTAATACCCCAGAGAGAAGGATCAGTTGTCAATATTGGCTCAAATGCTCCTGAACAGGGCCGGATTTAGGGGAGGGCAACCAGGGCTACAGCCCCGGGGCCTCCACAAAATAGGGGCCCCCACAATAGACTTCGGAAAAAAAATTAAATTAAGACTAACACTAGTATACAACTTTTCCTTTCATATTTTTTTTGTGTTTTACCTTTACCTACAGTACTTTGTACAACCATGATTACATTAAATATTAACAGAAATTAGAATAAATATTTTGTTCTCATCAATTAGGCAATCAGTAAAATATCAAAATATCAAATGGCCCTGATAAGCATTTGCAATTTATTATTATTATTTATTCGAAAACTCAACTGAAAAAATTTTTTGATTTTATTTGGAAAATAATTTGGGACCAAGGGGCCTCCACTCCTTTGTTGCCCCGAGGCTTCCAGACTTCTAAATCCGGCCCTGCTCCTGAAGATTGGCTTCAGGAGGCTATCGGCTTCGGCTATATTGACTCACCAAACAGTATTGACTCTGCATTAGACCTGTATGGCGTACACCATAAGGTTCATATTCGATTAAAGTTTAATTATGATTGATTTTAGGTTCGTGAATAATTCATTCCTCCATTCAAGTTCAGGGTGAATAGTGGTTTTGAATTAAGAACGATAGGATATTTGGGGGTAAGTGGTCACCGAAGGGCATTAACACCCATTTTCTTCGTGGAGAAATTCGTCATCGATACCATACCATAGTAGAGTCGGTCTATATATGTCAGTAACCCATTAATGACCCATTACAAGGACGGGTCTCCTCTCACAATGAGAGCGATGTAGATCTTAGTCCACCACGCTGGCCTCCTGCGGGTTGGTGGACTTCACATACCTTTGAGAACATTTTTTTTGTGAACTCTCAGGCATGCAGGTTTCCTCACGATGTTTTCCTTCACCGTAACCGTTTGAGGGGCCGGTGTTCTGTATTCCCGTTTGCTACGGGATCGGCTTTAGAAAAGCTTACTTGTAGGATTACAAAAGATACCTGTAGAATCTTCTTTTAACAACAGTATAAATACTCATACCATTATGTGAAGGAAAATATTATCATTCCTTTCTACATTACTAAGAATTCCAAGCCTCTAGATCCCATCGATCAAGTTATTAAATCGGCATTAAACGGTAAAATAACGACAAAAATGTACGCGGATAGCATCAGACAAGGAGTAATTCCTGTTTCGCACAAAATGACCTGTTAAATAATTCAACGGGAGGGTTTGAATAACAAATGCGACTTGCTTTTGTTGGGTTTACACCTTAGCTTGCTTTCTTATTTATCGTAGACTAGGCCACGTTCCTGGCTTTCCTTCTTTCTCAGTTTTAATATCCTTACTTCCTTTCAGCCCTTGGCAGTCCACTGCTGGACATGGGTTTCCCCTAATCGATATTACTCCGCCCGTTCCTGGGACCTCTGAATCGAACAATAACCATCTCCCCATCTATGTCCTCTTCGAGACGTCAGTCCTACTGAGGGGGAGGGTGGCCTGTACGGTGGTAATCACTTTGCTTAGATGCGGTCGCCATTCGAGGACCTCTCTGCGCTACCAGTTATCAGATCTTTAGTGATCAATAAACATAACTTGAATTCAAAGCTATTTTTGCTGAAAGCAATATTGTAATCAGAGATGTATGGAGCTTCGTAACCGTAGATAACCAAAACCATCGGATATCCGAAATAAAAATATATCCGTAACCGTAGATATCTATTACAAATGTTTCCAATAAGGAAAGAATCTAAATAAAATGTTACGATAGATTTTTGTTTGACTGCTCGCGCGCTACGTGAATCTTGCATAGTTTACGTTTCTTATTGTTATTAATATCCGTAACGGAATTTATCCTAAACTAACGGATTTTCCTAAATAATTATATATCCATAATCCAAAACCGATAAAATTTAATTCCTATATCCATATCCGTATCCAGATCCGAAATTTCCATAACGTCCCTGACTACAGCACCCTACAGTGTGGGGCCTACACTACCTATACCCAAAACAAGAAAGCCGCATTCACGAAATAAGTTATTTTTACATAAATTTCGTAAACAACGGAGAAATATGGGGAATATGATACACGTAGACGCCAGACTGACGAAATTAGGGCAATCAAATTAGCCTAATGCGATAAAAGTGTTCCCTCCGACTGAGTATGGTTAGTTTAGTAAACCGTTTCGTGGATGGGTTTTATTAGGGAATAAGGATATATTTGAGAGGATTGAATTAATGGGTACAAACATGTTTTTTTTAGTAAATAAGCGTCTTGCCTTCACTTAGTAGTTTAATTGATATAAATGTAAGGGTTTGAAAACGCTTAAAAGGGGCTTTAAAGGGTTGTGTGCGTAGGGGAAATCCGAAACTATGACGAATAGCGAAAAATGCTGAATGGAGCCTGGGACCATATTTTGATGAAAACTAAAACTGTAATATTGCCTTGCCAGAAATCGAACCCATTAATTTTGACAATTCACCCAGTAATGTAAAGATGGACAGTTAGATGATCGAATAACGTGATGTTCGACTATTCTATACTAAAAATAATGTATGCCAGCGATGTAGAAAACTTCGATAGCGTGATTCAGGATACACGTGGCGCCATCTCTTGACGAACTGCGGAAGTTGCCACACCCTCTACTGTCTTAAAAGTGAAATTCCGAAACATCCTAAATGCTTTACCACTTATTAAATTTATCTACAGCAGCCACAGCTTTGCGTTGGAAATGAGTTCCTACGAGAAAAGGCATATGATAATAATATCTTTAAGAAGCTTACTGTGGGGAGCACTTACAAGTATTAGCCTAATATGATTGCGGCATTCGCCAACCTGGCGTCTCCTGCTCTGAATACTTTATTAACGATTGTATTTACCTCCTTAGGTAATACACACTCGAAGGTCTAAGAAAAAATCTAAGAATATTTGAGAACCATTTATGTACTAAATAAGAAAAAACAATAACGCTTCACACTCCCCACACTTCACACATAACCCCACACTAAGATTTCCTGTATCGTGGGTGCCATGGATACTCATGATATATGATATGATATGATATATGATATAATATGATATGATATGATATTATATGATATGATATGATATGATATGATATGATATGATATGATATGATATGATATGATATGATATGATACGATACGATACGATACGATACGATACGATACGATACGATACGATACGATACGATACGATATGATATGATATGATATGATATGAACACCATCGTCAAAGTATTCGTATAGTAAACGTCAGTCATTCGCATGTCATATATCGGTCTGTCTTGACATCCTAATACATACTAATGGCAGCTCGATACGATTACTATATCTACGAAACTGCAAAGTAAATCTTCAGATTCATCTGCTAGGAATCACGTCGGTAAAGAATAAAAGGATTCCCTGAAACGTGCCGTCGCGAGCGATCCTAAGGCACGTGTTCGCGATGTAGGTACTCGTAAAATGCAACTTCTAAATGTAGTTTGCGTGTTTTGTAGCGATTCCTGATTCCGACTTCGATTTCGTTACGTAACTAAGATTTGGTATTGATACAAATTATGCTGTATGTTTTTAATCATACTAGCGTATGCCTGCAGCTTGGTCTGCATCTATACATTTTATAGATCTAAATAATTTGTAACCCCTCTATACCTACATTGATGCAAATAAACGTTTTGTCGTTGTCCTTCGAGAATAATGTGGAGAGCTCTCAGGCTTGCAGGTTTCCTCAAGATATTTTTCTTCACTGTTACACCAGGTGACATTTTAATGATTTAATTTTGTAAAGCACACATAACTTTCAATAGTCGTTGATACGAAAAGCTGGGACTTTTTAAACCCATTACTTAATTTCCTTTCAAATTACTTTACCAAACGGACGAGGTCGCGAGCAAAGCCTAGTGAGAGCTATTTATAAACGGACATGAATAAATAAAATTGCGTATGTCACTCTCAAGTTCAATATAGTGAAATTATATATCCGACCCTCCTCAATGCTCCTGAAACTGACAGTCAAGGTGATCAATACACTTCGGACACACATTGTTGGTATATTAGCCGCTTGCCCTATTGGGAGAGAGAAGCGGGACAGGAGCTAGGAGCTAGTAAACATAAAATTTGGTGAGAGTAGAGCACTACTTCTATTTCGGACATGTTGTTCGGAATGAACATTCCATAGAACGACTCGTTGTCCAGGGACAAGTGGAGGGCAAGCGGTCACGCGGGCGCTCACCCACGCGTTGGACAGATATTATCAAAGCTGCAACACAGACATCCATAGTCCAGAGTTTTCGAGATGCTACAAACCGCAACAAATGGAGACACGCATCGCGAGAGCATCATTGTCCAACGAAAATGCAACGTCATCAGCCACGACCACTCTGTCAAGAGTGAACGATTGAGGAGGAGAGCACTACTTCAACGTTATGTGAGCTTTATAAATTAAATATTAATGGCTGTTACAGTGAAAGAAAATATCGTAAAGAAACCTCACCTGACAGTTCACAAAATAATGTTTCCAAAGTAATGTTAAGGAAGCAATGTTAACCCGCATTAGGCCATCGTGAATGACTAAGGCATCCTTCTCATTGAGAGAGGAGAGGCGACCCTGCAGTAGGTCATTAATGGGTTACAGAATTGATGGTAAGATTGAGGCTTTTCACCTAAAACTGATTATACAAAAACTGTATTTCATCGCGCAACATCGCAATATCGCTTATCGCGAACACATGCAATTTATGTATATCAACAGGGAAGGTAGAAGCAATTTTTCTTCCAGCCACTATGAATAGTGGGTGATTAATGATGAAGGAGTGAAGGAAGGTATTCAAGGGTTTTATTGGGATCTCTTTGTATTTCCTACTCTTTGGGTTTCGCCAAAATGTCGATGGATTTGAATGGATTATGGATGATTTTTTTATTTACTTTGAAGGCAAGAAAACTGGCGATCTGAGTAAAGTGGTTAAGACGCCGGTACACTTAGCGATACGGTCTTGGGTTCAATTCTCAGCGAAACAGGGAAGTGTTGGGCTATGACTGTGAAACTGAAGCGTTATATATGTTTATTTTATTTATTTATAAACTGTTACCTTCAAGAAAATTGACAACCTGGGTGGTGCATTTTTTATTTAATCTTCGTGAGACTGACATCTCCGACGTTTAAAATAACTTGTTTATTTTCATAAATTCATAAACTTTTATTCAAAAGTAATATTTATTTATGATTTATTGCCCAAATGTAGTACAATGCGAGCTTAATGCAACTTAATAATACCTTCAGGATGAGCAGAGGAAAAAAATAATAAACTAAATGATAAAGGGATAGATCTACGAGTATAACATGTGATTAAATTAATTAAGAAATAGGAAAAGTGTCAGATAACACGCTTCGTTGAATTTAAACCCGGGTTCAGGGTTTAAGTAACAATAAAGATTGGTATATGACCCGTGGCCGACAGTGGGGGAGTGCGGCCATAACCGTTCATTTTATGACCACTAAAACCGCAGCAAAACTAACGAATAGGGTGGTATCGCTTCACTTGAGTGCTGTGCCGTAATTAGTTTGAGCACGAACGCTTGTATTAAAATCTATAATCTGGATTGCTAAGTTGCAGTTTCAATCATAGATGTTAAATCATAGATAGATGATATCTAACTAACGTTAAGGATTGGCAATGTGAAAAAGAAATGACTAAGAATACAGTATGTTTAAGAGTACAATACCCTACTCTTTATTGTAGACCACAATATACAAGAGAAAAACAAATATAAAACCCCAAAAATAAAAGTAGAATACCAAAAGACGGTCTTTCGATAATTAGCGATTTCTACCAAATTGATTAATATCTACTTGTATGAGGTTAGAATAAAAGCCAAATACACCAAAGTTCACAGTCTGGATCAAATTTTCTAGAATAAAAGGTCGGATTTACGTAATTTCAAAATGCACGGAATGTTTGGATTCGTTTGAAGTAAAGTTTGTATTAAAATGTGGTCACGATTCCGTTTAGATTCTACAGCGGTTTCGTCATAAGTGTACTGTTTTATATTCAACTAAAAGCGAGAAGATATAAAAAATATTCAAAAGATTTTTATTAAAAATTATGATAAATTACAATATGAACACTTAGGTACACTGTTACGGACGTTACGGTCCCCCAAACTAAAAAGACGATAAACGCAACTAAATAAATGAAAATCAAAATTTCTATATTATTATGCTTTGAAATCAAACACAAAGATTTATTCGCATTGCGATAGACGAATGATACCCCAGTGGTATCTTACTCGAGGTATCCTGGTTCGACTACCGTGGCAGGCACCAATGGCTTTGTAAAAAAAGTTATATGCGCTTTATAAAATTAAATATCACCTGCTGTAACGGTGAAGGAAAACATTGTGAGGAAACCTGCATGCCTGAAAAATGATCTCAAAGGCGTGGTGGACTCAAGCTTACATCCTTCTCATTGAGAGAGGAGGCCCGAACCTATAGTTGGTGAAATATGGCTTACAGACGGTATGTGAAGTCGTTCATCGTATATACATAAACGGTGTGACACATGGTGCTGAAATAACATTTCCTATAAAATGGTTCAAAGTTGCTTTATGGTCGTTACGGTAAAATCCAATGGTAACGGTTTTATTGGTGGACAATTTGGCGACATTACTGCTTAAGTTTTTATGTCTGTCTACTTAAGTTCTTCCTTAACCATTCTTCATTATTATAGGACATTATTCGGGTAACACATGGACATTTTAGAAGGATGAAGTAGAATTACGAAAGAGTGCTTTTTCAAAGTATCATTTTCCTTCCTTCCTTTTAGCCCTTGGTAGTCCACTGCTGGACATGGGCCTCCCCTAATCGACGCCACTCCGCCCGGTCCTGGGCCCTCTGAATCCAACGGTTTCAGAGTTTCAGTTTTACCTAAACGTGGTCGCCATTCGAGGACCTTTTTTCCTCATCAGTTACCAGTCCTGCGAACGATGTGGCCAGCCCATTGCCACTTTAATCAGTAAAGTATCATTGTTTGCTTAAATGATTGCTTGAATAATAAATGATCATTTTGCGGTAAGAAGTTTAGCAGCATATTCTCCGAGCACAATCCCCAGAATACCACAATGTGCATTGCAACCGAAATATTGAGATCTTGCAATATAACCAGTGTGTAAAAATGCACAATACAAGCGGAATGTAGCTGACCTCTTTTAGTTATAAACAATAGTCCTGCGATGCTCGTTAGGATGTCCCGTTCTGAAGATTTGTGCAAACATACAACGCTGCTGTTAAATTGTTTGTATGTTGTACACATATATTATTTAAAAATACAATTTAAAAAAATTAACCTGACATCAAAAAAGTATGAAATAAAATTTGTTACATGCTTACTATTTTTGAGGTTGCTGTCTTTAGTATCAAGTAGTTTGTTTCTATTCTTGAATTTTGGCACCAACCTCAACCTCAAC